>JAVGWX010000016.1:46580639-47780639 GCA_036924085.1 Ariolimax columbianus
GCCCAATCTCTCTCAGCACTATTAGCGGCCCAATCTCTCTCAGCACTAGTAGCGCCCAATCTCTCTCAGCACTATTAGCGGCCCAATCTCTCTCAGCACTAGTAGCGCCCAATCTCTCTCAACACTATTAGCGTCCAATCTGTCTCAGCACTATTAGCCGTCCAATCTCTCACAACACTAGTAGCGGCCCAATCTCTCTCAGCACTATTAGCGGCCCAATCTCTCTCAAAACTATTAGCGGCCCAATCTCTCTCTGCAGCCAAAGTTAAAGCGGCCGAAGACAATTCATAGATACATGATTATGTATTTGGGGCAGTGGGCTATGTGCAGGAAATCGATCTGTAATAAAGAAAGCGTCGTAGATGCTCCAATATTTAAAATGTGTTTCAGAAGTCAACGTGCAGGCATGTTAACAGATGTGGCTAGTGGTGATGCTAATTAAAACGGCGAGTGGTCCTCCTGGGGTTTTTTGTGAAGGACAAAGGCGAGAATAGCACCACTGCCACACAGAGAGCATGTCGTAAGAGGCAACTGACTGTGTGACATGGCGCAACACCGGCCATAGTTAGGTGACTTGTTAATTGCAGCATAGATGGCGTCTAACAGGCTGCGGGTTTACTTTGCTCTTATGTTTGAATTTATTAAGATGGACTCACACATCCGTTAACCACCCTCAAAGGAACTGATTGTATACAATCTACACAAACTAGACAAGCTCTATGGCAGTGTCGATAGCCTCAGGATGACCGCTGCTTTTTTTCGAAAAAATAAAGGTTGACGTCTGACAGCGTACGAAGAAGAAGTATACAATATCTGCAGAATCTTCTAAACCAGTATAAAAAGACTAAAGTTGTCTCGCAACACAACAGATCGGTTATATTTCAACACAACAGATCGGTTATATTTCAACACAACAGATCGGTTATATTTCTTCTTCTTCTTCTGCGTACACAGTCAGACAGCAACCATTATTTTTTCGAAAAAAGCGGCGGTCGTCCTGAGACTCTCGCCACTACCATAGAGCTTGTCTTGCAGTTCCACTGGCAATGGCCACATCTGCTCTCTCTGATCCCCGTATGTCGGGCAGTTCTGCAGCAGATGTTCAGTAGTCATTTTACCAGTACCGCACGGGCATTCGTCGGTACACCCTATCTTCAATTTGTTGAATAGGTGGTACCTCAGTCTATTGTGGCCAGTGCGAAGTCTGAAGACAACGACCTGCTCTCTTCGGTTCAACTGGTAATAGGCATCGTTTTTGGTGTAACCAGTATGTTCGGTTTCCCATTTGGTAATGTACCTGGCTTTGATAAGCCGTTTTGACTCTTCGTACGTCATACTGGTATCTGTTTGTGGTAGCCTTGCACCTTCTTTTGCCAGTCTGTCTGCCTCCTCGTTGCCTTGGATGTTGCAGTGTGACGGAACCCACTGTACCACTACCCTTTTTGGTGCGGACAGCTGGCACAGTTTGCAGAGTGCTGCTCTTAAGTCATTAAGCTCAGTGTTTTTCTGGCTTTTTAGCGCTGTGACTACGGCGAGAGCATCTGTCAACAAGACTATGTGGCTCTCATTTTCACTGTGTGTTGCCATTTCTTCCACTGCCGCCCTCAGTGCCTCTGCCTCCGCTCTGAAATTGCTTGTGTACTTACCAGTAGCGAATGACAGTGTTATTTTTCTGCCATTTGGTAGGTTCAGGAATGCTCCTGCCCCTCCGTTCTGTGTAGTGTTTGTTACAGAACCGTCGGTGTATGCATGGGTCCAGTCCATGCTTGGGTAGCTTTTCGTTATGAAGCTTAGGGTAGTGTCTCTCCTTTCTTTTTCGGTCTGGCAGTTTTTGTTTGCAATACCTGGTATATTTTCTACCACCTCTGGAAATATGTCCTGCCTCCAAGTAGGTTTTCGTACAGTAGTGATGGGTTTTGGTGTTGTTAGTGCGTTTATGGGGTCTTCGTGCATCTTTGCTTTGGCTATTTCTGCAAAGTTTCTCCGCTTTAGTTTCCCAGTTCCCAAATTGTTTAGCCTCTGGTACATTGGATGGTCCGTCAGTCTTCGGAGTTTCTCTGACTGCAGCTGGGCTCTGCAGTCTCTTCTGTCGGTCATGGATTGCAGTTTTGTAATCTTTTCAAGTTCTACAATTGGCGTTGACTTCATGCCACCAGTTATGATTCTCATAGCTTGGTTTTGAAGTTTGTTAACTTTATCGAAGTTCGCCTTCGCTGCTGTTGTCCATGCCGCGATGCCATACTCGAGAACTGGTCTCACTCTTCCAGTGTACAGTTTCTTTAGTATGCCTTCGTCTGCTCCCCAGCTTGTGCCAGCAAGTTTCCTCATGATCGCCATTCTTTCTCTGGCTTTCATTCGGTTTCTCTCAATCTGACTTTTCCATGTCATGCGCCGATCAAATGTGACTCCCAGATAGGTTGGGTTGTCGTTTGGCTGCAGGATTTTGCCATTTAGGCTTAATTTGGTACTTTGGGGTTTTAATGAGAGCGAGAATATTGTGCACGTGGTTTTCTCCTCGTTTATTTTGACCAGCCATGAGTTCGCCCACTCTTCCAGCGATGTTAGGGCCGTTTGCATCCGATTTCTTGCTATGGTGAGATTCTTTTCAGAGGTCCACATAGCCAGATCGTCTGCAAACATTGAGCTATGGACTCTTCTTGGTATATTCTCTGTAATATCGTTTATATATACCAGGAAGAGTGTGGGTGACAGTACTCCCCCTTGGGGTACTCCCTGCTCGAGTGTCACCTCATCTGCCCTTGTACTTGGACTCTGGCCGTTCTTTGTTTGAGGTAGTGGTTGATCCACTTGTACATCTTCCCACAAACATCACTTCTTCTTAGCTTGACTCTAAGTCCATCCTTCCAGACTTTGTCAAATGCCTTTTCCAGATCCACCCAAACAGCTACTGTGTGTTTCTGTGCCTGGTAGGCATCTTCTATCTCCTGGGCTATGAGGATGACCTGGTCCTCAGTGGATCTGTGCTGTCTAAAGCCGGCTTGCTGTGGAATTAGTATTCGTTTTTCTTCCAGATGCCACATCAGTCTGGTGTTTATCATCCGTTCCATCAGCTTGCCGACACAGCTCAGTAGGCTTATGGGCCTGTATCCATTCGGATCTGTTTTGTCCTTTCCTGTTTTTGGTACTGGTACCAGTATTGCATCTTTCCATGCCTGGGGTACAATACCCCTTTTCCAGCTTTGGTTCAGGACTGATAGTAGTTTTTCCTTCGCTGTTTGGCCCAGCCCCATCAGCATTTCGTTTGTTATCCCGTCTTTTCCGGGAGATTTCCTTCTCTTTAGTGTTCTCATAGCCTCTTCCATTTCGCGCATTGTTAGTTTGGCCATCATGTGCTCTTCAGGAGCCGTGTTTATGTTTTCGTGCCCCTTTAGCTCTTCGCTAATGTCTGTATGCTTATCTGCAGGGACCTCGATGTGGTTTGCTCTGGCATAGTGATCGACAAAGGCGTTTGCGGCTTTCTTACCTGTGATCAAGTTTTCGCCTTGCTTGATAGTAATTTGTTTATTTGACGGGGTTTCGTCGTTCATGGCTCTGACTAGCTTCCATAGCTTGTTCCCTTCTTTGTCCAGGTTTAAACTTTCCGTTTTATTTTTCCAACTTTCTCTTGCTGTTTGCTTGAGAGTGTGTTTGTACTTCGCCGCGGCGGCTTTGAGGGCGATGTTTGCCTCCACGGATTTTTCTCGTTCTGCCATGTTCCTCGCATTTGTTACTGCATCTTCCACTTTCTGTAACTCATCATTCCAGTAGGGCTTATAGTTTTTCCTAGCTCCTCTTGGGATGGTTTCAGTGGCGGCTTGCATTATTGCCTTGCTTAGGCTCTCTACCATGGGCTTCATTTTGGTGTTTCGTGTGTTGATGGTTTCACACAGCCCATCTGTCAGGATTGCAAATCTGTCCCAGTCGGCTCGTTTGTAATTCCAACGTGGGAGCGGTTTTGTTTCCTGTGGGCCTACTTCCATGTCAATGGTTAGCCTGATCGGCCTGTGGTCGCTACCTGCCAGTTGGTTTAGCACCTGGCGGTCTATTTTATAGTGTATGTCCTGTGTGGAGAAGGCCAAATCTGGAGTCGAGGTGGTATGCCATGTTCTTGAATAGAAGCTAGGGCTATCCTCCGGCCTGTTGATTAGGGAGAGATTTGCATCTATCTCCCAATCTTCCACTTCGTCACCTCTGCTGTCTGTGTCAGAGTATCCCCATCTCTCCGAGTGGCTGTTGAAATCTCCAACTACTATGCAGTTGGAGTCTCTGACCTCCATACTCGAGAGCGATAGGTCTCTGTTTGGTGGTCCGTACAGATTGAAAATGCGGAGCTTCGTCTCTTGAGCCATTATGTCAACTCCTACAATTTCTGCTTGTCCGGTGTGATTGACAGGTACCGCGCTACTCGGTATGCTGTTTCTGGTCAGTATCAGGACCCCTCCTTTGTGGCCTTCTCTATCTAGACGGAAAGTCTGGTATCCTCTGATTGAGAATTTATGGTTATTGTTGAGGTGCGTTTCCTGGATACATGCCACGTCAATCTTACCTTCATGCAGGTGATGTGTTAGGGGGTTATATTTCAACACAACAGATCGGTTATATTTCAACACAACAGATCGGTTATATTTCAACATGACCACAACGAAAACAACTACATATTGCAATTAGAAAGAGCCATCTTAACACAGTAGACCGGCAATATTATCAGACATGCAATGAATTGGAACCCACAAAGGAAAGAGACGAGTGTGGAGGTCAAGAAAACGCATGGCAGAGAATCTCGACGCGGAATTCATCGAGACCGTTCAGATTATGCTAATACGGAGATCAGATGTTGTGGTATTATGCTCGAAGGGGAACATCGTAGACGAACGTTGAATGACGTTCTAGTCTTGCCATGTTATACCCTTCCCACTGTAAATGGGTGCCTGGCTCAGATATTTAAGGTTGGCAGAACAACAAAAGAGTAAACTGGTCACTTAGCTCCAATCAATATTGTTATGTCGTTAAAAAAGGAGCTTCGCACACTTCATTCCCAACGTATGCGCTTGTAGCAACGTTCATCAGAAACGCTTAGTGGATGTCGTAAAATTCGTTAATTAAATAGACGTCGAGACAGATAGAGAAGTGATGAATGATTGAATGAATGAATGAATAAACTTATGGATGGATGGATGGATGGATGAATGGATATATATAGATGGATCTATTGGTTGATGGATGGTTAGATGAATGAATGGATGGATGGGTGGTATGATTGATGGTTGGATGGACTGATTTAGTTATGTATCAATGGTTGAATAAATCATAGGATGCGTGAATGTGTCAATATGTGAGAATGGAGAGAAATATTGAAACTAAGATTGCCAAATGCAAGTGTAAATATTGTACATATTTCCGTTACGAGTTACTCAACGGAAGCTGACATTTTCTCCTGTACATGTCGCAAGAATAATAAAGCTATAAAACTGAGCATCCCGTTTAGTCTTCATTATTTTTGTTGATCGTCTTCTTCTTCTTCTATAAGCTCCCCTCTTCCAGACTTGGACTGAGGATCTTTTAATAAAGTCTGCTGTCTTGTTCGGTAAGAAAGTGTATCAATCTGACTGTCTGTGTCTGTCTGCCATTTTATCTTTCTGTTTATCTGCCTATTTTTCTCTATTTTATTGGGTTTTCTGTCCATCTACCTATCCATCTATATATCTTTTATTTTCTGTCTATCTACCTGTCTAAATCTGTTTTCTGTCTATCTTCCTATCTATTTGTTCATGTTTTCTGACTGTCTTCTTCTTAGATATCTACCGATATATGTATTTATATGTTTGGTTGACTGTCTATGAGTCAGACTAACTGCCTCAAGCCCAATGTATGTCTATTTGACTATCTCTCTCTCTCTCTCTATCTCTCAGTCTCTCTGTTTATCTTCTCTCGTTCTCTCTCCTACACGCATACATTTTTTTTTGCTAGGTAAAGTATGTTGTCGCTACAGACAGACACAATGGAACGAACCAGACCGACATCTGTTCCTCAAATCTTAATCTAGAACCTCAATGTGTCCCCTAACTTTGCTGTAATACTACCATCCCCACAAACAATACATTTACTTTAATACTACCATTGCCTTCAACAAGAAATACATTTACTGTAATAATAAGTGAGAACAGGGAGGCAGCTAATCTACTCGATCAGTACTTTGACACAGTCTACGCAAAAGAGGACTGCTCCAAGACCCCGGAGCCTATAGATATTTTTCAAAGAGACATGGATACATCGGAATTAAGATCAATCTGTTTTTCAGAGGAAATGGGTTTTTTTTTTAAATTGGAGAGGTTGAAAGTGGATAAATGTCCAGGTCAAGATGGTATTCATCTAAAATTACTGTTTGAAATTAGAGACCAACTAGCAAAACCATTGGCTATATTATGTTCTCAATCACATGCAAAAAGGATTGTTCCACAGGATTGGGAAGATGCAGGAGTGATCCCCATTTTCAAAAAGGGCAAAAAATCAGATCCAGCGAATTATAGACCCTGGGGTTTAACGAGCATTGTCTGTAAATTGTTAGAGTCAATAACCAAAGAAAACATTTTAGTGCATTTAGACAAGTTTAATCTAATTAGAACTAGTCAGCATGGGTTTACTAGAGGGAGATCATGCTTAACAAATCTATTAGAATTCATGGAGAAGGTTGCTAAAATGATAGATAAGGGGAGCCAGTGGACGTTATTTATCTAGATTTTGCAAAGACCTGTGAGAGAGTACCTCATCAAAGATTATTTCGAAAGTTAAAATTACATGGAATATGTGGGGAAGTTGCCAAATTGATTGAAAATTGGTTAACGGGAAGAAGGCAAAGTGTGGGCATAAATAAAGAGTACTCTGAGTGGTGTGAAGTGAAAAGTGGAGTGCCACAGGGTTCGGTTTTTTGGGACCAATTTTGTTCTTGATATACATAAACAATTTGGACATTGATATGGGATCCATGATTGCAAAATTTAATGACACAAAACTATACAGTGGTGTCTCATTTAAAGCAGAAGTGGATATACTGAGGTCGGATTTAGATAAAATCCGAGAATGGTCTGTTAGCTGGCAAATAGGGCTTAATATAGATACATATACGATACAGTCATCCACATGGATAGATCCAATATGGAACATAATTACAGAATGAGAGAGAACAATATTAGTAAGACAGATAACGAAAGAGACCTATGGGTTATAATAGATCATACAGGTAAGTTGAGTGAGCAAGTTCAGGTAGTAGTGAAAAAGGCAAATGCAATGTTAGGTAATATTAAACATAGGAGCAAGGAAGTGATAGTTAAACTGTATAAAGCATTACTTAGACCTAGATTGGAGTACTGTGTATAGGCGTGGAGTCCTTATAATTGAGGGGATATAAACATGCTGTAAAGAATGCAAAAAAAAGAGCGACAAAGCTGATAGTGGGATTCTAGAATTACAGTTATTAGTTGTCCATCACAAGTGATGAAGACCACTCTCTTTGTTCAACCGTGTGGACAGTCGTATCTCTTGCTGTGTCCGCTGAAATGGGTGACTTGCGCGGTTATTGGGATTAAAGTGAGGAAGAAACTGCGCCTTTTGTCAACCTCACTCACAGAGCTTAAGCTACCTTTTGCCAGTGGCAAGACATTCATCGAGACGACTGGAGATGGCATAGGATGCAGATTTTGCCTCAGGGTTACCACCGAAGCCTTTCCGTAAACATGTAACCCGCAGGGTAGAAAGGTGGGATGGCATCTAACGCGGTTTGTCGTGCCTTTTCGATAACCACAAGTTATTAGGAAAGACTAAAAAAATCTACCTACAGTGTCTAGAAGAGAGAAGAATTCATGGTTACTTAATACAAGTTTGTAAGATGATCAGAGGAATGGATAAATTAGACTATAACAAGTAGGTTTTTTTTTTTTAATACAGCCACCCACAAGAACAAGAGGGCATACCTACAAATGAACTAACGAGAGGTCCCGATTAGATATTAGGAAATATTTTTTTAGTCAGAGAGTGGTGAATGCTTGGAATGCATTGCCACGGGAGGTAGTAGGGGCAGGGACAGTTAATGCATTTAAGAATAAACTGGATGCGCATAGCTTTTAGATCAAGGTGATGTAAATGAAACTGATTGTATACCGACTCTGCAGAGTCTTCTAACCCAGTATAACGACATTAAGTTCAGTTAAGTAATACTACCATCGTATTCAACAAGAAGAACATTAACTGTAATACCATTTTAGCCTTCAACAAAAGTACATTTTCTGTAATACTACCATCGCATTCAACAAGAAATACATTTACTGTAATACTACCATCGCCTTCAAACAGCTACACGAAGGCATGTGTGCTCGTGTACTGGACAGCGGTGCAATCTCTAAAACGTTTCGAGTATCAAACGGAGTAAAACAAGGATGTGTACTCGCCCTGACTTGGTTCAGCATGATGTTCGCGGCCACGATGACAGACGCCTTCAGATCATTGGAGCTTGGAATATCCATAAAGTACCGCACAGATGGCAAATTACTTAATTCCAGAAGAATGAAGGCCAAAACCAAAGTGGCTGGCGACATAATCAGGGAACTTGTATTTGCTGACGACTGCGCTCTAATGAGCAACTCAGAACTGAACATGCAGGTTGGAATGGACCAGTTCTGTGCCGCATGCAAAAATTTTGGCCTGACCATAAATGGCAAAAAAACAGAGGTCATGTACCAACCAGCACCAGGCATGCCGTACACAAAACCAGAGACTACAGTCAGCGGGCAGACGTTGAATGCCGTAGACAAGTTCACATATCTCCGAAGCACGCTGTCGAGATCTGTCAGTCTAGACGATGAGGTGGCAAGCAGAATAGCAAAGGCCAGCACAGCGTTTGGTAGAATGCGCTCGATGGTCTGGGCACGTCGTAGCATCAGCGTCAAGACCAAACTCAAAGTCTACTGTTCAACCATCATTCCAACCCTACTATACGCTTGTGAAAGCTGGACTGTATACGCTGGACATGCAAGGAGGTTAAACCACTTCCACACAGGTTGCCTGAGGCGAATATTCCACATCCGAATCGTGTCACTAACATCGAGGTTCTCTCGAGGGCTAACATGCCCAGCATCCATGCACTGCTAGAAAAAGCACGACTAGGATGGGCCGGACACCTCGTCCGTATGTCAGACGAGCGGCTCCCAAAGAGGCTTCTCTACGGCGAGCTGAGAGAGGGATGGCGCGAGAGAGGGCGCCCAAAGAAACGTTTTAAAGATGGTCTGAAGGACTCACTAAAAAGTTGCCAGATAGACATCGACACCTGGGAAGGTCTTGCGCAAAACAGATCTGACTGGAGAAGCGCAATCAAATCGGGTGTAGCTATCGGTGAAGACGACCGTGTTGTGAAAGCCCAGAGCAGACGCGAGACGCGGAAATCCCGAGCAGCGGGAACACCATCCCTTTCTACAAACCTCGTGTGCCCGATATGTAGCAGATGTTTTCGTGCTCGCATTGGCCTGTTCAGCCACTTGCGCACCCACACCCAACAGGAAAATCTGTGACAAGGATGTTGTTGGCGGTCCTCATCGACAACGATGGACAGCTATTATATAATACTACCATCGCCTTCAACAAGAAATAAATTTACTGTAATACTATCATCGCCTTCAACAAGAAATACATTTACTGTAATACTACCATCGCATTCAACAAGAAATACATTTACTGTAATACTACCATCGCATTCAACAAGAAATACATTTACTGTAATACTACCATCGCATTGAACAAGAAATACATTTACTGTTATATTACCATCGCATTCAACAAGAAATACATTTACTGTAATACTACCATTTATTGATAATGGTAAGATCAATCCAAAATATGACTATCGATCCATTGTGTACACTGAACATATTGGTCAGTTCCAAAGCCTATTTAATGATGCAGCTCTTCGTAGGACAAAATTTCAACATGCCACACAATAAAGCTGACATTAGAGAAGACAAATACAGAATCAACAGACATTCACAGGACAAAATGAAGATCGAGAAAGGGTCACGAGGGAAAACTAACTTGACAGGTCACAAATCACTTTATAAAACTGTGCAATGAAATGATCATCATAGATGTCAGCTCCAATCTCTAACCTCAATGACTCATACGTTAAGTACCCATTTACAGCTGGGTTGATTGTAGGAGTAGTCGTACCAGCCACACACCACGGCACGGATGTTGGTATTCTGTCCGTGCATGAATTCTTCTTCCTCTTCTTCTTCTTCCTACGCTGTCAGACGTCAACTTGAATTTGTTCGAAGAAAGCAGCTGTCATCCTGAGGCTGTCGACACTGCCATAGAGCTTGTCTAGTGTTGCCACTGGTGATGGCCACATGTGCTGTCTCTGGTCCTCGTATGTCGGCAGTTTTGCAGCAGATGTTCAGCGGTCATTTTCGTTCTACCACAGGTGCATTCGTCAGTGTCACCTATCTTCAGTTTATTGAATAGATGGTACCTCAGTCTGTTGTGGCCTGTGCGGAGTCTGAAGACCACGACCTGCTTTCTTCTGTTCAACTGGGAGTAGGTATCATTTTTGTGTAGCCAGTATGTTCTGTTTCCCATTTGGTCATGTATCTGGCTCTAATAAACCTTTTGGACTCTTCGTAGCTGACACTAGAATCTGGTTGTGGTAGTCTTGCACCTTCTTTTGCCAGTCTGTCTGCCTCCTCGTTGCCTTGGATGTTACAGTGGGTTGGAACCCACTGTACCACTACTCTTTTTGTTTCGTACAGCTGGCATAGTTGACAGAGTACTGCTCTTAAATCAATAAGTTCAGTATTTTTCGGGCTTTTTAGTGCTGTAACCACGGCAAGGGCATCTGTAAACAGGACTATCTGGCTTTCATCTGTCAGCTTTTGCTTTTACTGCAGCCTTCAGTGCCTCTGCCTCCGCTCTGAAATTGCTTGAGAATTTTCCAGTTGCCACTGACAGTGTTATTTTTCTCCCATTTGTTAAGCCCAGGAATACCCCTCCCCCTTCATTCTGTGTTGTGTTTGTTATAGAATCGTCGGTGAATGCATGGGTCCAGTCCATGCTTGGGTAGTTTTCCGCTATGTACCTCAGGGTTATGTCTCTTCTTTCTTTTTCATTCTGGCTGTTCTTGTTTCCAATACTTGGTATATTTTCTACCACCTCCGGAATGATATGCTGCTTCCATGTGGGTTTGCGTACAGTAGGGGTGAGCTTTGGTGTTGTTATGGTGTTCATAGGGTCTTCGCTCATCTTTGCTTTGGCTATTTCTGCAAAGTTTCTCCGCTTTAGTTTCCCATTTCCAAATCTATTAAGTCTCTGATGCATTGGATGGTCTGTCAGTCTTCTTAGTTTCTCTGCTTGCTGCTGGGCTCTGCAGTCTCTTCTGTCAGTCATGGATTGCATATTTGTAATCTTTTCAAGTTCTACAATTGGCGTTGATTTCATGCCTCCTGTTATAACTCTCATGGCTTGGTTTTGAAGTTTGCTAATGTTATCAAAGTTCGCCTTTGCTGCTGTTGCCGTCCATGAATTCGAAATCTAGCACGCTGTAATCCCAGTCCAGCAAGCCAGTTCACTGTCGACTAGGCTACACCTGAAGTGAAGACAATGCAAATGTTTGACCATTCCATCTGCACTACGCACCTTCATCAACAGATGTTCCCTTCTATTTTTCGTCCAATGGGAAGTAAAGATCTGACGCGAGGAACACGACAACAATTTTTTTACAGCTCGAGAGTCAAGAAAGAAAATTATAATAATAAATTCGTCGATCGTCGACAATGAGGACCATCAAGATCATCTCATCTCACACTGCATCCTTGAGTATGTAGGTGTGCTCGAGACTGATCAAGTCAATACGAGCTTGGATCGTTCTGTGATCTTGTTGGCAAGCATTGTCCACAGTTCCCATTGCTCTTCTCTCTGCTCTAGACTCCCTGATTGCGCGCCTATCCTGGGCTGCCTTAACACGGAGGACCGCGTTGCTTTCAGTGCCATTTGTGACCGCATTCTTCCAGGTTGAACGGTTTTGAGCCATGTTTTCACAGGTATTAATGTCTATTTGACTCAACTTAAAGAATTCTTCAGATAGTCCTTAAAGCTCTTGTGTGAATGCCCTGGCGATTGTTCTCCTTCACTCAGTTCATCCCACAGGAGCCTCTTTGGAAGCCTTTCACCCGACCAGTGCTAAGTGGACAGCACATCTCAGTTGTGTTGTTTTTTGTGTTTTTTTGTGTTTTTTGTTGTTGTTTTTTTTACAAAATTGCGTGACTATCTAGCTTGTTGTCCATGGATAGCACTTCATTATCTGTTGTATGATCCTGCCAGCGAATATGGAGTAAGCGTCTCAGACAAGTCATGTGGATGTGATCTAGCCTTATATAAATGATTCTACAGATGATATTTTTTTTTAAAACAAGAAAGAAAATACAAAGTGAATTTAGGCATACTCAGAAAGAACGAAGCAATAGAAATACAAAGAATACAAGACATGCGCTGGATTGGAACCCACAGGATATAATAAGAGTGTGGTATCAGCACTTGACACTGCACATACACATTAGTTGAGCGGCCTAGTCATAGTTTACCTCTAGCCAGCTCAGCCTCTTGAGATAGCTAGAGTGGTTGCGAACGGGCATTTCTGTTCTGGTACCTGCCCGAGTTTGGTAGAACATCCACAGTTAATATAAAGCGACTGGTGATAGGCAAAGGGCTACTGGATTATAGAGCCGGGTGGTGAGAGCCAAGGGGGCTACTGGATTACAGAGCCGGGTGGTGAGAGCCAAGGGGCTGCTAGATTATAGAGCCGGGTGGTGAGAGCCAAGGGGTTGCTAGATTATAGAGCCAGGTGGTGATAGGCAAAGGGCTATTGGATTATAGAGCAGTGTGGTGAGAGCCAAGGGGTTGCTAGATTATAGAGCCGGGTAGTGAGAGCCAAGGGGTTGTTGGATTATAGAGCCGGTAGTGAGAGCCAAGGGTTTGTTGGATTATAGAGCCGGTAGTGAGAGCCAAGGGTTTGTTGGATTATAGAGCCGGTAGTGAGAGCCAAGGGTGTGTTGGATTATAGAGCCGGGTGGTGAAAGCCAAAGGGCTGCTGGATAACCAACAAACATGAACTTGGCATTCTTCTCGAAAGGAACGCCTCTTTGGTCCCCAAAGTTCTTGATTTATTTTAATTACCCATGGTTCGCTTCCATATGGCAGAATTCGCTCTATTTAACAGCAAATAACTCTGTACAACATAAAGAGACATAGGCGTATGAGAGAAAGTCCCTGTACAGACACGCATGGCTTAGCTCCAATAATGACTTACACAGTTCTTGACACACCTAACGCCACGCCCACCGTAACTGACAATGAGAAATGTGGCGGGTAGAATTCGACAAATCACGCTAGGGATAAAACGCGTTTGATTGCTGCTCATAAATTGTCGTAAATCAGGCAGTAGTGGTTATTTCAAAAACACCATTTCTGGCTTCGTAAGTTTACTGTTCGCTTCGGCAATTTGTAAACCATTTCAGTAAAATTGCAACCCATTTCATTAAATTTACAACCAATTTCAAACAATAACAGCTTGTGTGGATGTTGGCTTCCAGTATGTGGATAACTGAGTAGACTCTGGGAATGTGCTATGCTGGTTGATGGAATGTGAAATCACCTTTTATCCGGTGATCTGATGGTCGATGAAATGTGGAATCACCTTTTGTCTGAAGATCTGATGGTTGGTGGAATGCGGAATCACATTGGGGCTGGTGATCTGATTGTTGATGGAATGTGGAATCATGTTATGGCTGGTGATCAGATGGTTGATGGAATGCGGAATCACCCTTTGTCTGGTGATCTCATGGTTAATGGAATGCGGAGTCACATTATGACTGATTATCAGATGTTTGATGGAATGTGATATATACCTATGGCTGGTGATCTGATGTTTAATGAAATGTGGAATTAAGTGATGGCTGATAATCTGATGTTTGATGGAATGTGGAATTAAAAGTGATGGCTGATGATCTGATGTTTGATGGAATGTGGAATTAAGTGATGGCTGGTGATCTGATGTTTGATGGAATGTGGAATTAAGTGATGGCTGGTGATCTGATGTTTGATGGAATGTGGAATCATGTTATGGCTGGTGATCAGATGGTTGATGGAATGCGGAATCACCCTTTGTCTGGTGATCTCATGGTTAATGGAATGCGGAGTCACATTATGACTGATTATCAGATGTTTGATGGAATGTGATATATACCTATGGCTGGTGATCTGATGTTTAATGAAATGTGGAATTAAGTGATGGCTGATAATCTGATGTTTGATGGAATGTGGAATTAAAAGTGATGGCTGGTGATCTGATGTTTGATGGAATGTGCAATTAAGTGATGGCTGGTGATCTGATGTTTGATGGAATGGGGAATTAAGTGATGGCTGGTGATCTGATGTTTGATGGAATGTGGAATTACGTTATGGCTGGTGATCTGGCTACTGTGGTCAACAATCGTTGTTCGATTTGAGTCAGGAATAACAAGCTATGTGTGAAGGCCTGCTTCATGGGCCTCCGCTTTCACAAGTCCTTTTACCCATCTTCATAAGTCCTATCCACCGTCTACACAATTTCTGTCCACCCTCTACAAGTCCTATTCACCGCCTACACAAGTCCTTTCCACCGTCTACACAAGTCCTATTCACCGCCTACACAAGTCATGTCCACCCTCTACACGTCCTGTCCACCCTCTACACAAGTCCTATTCACTGTCTACACAAGTCCTTTCCACCGTCTACACAAGTCCTATTCACCGCCTACACAAGTCCTGTCCACCCTCTACAAGTCCTGTCCACCCTCTACACAACTCCTATCCACCGTCTACACAAGTCCTATCCACCGTCTACACAAGTCCTATCCACCGTCTACACAAGTCCTGTCCACCCTCTACACAAGTCCTATCAACCGTCAACACAAGTCCTACCCACCGTCTGCACAAGTCCTATCCACCGTCTGCAAAAGTCCTGTCCACCCTCTACACAAGTCCTATCCACCGTCTACACAAGTCCTACCCACCGTCTGCACAAGTCCTATCCACCGTCTGCAAAAGTCCTGTCCACCCTCTACACAAGTCCTATCCACCGTCTATACAAGTCCTGTCCACCCTCTACATAAGTCATATCCCCCGTCTACACAAGTCCTACCCACCGTCTGCACAAGTCCTGTCCACCCTCTACACAAGTCCTATCCACTGTATACACAAGTCCTATTCACCCTCTACACAAGTCCTATCCACCGCCTACACAAGTCCTGTCCGCCCTCTATACAAGTCCTGTCCACCGTCTACACAAGTCCATTCCACCGTCTACACAAGTCCTATTCACCGCCTACACAAGTCCTGTCCACCCTCTACACGTCCTGTCCACCCTCTACATAAGTCCTATTCACTGTCTACACAAGTCCTTTCCACCGTCTACACAAGTCATATCCACTGTCTACACATGTCCTTTCCACTGTCTACACAAGTCCTGTCCACCCTCTACACAAGTCCTATGCACTGTCTACACAAGTCATATCCACTGTCTACACAAGTCCTTTCCACCGTCTACACAAGTCCTATTCACCGCCAACACAAGTCCTGTCCACCCTCTACACGTCCTGTCCACCCTCTACACAAGTCCTATTCACTGTCTACACAAGTCCTTTCCACCGTCTACACAAGTCCTATTCACCGCCTACACAAGTCCTGTCCACCCTCTACAAGTCCTGTCCACCCTCTACGCAAGTCCTATCCACTGTGTACACAAGTCCTATCCACTGTGTACACAAGTCCTATCCACTGTCTACACATGTCCTTTCTACTGTCTACACAAGTCCTGTCCACCCTCTACACAAGTCCTATGCACTGTCTACACAAGTCATATCCACTGTCTACACAAGTCCTTTCCACCGTCTACACAAGTCCTATTCACCGCCAACACAAGTCCTGTCCACCCTCTACACGTCCTGTCCACCCTCTACATAAGTCCTATTCACTGTCTACACAAGTCCTTTCCACCGTCTACACAAGTCATATCCACTGTCTACACATGTCCTTTCCACTGTCTACACAAGTCCTGTCCACCCTCTACACAAGTCCTATGCACTGTCTACACAAGTCATATCCACTGTCTACACAAGTCCTTTCCACCGTCTACACAAGTCCTATTCACCGCCAACACAAGTCCTGTCCACCCTCTACACGTCCTGTCCACCCTCTACACAAGTCCTATTCACTGTCTACACAAGTCCTTTCCACCGTCTACACAAGTCCTATTCACCGCCTACACAAGTCCTGTCCACCCTCTACAAGTCCTGTCCACCCTCTACGCAAGTCCTATCCACTGTGTACACAAGTCCTATCCACTGTGTACACAAGTCCTATCCACTGTGTACACAAGTCCTATCCACCGTCTACACAAGTCCTTTCCACCGTCTGCACAAGTCCTATTCACCGCCTACACAAGTCCTGTCCACCCTCTGCACAAGCTCTGTCCACCCTCTACACAAGTCATATCCACTGTCTACACAAGCTCTGTCCACCCTTTACACAAGTCCTGTCCACCCTTTACACAAGTCCTGTCTACCCTCTACACAAGCTCTGTCCACCCTTTACACAAGTCCTGTCTACCCTCTACACAAGCTCTGTCCACCCTCTACACAAGCTCTGTCCACCCTCTACACAAGTCCTGTCCACTCTTTACACAAGTCCTGTCCACCCTCTACACAATACTTACTGACTTACATACTTTCCATGAACTTCGCTACACGGCAGACATTTTGTTACAAATGTTCGAAACACGTGGATTGCCTTGTCATTCCACTTCAACATGTCATCAATATTGCATGTTTTTCAGAAGGTTTGGGCAGATCATCAGGTGGTCTGTGTCTTGTGTTGATCCATAGTTGCATGTTTCATCACCCATGTATTCCCATCTTTTTAAGATCTTTCTTTCGGGTTTTTTTCGGGTTTTTTTTATGCACCAGCTAGTTTATTTAGTGTCTGCCATGTTGCGTAATTCAAATAGTGTCCTGACGCAGGTTCCGCAAGCCGTTCCATCAAGGGGACCTACTTTAATTCATTGGATTCTTCGTTGAGGCGTTTTATGAGGGCCAGTCTGTCGGGAATGTGTGGACTGTTGGAATCTTGGTTTAGATTTAGTCTTGCGCACTCCGTCTAGTGTCCAACTATATGGGACATTGTGTCGTCTGCCTGTTTCTCTCTAACAATTTATAATGCGACCCAATGCGACCCTTTAATTCCTCTTTGGAGAAAGATGCCGTCAGTAAGTCAGTGTCATGTTTACAATCCCGTTGGGTTTTGTTTTGGCTCTCTGTTTTGAGCGGTTTTCCCGTTCAGTAGTAATCGGTGGGCTATTTGGTTAGAGGCAACTTACATTGTGCCTGCTGGATCGCTCGCTGAAGTAGAAAAAAAACACACATTCTATAAAACCAGGCCATGTTGATATTTGCATATGAGATCTCACGTACATGGTTGACTCAATCAAGTAATACTTGTCCCTTGTCATTTGAGATACCTTACAGGAAATCTAATGTTAGTGAATATACCGTGATTCATGAATATAGATGTATGTAGATCTACTTTCGTGGACATACGTTGATCTACTTTCATGGACATATGTTTATCTACTTTCATGGACATATGTAGTTCTACTTTCATGAACATATGTGTATCTACTTTTTGAAAATATGTGTATTTTCTTTCATGGACATATGTGGATCTACTTTCATGGACATATGTGGATTAACTTTCATGACATATGTGTATCTACTTTCAATAACAAATGTGGATCTGCTTTCATGGACATACGTGGAGCTACTTCCATGGACATATGTGGGGATCAAGACGCACATGAGCTGCAGCGGTCGGCTACCCATAGCTGACTGCTGGCGTCATGGCCAGCGAAGCAGAGTTGTAAAGGCCCTTCTACATCTACACGAGGCGATCCTGGATAACAACCAGCAACATAACAAACTGGCTAAGGAGAAGGGTTCGTAGAGGGAACGTTAAAACGGTATTCAAAAAAATTATTGCTGAAGTCGGATGAAGGTGCAAATATCGTTTAAAACATTTGGGATCGCCTTGTCATTTCTTCTGAACATGTCATCCATATTGCATGTTCCCACAAGATGTGGATAGATCATCAGGGGGTCTGGGTCTTGTGTTGCTCCACAGCCATATGTCTCATCATCAGGGGGTCTGGGTCTTGTGTTGCTCCACAGCCATATGTCTCATCATCCATCTATCCCCATCTTTTTAACCAGGTGCAGTACACAAGACTAAAATCTAGACCAAGTTTCTCAGTCAACACATTCCGTTCTCAGGAAAACATCCTGCTACTTGCAAAGTCCTATTCAGGACTTTTTTAGCGTTAGATTGAGAACGAACGAAGAAGAAGTAGGACATATGTAGATCTACTTTCCTCAACAAACGGGGTACATGGAAATGAGTGATCGTAGATTTACTTTCCTCAACATACGGGGGTACATGCAACGATTGCTCGTGGATCTTCTTTTCTCGACATACGGGGTACATGGATATGAGTGCTCGTGGATTTACTTTCCTCAACATACGGGAGTACATGCAACGAGTGCTCGTGGATATAATTTCCTCAACATTCGGGGTAATTGGCTTTGAATGCTCGTGGATCTGCATTCCTCGACATTCAGGGTACTTAGCTATGAGTGCTCGTGGATATGCATTCCTCGACATACGGGGTACTTGGCTATGAGTCCTCGTGGATTTACTTTTCTCGACATGCTATGGTACATTGGTATGAAGGTTTCAAAAACATTCAAAGTTTGACCATCAGATATATGAAGGGAGGTTGGGTAACAAAGCAAAATGAATCAATGATAGCCTGTTGAACGATGTCATGACAGACAATGAATCTGTTAATATCCAGACTGATGGAAGGTTTTATTGACAATCTCAGGTGACTGTTCGAGACGTCTCTAGAATTAGCGGTAAGCGTGCTCAGCTTTAAATTCTAGCTTTGAAATGTAAAATAGGACTGACCACAGCAAGGTTTGATAACGGAAATAGATGGCCCAAACTTTCAGCTGGCCTGAATATATTGTCTTGGCTCTACCACGGATGATGATAAGCGAGCTAAGCTCGCGTCCTATCGACGACGGTCTGCCTGTCGTACACTGAAGTAATTGGTCAAATCTTCTTTTTTTCGGAGTTCGTCCAGAAGTGGACGTTGTGAAGTTATGTCGTAACTTACAGCGAGGCTGCGATATCTGCGCATTTCGGTTCGGGACATCGGTTTGTTTGTTTTGTAATGTTCTACCGGGTTTGCCTCCCACTGCAATCCCTATTTCCACACACTAGTGCAGCCTGCTTCAATAGCGGCTGCTTGGAGGCGTAATAGGGTCTCAGTCAGTTGTGGTTTACTGCTCTTAAGGCAAGCAGACGGTAATCAGTCGCTGGCTGATATCAGCTCATTGACGACCCCAGTTTCTGAATAACTTAATATTACAAAAATAAAGATCTATCAATCAAAAGAAGTACTCAATCACTGTTTCTGTGTAGATTCAAGTAATAACTTCAATAAGATCTCATTGGCTGTTTTCAACGTATTTACAAAACAACAAACAGCTGTAAATAAAAAGGCATTTGACTTGTCAATGCATGTAATAAACAAAATAAGCTCTCAAAGTTTGTTTTCTCCACAAACAAGATATTTCATCTGTCAATGACAACGGATATTTTCAACTTTTTGTACCAGTCTTAAACTGAAGCCATATAAACGACATATGTTTGACGCCTGCACAATACCTTCACCTCCGTCATTCTCCTAGTTGACACAGCCACGCCCATGTCCGTATCGATACACATCGCGCGCTGTCTTGTCGATCTGTACCGAATCTGAATTTCACCAGATTTCGCGAAGTTAATATGAGCAACGAGAAAATGCACGCCATATTTCCTGAAGACCTAAGTTACATGGCTGATCCTCCTGCAGTCCACGAGCGATCGAGTTTCGCTGCCCTAACCCCCCAGCTTACGCCAGGCCGATATGAGAAGATAACGGATAATTTGATAGCTGTCCCACATTGTTGTCAACGGCAGCTTCCAGGCCAAGGGATCTGTGAAGGCATTTTGCTGTGAAAATACTCCGTGTCTCACAAGCGCATACGGGTCGCTGGCGCCAATGGCGAACACGATATCTATTGTTCGATGACAATTTTAACCTTAAAAATATCACCAGGACTGATAATAGTATATTTAGGAGGGTGGGTGTATGTATGGATAATCCTGGTAACTCGATACTTCTAACGATTACTTCTAGTGTATGAAAATGATTCATGCCTTCCGATAATGTATACGATTACAGTTACAGGAGAAAACTATACCTGTCCCCATCTTCCGATACCATTTATTATAAATGCATTTTGAATAGGCGATGATTTCTGATACAAACACATTGCAATGGACAACTTCCCAGATGGGTAGTATATTGTCAAATGATTAGTTCTGAAACAAGATAGCAAAGATTCGATTACATTGACACTTTGTTTTGCAGCTTAGCAATAAAAACATAGAAAAAGCCTTGATTCAAAACAAAACAAAAGTATCGATCTTTGGGACACAATGTGAGAACAAAACCGGAAGGAAATCTGAAGCTAAGTCCGCCCAGTTATATTTGATTGATGTCCGAACAAAATGGCGTCCTGACAGACGGAAGTCAGGTGACAAATAGGGTTTCTATAAATTTCTGCTGTGGCTGACGTTTTGGGGCGTGATGGCATAGGAAAACAGATAGTTATGGTATAGTTATGTATACGTGTGCGAGAAAATGTGTGCATGTGAGGGTGTGTTTGTGAGGGTGGGTAAGCGGGGATGTGTGAGGGTGATTGTGTGAGGATAGGTGTATGAGAGTATTTGTATGAGGGTGGGTGTGTGAGGCTGGGTGTGTGAGGGTGGGAGTGTGAGAGTGTGGATGCGTGAGGGTATTAACGGTGAGGATCTTAGTATGAGGCTGCAGTGTCGGTGTGTTGGGCTGGGTGTGTGAGCGGTTGAGGCTGTCAGTGTCGGTGTGTTGAGCTGTGGAGAGCCATGGTGTACCTACACTGCACACCTGAGCAGAGAACTAACATCAGACACGAACTACTACTTATAGACAGAAAACAGCAAAGCTTCAACAAAACAGCCTTCACGATAATGAAAGGTGTGCTATGTGATAACGGTGTCCCACTTTAATATGGCACAGAGGTCACCTTGCATATGGTGACCCGAGTGGTTTTTCTAGAGAGTTTTGTGTGAGACAGCGAAGTAAATATGTTCACTGCCATACGTAGAGATATGTGTGTCAGACAAGCGATAATATATCCAATGTGAAACTGTTAGCATGGTGTAATAATGTACTAGCTATGAAGTTTAGCACATCTAAAGTAGAATACACTCCAACTCATGCTTATTAATTCAATAATATCTCTACATGCTTTCTGCGTTTAGATTTGAAATAAAGTAAAAGTACACCATAGCATTACTGCCGTAGGGGTGTGAGGTGTTAGCGATTTCACATTTCAAAGGCTCGGCTAAATGAGGGCGGTAGCCATCTCCTCTCCCTCGCCGCTTTTACTTCCCGGACTGAACAGGTACCCATTTAAGGCTGGGTCGACCCGGGATCCATTGCCGTCTGAAAAAAAATTACCGCCTCAACTGGGGAATGAACCCAGGACCACACAGATGCGAAGCTAGCGCGCTAACCACTGCGCTACGCGGCTCCACAATTTGAAATGGAGACCTAGAAAAAAATTGCATTGTATTCAATACATCGATAAATTTTGTCTGGAGAGAAAACATGATATGGGATAGACGAAACCAATACGTTGCATTTGTGATATCGAAAATAAAAATCTAGAAATAATAATTTAAATTTGATACGTTGATATAAGAAGTCTAAGAACTATAAATAGACACATCTATAACAGAGCGAGAAACACAATTTATAGATGATTGGAGAAGAAGAAAAAAACGACAATAAGGGAAATTGAAGGAAGACATAGATATAATGGAGCGTCCTCATTTAGTCAAGCTTCAGAATTGTCACTTTTAAAAATAATGTTAAGATTACCTACAGAAGCTGCTACAACTAATGGGCTTAAGATTACCTACAGAAGCTGCTACAACTAATGGGATTAAGATTACCTACAGAAGCTGCTACAACTAATGGGATTAAGATTACCACCGGAAGCTGCTACAACTAATGGGATTAAGATTACCACCGGAAGCTGCTACAACTAATGGGATTCAGATTACCACCGGAAGCTGCTACAACTAATGGGATTAAGATTACCACCGGAAGCTGCTACAACTAATGGGATTAAGATTACCACTGGAAGCTGCTACAACTAATGGGGTTAAGATTACCACCGGAAGCTGCTACAACTAATGGGATTAAGATTACCACCGGAAGCTGCTACAACTAGGGGGATTAAGATTACCACCAGCAGCTGCTACAACTAATGGGATTAAGATTACCACAGGAAGCTGCTACAACTAATGGGATTAATACGACCACCGGAAGCTGCTACAACTAATGGGATTAAGACTACCATCGGAAGCAGCTACACCTAATGGGAACGTCTTGGAAGGCTCCACCAAGCTCCTCAATGACACACTAAAGAAGCAGTTCACATTTGTGGACTAAAGAAAACATCTTGTGGAAACAAGCAATGAAGATGAGAAAAAGGATAGCAGACGGCAAGGAAAGTAGAAAAGGAGTCATGTATTGTCCATACAGGAATTAATAAACACACTAAGAACATACTGTTGAGACGAGACATGGTTGCCTTCCCTTATCGACATGCCACTTGATGATAATGACGCGCCAATTAGCGTGTATTTTGTCCTTGATGATTTAAAAGAAGCAATACCGAAGCTCGCATCGGGTGAAACTCATGTCCACTTAAGAGTAATGACATCTTAGTTGAAATAAACAAACACGCTTACAGCTGGACAAACACAAACAAAATATGGTACACCCAGCCATTAAAGACGACCCAACAAACGCTTTCAGTCCATTTAGTGATTGGCGCAGTGCGCCAGTTCGTAATCTGTAGGGCATACTTATTTACACTTCCGCCCCATTCGGGAATTAGTGATGGAGAAGGCATGAAGTTGGAATGATCCGTTTAAGGAAATATAACATTCGCAAATGGGTGGCAAAACAGCAGAATTAACGCAAAAACTGGGCGTATCACTCGCCATGGTGAGCTGGTTGGCGTGGGAAGCTAATGTTACAGTAATTTGTGACATCGATCACAGACCACATCCCGTCTTCTAATCGCAGTCCACGCTGTTTTCTTCCAAATTGTCACGGCTATATTCGAGATTGCACTGTTCGAACTGGTGAGCATGTTTTGGCATGACTGTCCTCTGTACGGCCATTTAATGGACATACACTGCCCACCGATTTAACACTAAATTATAAGCTGCACAGAGCTTAAGAAGGAGTTTAAGACAATGAAGAAGGGAATTCGTTTGATAGTTTAACAACGTTATCACAAGAAGGAAGGACAGGTTCTAGAGATGTAGCCAAGTCCAACACACGGACCGACTCCATTGCAAATTCTGTATCAATATCCTGAGAAGTGCTTTCAAGATCTGACAAAACTGCTTTCAAACAAACCAGAACCTGTAACACCAGACAGCATGGATCACAGGAAGAGGAGGAAAAATGCAAATATTGATTGTATGCGTAAGAAAGCACAATATCTGTACCAACAGAATATAAACGGACGCACCACGACTGGCACTCCCACCAGAGTATAACGACATAGGTAGACAGTTTGGGTCAGCTAAATCAATACCTGAACAGATCCCTACCAGGGGGCGACGCTTGTCAATGTTTCCACTCGTGAAATAAGAATGTACTGAACATGTGTTGTTGTTGTTGCTGTTGTTGTTGTTGTTGTTTCGTTTACTTTTTTATGAAATGCATATTTTGGTGAACAGACTATCATACGTAGTTGTGGTGAGGAAGTAGGTATCCACGATGCTGATAACATAACCTAACCACATAAGTGACATACTTTCACAATTGCTGGTCAACATTTGCTAGCACAAGATGAGGAAAGCCAACTAAATAACGGGACCAGGAATGGAAACAAAAGTCATTAGAAAACCAAATACACTAAACAAAGGTTATTGCGGGGGGGAGGGGGGGAGGGAGGCGGAGAGGACAAGTGTCTGGTCAAGCAATACATACTGATCCGACTTGATAGTCATGGTCAGGCGAAATATAATGACCAAGATCCCCACCTCACTTAATCGCAGTCCTACCTGGAAACAGGTTGTGTCATATCAGTCTGGCTAAAGAGGTGGGGGATTGACGTGATCCCCATAGTAGAGAGCGACATGCAGATGAAGCAGATGATTACACAACCCCCTAGAGGACACTCGTCCACCTTCACCCGTATGTAAGGAAAGCAAATGCAACCTACAACTTAACACCCTTATCAGAACGCACATAAAAGTGATATTCCTCAATGTGGACATTCAACAACAACACCAAGTAGATATTCAACAACAACAACAACACCAAGTAGATATTCAACAACAACAACAACACCAAGTAGATATTCAACAACAACAACAACACCAAGTAGACATTCAAAAACAACACCAAGTAGACATTCAACAACAACACCAAGTAGATATTCAACAACAACACCAAGTAGATATTCAACAACAACAACAACACCAAGTAGATATTCAACAACAACACCAAGTAGATATTCTACAACAACAACAACACCAAGTAGATATTCAACAACAACAACAACACCAAGTAGATATTCAACAACAACAACAACACCAAGTAGATATTCAACAACAACACCAAGTAGATATTCAACAATAACACCAAGTAGATATTCAACAACAACACCAAGTAGATATTCAACAACAACACCAAGTAGATATTCAACAACAACAACAACACCAAGTAGATATTCAACAACAACACCAAGTAGATATTCTACAACAACAACAACACCAAGTAGATATTCAACAACAACAACAACACCAAGTAGATATTCAACAACAACAACAACACCAAGTAGATATTCAACAACAACACCAAGTAGATATTCAACAACAACAACAAAACCAAGTAGATATTCAACAACAACACCAAGTAGATATTCAACAACAACACCAAGTAGATATTCAACAACAACAACAACACCAAGTAGATATTC
Source organism: Ariolimax columbianus (assembly GCA_036924085.1). NCBI lineage: Eukaryota > Metazoa > Mollusca > Gastropoda > Stylommatophora > Arionidae > Ariolimax > Ariolimax columbianus. The sequence continues at coordinate 46,605,922 of JAVGWX010000016.1, forward strand.
AACAACAACACCAAGTAGATATTCAACAACAACACCAAGTAGATATTCAACAACAACAACAACACCAAGTAGATATTCAACAACAACACCAAGTAGATATTCTACAACAACAACAACACCAAGTAGATATTCAACAACAACAACAACACCAAGTAGATATTCAACAACAACAACAACACCAAGTAGATATTCAACAACAACACCAAGTAGATATTCAACAACAACAACAAAACCAAGTAGATATTCAACAACAACACCAAGTAGATATTCAACAACAACACCAAGTAGATATTCAACAACAACAACAACACCAAGTAGATATTCAACAACAACACCAAGTAGATATTCAACAACAACAACAACACCAAGTAGATATTCAACAACAACACCAAGTAGATATTCAACAACAACAACAAAACCAAGTAGATATTCAACAACAACACCAAGTAGATATTCAACAACAACAACAACACCAAGTAGATATTCAACAACAACAACAACACCAAGTAGATATTCAACAACAACACCAAGTAGATATTCAACAACAACAACAACACCAAGTAGATATTCAACAACAACACCAAGTAGATATTCAACAACAACAACAACAACACCAAGTAGATATTCAACAACAACACCAAGTAGATATTCAACAACAACAACAACACCAAGTAGATATTCAACAACAACACCAAGTAGATATTCAACAACAACAACAACACCAAGTAGATATTCAACAACAACACCAAGTAGATATTCAACAACAACAACAACACCAAGTAGATATTCAACAACAACAACAACACCAAGTAGATATTCAACAACAACAACAAGTAGATATTCAACAACAACAACAACACCAAGTAGATATTCAACAACAACAACAACACCAAGTAGATATTCAACAACAACACCAAGTAGATATTCAACAACAACACCAAGTAGATATTCAACAACACAACAACAACAAGTAGATATTCAACAACAACACCAAGTAGATATTCAACAACAACAACAACACCAAGTAGATATTCAACAACAACAACAACACCAAGTAGATATTCAACAACAACACCAAGTAGATATTCAACAACAACACCAAGTAGATATTCAACAACAACAACAACACCAAGTAGATATTCAACAACAACAACAACACCAAGTAGATATTCAACAACAACAACAACAGCACTAAGTAGACATTCAACAACAACAACAACAACAACACCAAGTAGACATTCAACAACAACAAAACCAAGTAGATATTCAACAACAACAACAACACCAAGTAGACATTCAACAACAACAACAACAGCACCAAGTAGACATTTAACAACAACACCAAGTAGACATTCAACAACAACACCAAGTAGATATTCAAGAACAACAACAACACCAAGTAGATATTCAACAACAACACCAAGTAGATATTCAACAACAACAACAACACAAAGTAGATATTCAACAACAACAACACCAAGTAGATATTCAACAACAACACCAAGTAGATATTCAACAACAACAACACGTAGATATTCAACAACAACAACAACACCAAGTAGATATTCAACAACAACAACACCAAGTAGATATTCAACAACAACACCAAGTAGATATTCAACACCAAGTAGATATTCAACAACAACAACAACACCAAGTAGATATTCAACAACAACACCAAGTAGATATTCAACAACAACAACAACACCAAGTAAATATTCAACAACAACAACTACACCAAGTAGACATTCAACAACAGCACCAAGTAGACATTCAACAATAGCACCAACACAAAACAATATAGATATTACATGTTCGTAGAATGCGCAATAGATGCGCGGCTCTGGAGAAGGCAGACAACTGGCGTAGTGCAGTAGCCAGACACAACATATATCCTTGAAATAGGCCGATTAGAGTGCACCGCAGGATACCGTGCTATTGCCACGTCAGCCTTGACCTCCAAGAACTACATGCTCCGATGCTCGTCTTGGGATGTGGCTGAAATGTGGCCTGGGTTTCTGGAGTTTGTCCAGACCAGCATTTTGTCACATTGTAATCACACTAAGTAGCACGCGATGGTCTCTCTTGTTCCTGGCGTCACTGGAAACGCCCAACGGTGCCACAATTATGGATGAGTGTTTCAGACATGAGTCAGTTTTACAGGGGCTAAAATGTGTCGCGAACAACGGTAGCCGGTGAGCAGGACTAGCGGAAGGTCAAGGGCGTGAACCTTTGTTGCTACACTCAACCTTGTTATGGTAATATTTGTGTATGGGATATTCATCAGTCCGTCCTTCTATATATCTATCCATCTATCTATCTATCTATCTATCTATCTATCTATCTATCTATCTATCTATCTATCTATCTATCTATCTATCTATCTGTCTGTCTGTCTGTCTGTCTGTCTGTCTGTCTGTCTGTCTGTCTGTCTATCTAACTATCTATCTATCTATCTATCTATCTATCTATCTATCTATCTATCTATCTATCTATCTATCTATCTGTCTGTCTGTCTGTCTGTCTGTCTGTCTGTCTGTCTGTCTGTCTAACTATCTATCTATCTATCTATCTATCTATCTATCTATCTATCTATCTATTTAAACTGAGCTCACTGCTTATCTATGTATCTATGTTTTTTGTATCTGTCTACCTATACATTTATAATACAATGTATCTCTGTGCCTGTATGTCTGTCTGTATACCCGCCTGTAGATCTACCAGTCTGGCTAACTAACAAGTCGCTGGGCTGAAGTAGCGACTATATTACGTAAACTTTGAATGACGTCAGCTGCATGACCATTTGCCGCTGGCATAGTGAATCGTTTTAAAGCGGCCCTGCTAATAATGACAAAAACTAACAGACACCAAAACGAATAAAGCCAGATTGTTCAAATTGAAGCTTAGATTTCTTAAATTTTTGTTTTGTTTTTTGTTTTTGCGTTCGCCTTATTTTCTCTAATCCCCAAGGCGGTGTACGTTGCACTGTGGTTTTTATTTTGCGCCTGTCGGCCCAGTGCATCCGACTTCAGCATGCATTTTATGTAAGGGTCTGCTTCCTCCTGCATTTTCTAAGGGTTTGCTTCCCCGGGGTAACGGCCGGTGCTGTGATGGGGATCGAGCCCAGCACCTTCTGCTTGTGAGCCGTGCCACTTAACCACTAGTCCACGCCGTCCCCCTCTTTTTTATGATAATATGAAAACTGGATCTTTATTTGAAATGGTTCACTGTTTTGGTATGTCTGGTCCAAATGGAAGACAATCAATTATTGTTTGACGATAATACACACAAGAGAGATGATCATGATAATACTAACATTGGTAAACGTTGTGCTTGCATATGGCTTGGCTTGGCTTGACTTGGCTTGGTTTGGTTTGGCTTGGCTTGGTTTGGTTTGGCTTGGTTTGGTTTGGTTTGGCTTGGTTTGGTTTGGCTTGGCTTGGTTTGGCTTGGCTTGGCTTGGCTTGGTTTGGCTTGGCTTGGCTTCGTTCGTTCTCAATCTCCCACTACCAAACACTGAAAGGGCTTAAGTAGAAGAATGTAGTCCAGAGAACGGAATGCGTTGTGTCGTAGTTTACAAATTGACTGCGATATATGCACCTTTCGGTCCAACACATCCGACTTCAGCAAGCATTTTTTGAGTACCGGGTTAGCATTCCCTCTTCGATCCTTTCTCCTTAGCCAGTCTGCTCTGCTGCAGCCTGTTATCCAGGATCACCGCGTGGAGGTGTAGAAGGGTCTTGGCAGCTCTGGTTCGCTGGCCCTGATGCTAGCAGTCAGCTATGGGTCGCTGACCACTGCAGCTCATGCGCTGCTCAGCTTCTTGATCCCGTTGTTGCATATGAAAACATTTATTTCAGATCAAAGGACAAAATAAGTTAGTGAAGTACACCAAAACAAAAGACCAATATATATTTCGTGATTACTATTAGAATAGACCATGCAGGGCGACTGTTCGTACGTCGCAATAACGGGAAGAGAACAGTAACGAATCGACAATTGTAAGATTTTTTTCATGATAATAGTCGCAGTCTTCAGAAGGGAAATTACTGTTATAATGCCGACGCCATATGTGCTCATATATTAGAATATAAATACTTAACTTAACTTCTATTCTTAAATGCATTAATTGTCCCTGCCTCCACTAATTCCTGTGTCAATGCATTTCAAGAATTCATCACTCTCTTGAGTGAGCGTGCACAAAAACAGTATAAGGTATATAACCATGAAATAGACGAAATGTCTTGTCTAGTGCAGCAGGAGTTATTGCCCATATACTTCAACTTTTGTTGGGTCGTGTTTTCTGTTATGTTAAAGTCTTTTAAATTCAGTACCTAATTTGTAACCTAATCACAACTTTAATTAAACCACATTTTTGTCACTGTTCTGCATCGTGAGCTGTTCGTCTTGATTCATCCGCTTGCCTCGCCGTTGGTGTTTTCGTGTACACGGGAAAGACATTAAAGTGAGCAGAATGTCTACTACTTTTCCTCCGCACACAAACTGTTTGGGGCAACCATATTTTATTTGGAGCTGCTTCCCTAACCGGTGAATGTCCATAGTCAGCCTATATGACAGCAGCTGTTTGTAGTCAGAGTTGTCTATCATAGGAAAGATATATTACCTGACATCTGGAGCTGGTCTCTCGGTGGCTCGATTGACTCGCATCCAGTGTTCGGACAGCGATCTCAGTCCTGCCAGGCGTAGTGAGAGCGCGGGCTTGCCTACCAAGCTCGCCCGCCTCTCCCCGGCACTCTAGCAGGACCAATTTGGTGGAGTCGTACCGCTGGTATGGGTGCGTTACTGTAGTCCGTATCGAGAAGCTTTGTCAGTCCGGTTGGTTCGTCGAAGGTTAGCGCGTATAGCCAATCTCGACAGTTCGTATCGCTTGTGGTCCTTCTCTCGCAATGAGCTTTGGACCGGCAAATGGAAAGCAGGAATCGTGCCTAAAGGCCCTGTCCTCGCCCGACCAACCGGTCGGAGAAGGGCAGGCCGCCAGGCAAAAATCGTCTCCAGTCCGAGTGAAAATTATCGGCGGGGCCGTTGGGATCTGTTCTGCACAGAGCGCTGCCATCCCTCTCCTAGCGAACCCGGTCGGTCGGTCGGTTGGTGTGTGTACCGGCCCCTGCCAGGCGGTCCTAGGTCGACGGAGTGAAGGACGGAACAACCGTCCGTCCGTCAGTCGGTCCCTGCGGCCGTCCTGGTGAGGCTTTTTACACATCCATCCATCGCCGACCGGTGTGTGTGGTTCGTCCGTCTCCGACAGATATCTAGTTGATCCTGCCAGTAGTCATATGCTTGTCTCAAATATTAAGCCATGCATGTCTAAGTTCACACTGTCTCACGGTGAAACCGCGAATGGCTCATTAAATCAGTCGAGGTTCCTTAGATGACACGATCCTACTTGAATAACTGTGGCAATTCTAGAGCTAATACATGCTTACCAAGCTCCGACCCTCGCGGAAAGAGCGCTTTTATTAGTTCAAAACCAATCGTCGTTTCCCTCGCGGGGTTGCGGCGTCCCCACTGGTGACTCTGGATAACTTTGTGCTGATCGCATGGCCTCATGTACCGGCGACGCATCTTTCAAATGTCTGCCCTATCAAATGTCGATGGTACGTGACATGCCTACCATGTTTGTAACGGGTAACGAGGAATCATGGTTCGATTCCGGAAAGGGAGCATGAGAAACGGCTACCACATCCAAGGAAGGCAGCAGGCGCGCAACTTACCCACTCTATTCTATAACTATTCCCGTTTATAAGGAAGCTCAGTAAACTATTCCCGTTTATAAGGACGCTCAATAAACTATTCCCGTTTATAAGGACGCTCAGTAAATTATTCCCGTTTATAAGGAAGCTCAGTAAATTATTCTCGTTTATAAGGACGCTCAGTAAACGACACTCGTTTTAAATAAAGCTGAGGAGACAATACCCGTTTGTGAGAATGTTTTGGGAAACTCCCTGTTTATAATTGGAAGACAAGAGTGAATAATTCGTTTTCCATGAGATCAGAATATAAAGAAAAACGTTTACAGTTACCGTTCATGTCGGTAATGAAAATCATTAGATGCAGATAATTATTTAAAATAAAAACGATAGTAATTATTAAAACAGATCACAGTTATTGTGATGACAATGATTTTTATTTTAAATGATATTGGCGTTTTAAGATCATTACAAAGCAATATTTAATCACGATTTAATCAGAAATGAACGACTGATGAACTTTGACACAATCTGTGGATGTTCAACTGTTAAATGTTGATCTCCTTAAATACTTTCTGACAGTCCTCTCAAGATCTGTACGTCGCTCCAGGGCCTGTCTCAAGCTGACATGAATGATCTCTTAATGACCTGGATCTGGTTTTTGTGTGACGTCTGACTGAAATGTTGATCCCTTGATAATTTGGCTAATGAAATATCATTTTGTGTTTAAACAACAATTTGAGTGTTTTTTGTATGTCTTAAACATTCTAGTTTGCTGTTTGTATGTCTCAAACATTCTAGTTTGCTGTTTGTATGTTTCAAACATTCTAATTTGCTGTTTGTATGTCTCAAACATTCTAGTTTGTTGCTGTTTGTATGTCTCAAACATTCTAGTGTGTTGTTGTTTGTATGTCTTAAACATTATAGTGTGTTGCTGTTTGTATGTCTCAAACATTCTAGTGTGTTCCTGTTTGTATGTCTTAAACATTCTAGTTTGTATGCCTCCAACATGATAATTTTATGTTCGTATGTCTTCAATATTCTAGTTTGCTGTTTGTATGCCTCCAACATGATAATTTTATGTTCGTATGTCTTCAATATTCTAGTTTGCTGTTTGTATGTCTCCAACATCTGTATGTGTATGTCAGAAACGTTCTTCTATGTTACTATAAATCGGGGAGCTTGAAGCTCCCGGACCACACCCCCTTTTCTCAGATCCCACAATTCCCCTGTACACAGTTTATGCTTGGCAGAATGTCGTTTCTTAGAATCGCCAGCCTATTTCACTTTGGTCAGTTTCTTGTCAGGTGGGCACAGTAAGGTCTGTTGTCATTACATTACTTGACAATAATAAATTACATCAACTGTAAGGTCTGTTGTCATTACATTACTTGACAATAATAAATTACATCAACTGTAAGGTCTGTTGTCATTACATTACTTGACAATAATAAATTACATCAACTGTACGGTCCTGCTCTTCCTCTATGATATAAATTACATCAACTGTAAGTTCCTGCTCTTCCTCTATGATATAAATTACATCAACTGTAAGGTCCTGCTCTTCCTCTGTGATATAAATTACATCAACTGTAAGTTCCTGCTCTTCCTCTATGATATAAATTACATCAACTGTAAGGTCCTGCTCTTCCTCTATGATATAAATTACATCAACTGTAAGGTCCTGCTCTTCCTCTATGATATAAATTACATCAACTGTAAGTTCCTGCTCTTCCTCTATGATATAAATTACATCAACTGTAAGTTCCTGCTCTTCCTCTATGATATAAATTACACCAACTGTAAGGTCCTGCTCTTCCTCTATGATATAAATTACATCAACTGTAAGGTCCTGCTCTTCCTCTATGTATCCCATCATTTTTTAACATCTTTTTTTAATACAGAAATCTCATACGGAGATACTAAAGCAGTCATCTGGTTAACGTACAGTGCAGCATGGAAAAAAGGCCAGTCTGGTCACACACTATGCCTACCACCAACTCTCCAGGCGAGACCAGGTGATCATTCCCCGGCTACGCACAGGACACAACAGACTGAGATGTCATCTGTACAATAAGTTCAAGATTGGCACTATGGACCTTTGTGCCTGCGGCACAGCCCCCATGACGGCAGACCATATTTTGCAGTCCTGCCCAATGTATACCGACACAATACGTAGCATTTGGCAATAGCCAGTGTCCTTTCACGAGAAGCTCTACGGGAGTGCACAGAGCCTTGAGTCTATTGCTGCCTTCGTTAGAGTCATTGAAGTCGAGGTCTGAAGACGGACGAGGAAGAATAATTTAATCTCGTGATTAACATGTCTAATTTAAGCCGTCAGCCATCAGACAAAACTAGTTCTAACGGATTAAGAGATCATTGATGCCCGCTTGATTCCAGCCCTCGAGCGACATGTGCACATGGCCAAGATCTAAGTTAGAATGTACGAAAGTTGTATTTAAGGAGACCAAAATGTACCCAGCTGGGCACCAACAGATTTGTTTGAAGTCATCACTCCAGTTAAGTCCAGATGCAGTAGCTTCGTGAGTATATCATTGTTTGGCACCATCGACAAAGGTATTATTATTCAAAGCATTATCATCTTAATATGTATGATCGCTATAAATAATTGCATGCTTTTTATAAAAATATTTATCTTCAAATTATAGCTGTCATTGCCAACATATTATTATTCTGATTCTATGGAAAACAAAATATTCACTCTTGACTTCTGGTATCATTAACGGAATTCAACATTTTTTCGTACGTTGATTGATTCCTGAACTTTTCTTCAAATTCGAATTGTTCCTGGAGTTTTCTGACAAACCGGAATGATTCCCTGAGGTTTCTTTCAAAGTGGGATTAGTCTCTGAGATTTCTTTCAAAATAATTCTTTGAAAGTGGAATTGTCTCTTGATCTTTCTTTGAAAGTGGAATTGTCTCTTGATCTTTCTTTGAAAGTGGAATTGTCTCTTGATCTTTCTTTTAAAGTGGAATTGTCTCTTGATCTTTCTTTTAAAGTGGAATTGTCTCTTGATCTTTTTTTCAAAGTGGAATTGTCTCTTGATCTTTCTTTTAAAGTGGAATTGTCTCTTGATCTTTCTTTCAAAGTGGAATTGTCTCTTGATCTTTCTTTCAAAGTGGAATTGTCTCTTGATCTTTCTTTTAAAGTGGAATTGTCTCTTGATCTTTCTTTTAAAGTGGAATTGTCTCTTGATCTTTCTTTCAAAGTGGAATTGTCTCTTGATCTTTCTTTCAAAGTGGAATTGTCTCTTGATCTTTCTTTCAAAGTGGAATTGTCTCTTGATCTTTCTTTCAAAGTGGAATTGTCTCTTGATCTTTCTTTCAGAGTGGAATTGCTAGAGTTTTCTTTCAAAATTTCAATTGTTCAGTGCGCTTTCTTTTCCACCACGAATTATCACTCGACTGGTTACTGGCATGCATGAATGATGGTCTGTGGGACACAACTATAACATAACAACAAGGATATGATTATGTAACTAATTTGAAGTACTGTATTGTCTTAAGCTACCAAGCAGATCTAAAGGGAACAGTTGTTTTAGACAATAAAACTGAATTTTAAAACATTACAAATTTACTTATGGGGAAATTGAAACAAATAAATAATTATAAATGTCCCCTTTCAGGACTAACAACTGAATTCATTAAAAATACACGTAAGAAAACATTGCATAAAACCTAGGCATTAACATGTGGTCTACTGAAAGATAGAACATACACATTGTCGATCAAATAAATGTGTATACATACATTTTTAACAAACATTATGGCTGTACAAATCTGAGGTATTCAAACAAACTATCGACATTACAATTGTGTCAATATCCATAAAAGCTATGGATAATTCAATATTGTCTGTCATAGAAGATAGAAACAATATTCACAATACAAGTGTGTATATAGATAATACAGATGTTGTTTAATGAGTAAGATTACCTTTTGTGTGCACTGAAAAGGTCGTTAAGTGGCGAGTTGTGTACCTTTCCTCACATCTGATAAAGGTGGACCTCTGTCCTCCATGCGGTTGTGCAATGCTTGATTTCATCTGCGTGGCGCTCACTACTTAGTGGATCACATCGATTCCCACCTCGGCAGCCAGGCTGCCTTGAAAACAGCTTGTTTCCATGGAACGCTACATGGAAGAGAGATTGTGGAATTGGTCAGTGTATTGTGCATGACCCTGACGCGACATCCTGGTCAGTATGTTGTGCCTGACTGGATTTAGCATCTCAGTTCCCCAAATGAGTAGAGCTAAAAGTATGGATATATAGCAAGCCAATAGAAGCATTACGATTAAAGCCCTAACTATCAACATTGGTAAAAGATCTGAAATCGCCCCGGTCCTCCCGGCTGTAAATGGATACTTGAATTAGATTTATTAAGATCGGTAAGACAGCGAGTAAGAAAACTGATCAACAATAATCTTACACACAAAAAATCCTGGGCATAGCAGAATGAAGTTTCACAAACTTCGTCCCTGACTGCAATGTCTGGTGTTGTACCACCTGACCAGGGACTCAGTGGTCTCGAGGTAAGGGTGTCCGCCTAGGGTGCCAGAGGTCGCGAGTTTGAATAACGGTGAAGACCGGAGTTTTTGTCATGTGGATCTTCTGGTAAAAATCCCCCTGATCTCTGGGTAGTGAGATCGGACTCCAGTGTACAATATCGAGCACGTTAAAAATCCTTTGGCAGTTGGAAATGGAAAATAGTAGGCTTAACGGCTGCTGCTTGACAAAATTAAAGTTTAAAAATCTACCCAAGTTATTTGTACCTTTCCCCAGGTGGTTTGTTAAGAGCAGCTATAGATGGCGCATAACTGGCTGCGGGTCTACTTAGCTCTTGTGTTTGAGTGAATTAAGATGATTTCGCACATCTGCTAAACCTCCCCCCCCCCTTTCCAATAAACTGATTGTATACAGACTGTAGAGTCTTCTAAACCAGTGTAAATACGTTAAGTTAAGTGTATAAACGTGCAACATAGACATCACGACAATCCAACCAGTGTGTTTATTTCTTCTTATTAACTAAGAAGACAAGACAATAAGATATGTCGAGTTTATTATCTATCTCTACTCAGATCATGAACAAGGTTGTGTTCGCTTCTCTCTTCATCACCGCGGTTGTCATGGTTTCTCAAGCCAGTGGGTTCGTGTGTGGTTACGGAGGTGGATTCGGAGGCGCCCTTGGTGGTTTGGGTCTCGGTGGTTTGGGTCTTGGTGTTGTCAGTGTTGGAAGCCTTGGAGGTGGTTATGGAGGATTTGGTGGATACGGAATTGGGGGTGGATACGGAGGGGTTCGGGGATAAGGAGGAGCTAAAGATTATGGGGGATTTGGTGGCGGCTTTAGAGGTTACGGAATTGGTGGCGGTTTAGGCGGCGTTGGTGGTGTCGGTGGCGGTTACGGAGGAGGTAAAGCTGTTGTTGTCCCTGTCTCTGTTGCTGTGCCAGTCAAGGGGTACGGAGGAGGTTACGATAAGTCAGACCTCAATAATGTGTACAGTTTTTTGCATTGTGTCACTTCTCCATCATTTCTTGTCAATGACAGACATAGTGATCAGTGATCGTTAGGCTTGATGGCGTCTTTAGAGGCGCCATTTATCTCCCTCTAATTCTTTTTAATTATTATTTTTTTTAGGCGTTTACCTCACTAGTTTCTGCTGGCGGGGGAGCGCCTATTCCATCACAGACCGTAGTCAATTGGGCGATATTAAGACGCACAAACAAGTGCGTGGATGGATGTGTGCGTCTGTATGTACCTATGCTAGGTTTTTACGCTCTCAGAAGTCAGCCCAACCAAAGTGCAATGGAAGGGTCTCAATTCACCTGCACCGTGACTAAGCTATAGTATGAATACCTGGCCTAGTTCATGATCTGCATAATTGTCTTCTGTAGTTTATCGCTAAGCTGTCTTATGCTGGCCTCATTCGGCCTTCCCGCTGGTCGTCATTGCAAGACGCGTCCGCTGGTAGCATCTGGTTTTCTTCTTTTGAATGGTCCGTCCGATTCCAGCTTCTACTGGTTTTGATGGTTAGAAAAGAGATCGATGCAGAATTGTCTCGTCCGGATGTTCACGTGGACGGAATAGTGAAATAACAGATGATGAGCTGAAGAGGGTTGTGTGTAGTGTGTTGTGTGTATTACTATTACAATATATGAGAGAAAATTTGTGTTTATTTGTTGTTGAACTGGCGCTCTCTGACAATGAATGTTAAGTTGACCCAGTTCAACTCATCTCATGACCTCTTGAGGTCGCTGGGACACCCCGGCTGACGCCTCCACAATGCTGCCCGATCTGTCTGTGTCTGTGGTTGTTCGTTGTGCCTCCACGATCCGTAGGCTAGTCCATTCGTGGATGTTGTCTTCCCATAGTTTTCTCGGACGTCCCCGCCTTCGCTTACATTGTACTACGCTAAATTCTAACCCGGGGGCAACTCTTCTCTCTCACCTCACTCTGTTTCATTTGACTCTGTCCTACAGTCACACTCTTGCACAACTTTCACACGCGCCCTCATGGTGAGGCCCTTCCATTGCACTTTGGTGGGGCTAGCTTCTGAGGGCGCACAAACCTAGCACAGGTATATACAGACGCATACATTCATCCAATCACTGGTTTATGCGTCCTGATATCGCCCAATGGACTACGGTCTGGGGTGGAAAATGGCGCGCCTCCGCCAGTGGAAACTAGTGAGGCAAACATCTAAGCAACAACAACAACAAAAAATAAAGTATGGTTTTTGCAAGGTCCTTGGACGTCTAAACCTGACCATACCAAGGAAGCTTTAGTCTTTTGATCGTTGTCTGGAGGTCGTTGTAAAGTCCACTCGCATTCTCGATACTTCGACCTACTTCATTATTTGTGCTACGGTCTTTGTATGTGATATTTAGGAGCCATCTTCATGGCCTGAATTCTTCTCTGGGAGTCTGCTGTAATGGTCCATGTTTCGTAGGCGTAGAGGAATATCGAAAGAACTAGTGAGCGCATTAGTCTGCCCGTTATGCCGAGGGATAGTCGTTTATCTTTCCATAAAGATGTCAACTATATAGTAGACTATATCTTTCATTCCCATGTAGGCACATGCTGCCCCGTACAAGTTACTGAGTTGGAGTTATGAGCTGTATCTCACCTCTTAAGCGTTTCATCCCATCTTGGCGTGGGGACATTTCATGCTCACATGAGGGGAAACAGATGGCATGTATTCCCCGATATTCAGGGACTTTCCAAATGTGCAGAACGTAACTAATATGCTGTCAGTCTAGACTCTCCAAATGTGCAGAACGTCACTAATATGCTGTAAGTCTAGGCTCTCCAAATGTGCAGAACGTCACTAATATGCTGTTAGTCTAGGCTCTCCAAATGTGCAGAACGTCACTAATATGCTGTTAGTCTAGGCTCTCCAAATGAATCAACACGTCCTGCCCGCCAGTCAAATTCTCAACTCTCCCACACATCCAGCTATCAACTCTATCACACAGCCAGTAATCAACTTTCCCACCAAGTCACCTCTCAAATACCCCAACCACATTTCAAGCCCCCCCCCCTCCTCCTTCTAGGCTTTCTCCAACGTCTGACCCCCACATCCCTCCCACGTCCACCTCTCAAATCCCCCCCCCCCCTCCAAATCTACCACATAATTCATCCGTTAAGGGAAATTTAGTTGTCAGACCAAAGCCCGTATTGTTCCCAAGTTTTAATGTACAAGCTGGCTACGGAACATCATACACCACAATAAGAGCCATTATATTGTGCTGCTGTGGTGCAGTTGCTCGGTCCCTCAGCGTTAGCTAGGTGGCAATTCTAGTTCTCCGGTGACTGCACGTCTCCGGTTTGCACTGCTTGGACTAACTAATTCATAAGCTAGTTGTGGTAGAGTCTATTTTTATCTGAGTAGTTTACTTATCTTAAGAGTTACAACATATATATCTACACAACGACACGACTTCAACCAACACAGTAACACACAGTTAACACTTCTGCTGACCATAAAACAAAATAATATCAATTATTAACAAGAATAATCGTTCCACAGTATCAACAAAAAGCAAAGCACTTCTAAACTAAAAAAATCATAATATATATTTAACTACCACAGAAAATACAGACAATTGCTCTTGATGTTACAGATGCCCTGGCCGTAGTCACAGCAATAAAAAGCTAGAAAAACACTGAACTTAATGATTTAAGAGCAGTACTCTGTCAACTATGCCAGCAGTCCGCACCAAAAAGGGTAGTGGTACAGTGGGTTCCATCCCACTGCAACATCCAAGGCAACGAGGAGGCAGACAGACTGGCAAAAGAAGGTGCAAGACTACCACAACCAGATACTAGTATGACATACGAAGAGTCTAAACGGCTTATTAGAGCTAGATACATGACCAAATGGGAAACCGAACATACTGGTTACACAAAAAACGATACCTATTACCATTTGAACAGAAGAGAGCAGGTCGTGGTCTTCAGACTTCGCACTGGCCACAATAGACTGAGGTACCACCTATTCAACAAATTGAAGATAGGTGGCACTGACGAATGCCCGTGTGGTACCGCGAAAATGACCGCTGAACATTTGCTGCAAAACTGCCCGACATACGAGGACTAGAGAGAGCAGACGTGGCCATCACCAGTGGCAACACTAGACAAGCTCTATGGCAGTGTCGACAGACTCAGGATGACCGCTGCTTTTTTCGAAAAAATAATGGTTGATGTCTGACTGCGTACGATGAAGAAGAAGAAGAAGCTGTTGATGTTACTTCTGATACTACATTTTTTTAAACCCAGATTCTAAGTCTAAACTTGCAACAACAAAACTTCACAACTCTAATACTATTCTAGCCACAACTTAATGGATCGAGTTACTCGTCGCCCTCTATCTGTACACTCAACACACACTCACAAACTCGTCCTCAGGTGATCTGTACACTAGCATAACAGTCCAGAACATACATTGTTTACCAGGTGTCCTCTACAGAACTCACATTCAGATCTCATCCTCAGACGATCTGTACACTCGTATAACAATCAGAACACTACATTCAGGAGGTGTCCCTCATCAGCACTTATTAAGCACGACTGGCCCAACTCGAGGTGTATGATGGAACAAACACCAAATAAACTCTCTTTCTCTCTCTCTCTCTCTCTCTCTCTCTCTCTCTCTCTCTCTCTCTCTCTCTTCCAGTCTCTCCGCCAATCTCACAGTCATTCTGCCGAATTTATCTCTACATTGTCTTTTATAGTGTAAAGCAAAAAACATGGCTGTCAAATGGCCTTCTCTGGGTTGGCTGATTTAGCCATCACTCCAATGTGGAACTACTCCATTTAAAATGTTATTGGTTGTGTATCCACTAGTCATTGGCATTCTAAATGTGGTAGCCTGTCGTGTAAGTATTCGTTGTCAACAACCCCTATCCTGTCAAGTCTGACACCAGAGTGGTCAGTTCTGACAACCCCCCCTGTACAAGACAAAGTCTTCTACCTAACGTATACCTAACCCCTCGTTTCCTTGTTGACCTAGTGTCGAAACGGTGATTGACCCTCGCGTCACCTGCGTTCGTCCAACTCATTTTGGCAACCTTTGTTTCTTAGAATCGCCAGCCCAATCTCCCCTCCCCTACACATTCTCCAGATCGAACTGCCACATAGTGACTAGACTGGAACTCATGAACGAGCTTTATGGAAATCCATATAATTCAGGTTTGGTTCGGTAAACACGTCAGTTGGGAGTTCTTTTGTCAGACATTGTGATCAGGTTGAGATTGATTATTGATGGCTGCTACAATCGTTATTGGTTGGGTTTTTTTTAATTGGTAGCATTTAGTCCTTTTTCTGAAATTAAACAAAAAATATGTATTTGCTCCATTGCCTGGATAGATTTTGCATCATCATTTTTCTGTATCTCTCTCTCTCTCTTTCTCTTTCTCTATCTCTCTTTCTTCCCCACGCTGTGTCTTTCTGTCTCTCTACTTCTCTCTCTCCTTCTCTCTTTCTCTCACTTTATATGTGTGTATGTTTATGTGTGTGTGTTTGGGTGTGTGTGTGCGTGCGTGCGCGCGTGCGTGCGTGTGTGTTTGCAAATGCATAGTTTCAAATATATACTATTGTTTTCTGTGGGGTCTCTTAAGATTTTAAATCTGAAATTCTAAACTGATTGTAAAGAAAATTATTTAATTTTTTTATTGCTGCTTTTTGGTGCAAATGATTGGTACTCCAGACATGTTTCTTGTATTTTGTTTACAGGCTATTAAACAAGGCTAGGTTTACCAGCGATCCTCTACCTGCATGTCAGATGTCAGCTTCTGTAGGAACAAGACCGATCTGTTGAGTTGGAAAATAAATCTCAATTAAAATCACGTATAATGTACATTCTGGTCTCTTTACTTAAGGCCTGAAACAAGTAATACATATTTTTTAGCTAATCAAACATAGATAAATCTTCGTAACTAGTCTCTGGGACAGAGGAATAAAAGGACGTTCACAAATAATCGTGACAGATGCAAGCATGTGTTCTGAGGAGTTGAAGTGGAACAGGGGAGTGGCTGTGTGTGTGTGTGTGTGCGCGCGCGTGCGTGCGTGCGTGTGTGTGTGCATGTGTATGTGTGTGTGTGTATTTACAGTGGAGAAATAAAGTCAGCTTCCCGCTTTTCTTATTCTTCCGAGATTCGTGGTCGGTTACCGGCAAAGTTGTCACACCTGATGGAGTCAATTAGGGCAGTAACAAATTGTCTCCACCTTATCTAGTCTGCAGCAAATCTTGCATATGCTGCTCCAGCTCTGATTCGTGGTTTCCATTTCGGTTTCAAAATGTTCTAGGGATCAAGATGCTGAGCAGCGCATGAGCTGCAGGATTCAGCGACTCATAGCTGACTGCTAGCGTCAGGGCCAGCGAACCAGAGCTGCCAAGACCCTTCTACACCTCCACGCGGTGATCCTGGATAACAGGCTACAGCAGGGCAGACTGGCTAAGGAGAAGGGATCGAAGAGGGAATGCTAACCCGGTAATCAAAAAATGCTTGCAGAAGTCGGATGTATTGGACTGAAAGGTGCAAATATCGCAGTCAAGCTGTAAACTACGACACAACGTATTCCGTTCTCTGGACTACATGCTGCTACTTAAGCCCTTTCATGGTTTGGTAGTGAGAGATTGAGAACGAACGAAGCCAAGCCCAGCCAAAATATTCTCATGAGATCGCAGATCGGTTTCTCTTTCACAGTTCCTGTGGGATCCATACCAAAGCGATTTTCATGATGGTAACAGTATCTCTTCTAAGGTCATGGTCGAGCCAATTCTATGTTCGACCGGTGATGGCGGTGTGCATGTCTCTTTGATTACTTTGAGCAAGGAGCTCTCGGATGGTGATGGCGTCCGGTTAGAGGAATCCTTCTTAGATATATTGTGTGAAGAGCTGACAATTTGGACATTTTCTTTTCTGCTAGGCTACAGAACTCAGTGTCACGAAGAAGCACAAAAAGCACACAGGTGCTACTCTCCAGTACTCAGTGCTACGAAGGAGCGCAAAGAGTGCATATACTCATGCACTCAGTGTCACAAAGAAACACAGAAGGTACATATACTCCAGCACTCGGTGCCACGAAGAAACACAGAAGGTACATATACTCCAGCACTCAGTGTCACAAAGAAACACAGAAGGTACATATACTCCAGCACTCGGTGCCACAAAGAAACACAGAAGGTACATATACTCCAGCACTCGGTGCCACGAAGAAACACAGAAGGTACATATACTCCAGCACTCGGTGCCACGAAGAAACACACTTTTTTTCATGTTGCTGTTTGTGCTGTTCAACTAAAACTTCCAAATGATATTTAAGCTAGCAAAATCTATTTTGGCTTTATCCAATCTGCTTTTGATACCTGTCTGCACCCCCCCCCCCCCTTTCCCTATCTGGCATGCCTTACCCGGGTAATTCAACGTGCCTGGCTATGATAGTTCTTCATTTCCTATGTGAACTAGCGTACGGTTTATCATGTTTAATCTGACTTCTGTCTTTAAATGAATGCTCCATCCTGCTTGTACCTCGTAGGTTATAAGGGCTCATTCTTGCAGTTATTTCGTGCATCATCTACTTCCTCTTGAGATGCCTTATGTGGTCACATGACTCAGTCAACAAGAGAAAGAGAATGGTTAAGGCACTCCTGTTTCTGTTTAATTTCAAAGTTTGGTCGCCCTGTTTAAAATTACATGTAAAAAGTGTGTAGTTATTGAAACAATGCGGCTATGGATAGTACACGGCCTTATTAGAGAAATACGAATGGTGACCTTATGACCTAATTTGTTTGGCTGGATGTCGAATGCGCACGTGTTAATGGGTTGTGTGCGAGGCATGCGAAGAGATCTGCGGGTTGTTGTTTTTTTAGGTAGAAGAGAAGCGCCCAAATGTTGAGTAGGTTAAGACAAGAGAGGTGGTGGAGGCATAGGTGTATGGATTCGACTTACTTATAGGTTATTCAACACCATCATCATGCAGCATGTCATTTGCAGAACGCCGCTCTCGTGATATCCGATCTGTCAGACAATCGATCCCTGGCGAGCTCTCCCCTCGCTGCCACCATCAACCCCAGACTTTGTGTAATGTCCATTGTTCATCGCCTCTACGGCTTTCCTCTGTTGTCACGTACCAGTATCGTTCTTCCTAGCCATTGTGACGCTTGATATGGCCGAAGTTTGTTAATGTCCTAGACGTAGTTATTTACTAGACATTCTTCTTCTGTATCCAGCTTCTGTAATATTTACGTGTTTTTGTTATCACTATTATTGGTATTTTGAGCACTCTATTGTAACATTTGAGCTCAAAGAATTCAATCTACTTACTTGGGTTTTGTATGCTTTACCATGTCTCGCATCCGTACGTTACTATCGGGAAAATACAAGTCCTCCTGATCCATATTTTTGTAATTTGGTTAGTGCTCTGATCTACGTCTTTTTATTTTAGTTAACCTCTGTAATGCCATGGCCATTCGTTTCCTTATTTGATTTTGGTAAACTTCGTTGCTGCTTACAGTCGAGCCGAGATATTTAAAACTTGTGACGTTTGAACTGTTTGTTTTGTGTCAGGTTGGGCTTAGCTGAGTAGTTATCTTAAGAGTTTACTGACTCACAACATAAGAATGTAAGAAGTTATAGTTCAATCACAGAAAACACTCAAACTAGTTAACCATTAAAACAAAATAATATCATTTATTGCATAAATAATGGTTACACAATATCAATAAAAGAAAATAACTACTAACTAAATAAATATCAAATACTAAACTAACGCAGAGGATTCTTCTTCTTCGTTCACAATCTCCCACTACCAAAACCCTGAAAGGGTAAGTAGCAGAATGTAGTCCAGAGAACGGAATGCGTTGTGTTGTAGTTTACAGCTTGGCTGCGATATTTGCACCTTTCGGTCCAACACATCCGACTTCAGCAAGCATTTTTTAGTACCGGGTTAGCATTCCCTCTTCGATCCCCTCTCCTTAGCCAGTCTGCCCTGCCGCAGCGTGTTATCCAAGATCACCGCGTGGAGGTGTAGAAGGGTCTTGGCAGCTATGGTTCGCTGGCCCTGACGCTAGCAGTCAGCTAAAGGTCGCTGACCACTGGAGCTCATGCGCAGCTCAGCATCTTGATCCCGCAGAGGATTCAATCACTAGCCGTTGATGGTACCTCCAAACTATTACATCCAGGTTCGAAGTCTCATATTTGATATAACATAAATCCTAAACTAGTCTAATCCAATCGTGTTACACATCAGTGGTTCTATCTAACTCGTACTCTCTTGCTGTCTTCCGCGTCGTCTACATTGGTGATGATCTGCGTCCTCTAACAGGGTTGACTGCTTTAGGCTGTCGAGCGTACAACCATGGGTTAACAAATGAGCTCTCAAAGGAGAACAGAGACCGGGATTCCATCCCAGAATTCTGGATGAATCCCTTTTTGCCACGACCAGTTTCAAGAACCAAGGAACTTCAGGATGTTATCCCAGAGATTCGTAAAAAAATTCCTTTTTGTCATAACCAGTTTCACGAACAAAGAGACTTCAGGATTGTATCCCAGGATTCCGAAAGAACCCCGTTTTGCAACGATCAGTTTCACTAAGCAAGAGACTTCGATCAAAGATCGGCCACCATTCTTCCAAGTGACATCAATGCAATGGTCCTGGAGAACAGTCAGACTGCCTTCTAGATCAATCTCAATTCGTACCCAGACAAATCTGCACACTCGCATGTGATCAGATCTGTTTCTCTTATTGCGTACAGCATGTCTATCATTCGCACATTTGACAGTAAATGCAAGGCTCTGGGTGGTTGATGCAACCCCCCCCCCCCCCCCCCCCCACCCCCACCGTAAACTCTCTTTCTACAAAATCTCATGAATTGCTCTCTACATTGTCTATTAAAGACTCTTTTCTTAGTTCTAGAAACAAACATGACTGTCGTCTGGTCCTGCTCAGTTGGCTGGTTAGTCAGTCATCTAATGTGGTCACCACCCATCTAGTATCTTATTCAATGCCATATCTACATGTAACAGCCTGCCATGCAAGTCCTTGTTTTCAACTTACCCCCCACCCCTTCCTCCCAATCACTTATGTTTGGTACCAGAATGGTCAATGTGGCATCCACACCAATCTAGACAAGATTTGCACTTATCAGTAAATGTTCATCTCTCGCTTCCTGGTCGGCCTAGTGTCGACACCGGCGCTACTTGACCATGGAGTGAATTGGACTTGTCAACCAACATTCAGGCAGCTTTTGATTTCCAGAGAATACAGTCCCCAGCCCTTATTTCCTTGGCACTGTACGCTTATGCTCCACAGGGAACTATTACAGATTATCTATGATAACTTTGGGTCTAGTTTTTGCCTTGGTTATTGCATTCTAATTGCATATCAAAATTAAAATCAATATTAACTCATTGCAAGTTTATTAGGTACATAAATTGTGTCCCCCATGATCAAAAATTGTCGATGAAAAAAAGAACTCAGAAAAGATTACAAATGTCCTTTCCATTTTCTCAACGTTACAGTACCTATGGGGCACATGAGTAAGGCATACACTCAGATGCTTCCTGAAGTCAACTCCGAATTAGTAAACGCATCGTTGTTCGACTGTATGATTATTGCTTCAATGATAATCATGCAGTGATTAGCTCTTCCTGTCTCAGACACCAGGATTAATGTGCAAAGTGTGTAAGTAATAACGGACAATAAATGTTTAATCGTACAATAATGGTTTAATAATAATTAAGTTTACTTCCAACAGCAAATACCTTCTTTTTTTAATTCTTCCTAGCCCATCCTTCTTTTCCCCGAGGGCCCAATATTTTGGTTATCATTAGTATTTACGGTTCTCTTTTAATTTGTCTTTTAACTTGACGTTCCTGTTAGCTGACCAACTGTTCTTCGTTTCATTGTTCTAGGAACTTCTTTTCTATGGTTCTGTTTAGTTCATCCTGAAGCACCTCTGTCTTGGTTTGTCCTTATTTGTCGTATCTGTTTTTGCCATCCTGTTTCGTGTATTTTAGCATCCCGTTGTACTATTTCCTTGACTAAATTATAACATTTTGCGTTGGTTTTGACATAAAGTGTTTGGTACTCTGTACTTATTCACATCATTAGACATTAACACATTTTTCAAATAGCCCAACTTATGAAATTCAATTTTCGTCCGGAATTGACAACATATTTGGACGAAAGGCAGTAATAAATTTCAGATAACACCCGTTTAAAGTGATCGATAAACGGATCATGTCCGTGCTAACTTCAGGTTATTTCAACTTCCTGGTCAGAAATTGTTTAATCGTTAGGTTTGATTTAAAGGCAAGTCATAACTTTTGACAGAAAATGTAAATGTTTTAAATATATGTATGGCTAACTACGTTTTCGGAAAATCGCCTTGAAGATTATGAGATCTTCTTCTTCTTCGTTCGTTCTCAATCTCCAGCTACCAAACCCTGAAAAGGCTTAAGTAGCATAATGTAGTCCAGAGAACGGAATGTGTTGTGTCGTAGTTTACAGCTTGGCTGCGATATTTGCACCTTTCGGTCTAACACATCCGACTTCTGCAAGCATTTTTTGAGTACCAGGTTAGCATTCCCTCTTCGATCCCCTCTCCTTAGCCAGTCTGCCCTGAAGCAGCCTGTTATCCAGGATCACCGCGTGGAGGTGTAGAAGGGTCTTGGCAGCTATGGTTCGCTGGCCCTGACGCTAATAGTCAGCTATGGGTCGCTGACCACTGCAGCTCATGTACTGCGCAGCATCTTGATCCCTATTATGAGATCAATTCGTACCATGCGATTTTTCCGACGGCGACACACAGGTGAACCTATATACAGGAAGTGTATATAAGGGAACGTGTGAGAGGGCAATCACAACCAGCTGACTACACCATTCCCACTGACCAAACGTCACCAGGAACCTTAACTCTGTTGGAAGTTATTTCCGTCAGAATTAAGCACCATCTGCTATAATCTCGCAAGCTCTCGGCTGAAGCTAATCTCGTAGAAAGATGAATCAGAATCAGTTTCACAGACATCATGTTGGTGTGTTCTACCTAGTAGCAAGGACGGTTCATTTCTTACATGGTTGGTTGGCTGCTAATGCCCACAATGGGTTGGTATCTCTTTTGTGTGCTCTGAAAAGGACGGAACTTGTGGCAGATTATAGTAGGTTTCCTGACATCCCGAGAGTGCTGATGAAGTGGACCGGGGTCCTCCAGATGGTTGTGCAATGCTTGGCTTCATCTGCGCGTCACTCACTACTACAATGATCCCGTCAAACATCACCTTGTTAGCCAGACTATTGTCCTCGACAACAGCCCGTTTCCAGGACGGCCAACGACCAAATATTTCTCCTGACCCTGGCTAACATTGTCTGATCAGTGTGTTTTTGCCTGACAAGACGTTAGCCTCATCGTCCCTCACTCCTTACATAACCATTGGTTTTTGAGCATCTCGGTACTTCAATATCTTCGATATGTTGTCCCCAGCCATCTTGTGATGATATGCTTTATTCTATTTCTTTGGGTGCTTTTTAGCCTTTGATCTTTCAAGTTGTCACACGCTATGTCAGATCATCCTGTAAAGGTATCAATCATTCATCATCATCATCAGTCCCATAACCTAGAAGGTCGTTGGGGCATCGTTATTGCAGTTTATCGTACCAGCTCCCGCCATACAACAACGGTGCGTCTTGGGCCGCTACACACCTGACGGAGCCCATCTCGCTCCAGGTGACAGTTCATTATAGTTGTGTCTAAATTTCATACAACAAAGTTGACACTGTCTTCAGCTAGGGCGATGGGCGCCAATCTCGTGAAGTTCAGCCGTGTGAACTAGACCGTGAAATATGACACATGTTTAAGTGTAGTGCTATTCATATAGCCTATTTCCATTCCAGAATAATCGGAATGAAGAAAACACACAAAATGAACGAATTAACCAGTCCAAGTGGAAAGGAACAGCACGTTTCCATGAACACAGGTGTAAGTCGTTGACTAGTGTGAATTACCTGCAAATCCATGGTCTGGCAGCATCTATAATGAACTAAAACTGCAAAGCAATGTAGACCCGCAGCCAGTTACGGCGCCATCTTTTCTGCTCTATCATTACCTTGGTGCTTTTTCAGTGTATTTGTAAATCAAAGACGATATTAGGACCTCTGGGCCACAGGTGATTAAAAAAAACGTCTAACGCCTCTATGGTAGAACATTATCCAACGCTTGCCATTCATATCACGTTATTCACACGTGCCAAAAATTTGTTGAGTGTAGAGTAGTTTTCTAGATTAAAGATATGGCTCTAGAAACAATGATGTTAAACAGGAACAAGTGAGTAAATAACTAGATGTCAGCCAATTAATAGAAGATTAAGAAGAAGGTGTGAATGTGCATTTCGTCTTTTTGTTCGTTCCTCTTCTGTGAGATTATAGAGGGCTTTTTATATATACTTGCAATTCAGTGGGCAGACAAACAGGTGATTGACTCGTGTATTTGCACGGTGGAGTGGTTGCCTCATTTTGACGTTTGTGCTAACTACTATTGAGCAGGAATTGTTACATTTAATATGTGTGTCCGGACATTAAATATGAGGGATAAACAACCTTTAAATTGGAGGATGACACAAAGAGATGGACTGGGAACATCTTTCAGATTGTACCATCAGGGTAAGAAACAGTGGACGTTTTAGACCTATTGCAACCGACCTTCTATTAGAGATATTAATTGAACTTGACTGTATCCACGTGACATCCCAGTTCCGAGCTGGCCTCCTACTTCCAAGCCTGCACCCAACCATATGTAGTGATGGTATCGTGACAATGGATTTACATGGTGTAATTGCCAGCTACATGAACAACCCACTCTAATCATCTTTTTAAACATTCTTGCAAGGCTGCAGTGGCGTTAAAGAGGGATGTACATGGGGCTGGCAATTCCATCGTGTAAAACAGTTCCTAGTGTAACAAAAAAAATTATTATGGCCAAAAGGAAAAAACAAATATAAAGCCTACGTTTTTAACAAATGGCCTTCATTTGAACAACGAACAAAAATATGAACTATGAGTCGCTATCAGCTCTAGTCAGCTAGCCCTGATGCAAACAGCCAGCAAGGCTAGCTGTCCGCTCTAGTCAGCTAGCCCTGATGCAAACAGCAAGCAATGAGTCACTGTCCGCTCTAGTTCGCTAGCCCTAATGTAAACAGCCAGCGATGAGTCGCTGGTCGCTGTTTGCTAGCCCTGATGCAAACAGCCAGCAATGAGTCGCTATCCGCTCTAGTTTGCTAGCCCTAATGCAAACAGCCAGCTATGAGTCGCTGTAGTTTGCTAGCCCTGATGCAAACAGCCATCTATGAGCCGCTGTGTGCTCTAGTTTGCTAGCCCTGATGCAAACAGCCAGCAATGAGTCGCTGTTTGCTGTCCGCTCTAGTTTGCTAGCCCTGATGCAAACAGCCAGCAATGAGTCGCTATTTGCTGTCCGCTCTAGTTTGCTAGCCCTGATGCAAACAGCCAGCTATGAGTCGCTATTTGCTGTCCGCTCTAGTTTGCTAGCCCTGATGCAAACAGCCAGCTATGAGTCGCTGCCCGTTGTCCACTCTAGTTTGCTAGCCCTGATGCAAACAGCCAGCAATGAGTCGATGTTTGCTGTCCGCTCTAGTTTGCTAGCCCTGATGCAAACAGCCAGCTATGAGTCACTGCCCGTTGTCCGCTCTAGTTTGCTAGCCCTGATGCAAACAGCCAGCAATGAGTCGCTGTTTGCTGTCCGCTCTAGTTTACTAGCCCTGATGCAAACAGCCAGTTATGAGTCGCTGCCCGTTGTCCGCTCTAGTTTGGTAGCCCTGATGCAAACAACCAGCAATGAGTCGCTATCCGCTCTAGTTTGCTAGCCCTGATGCAAACAGCCAGCAATGAGTCGCTGTTTGCTGTCCGCTCTAGTTTGCTAGCCCTGATGCAAACAGCCAGCTATGAGTCGCTGTTCGCTCTAGTTTGGTAGCCCTGATGCAAAGAGCTAACTATGAGCCGCTGGCTGCTGTCCGCTCATTCACTGTGCTATATCTTCAGAACCCTTAAATTATTGTAAACCTTTACGAGGTTTGAGTAGCAAAGTGGTAGAGTGCTCGCTTATCAAAGTAAAAGAACCAGATTTGTTACCTGTTATCGGCACGCTTGAGTCCACCCAGCTGGTAATGTATAAACGACTTATCGTTAATGAAGTAGAGGCAGGAAGTAAAGAACTGTATTGCCTAGTCTTCTCTTATACAATTGTGCTGTGAAGATCTTGACTAGCCGCAGTCTTCTTTCCACGGCCAGACGTGTGCCGAAGCCATCTCATGACGATTTAAAATGTCTGCAACAGTTCTTATCCATCTAGTTCTCAATCTGCCTCGTTTGCGACAAAAATCCGATTGCTGTGCGTTATAGGCGCACGAGGGTAGTTGGTGAGGTTGCGTCCTCATTAGGTGGTCGAACAACTTGATTCTCTCCTCATCAATATATTCAGTGCAGGGTCTTGCTTCAACTATTTTTGGCACATCTTCATAGCACGTTCTATCCATTTAATTAAAAACAGAATACTAGTGCAATGAAGTATCTAACATTTCATCCCTGCCAGCAGTGTCTGCTAGAGGCAATACCTTTCAAACAAAAGATTCAACTACACACTGCTGTTCTCAATATTGGTCTGCAACTGAGCAGACGTCAGATCTACAATGACGTCATCACGTTCGTTAATTTCACTTGTAAAGGTTCCATCACATTTGATCACTTAACTTAACGTCTTTATACTTGTTTAGAGGACTCTGCAGAGTCTGTATACAACCAGTTTCATTTACATTACCTTGCTCTAAAAGCTATGCGCATCCATTCTATTCTTAAATGCATTAACTGTCCCTGCCTCCACTACCTACCATGGCAATGCATTTCAAGCACTCACCACTCTGACTAAAAAAATATATTCCTAATATTTAATCTTGACCTTTCTTTAGTTAATTTGTAGCTATGCCCTCTTGTTCTTGTGGGTGGCTGTATTTTTAAAAAACTAGTTATAGTCTAATTTATCCATTCCTCTAATCATCTTATAAACCTGTATGAAGTCACCCCAAATTCGTCTCTCTTCTAGACACTGTAGGCCGGTTTTTCTGAGTCTTTCCTCATAACTGGAATAATTCTGGAATCCCACTATCAGCTTTTTCGCCTTTTTTGTATCCTGTCGAGCATGTTTATATCCCCTCTGCGATAAGGACTCCACACCTGTACACAGTACTCCAATCTAGGTCTTAGGTTTTATCATACCTAACATTGCATTTGCCTTTTTCACTGCTACCCGAACTTGCTCACTCACCTTACCTGTATGACCTATTATAACCACTTGGTCCCTTTCCTTATCTATCTTTCTAATATTGTTGTCTCCCAATCTGTAATTATGTTCTATATTAAATCTACCCATGTGGATGACTGTACATTTATCTACATTAAACTCCATTTGCCAGCTCACATACCAGTCTCGAATTTTATCTAAATCTGACCTCAATATATCCACTTCTGCTTTAGATGAGACACTACTGCATAGTTTTGTGTCATCAGCAAATTTTGCAATCATGGATCCAATATCTATATCCTTCTTCTTCTTCGTACGCAGTCAGACATCAACCTTTATTTTTTCGAAAAAAGCGGCGGTCATCCTGAGGCTGTCGACACTGCCATAGAGCTTGTCCAGTGTTGCCACTGGTGATGGCCACATCTGCTCTCTCTGATCCTCGTACGTCGGGCAGTTTTGCAGCAAATGCTCAGCGGTCATTTTCCCGGTACCACACGGGCATTCGTCAGTGCCACCTATCTTAAATTTGTTGAATAGGTGGTACCTAAGTCTATTGCGGCCAGTGCGAAGTCTGAAGACCACGATCTGCTCTCTTCTGTTCAATTGGTAATAGGCATCGTTTTTTGTGTATCCAGCATGTTCGATTTCCTATTTGGACATGTATCTAGCTCTAATAAGCCGTTTTGACTCTTCGTAGGTCATACTAGTTTCTGGTTGTGGTAGTCTTGCACCTTCTTTTGCCAATCTGTCTGCCTCCTCATTGCCTTGGATGTTGCAGTGGGATGGAACCCACTGTACCACTACCCTTTTTGGTGCGGACTGCTGGCATAGTTGACAGAGTACTGCTCTTAAATCATTAAGTTCAGTATTTTTCTGGCTTTTTAGTGCTGTGACTACGGCCAGGGCATCTGTAAGCAGGACTATGTGGCTTTCATTTCTTTTGCCTGTCACCATTTCTTCCACTGCCGCCCTCAGTGCCTCTGCCTCCGATCTGAAATTGCTTGTGTATTTTCCAGTAGCGAATGACAGTGTTATTTTTCTGCCATTTAGTAGGTTCAGAAATGCTCCTGCCCTTCCGTTCTGTGTTGAGTTTGTTACAGAACCATCAGTGTATGCATGGGTCCAGTCCATGCTTGGGTAGTTTTCCGTTATGTAGCTCAGGGTAGTATCTCTTTTATCTTTTTCAGTTTGGCAGTTTTTGTTTCCAATACCTGGTATATTTTCTACCACCTCTGGAAATATATGCTGCCTCCAGGTAGGTTTTCATACAGTAGGGATGGGCTTTGGTGTTGTTAGTGCGTTCATGGGGTTTTCGTGCATCTTTGCTTTGGCTATTTCTGCAAAGTTTCTCCGCTTTAGTTTCCCATTTCCGAGATTGTTAAGTCTCTGGTGCATTGGATGGTCAGTCAGTCTTCTGAGTTTCTCTGCTTGCTGCTGGGCTCTGCAGTCTCTTCTGTCGGTCATGGATTGCAGTTTTGTAATCTTTTAAAGTTCTACAATTGGCGTTGACTTCATGCCTCCTGTTATAACTCTCATAGCTTGGTTTTGGAGTTTACTAATTTTATCGAAGTTCGCCTTTGCTGCTGTTGTCCATGCCACTATGCCATACTCGAGAGCTGGTCTCACTCTTCCAATGTACAGTTTCTTTAGTATACTTTCGTCTGCTCCCCAGCTTGTGCCAGCAAGTTTCCTCATGATTGCCATTCTTTCTCTGACTCTCATTCGGTTTCTCTTGATCTGACTTTTCCATGTCATGCGGCGATCAAATGTGACTCCCAGGTAGTTTGGGTTGTCGTTTGGTTGCAGGTATTTGCCGTTAAGACTTAGTTTGGTGTTTTGGGGTTTGTTTGATAGCGAGAATATTGTACATGTCGTTTTTTCCTCGTTTATTTTGACCAGCCATGAGTTCGCCCACTCTTCCAGCGATGTTAGGGCCTGCTGCATCCGATTTCTCAATATCTATATCCAAATCATTTACATATATCAAGAACAAAATTTGTCACAAAAACAAGCCCTGTGGCACTTCACACCCCTCAGAGTACTCCTTATTTATTCCCACCCTCTGCCTTCTTTCAGTTAACCAATTTTCAATCCATTTGGCAACTTCCCCACCTATTCCATGTGATTTTAACTTTCAAAATACTCTTTGATGAGGTACTCTATCAAAGGGCTTTGTAAAATCTAGATAAATAACGTCCACTGGCTATCTATCATTTTGGTAACCTCCTCCATGAATTCTAATAGATTTGTTAAGCATGATCTCCCTCTAGTAAACCCATGCTGACTATTTCTAATTAGATTAAATTTGTCTAAATGCATTACAATGTTTCTTTGATTATTGACTCTAACAATTTACAGACTATGCTCATTGAACTCACAGGTCTGTAGTTCGTTGGATCTGCTTTTTTGCCCTTTTTGAATAAGGGGATCACTCATGCATCTTTCCAATCCCGTGGAACAATCCCTTTTGCAAGTGATTGAGAACATAATATAGCCAATGTTTTTGCTGAAAGGTTTTGTTTTTGTTGAAGGTCTGTGTTACATGGACAGTGAAAGGTTTTGCTTTTGTTGAAGGTCTGTGTCACATGGACATTGAAAGGTTTTGTTTTTGTTGAAGGTCTGTGTTACATGGACAGTGAAAGGTTTTTCTTTTGTTAAAGGTCTGTGTTACATGGACAGTGAAAAGTTTAGTTTTTGTTGAAGGTCTGTGTTACATGGACAGTGAAAGGTTTTCTTTTTGTTGAAGGTCTGTGTTACATGGACAGTGAAAGGTATTTCTGATTGAATTAAAACATAAATATAATCAAATTATAATCAACTTTTATTGACCATGTGATGAGATGTTGGGGTGAGGAGTAAGGTGAAGTTTCAAACATAGTGACAACTGGTATAATGGACAGGGGTGGAGAGAATGTTAGGTGGATAAATGGAACAACTTGGTGAGAATATAATATCATAACATTATGTCATGGGAGAAAGTACACAATAAAACTGAATGAAAACCTAACATACCAGTTCTGTTCAAAATGTATCCGACCTTTGGCCGGAAAAAATACAATTGCTCACCTGGAGGTCTGAAACTCCAATTCCTTTCTCCTTGGGGCTGCACACACTTCTCCCAGCCATCCTGCTATTGTTGGAAGCATTTGAGGAAGGCCTCTTCGGGAATGAAGTACAGGCATTTCCCATATGTCTTCTTGTGACTGAAAACGAGTCCAGTTCAGCTACGTTTTCAGTTTGGTGGACAGTCAAAAATCGCAAGGAGCCATGTCGGGAGAGAAGGGAGCCTGACAAACCAGAGGAATGTTGTGTTTGGATAATTAATGATGAATCAGATGCAAAGTATGAGCCATGAACGACGAAACCCCGTCAAATAAACAAATTACTATCAAGCAGGGCGAGAACTTGATCACAGGTAAGAAAGCCGCAAACGCCTTTGTCGATCACTATGCCAGAGCAAACCACATCGAGGTCCCTGCAGATAAGCATACAGACATTAGCGAAGAGCTAAAGGGACACGAAAACATGAATACGGCTCCTGAAGAGCACATGATGGCCAAACTAACAATGCGCGAAATGGAAGAGGCTATGAGAACACTAAAGAAAAGGAAATCTCCCGGAAAAGACGGGATAACAAACGAAATGCTGATGGGGCTGGGCCAAACAGCGAAGAAGAAACTGCTATCGGTCCTGAACCAAAGCTGGAAAAGGGGAATTGTACCACAGGCATGGAAAGACGCAATACTGGTACCAGTACCAAAAACAGGAAAGGACAAAACAGATCCAAATGGATACAGGCCCATAAGCCTACTGAGCTGTGTCGGCAAGCTGATGGAACGGATGATAAACACCAGACTGATGTGGCCTCTGGAAGAAAAACGAATACTAATTCCACAGCAAGCCGGCTTTAGACAGCACAGATCCACTGAGGACCAGGTCATCCTCATAGCCCAGGAGATAGAAGATGCCTACCAGGCACAGAAACACACAGTAGCTGTTTGGGTGGATCTGGAAAAGGCATTTGACAAAGTCTGGAAAGATGGACAGAGTCAAGCTAAGAAGAAGTGATGTCTGTGGGAAGATGTACAAGTGGATCAACCACTACCTCAAACAAAGAACGGCCAGAGTCCAAGTACAAGGGCAGATGAGTAAAAAGGTGACACTCGAGCAGGGAGTACCCCAAGGGGGAGTATTGTCACCCACACTCTTCCTGGTATATATAAACGATATTACAGAGAATATACCAAGAAGAGTCCATAGCTCAATGTTTGCAGACGATCTGGCTATGTGGACCTCAGAAAAGAATCTCACCATAGCAAGAAATCGGATGCAGACGGCCCTAACATCGCTGGAAGAGTGGGCGAACTCATGGCTGGTCAAAATAAACGAGGAGAAAACCACATGCACAATATTCTCGCTTTCATTAAAACCCCAAAGTACCAAATTAAGTCTAAATGGCAAAATCCTGCAGCCAAACGACAACCCAACCTATCTGGGAGTCACATTTGATCAGCGCATGACATGGAAAAGTCAGATTGAGAGAAACCACATGAAAGCCAGAGAAAGAATGGCAATCATGAGGAAACTTGCTGGCACAAGCTGGGGAGCAGACGAAGGCATACTAAAGAAACTGTACACTGGAAGAGTGAGACCAGTTCTCGAGTATGGCATTGCGGCATGGACAACAGCAGCGAAGGCGAACTTCGATAAAGATAACAAACTTCAAAACCAAGCCATGAGAATTATAACAGGTGGCATGAAGTCAACGCCAATTGTAGAACTTGAAAAGATTACAAAACTGCAATCCATGACCGATAGAAGAGACTGCAGAGCCCAGCTGCAGTCAGAGAAACTCCGAAGACTGACCGACCATCCAATGCACCAGAGACTAAACAATTTGGGAAATGGGAAACTAAAGCGGAGAAACTTTGCAGAAATAGCCAAAGCAAAGATGCACGAAGATCCCATAAACGCACTAACAACACCAAAACCCATCACTACTGTACGAAAACCTACCTGGAGGCAGGATATATTTCCAGAGGTGGTAGAAAATATACCAGGTATTGCAAACAAAAAACTGCCAGACTGAAAAAGAAAGGAGAGATTCTACCCTAAGCTTCATAACGAAAAGCTACCCAAGCATGGACTGGACCCATGCATACACCGACGGTTCTGTAACAAACACAACACAGAACGGAGGGGCAGGAGCATTCCTGAACCTACCAAATGGCAGAAAAATAACACTGTCATTCGCTACTGGTAAGTACACAAGCAATTTCAGAGCGGAGGCAGAGGCACTGAGGGCGGCAGTGGAAGAAATGGTGACACACAGTGAAAATGAGAGCCATATAGTCCTACTGACAGATGCTCTCGCCGTAGTCACAGCGCTAAAAAGCCAGAAAAACACTGAGCTTAATGACTTAAGAGCAGCACTCTGCAAACTGTGCCAGCAGTCCGCACCAAAAAGGGTAGTGGTACAGTGGGTTCCGTCACACTACAACATCCAAGGCAACGAGGAGGCAGACAGACTGGCAAAAGAAGGTGCAAGACTACCACAAACAGATACCAGTATGACGTACGAAGAGTCAAAACGGCTTATCAAAGCCAGATACATGACCAAATGGGAAACCGAACATACTGGTTACACCAAAAACGATGCCTATTACCAGTTGAACCGAAGAGAGCAGGTCGTTGTCTTCAGACTTCGCACTGGCCACAACAGACTGAGGTACCACCTATTCAACAAATTGAAGATAGGGTGTACCGACGAATGCCCGTGCGGTACTGGTAAAATGACCGCTGAACATTTGCTGCAGAACTGCCCGACATACGAGGATCAGAGAGAGCAGATGTGGCCATTACCAGTGGAACTGCAAGACAAGCTCTATGGCAGTGCCGACAGCCTCAGGATGACCGCCGCTTTTTTCGAAAAAATAATGGTTACTGTCTGACTGCGTACGCAGAAGAAGAAGAAGAAGATGCAAAGTATGAGCGGAGCATTATCATTAAAGAGCTGTCAAGTTGCCATTGCCCTCAGGTCCGGCTGTTTGCGTCGCACACCATCATGGAGACGACAGATGACCTATAAAGCAGTACTCTTTAATAATGTTTTGGTCTTGCGGCGCATACTCTGAAGCACCATGCTACTGAAACCAAAGAAAATGGTCAACCTGACTTTGGCATTGCTGCATAGCTGCTTTGGTTTTTTTTTGGTCTGGGAAATGATGAATGTCTCCACTGTGACAACTGCACCTTGGTTTCCTTGTGATATCTGTAAACTCACGACTCATTGCCAGTGATCAGCAGTAGTCCAGCACATTCTGCGAGACTTCTAGACGAAGTTACATCTGCTCCCTCGTTAGCAGCTTCAGCAAAAATTTTACTGACACTCTCTGCATGGCCAAATCTTTGCTCAAAATGCAGTGCACTAAACCCACCTCATCCGCAAGTTCTTGGATGGTGACACAACGGTTCTCCATGATCAAAGTCCACATTTCATTAATGACATTATCATTTGGGCTTGCTGAGGGTCTACCGGAACATGGTCCACTCTCCACAGATTTGCAGCCATCTTTTAAGCAATTGTACCATACCTTAATTTTTGTGATGATAATGGTATCATCGAAAGATTGTTGAATCTTCCAAATCGTTTCCACTCGATGCAATTCGGCTACTCAAGTCGTTCCATCATTTGTCAGGGAATTAAAGCCCTATACTCATAGACTGACTGCCAGCAACTGACACTTCATTGCAGGTGGGAAAAAATTTATGCATAAGTACGAAAGTTCCTACCTCCCCGCTGGTGGACACTTTCTGCGCTTCATTTGTATTCGCAGTGAAAAATTAAGGTCCAATACACTTTGAACAGACCTTGTACCTTGTATCAGTGAAGGAACATCCTGATCTCTATATAGCCTGGCATGGCATATGGTGATCATTTTAAGATTGTATTCTTTATTTGTCTGGGTATAGTGAGTTCTGCTAAAACCAAATGATTTCTATGATAGAAGAGTTCAGAAAACAATATTTTAAGACACGCTTGGAAGAACAACAATACAATTCAAGATGTTTCAAAATTTCTTATGTCTTTTTGGTAAAGGTGCATGCCAATCACCTGTTAGAACAAAATGTCGCATTATAAGGCTCAGAACTAATCGTGAATAATTTGCTGCTGTACTGTTTTACTGATAGGCCATTTTTCCAGTTATGGACCAGACCTAGAAAAACAATTTTAAAATATTTATTTTTATAAAACATAAAAAACTGTTTGAAATGTTTTGTTATGATGCTGATTCATGATTCTCTACCACACCTTCCTTGTTACCTTAATAATGTGTACTATTCTACAACACAATTTTATGGGTTTTTAATTCTGTTTTGGTTCATAACCCACTTGATCTCAACACAATCTGCTTTGACCTCACCATAAACTGTTTTCACCTCATCACAGCCTGGACTGTTTTAGGTCACCACAACATATTTGACCACATCACAATCTGTTGTAGATCACAGCAACCTGTTTTAGGTCTGCACAATCCACTTCAGGTCACCACAACCTACTTTGACTCATTACAATCTGTTTTCACTCATCACAACCTATTTTCACACACCGCGATCTGTTTTCACACACCACAACATGTTTTAGGTCACCACAACCTACTTTGACTCCTTACAATCTGTTTTCACTCACCGCAACCTGTTTTCACAAACCGTGATCTGTTTTCACACACAACATGTTTTAGGTCATCACAACCTACTTTGACTCATTACAATCTGTTTTCACTCATCACAACCTGTTTTCACACACCGCGATCTGTTTTCACACACCACAACATGTTTTAGGTCACCACAACCTACTTTGACTCCTTACAATCTGTTTTCACTCACCGCAACCTGTTTTCACAAACCGTGATCTGTTTTCACACACAACATGTTTTAGGTCATCACAACCTACTTTGACTCATTACAATCTGTTTTCACTCACCAAAACCTGTTTTAGATCATCACAACCTACTTTGACTCACTACAATCTGTTTTCACTCACAGCAACCTGTTTTCACACACCGCGATCTGTTTTCACACACCACAACATGTTTTAGGTCATCACAACCTATTTTGACTCATTACAATCTGTTTTCACACGCCACAACCTGTTTTCACAAACCACAATCTCTTTTCACACTCCAGTCTCTTTTCACACTCCACAATCTCTTTTCACACACACCACAGTCTCTTTTCACACACCGCAGTCTCTTTTCACACACCACAATCTGTTTTTACACACAACTTGTTTTCACACTCCACAACCTGTTTTCACACTCCACAATCTGCTTTCACACACCACAATCTCTTTTCACACACCACAGTCTCTTTTCACACACCACAATCTGTTTTTAAACACAACCTGTTTTCATACACCACAACCTGTTTTCACACACCACAACCTGTTTTCAAACTCCCCAGCCTGTTTTCACACTCCCCAACCTGTTTTCAC
The DNA here is from genome assembly GCA_036924085.1 of Ariolimax columbianus. NCBI lineage: Eukaryota > Metazoa > Mollusca > Gastropoda > Stylommatophora > Arionidae > Ariolimax > Ariolimax columbianus. The sequence goes on from JAVGWX010000016.1 coordinate 46,640,948, forward strand.
ACTCCGCAATCTGCTTTCACACACCACAATCTGCTTTCACACACCATAGTCTATTTTCACACACCACAATCTGTTTTTACACACAACTTGTTTTCACACACCACAACCTGTTTTCACACACCACAACCTGTTTTCACACTCCAAAACCTGTTTTCAGGTTCCACAATCTACTTTCACCTACTACAACCTGTTTTCAGTCTCCACAATCTGTTTTCACACTCCACAACCTGTTTTCAGTCTCCACAATCTGTTTTCACACTCCACAATCTGTTTTCCCACTCCACAATCTGTTTTCACACTCCACAATCTGTTTTCACACTCCGCAATCTGCTTTCACACACCACAACCCGTTTTCAGGTTCTACAATCTGTTTTCACCTACTACAACCTGTTTTCAGTCTCCACAATCTGTTTTCCCACACCACAATCTGTTTTCACACATCAAAACCTGTTTTCACACACCACAACCAGTTTCACACATCATCACCTACTTTTACTCACTACAAACTGTTTTGACTTACTAAACAAATTGAATGATTTTGCTTTCCTTTCACTATTGACTCATCACAACAATTTAATGATATATGTTTACTCTGTTTCACCACATCAGATTGATTATTTGAGTTTGCTTTGATTTACTAAAACAATTTGATAATGTAAGTTTGTTTAGATTCACCACAACAGTTTGATGATGTAAGTTTGTTTAGATTCACCACAACAATTTGATGATGTAAGTTTGTTTAGATTCACCATAACAGTTTGATGATGTAAGTTTGTTTAGATTCACCACAACAATTTGATGATGTAAGTTTGCTTAGATTCACCACAACAGTTTGATGATGTAAGTTTGTTTAGATTCACCACAACAATTTGATGATGTAAGTTTGCTTAGATTCACCACAACAGTTTGATGATGTAAGTTTGTTTAGATTCACCACAACAATTTGATGATGTAAGTTTGCTTAGATTCACCACAACAATTTGATGATTTAAGTTCACTCTGTTTCACCACAACAATTTGATGATTTATGTTTGCTTTGATTTACTAAAACAATTTGATGATGTAAGTTTCCTTAGATTCACCACAACAATTTGATGATTTAAGTTTGCTTTGATTCACTACAACAATGGGGACGGCGTTGGCTAGTGGTTAAGTGACACGGCTCACAATCCAAAGGTGCTGGGTTTGATCCCCATCACAGCACTGACTGTTATCCCAGGGAAGCAAACCCTTATATAATGTAGGAGGAAGCAAACCTTTACATAAAATGCATGCTGAAGTTGGATGTACTGGGCCAACAGGCGCAAAATAAAAACCACAGTGCAACACATCACATACTGCCTTGGGGATTAGAGAAATAAGGCGAACGCAAAAAAAACACACAAAAAACATTTAAAAAATACTGCAACAATTTGATTTCAGTTTGCTTTGATTTACCACAACAATTTGATAATCTGTATTTGCTTTTATTCACTCAACAATTGTATGATTAAAGTTTGCTTTGGTTCACCACAAAAATTTGATGATTTTCTAAGCTCTAACTCACCATATCATTTTGATTTTGTAGGATGAATTGTGATAACACATGACGAATCGTCTTCAATAAATTCTTTACTCCTACACCTGCAGCAGAAGCAGAAGGTTTGATCCGTAGTTTTGTACGACCCTATAAATAGAAATATACAATCACAAGAGTGATATGTACGCATTTCTCTCGGAGTTAGATGTACACATTCACATTACAGTCAAATTCGCAAATTCCCATGACTGGTGAAATTAAAATCAGCCACACAAAACAAGTGTGCTCACCCTTAGATGGAACTGCCATGCTCAGACGAGGCTTGCCCGATTCTGCCAGAAGATCATTGATTTGCTCATACTTGAGGAATTTCCACTTCTGCGCATGTTTAACAATAGATGGAATTACAATGTGAACACAAATCTGACCTAATCCACTAAATCACATGATGGTTTTCTTCTCCTTTGGTCCTTGGTCATCATTGACTGACAAAGCAGTCAGTTACCATCACACATGATGTGTCTTTAAGGGCAGTGGCAGATTGTCCCGAGGTCTGCAGTTATCCTTTATACTATGACCCAGTTATGGTTCACAATTTTCATTTTGACTTCTATGATTCTTCATCATATTGTCTTAGGGATATCAAGATGCTGAGCAGCGCATGAGCTGCAGCGGTCAGCGACCCATAGCTGCCTGCTAGCGCCAGGGCCAGCGAACCAGAGCTGCCACGACCCTTCTACACCTCCACGTGGTGATCCTGGATAACAGTCTACAACAGAACAAATTGGCTTAGGAAAAGAAATCGAAGAGGGAAGGTACTCAAAAAATGCCTGCTGAAGTTGGATCGAAAGTTGCAAGTATTGCAGTCAAGCTGTAAACTACGACACAACGCATCACGTTCTCCGGACCACATCCTGCTACTTGCAAAGCTTTATAAGTACTTGGTAGCGGAGATTGAGAACGAAAGAAGAAGAAGTATTCTTAGGTCAGCCTCTTTTTTTTCCCTATGTGGTTCAAAGAGATTTGATGAATTTACTAAGCGCTATCTCTTTAAGGATTCAGCAAAGATCAAATCTTTCTATCAGTATTTTACCATGTCCATTTTCTTGCCAGATTTTCAATTCAGTTTCTGTCTTATTTCAGATATTAAGAATCGTCTGGGTTTTTTTTCTTCATAAAAACACTTACATTTATGAAGGCGCAATAATACTGGTTTCTATTTTAACATCTTTGAGCATGTTTTGGGTGACAGTTTTTTTTTTTAAAACTTCCATCAAGCTTTTTCAAATTTAGAAGACAGCAAGTTTTGGGAGTCCTTTGGTAATATTTGTAGACTTTTAGCAAAATTGAGGAGTCTTTTAGCAAAATGTTGGAAGCTTTCTAGCTGGATGTTGATTTTAGCAAAATTTGTAGACTTTTAGCAAAATTGAGGAGTCTTTTAGCAAAATGTTGGAAGCTTTCTAGCTGGATGTTGATTTTAGCAATATTTGTAGACTTTTAGCAAAATTGAGGAGTCTTTTAGCAAAATGTTGGAAGCTTTCTAGCTGGATGTTGATTTTAGCAAAATTTGTAGACTTTTAGTAAAATTTAGGTGACTTTTTTGGAGGAGCGTGTGGCCAAATGGTTTCAAGGCCTGCCTGCCGACATGGAATATGTTGTTTTTCTGTTCGGGGTGAAATAAACAAACATAGCCAGCACACGATGTGGCGACAGCAGTGTCGAAGTGGTCTGTAGTCCTCAGCCTTTAAAACCTCTCAACTACCCCAGCAATGAGAAAAATGTCATATGATAGTTTTTTGTTTTTTTTAACCTGACTTTTAGCAGAATATTTTGATTGAGCAAAATTTCAGGGAATTATTAACAAGATTTAAATGAACAACAAGTTGTATGAGACTTTTAGAAAGATGTGGGAGACATTAAGATTTTTAGATATAGCAAGATTTAGGTGACTTTCACTTATTTCTTTAGTCTACTTCACGAATCTGGTTTATCATTTTTTTGCTGATGTCTACTTCAAATCTATTTTAATAAAGAAACTTACATTGATTCATAAATGTTCTCTACATTAACCAATCAATCAAAGCCCAACGCTCCTCTCGGTGCATACGCTATTGACTGCATCTCACCAGTATACATGGCCCTGGGCTACTCTTTCTGGCTCTCTTCAGGTGTAAACATTTAATCGTAGTTCCCTCTCATTTTCTTCTGTGTATTTTTTTAATCTACCTCTCTTTCTCTTCCTTTGGGGATTTCATTTGAGAGCCTGTATAGTTATGTTGGACGGTGCCTCCCTCAGCGTATACTTTGTGACCCATTTTGTACACTTAATTTGTTGTTCCAGTGGCTGTTGTTGGCTACACATCTTCATCCCTCACCATGTCCTGCCATATTATGCCCATTCTTTCTACTTTCTTTTCACTTATCCTTTTATGAAATCCAGTGTCAGGTTATGAAGAGATCTCTAGAATGAACCCGTCTGTGTGCCTCATGCACAGTAGCATTTACTGTCAGATATTTCTGTAAGCCACCTTTTTCGTCGTAGTCTGCCCATTATCTTTCATAGACATCTGTCTGTGTTGTATCCCCTTGGTTATTCTCCAACAAGTTTGACAAACTGCCTCAAATATTTCTGTAATTTGTATGTTCATAAAGGCTGTTATAGTCTCTATTGATGTCAGCAGATATTTCACTTACCCCATTCCATTTAGCCATGTTTTCTTCCATACATTCATACCACGGATAGTAGCGGATGTACGTACAACCAGCTGTCAAACAAAAACAAACAAAAAATATGAATATATTGTTAAAATCACTGAGAGAGGTGTGTGTGGGTGGTAGGTTGGTTGGTGTGGTGTCCCTATAGCTGAGAGGTAAGGTATTTGCCTATCAAAAAACAAATGGACTGATGCACACAATGGAGGGTGTTCAAATTCCACAAGTTTCAAATGTCCCCTGGTCTCAAGGGAGCAGAGATCATATGCCTAGTCCTATCAGAGAGGACTCATGTATACGTTGTGTATGTAAAAGAACCTTTGGCAGTTAAAAATTCAAATATAAGCTGTAAGCTGCTGTCCGTGCACAAACGTTCGATATTAATGGGAGTCATGCCAGAGTCATGTGACGGGGACTAAACCTGAGAAAATAACAAATACGTGTCTACCTCAACTAACTCATCTTGGCACTGCACCAAGATAGCTCAGGACAAGAGCAACTGATGATAGCACAAATCATTTAAACATAATTAAAGCACAAGAAGTCACAGTGTCAGATCTTATAAGATTTCCTCACCTCTCTATCTTGATGCTGTCACCATCATCGCTTGCAATGGACACATTTTTTAAAAATGTTTAAGACCTTTCAATGTTTGCCCATTGTTTAACACACAAACATACAATGTCCATTAAAATAGAATAACATACAGAGATGTATATGATTCATGTATAATTCTTTCCTCTGCCTCTAGTAGAGTTGAAACTGGTCTGGTGTACAGACTTTCACCTGGTTCTTCTTCTTCTTCTTCGTACGCTGTCAAACTGTATTTTTTCGAAGAAAGCAGCGGTCATCCTGAGGCTGTCGACACTGCCATAGAGCTTGTCTAGTGTTGCCACTGGTGATGGCCACATGTGCTTTCTCTGGTCCTCGTATGTCGGGCAGTTTTGCAGCAGATGTTCAGCAGTCATTTTCCCGGTACCACAAGTGCATTCGTCAGTGCCACCTATCTTCAGCTTATTGAATAGGTGGTACCTCAGTCTGTTGTGGCCTGTGCGGAGTCTGAAGACCACGACCTGCTGTCTTCTGTTCAACTGGTAATAAGCATAGTTTTTTTGTGTAGCCAGTATGTTCTGTTTCCCATTTGGCCATGTATCTGGCCCTAATAAGCCTTTTGGACTCTTCGTAGGTCACGCTAGAATCTGGTTGTGATAGTCTTGCACCTTCTTTTGCCACACCTGGTTCAAGTTACCATGTAGGTAATAGTTCAACCGGCTACAAGAACTAGAGGGCTCAGCATCAGATTATTTTAAGGCAGGTCCAGATTAGACATTAGGATACATTTTTTTAGTCAGAGAGTGGTGAATACTTGAAATGCATTGCCACAGGCTGTGATGGAGGCAGTTTCAGTTAATGCATTAAAAAATAGATTGGATGATCACAGACGATTTTAGCATCGATGGCATGGAATAAACTGGTTGTATACAGCCTCTATTGAGCCTTCTAAACCAATATAATGAAGTTAAGTTAATAGGCTCAAAAGACAAGAACAAAAGAAGACAGTCCAAAATAACAATCTGTTGTTTACGAATGCCCACAATGAGTAGGTTACTCTTTTGTGCGCCCTGAAAAGGACGTTAAGTGGCAGGTTGCAGTAGCTTTCTTCACATCCTGAGCGTGCTGATAAAGGTGGACCGTGGTCCTCCAGGCGGTTGTGCTATGCTTGACTTCATTTGCTTGTCACTCACTACTATGGTGATCACGTCGATCTCTCACCTTGTTAGCCAGGCTGCCATGAAAACAGCCTGTCTCTAGGGAGAGCTACTAGGAAGCCAAGGTCAAGGCCTTGGCCAGTATGTTTTGCCTGACCCTGGCTAACATGTCTGATCCGTATATTTTGCCTGACCAGAGGTTAGTTTTCCACCCCTCACAATCTGTAATAAGTGACAGTTTCAGTTATTGTAATATATTTGTGTATTTCTTCGGACTGTAATTTTTTTACAGAAAAGTGGAAGTAGGTAGAAAAGTTAAACAAGTATAAATATGAGTATTTGTGCATGTTCTCGTATAATATCTACTAATAATTGGATACACAACATGAAAATTATCAAATGCCCTAACACCAGGATTTGGCTGCAATTAGACATATTTATACTATTTTTTAATAGCTTTCTTTTCCCATAGTCACATCAATATCTTGATCTTGATGATCCGTTCCTCAGCATAGGTCCCAGCTGTGTCTCCAGCAGACCCTGTCTTGAGCCACAAATGTCCAGTGCATGGTAAGTGCTCATCTAGAGCCATCTCAGATGTTGCAGCATACAGCAAGGGAGTCTGACCAACGCATTGGAGGTCTTCCCAGCTACCTCAGGGGTACCAGACTGCTGTCGCTGTGCTCCATCGACCATCATTTTGTCGCAACATGTGACCTGCCCATCTATGTTTTGCCTTGTCTGCATGTTTTACCGCATCCTTCACCAGGGGCAATTGACTGAATTGTGGAGACCTTGCATTCATTGGTTCCAGAGAGTGATTCTGACCAAGTGTCTCTCGAGGGAAGCCTGGGTCCTCTAGTGATTTTGTTAGTGTCCATGTCTGGGCACTGTCGCACATCGCAGGGAGTACAATGGAATTGAAGAGGGAGTTCAGGTTCCAGGTCATTCTCCATATTGAGAAGACATCCAAGATAAATGTACTCGTTGACATCCTCTAATTGTACCTCGCCAAGGAAGACTGGATCACAAGTGGCGAAGCAATTGCGCAACACTTTGGCCTTCGAGACATTCATCTCCAGCCTCGCTTTCTTGCCCTCTCCATCGAGTAGCTGCATCATTTGGTTGACTTCTGCTGTGGACTCTGTGATGACCACTATGTCATCGGCAAGTCGAAGGTGACTGAGGCGTCTGCCGTCAATAAGGATACCAAGGGTGTCCCAGTTGCATCGGCTAATGACTGATTCCAAAAATTGCAGAGAAGAGGTTCAGTGAGATAGGATCACCCAGGTGGACCCCCTTTTGAATTGGTACCACAATTGGATGTTGGAAGCGACATTGGAATGTGGTAGTGCAGTTTGTATAACTATTGGTGAGAACTCTGATGTAACGAGAATCTACATCTTGTTCCAACAGTCAACGCCAGACAAAATGTGGTTCTACTGAATCAAAAGTCTTTTTATAGTCGATGAACATGAATATTAAAGGGGTCTGGAACTCTCGGGCTGCCTTAATAAGGTGGCAACAGGTTGAACTGTGGTCCATTGTGCTGTACGAATGCAGAAAGCCTGCCTGTTCAACTGGTTGTGATTCTTCGAGAGTGGTGTGGACTCTGGAAAGGATGCATTTTGTAAACAGCTTGTAAGTGACCGAGAGGAGAGTAATTGGACGATAGTTTCCTAGATCCGATATGTCTCTCTTCTTGTGCAAGAGTGTTGTCCTTGAGTTGTGCCAGGCAGCAGGTGTTCCTCCCGAATGAAGATATCGTGTAAAATGTTGCTCTAGGTCTTGGTAAAGGGGTGGATCGCAAGTACGGATGACCTCCGCAGTGATGCCATCTACACCTGGTGATTTTTCAGATGGCATTTACTCGACAGCATGGTGAATATCTGAGGGCAGGAAGTCTGAAAGTGGGGGTAAAGTGGATGGGAAGGCAATTGGAGGGGGTTCTGATGATCTGAACAGGTTGGTATAGTATGCTTTCATTATTGACTCCAGGCTCATCTTTGATGTTGTGCGAGTTCCATCAGAAGCTTTCAGACAAGGAATGATTTGGCGGTGTTCAGCGAGGCTACAAGTAGCGAATTTGATGCTGTGCCGATATTCAGCAGCTTGCAGGAGACGTTCACGAGCAATGTTTTCATGATCTTCTTTGAGTTTTTGGCGGCAGATCTTGCTTAAGGTGGTGAAGACTGTGGGGTTTTTCGAGAATGAGCCATATTACGCTGCTCCTCTAGCTATGCTCGAATGGCAGGTGAAATTGGATTTGTGGTGTTAGTGGATACTGGGAGACTGGCTACCTTTGAAATCGATGTGATTGACTGGGAGACTGGCTACCTTTGAAATCGATGTGATTGATGCAATCAGATTTGCATAGTCAACCTCGATGTCGGTGTCGATAGAAGCTCCAAGTTGTTTGCTGGCTGAGAGGGTGGCAGAAATCAAGGGCTTGATGAGCGTCTCTGGACCACGGTATGATCTCTGCTGCTGAAACTTTACAAGTTTTAGATCGAAGTGGAAATGGGCACGGAGGAGGCGATGGTCGTTTCATTGCAATATGTGACCTGCCCATCTATGTTTTGCCTTGTCTGCATGGATTACCGAATCCTTCACCAGGGATAATCATCTTATGACAGACTCCCTTGCTGTACGCTGCAACATCCAAGATGCCTCTAGAGGAGCACTGGACATTCGTGGCCCAAGACAGGGTCTGCTAGAGACGAAGTTGGGACCCGCAGCTACGCTGAGGAGCGGGTGATCAAGATCACATTGATATAGTTATAATATTTTTTAAATCATAAAAATATGCCAATATATTAAATTATTTAAACAGCACATTCATTTTTCTTTTAAATAATATATAATTTTTTTTAATCTGTTGAAAATTGAGAAAACTTCAGCTGAAATTATAGACAGACTTCTAGTTTAAAAATATCAACATAAATTAATCTGATCACAAAGTGTTTTTTTAATCAGGTAATTAATGAGCCAAACAGTTTCAGTTACACCTGCAATATTTTGAGAACAGAAAAGAAAGAAAACCAATAAAATTGGCAGACAGAATAAAAGATAAATAATAATATAAACTCATAAAACAAAAGTATTTCCCCCCCTACCCCGATAAAGCAGACAATTAATTCAAATACCTCACAGCTTGGTCCAGCAAGTGTTTTGCTTACCTTGTACAATCTCCTGTTCTATCAACTGATCAGTAACAACAAAGGTATCCTTGCTGAATGTCTGCATGAAACCTTAAAGAGTGTATTTATTTAGTTATGTAAATCTATTTATGTCATTTATTTCAATATTCTATGTCAAGGTTTCAATTTAAATATGTATATAGGGCTCTAATTTAATATCTTTATCAATGTCCATGTTTCATAATGTAGGTCTATTTTACCATCTTTATCAATGTCATTCTCAGATCAAGTTCCCAGTTTCTCTTACAAAGGTCACAATTGTTTGTAAAGCTGTTTTATCTCTCTACAGGTTTTGTCTCTCATCCGTTTTGAAAGGCCAGTACTGCTCTGTCTCTCTTCCTGTGTGAACATGAAGCTTTGCAGATGTGTTCCATGTGCTCCTAACATGGATACTTGCCATCTGTACCAATCCTATTCTGTTTCCACATATACATCAATGTCTGTATTTCAACATGCAGATCCGTTTAAACATCAATTTCAATATATATCTTGACGACCCGTTTCTGAGCATTGCTTAGGGTACCAACTTCGACTCCAGCGGACCCTGTCTTGGGCCACGGAAGTCCAGTGGGTGATAAGCATTCCACCAGAGGAGTCTCAGATGATGTTGTGGACAGCAAGGCAGTCTGACCAATACATTGAAGGTCTTGCCCACAGTCTCCTGTTACCTCTGGGGTTCCAGATTGCTATCGTCGTGCTCCATCAATTATGTCAAAATATGGATCTATTTCAACATGTATATCTCTTATGAATTTCTGCATTAAACCTAAATTACAATCTATTTCAAGAAGTTTTTCTCTGCTGAATTATTGCATGGAATATGAAATAAAATATATTTCAACATGTGAATAGATCACAACACCTAACACCAATGTCTATATTTCAACATGTGAATAGATCACAACACATAATATCAATGTCTATATTTCAACATGTGAATAGATCACAACACCTAACACCAATGTCTATATTTAAACGTGTCAATAGATCACAACACATAATATCAATGTCTATATTTAAACATGTCAATAGATCACAACACATAATATCAATGTCTATATTTAAACATGTGTATCTCTATGAAACATGCAACAGCTCATCTATTTCTACAAGCAGCTTCTAAGTTATTTCAGCAAAACACAAGAACCAGTCTCAGCTGAGCAAGTCAAGGCAACTAGAAAAGAAAGCATGAAGTTGACCCCTTTCCTGTCCATATTATTGATAAGCTAAGATGTCCTAGTCTACATAGTTCTTCAACTCATTAAACAGTCTAAACAATGCTAAACATAGTCTAGGTATGCTCTCAATAGGAGTTTAATATCTTTATATAATTGGCTATTTATGGTATCTATTCAACAGTCTATGGTCTGATCAACAGTTAGTCTATGGTCTGATCAACAGTTAGTCTATGGGCTGATCAACAGTTAGTCTATGGTCTGATCAACAGTTAATCTATAGTCTGATCAACAGTTAGTCTATGGTCTGATCAACAGTCAATCTATGGTCTGATCAACAGTCAATCTATGGTCTGATCAACAGTTAGTATATGGTCTGATCAACAGTCAATCTATGGTCTGATCAACAGTTAATCTATAGTCTGATCAACAGTTAGTCTATGGTCTGATCAACAGTTAGTCTATGGTCTGATCAACAGTTAGTCTACGGTCTGATCAACAGTTAGTCTATGGTCTGATCAACAGTTAGTCTATAGTCTGATCAACAGTTAGTCTATGGTCTGATCAACAGTTAGTCTATGGTCTGATCAACAGTTAGTCTATGGTCTGATCAACAGTTAGTATATGGTCTAAGTTGAACAGTTAGTCTATAGTCTGATCAACAGTTAGTCTATGGTCTGATCAACAGTTAGTCTATGGTTTAAATTGAACAGTTAGTCTATGGTCTGATCAACAGTCAGTCTATGGTCTGATCAACAGTCTATGGTCTGATCAACAGTCAGTCTATGGTCTGATCAACAGTCTATGGTCTGATCAACAGTCTATGACCTGTTCAAAAGTCAGTCTATGATCTGATCAACAGTCAGCGTATGGCCTGTTGAACAGTTATTTTATAGTCTGATCAAAATTTAGTTCATGGCCTGTTCAATAGTCAGTCTATAGTCTGATCAACAGTCAGTCTATGGTTTAAGTTGAACAGTTAGTCTATGGTTTAAGTTGAACAGTTAGTCTATGGTTTAAATTGAAGTTAGTCTATGGTCTGATCAAGTCTATGGTCTGATCAACAGTCTATGGTCTGATCAAGTCTATGGTCTGATCAACAGTCAGTCTATGGTTTAAGTTGAACAGTTAGTCTATGGTTTAAGTTGAACAGTTAGTCTATGGTCTGATCAAGTCTATGGTCTGATCAACAGTCTATGACCTGTTCAAAAGTCAGTCTATGATCTGATCAACAGTCAGTCTATGGCCTGTTGAACAGTTATTTTATAGTCTGATCAAAAGTTAGTTCATGGCCTGTTCATTAGTCAGTCTATAGTCTGATCAACAGTCAGTCTATGGTTTAAGTTGAAAATTCAGTCTATGGCCTGTTCAACAGCCAGTCTATGGTCTGAGCACAAGTAATCTATTGTTTGATGTTTGTATAATTAGCACCCTAAGGTCTGTGTTTATCAGAAAAGTTGTGATCATCTGGACCAATAATAATAAACAGCTGATTAATATCTGACATAGACAGACTTGTTTACCTTATCACTTCAAGTGTAGCATATGACAACTACTGCAGCTGATCACTTTTACATGAAAAATGTATCTGAGTTTTGACAGTGCTGGTTTCATAGCAATCATTTTACTTAATGAGAATGCTAGCCACATACACAACTTTTTTAGTTGTCTCTTGCAACATGTTTTTGAAGGTTACAGTGGTTCTACATTTTAAGACCCGGGTACTACTTGTATGTATATTTACATATTATATAGAGTTTAATTTTCAAGGCTAAGATATATTTTCAAGATATAATTTATCTTTACCTAAATCCCAAAGACAACATCCACCCCCTGAAACAGAGAGATCAAAGCACCACTTTCCAACTTCGCACTCAACACATACAAATCAACAGTCACTTGAACAGAATCAAACCAGAACACACTCTAGAGTGCCAGCTGTGCATACATCCCTATGAAACTGTTTAGCACCATCTTTTTTAATGTCTGGTTCTTGCCGGTGTTAGGAAAGAGCTTCTTCCTCTGAGGCCAGACAAATGGAACACTTTGTACAGAACTAAACAAAAGCTCACAAACATTTGCAGATTGAACTATATGATATTTGGTCAAAGGGTAGGAGCTGACAGGCTGCTGGACCAATAAGCAACCAACCAACAATTCTAAATAAATCTGTTTGTTGTGATGCAGAGTTGTGCTCTGATTATACATATACATTGATGACCACATACAAGACAACTATATTTCATGAACCACAACCGACTTGACATACCAATCTGCAAGGTGGCGATGTTTGCAGTGTTTCTATCACAATTTGGGGTTATGGGAAGCTTCATATCTCTCTCCTTGTCACCCTAATCAATAAAACCAAATGTCAAGAGCTGTTCATCAAGTGAATCACAAAAAAGTCTCAAAGTTAACCACTTAACAAATGATCAATTTGAGAAAATGGTTCATAATAAACTTTTCTTTTCATGCAGCCAGTGAGTGTTTGTACTGGCTGACTTCAACCTCACCTACAGCAGATAATTTGTATTCATCCCCGCATTGTTTCATTCAAAGCATAGGGCCACAACCGATAGAGAGCTCCAAGCAGCAAGACCTCTCCAAAGCAATTTGCATACTCTTACAATGATGGTAGTTGTAGTAACTTGTTTTGCATTACTAAATCTATTTAAGTGAAAGTCACAATGTCAGACCTACCAGACGAAGTGCTCAATCAAAATTCTACATGAAATATATGTGGTACAATTTAACTACACAAACTTACACTGTCGCCATCTTCTTGAGATGGGGGTGTGGTGGGGGTGGAGGAAGGGGGGGGTTGAAGGAAGCAACTATTACTGGAGATGAAAGAACAAGCCCAATGCACCCTATTATACATGTTGCAATAAGAAGTTATGGAGGGCTGTGCATGGAGTTTGCACCTTCATCTTTTAAAGCAAAGTGCTACAGAAACTGCCAAAGCAAGACAATATACATACTTTGATTCAGGCTTCTGCATGATGGCCAGTTGCATTTGTGACCTCATTCTCCTACAAGGGGCCGAAGATGCAGCACATTGAATGAGGTTACAGCAACCAGTGACTCATAGCTGGCTGCTTGCATCAGCAACCCAGACCTGACCAAGACACTATTCCACCTCCAGGTGAAGGCCCTGGAAGCAAGTTGCACTAGTGTAGTCTGGCTAAGAGAATAGGGATCTCAGTGGGAAGGAAAGTTGAGAACCCCAAAAATCCAGCTGAAACCAGATGTGTCAGGTCAAAAGCGGCAGCTATCACAGCCTCGCTGCAACCTACATAGCACCATCTTTTTTCATGATAAACTAAGAAGAAAATTCTTCTATTAGAGCATAAAGAGAATGACGACAGCTACACCACAGACCATGTAATGACTAACATTTTCTTCATCAGGGAACTAGCTGCATTACAATGCCTTTGATTAACAAACAAAATATTATTGAAAATCTCAAAATCATATTTAACGTTATTTCGAAATTCTTGTTAAAGACTACCCTGAGAAAAATATCATAGTAGAATGTAGAAACATTGCTGAAAGCAAAGAGCCTCAAAGCTTAAAAAAAAGACTTCAAGTCTTGATATATTTCCTGCACTCAAAGACAAAAACAAAACATGCTAGAAGGCAGTTAAAAAATCCACAGCAGAACACAGCATACCTGCAAGAAGAACTCCTCAATAAGTAATGACACCCAGCTCTTGTGCAGATCCCATGGCTTGGCAGGGTTGCTTATGTCCGCACAATGCAGCAACAATAGCAATAAGCGTTTCATCCTTATGCGCTTTTTACACCTGTGCCAGAAACACGCAGATTTAGCAAATAAGAGAATGGAGAAACAATTCTCATCATCATCATCATGTGGCATGTCCTTTGCAGAATGTCGCTCTTATGACAGCCTGTCTGTAGGAAACTCAATCATTCGCCAGTCATCTGCCCTGCCCCAAGGTCAAATCCAGCGTTTCCTTGATGTATTGAGTACATCATCTTCTCGGTCGGCCCCTGCTTCTCTTTCCAGTGACCATGCCTTCCATAACCGCTCTCTCCAGTCCATTGTGTCGTTTCACGTGTCCAAAAAAACCGAAGTTTTTGGGTCATTGCGTCATTTATGAGCCAATTCTCCTCCACATCCAGGTCTTGCCGGATGGATTTGTTTGTTTGTTTCTTTGTCCGTGGGATTTTCAGGACTCTTCTGTAGCACTGTGTTTCAAAAGCATTGATCGTCGCTCTTATTGCTTTTGTAATTGTCCATGTTTCACATCCATAGGTTTGCCACAGGAAAAATGCATGTTCTTAAGATCTTTAGTTTTAGTTCTTTGTTTGTATTATGCCATAGGTTCTGCATACTGCTTATGTTCTGCATTGCCATAGTCAGCCGTCTTCTTACTTCTTTTGTACAGTCTCCATTGTTGTTCAGTATTCATCCCAGATTTTCAAAATGTGCAACATTTTCAATCTCTTCGCCAGCTATCTTGATTTTAGGTTGAAGTTTTGTCTTATCAGTTGTCATTATCTTTGTTTTCTTTGTATTCAGGTAGAGATTCTGGGCTTCACTATGTTTCTGGACCGATGTCATTATCTGTTCTAGGCCCTTGACGCTATTCGAGAGCAATACAGTGTTGTCAGCATATCATATTTCTGGTATCTCCTGTCCTCCTATTGTGAAAGGATCGGTCTGTAGAAATTGGCTCTACCTTTACATTCCTGATAATGTTTTCCGCCTTTTCCTGATAATGTTTTCCGCATATATGTTGAACAGGTATGGTGAAAGAATGCAGCCCTGTCTGACCCTCTTGTGTATCTCAAACCAATCTGAGGTTTCACAATGTATTCTGACGGCTGCTTGCTGCCCCCTGTAGAGGGTTTCTATTAGTTGAACCAGATGTGTTGGGAAGTCCATATCTTTCATAATGTTCCACATTTGCTGATGTTTTACGCAGTCAAAGGCCTTGTTGTAGTCTATAAAACGGACATACAGGTTGGTATTGAATTCTCTGCTTTTCTCAATGAAGTTTTTCATGTTGAAGATATGATCTGTCGTGCCTCTTCCTGGCCTGAACCCTGCTTGCGTTTCGTTTATTTCAATTCTACCTATTTATAATAGACTACTACAACTACTACTGCTACTAGTACAACTACTATTATCACTACTACCACCACTACTACTATTGCTAACATTAATACTAGTACCACTACTGCCACTACTACACCTGCAATGACTACTACTACAACTGTTACCACTACTACCCCTATCACTACTACTACCACTACTGCTATTGCTAACATTAATACTAGTACCACTACTGCCACTACTACACCTGCAATGACTACTACTACAACTGTTACCACTACTACCCCTATCACTACTACTACCACTACTGCTATTGCTAACATTAATACTAGTACCACTACTGCCACTACTACACCTGCAATGACTACTACTACAACTGTTACCACTACTACCCCTATCACTACTACCACCACTACTACTATTGCTAACATTAATACTAGTACCACTACTGCCACTACTACACCTGCAATGACTACTACTACAACTGTTACCACTACTACCCCTATCACTACTACTACCACTACTGCTATTGCTAACATTAATACTAGTACCACTACTACACCTGCAATGACTACTACTACAACTGTTACCACTACTACCCCTATCACTACTACTACCACTACTGCTATTGCTAACATTAATACTAGTACCACTACTGCCACTACTACACCTGCAATGACTACTACTACAACTGTTACCACTACTACCCCTATCACTACTACTACCACTACTACTATTGCTAACATTAATACTAGTACCACTACTGCCACTACTACACCTGCAATGACTACTACTACAACTGTTACCACTACTACCCCTATCACTACTACTACCACTACTGCTATTGCTAACATTAATACTAGTACCACTACTACACCTGCAATGACTACTACTACAACTGTTACCACTACTACCCCTATCACTACTACTACCACTACTGCTATTGCTAACATTAATACTAGTACCACTACTACACCTGCAATGACTACTACTACAACTGTTACCACTACTACCCCTATCACTACTACTACCACTACTGCTATTGCTAACATTAATACTAGTACCACTACTACACCTGCAATGACTACTACTACAACTGTTACCACTACTACCCCTATCACTACTACTACCACTACTGCTATTGCTAACATTAATACTAGTACCACTACTGCCACTACTACACCTGCAATGACTACTACTACAACTGTTACCACTACTACCCCTATCACTACTACTACCACTACTACTATTGCTAACATTAATACTAGTACCACTACTGCCACTACTACACCTGCAATGACTACTACTACAACTGTTACCACTACTACCCCTATCACTACTACTACCACTACTGCTATTGCTAACATTAATACTAGTACCACTACTACACCTGCAATGACTACTACTACAACTGTTACCACTACTACCCCTATCACTACTACTACCACTACTGCTATTGCTATTGCTACTACTCTACAACTACTTCTACCACTACTACAACATATTCCATTTTGATGCTTTGGGAACACAGGATTATTCCATATTCTCAAATCACCTCTATCACTGTTAATTGCAGGTAGTCCTTATCCCCATTGCCACTTGTACCTACAGCTGCCCCCATACAGTATACATGCCAGGTTTTTTATCCCCATTGCCACTTGTACCTGCAGCTGCCCCCATACAGTTTACATGCCAGGTTTTTTCCCCATCGTCACTTGTACCTGCAGCTGCCCACATAGTCTACATGCCAAGTTTTTAATTTTACCTCCGATAGAAAAAAAACCAATGCCTCACAAAGGTTTTGAACACACGTCCTTGTGGTAGGAGATGGACATTCAAACGGATCGACCACCCTGTCCTCGCAAGCCAAGTTATACACATAATTATGCACATACGTGCGTGCGTGTGTGATGTTTTGACAGTGAAAAGGGTTAATGCAATGTTAGGTATGATAAAAATAAATATTAAACACAGGAGCAAGGAAGTTATTGTGAAACTGTTAGTTAGTCTCATTTCGCAAGCAAAGATGGCAACAGCGTCAGACATGTTTATTGAGATGTGATTGCATATGACTGTACAGTCCGATTTGAGCGTTACAAACGCTACAGCCGTAGGGCCCACCTGAACAGCATTTGTAGTTGGGCAGTCTTGCATTCTTTCCTTTCGTGCAGTTCGCATTTCCTGCGCCTCCGTGATGGTCCTCTGCTCAGTGGTGCAAGAACCATGTGTGACGGCAGTGTGTCAGGCTGAGGGGTTTGGATACAAGCAGCTCCCAGTCAGCAACATCATTGGGGAAGCTTTTCAAAGAAATTTTTAGAGTATCTTTGTATCGTTTCTTTTGTCTTTTGTCCCCCCCTGCGAGCACTGTCCTGTCATGAGCTCACCGTACAACAGTTGTTTAGGGAGGCGCTCATCTGACATGCGAACAACATGCCCTGTCCATCTGATCTGGGCTCTCTGTAGCAGGGTATGGATGCCAGAGAGTCTAGCCCTGCTGAGGACTTCAGAGTTGGGCACTCTCTCCTGCCAACCAATCCTGAGCAGTCTGCGGAGACAGTTTACATGGAAATAATTAAGTTTCCTGACATGCCTGCTATAGACTGTCCATGTTTCGCATGCGTAAAAAAGGGTGGTTAGCACAACAGCACGATACACACTAATCTTGGTGGCAACACTGATTCCCTGCCTGTCCCAAACATTTTCTCCTATTCTTTCGAAAGCAACACTCGCCTTGGAAATCCTATTGTGGACCTCAGAGTCAAAATTTCCTTCTCTGGTGAGGGCACTGCCAAGGTAGGTAAAGCTATCAACTGCTTTTAGGCGTTGTCTCTGTACAGTGACGTTTGGTTCGTGGTAGGGCTGCCCGGGTGCAGGTAGAAACATTACCTCCGTTTTCTTGGTGTTTACAGTAAGACCAAAATTAATACAAGCAGCTGAAAACTCTTTCATGATTGCCTGCATGTCCTGTTCTGAGCACGTGTTAATTGCACAGTCGTCAGCAAAGAGGAGATCTAAGATAGTTGCTTCTTTGATCTTTGTGAGGGCTTTTAGGTGTCTCAGAGTGAACAGCTGCCCATCCGTCCGGATTCTGATCTGTATGCCAATGTCACAGTCACGCGTTGCATCAGAAAGCATGGCTGCAAATACCTTGCTAAAAAGTGTTGGGACCAGCACACAATCCTGTTTGACTCCATTTATGACTGGGAATGCTGCAGAGTTCACCATCATTTAGTACGCGGGCTGACATGCCATCATGAAACTGGCGGACGACTGTAATTAATTTTTCCGGACAACCGCATTTCGCCATGATTTTCCAGAGTTCATCCTTGTTGACGGTGTGAAAGGCCTTTGTCAGGTCAACAAAAGTCGTTTACAGATCACGTTGCTGTTCCTGACATTTCTCTTGGGTTTAACAAGCTGCAAAAATTATGTCAACCATCCTACGACCAGCTCGGAAACCACATTGACTCTCTGGAAGTGGCTTCTGCTCGAGATAAGTTGTTAAGCAGTTGAGCATAACTCGAGCTAACATTTTTAGCGATCGACAGGTGGGAGATCCCTCTGTGGTTATCACAAGATTGATGATTGCCCTTGTGCTTGTACATGTGGACAATGGTGGCATCTTTCAGTTCCTGTGCCATATGACCTGTATCCCAAGTTGAGCAAAAAATTATGTTAGCTTGTGTAACAGCACAGGGTCTCCTGCCTCGTAGAGCTCAGCATGAATAGCATCTGACCCAAGGCCTTTGCCACTGAACATTAAGCTGATTGCTTTCTCAACCTCATCTGTACTGAACGGGAAACCTAGCCTATCGTTGACTTCAACTTGAAGCATGCGTGTTATGGCTAATTCACTGATAGTGGATTGACAGTTTAGGATAGCACTGAAGTGCTCTGACCATCGCTTCAGAATGTCGACTTTGTCGGTCATCAGTGCCATGCCATCAACATTAAAGACAGGAAATGAATGATATGACCTGGGACAATAGACTGTCTTCAAGGCATATCTGGAAAAGCCTTCTGCATTTTAAGATATATTAAGTTTCTTCTCAGGTTTTCGACCCTGGTGACGTCGCCTAGGCTCTATGTAGAGGTTAAACTTTGACACAATGAGCCTGTGATCTGTCCGACACTCGGCATCACACATAGCCCTTTCCCCTTGTACATCTCGTCTGTCCCTCTTTCTGGTGAGGACATAGTCAATAAGATGCCACTGCTTAGAGCGGGGATGCATCCACGACGTCTTGTTGTGAGTCAACAGCCGAAACATGGTGTTGGTGATGGAGAGATCATGGGTGGCACAGAGGCTATGTACCCCAAGTACACCTTCCCAGAACTGATGGTCAACCCCCTACTCTGGCATTGACGTCACCAAGGATAACAAGCTTATCGGACTTTGGAACCGACAAGATGAGGGAGTTCAGCTATTCATAGAATTTATCCTGGATATCCTCAGGATTAGTCATTGTTGGGGAACAGGCGCTGATCACTGTGATAATCCTTCTGTGTCCCAGTGAGAGTTGGACAGTCAGTAGTCGATCATTGATACCCTGTGGTTGTCGAACAATCGCGCGGACTAGATGAGACCTGATGGCAAATCCGACACCAGCCTCTCGTCTTTCTGTTATATCGCGCCCACTCCAGAAGAACGTGTATCCGCCCACAAGTTCTGTGATCTGACCCTCTCCTGGTAATCTGGTCTCACTAAGTCCAACCACATTCACCTTATAGCGCTGCAGTTCTCTGGAAACTATTGTCGTTCTCCTTTAGGGTCTATCGGCCTTGATGCTGTCAAGTAATATACGCATGTTCCACGTGCCGATGGTAAGAGCCTTCATTCCGTATCAACCACACGGTACATCTGATAAAAATGTCTAGCTCTGTAACTTGCGCTTAAATAGATTTAAGTGAAAAGATTTGCGCTGTCGTCAGCCTCACTCTCTCTTTCTGAGTTATCCTGACCCAGTGGCAAGACGTAGTCAAGACGACTGGGGATAGCAGATTTTACCTCAGGGTTTACTCCCGAAGCCTTTCCTGTTTAACAGGTAGCCCACAAGGAAGCGGGGACATTATAAAAACATATTTCAGTACAGAACAGGTATAAACCATTTGGTTGCTAAGTCAACTGGAATGGTGACTAGCATAGATTCATACATAAAAGCATAAACATACATTTTACAGACATATAGTATAGAAAAGAACTGTAGCCTCTGGGCAAGAAACCGTGTACATATGCGTTTACATATATATGTAACTGAACCGCTAGAGATAACACTAAAAATTTTAACAAAGAAGTCCTAAGATATGAAACACTGGCAGTTCATGTTATCAAGTAGTATCCTTGCAAGGAGTACTGAACACATGTGGGGAGTCCTTACCGTAGATGAGATTTAAACATGCTGGAAATAATTCAAAAAAAGAGAGACAAAGCTGATAGTGGGATTTCAGAATTACAGTTATGAGGAAAGACTCTGAAAAACCAGCCTACAGTGTCTAGAAAAGAGAAGAATTCCAGGTGACAATACAGGTTTATAAGATAATCAAAGGAAACGATAAATTAGACTGTAACAAGTTTTTTTCAAAATTCAACCACCTACAAGAACAAGAAGGCTTAGCTACAAATTAACTAATGAAAGGTCCAGATTAGATATAGGAAATATTTTTTTAGTCAGAGAGTGGTGAATGTTTGAAATGCATTGCCACAGGAAGTAGTTGAAGTAAGGACAATGAATGCATTATTGAGCAGATTGGATGCGCATCCATAGCTTTTAGATCAATAAATGTAAATAAAACTGGTTGTATACAGACTCTACTGAGTCTTCTAAACCAGTATAAAGACGTTAAGTTAAATTAAGTTAAGATACATACAATGACAGATATATCAATTACACATTCAATGATAGGTTTGAAGATGACACTGAACATCTTACTTGCTTGACATGGATAACATCAGTTTCATGTTTGTCATGAGGAGGAAGTGGTTGGCCATGTCTGTGGCAAGAATCATTGTGACCACCATGTACTGGAACTCTCTGAGTGACACAGATCACCAGCCATTGTCAACCAAAGATGAAGTATACGAAAAAGCCGTTATCATTAGAAGAAGAAGCATGGAGATATATGAAAAAAATACTGATACCTCTATAGCAGACACAGCCACTCAGGATGAAGTGTCAGAGAGACTTCAATCTTCTAAGTCTTAGCTTTTTTCTGAGGTGGAATAATTCACCAGATTCCTCACTCTGCGCTTTGCCTTCCTTAACAGTAAGTTGGGTACCTATTTAGAGACAGGTAGCATGCCACTATCAGGGATATTTAACTTGGTTTCTTTGCCAAGACAATGTAGTATAGCACATTGCCACTCTGCCACTTAAAGTGTTAGTGATGATGGTAGATTATCATTATTGACAATGACAATGGAGGCAAAGAAGGTGAAGACCTTCGAGCAAAAGTTTAATGGTGAGAAAATATAATATGAAGACGTTTTGCTTTACACAATGAGGATATCATGAATAATAAGAATTAACAAACTATTTAAAATGTTTGCAAACCCATACATAGCCTCTTGTATATTGATGATAAAACTATGGCTATGTTTGTGGATTAGACAAGAGGTGGTTAAGTGGTCTCGAGGTAAGGTGTCTGCATAGGATGCCTGAGGGGGTGGGTTAAAATCACAGAGGAGACCTGGATCTTCTTATAAATATTCCACTGATGATATCTGTGTAGTGAGATCGGACTTCCATGTTCAGTGTTGAGCATGCTAAAAGTCCCTTGACAGATAGAAATCTAACAGAGTAGGTTTAACAACCGCTGCCCGGGCAAAATTCAAAAATTCTAGCTAAAAATCTAGCCAAAATTATTTGCACATTCACCCAGGTGGCTTGTTAAGAGCAGCATAGATGGCGTCTAACTGGGGCTGCAGGTTTACTTAGCTCTAGTGTTTTAATCTATTAAGATGGACTCGTACATCGGTTAAGCCACCCTCGAAGAAACTGATTGTATACAGACTCTGCAGAGTCTTCTAAACCAGTATAAAGTTGTTAAGTTAAGTTATATATTAAAAAAATTAAAATGTCCATAAAACACTGTCTTGCAGTAATTGAGTGGTCTGGGACAGTGTTTTCCCAACCTTTTTACAGCTACGAAATGGTGAAAATATGAAAAAATTGGGGGTGGGTGGGGGCACACCAGTGAAAGGAGGAAACATTTTCGTGACCAGGTTAGAGTATGAAAAAATTCCTTGGGACAGTGAAAATATGAAAACATTTTTACAGACCAGTGGAAATATAAAACAATTTATCTGACCTCTCAGACAGAAATAAAAACCATTATATATATATACATATACATATATATATATATATATATATATATATATATATATATATATATATATATATATATAACGTTTTGTGTACTTTTTAAATCTAATATCATAAAATGAAAATTCTATAGTTATTGAAAATAACCAGAAACTGAAAAGTAAATAAAAATGCTAATAAAAGAATGTCTTTACATTTTTAGAAAGAAATATTTCATTCAAATAAAATTAGTGCCAAATCTGTTGGTATTTTTTTTGCTAGAATATTTAATAAATGTAGCTACAGCTTTATTTCTATGCGCTGCAATTGGTTTCTCTGTTTCGTCTTGATCAATGACAAGTGTCAAAAACTCTTCTCACACTAGGTTGTTGGGAAAACGGTCAATAATTTAATAGTTCTGTAACTGAGAGATGAATTTTAGTTTTCCAATGACATCCGATATTGAGACAATGATTGTATTTTATGTTTGGACACCAGAGTGACATCAGACAATAACTCGCTCAAGATTTTTTTTCATGATAATTAAGTCGACATAGCTTGACGTCTTCTGGGTTTTTTTTTTGGTTTTTTTTGTGTGTCCGCCTTATTTTCTCTAATCCCCAAGGCGGTGTGCCTTGCACTGTGTTTTTATTTTGTGCCTGTCGGCCCAGTGCATCCGACTTCTGCACGCATTTTATGTATGGATCTGCTTCCTCCTGCATTTTCTAAGGGTTTGCTTCCCCGGGGTAACGGCCGGTGCTGTGATGCGTATCGAACCCAGCACCTTCGGGTCATGAGCAGTGCCACTTAACCACTAGGCCACACCGTCCCCTGTCTTCTGAGTTTAAAAATTAGCCAGTCAGAGCTTAGATCTTCTCAAGATGATTTCCGCCATAACTTTGTTATGGACCAGGAGGAAATGTCTGCGGACCAGCACCGGTACAATGGTTGGGAAACACTGGACTAGGAGTGGAACACTTCAGAGAGAAAGCATTTCTACTTCTTCATCGTTGGCTTGAGAGAAAATGTTTAGACAGATTGTGTGTTGTTGTTGATATCAAGTTCAAACCTCTTTATTGGTAACGACGCATCCCTTTGAACCACAAAGACAAGTAGTAATGTTGTAAACATATCCTATATGAACATACATATCCTATATGAACGTACAAGTGACAAAATGGTCCCACTTACTCGTACTTTTCACTGTCCAAGCTTTTGAGAATATCATACTCCTGCATCAACCGTAGTCCCACCCGCAAGTGATGATTCTCAAGAACTGATACAACATACAATTTGGCCATTTCAGAGCTGCAGACAGCAAATACCATACTTCAATATGTCTTAGAAAACAAGGTGCGTACGTGTGTGTGTGTGTGTATATATATATATATATATTTTCAGGAACTATAATGCAAAATGTTCTTCTACACCTAATGGTCCAAATGTCCATCTTTTGACAATGTTTTTCTATCATATTGTCCTGTGAATGCACAACTCAATTAATGCTAATATTTAAAAGAATGATTATACTTGTGGTAATATTTTATCAGGAACCTTTATCTATATTTATGATAAATGATGAATGAACAAATTCATCCTAAATAATTACATTTTAAGAAAAAAAGATTATGACAATACAATAATTTTATGATATATGAAGTTAGCAATGGCATTAAATGACATCCATAATATTTTAAGATAGAAAATTAAAAGGAGAAACCTTACCCTGAATTCTTATGAAAATTATTGTTTGTGCCAGTGTGTTCAACATCATGAACAATTGCTGTCAGCAGTAAACAGAATATTTCTAGCTGGTTCATAACATTCTGTTGCCATTTCAAAAAGCAAAAACATTTTTGTTCTTAAATTACCAGAAGAAAATGTGCACATTAGAACAACTCAATCAATGGTGTAAGGACTAAAATCAAACAGCATTAGAACAACACAACCAACAGCATAATTACAATATAACCAATGTCCTAACAGCAGATGGAGCCGTGGTAGCACAGCAGTCTAGGTTCAGTCCCCAGTTGAAGTGGGACGTTTTTTCTATCGCAAATGGCTCCGGCATAAAATATTGGCGACCAGAGCAATTCTGGGAAGGAAAAGGATGGCTGGCGGGATGCTGACCCCATTACTCCTAGAGTGCCATTGTCAAAGAAAAATATGGGCCTAACACCATATTTCCCAATATACAATGGAATCCTTTACCTTACCTAATAGCTCATATGTTTGACTGCCCCGTACAGGTTTACATCCCATATCAGTAAATACTAAAACCAACAACTTCTGAAATCCTGAACTTGTTTTGAGAACCCTTGTGGATGTCAACTTGAAAATACCAGAAAGCCCTGGGAAGGTTCTTGTGTCTTGTGCTTATTCTCTGCTCTGCAGTGCAAAAGTAAACAAATGTTGAAAGTGTCCCTAATGTAAAATAAAATCAGACTTGACTGACTTTTCTAATCCCTGGGATAATGGAGTTTCACTCTTCTTTGTGCTCTGTCAGGTAGTGGATTCTGTATGTTTTCTTTGGTTGTTTTGTGTCTACATACAGAGGATACTGGTGATGGAGGGAGTGGGTGGTAGTAGCTGTGTCTGCAATTCTCACAATGATGAACAATCAAGGAGATGCTGTTTTACTGTTTTCTTTTGCCTGTCACAGTGCTTATGTATGGGGTACCATCTCTGGTCACTGCGTGTGGTTTCTTCAATACTACGTGTCTTGTTCGCAACCTGAAAATTGTACTCTAGTCTCTTCAGCTCAAACTATTGATGATTTCTTTGGAATTAAGGATATGTCTGCTTATATAATTCTTAAAGTCCATCAGTGCATCCATTGCTGCCTGCAGTTGTAGATTATGTTTTTAGTATTTTTTTTTGGTTGGTGGGGATGTTAGGTTGTTGCTTTTTTGCTGCTGTAGTTACCAGATAATCAACAATCTCATTGCCTGAAATTAAAATCAGAAAAAGAGTAAGCATTTTGGCTCTTCTTCATTCAACTTCAAAGCTTTAACTTTAACAAAGGCAGCAGTCAACTCAAGGCTCTGTATAATTTTGTATTCTTTCATGGGAGGACATTGGTTGTTGCTCCGTGCTAAACTTGTCACTAGTGTATGATAGGCAGGGCTGCAATAGGTGTCCGATTCTCATGAGAGTTGTACCAGATGATGATCACCTGATCTTTTCTGGAGAGTTGGTGGTAGGCATCATTTTCTATATGGCAAGGGTTGTCTCTTTTCTCCATTTTCTATATGGTAAGGGTTGTCTCTTTTCTCCATTTTCTATATGGCAAGGGTTGTCTCTTTTCTCCATTTTCTATATGGCAAGGGTTGTCTCTTCCCTTTTTTCTATGACAAGAGTTGTCTCTTCCCCTTTTTCTATATGGCAAGGATTGTCTCTTCTCCATTTTCTATATGGCAAGGATTGTCTCTTCTCCATTTTCTGTATGGCAAGGGTTGTCTCTTCTCCATTTTCTATATGGCAAGGGTTGTCTCTTCTCCATTTTCTATATGGCAAGGATTGTCTCTTCTCCATTTTCTGTATGGCAAGGGTTGTCTCTTCTCCATTTTCTACATGGCAAGGATTGTCTCTTCTCCATTTTCTGTATGGCAAGGGTTGTCTCTTCTCCATTTTCTATATGGCAAGGGTTGTCTCTTCTCCATTTTCTATATGGCAAGGATTGTCTCTTCTCCATTTTCTGTATGGCAAGGGTTGTCTCTTCTCCATTTTCTATATGGCAAGGGTTGTCTCTTCTCCATTTTCTATATGGCAAGGGTTGTCTCTTCTCCATTTTCTATATGGCAAGGGTTGTCTCTTCTCCATTTCTATCTGTACGTGGCCTTGATAATTGCTTTTGTCTCATATGTCGTTGCTGTGTCACTTTGTTTTTCTTCCCTCTTTGACAAGGCTGCTTCTTCATTGTCTAAGATGTTACAGTGGGTTGGTATCCAGTGGATTGTGCATCTTTTGTAGCACTGGGCCAAGCATTTGAGTAAGTCTGCTAGGGTGCCAAGTTCATACTTGTGCTGGTTTTTGAGGGCTATGAATACTGAAAGAACATCTGTGAAAACAATCACTTGTTTTTCCTTGCAGTTTATGAGGGTTTTAGCTACCCGTCTCAGGGATGTAGCTTCGGCATTAAAGTTATTATAGTATCTTCTTTTTTAGGTAACAACAATGCCTCTTCTCCTATTTTCTTGGGAATATCTTTTGATGAGCCGTTCATATATGTATGTCCAGGATTTTGGCGTACATTTCTGCTTGGTGTGCTACTTTTTGTTCTTTGCTCTTTATGGCTGAATTTCTGCTTTTCTCTTTTTGCTTCCCAGTCCATTTAGTCTTTGGTGCATTGAGTGGTCCATGAGCCTTTTGAATTTGTTCACCTGCTGTAGGATTCTGCTGTCTCATCTATCCTCCATTGTCTGCAACCCTGTAATGGTTTCCATGTCTTTTATTTATATGAACTAAGGCTTCTGCTATAATCCATGCTGGTTGGTGTTTGGTGTGTCCTATTTTGTCAAAGTTGAATTTTGATTGAACTATTGAACAAGCTGTTTGACAAACTTGTCTGCAATGTCAGTATAAAGCATTTTACAGAGAAACAAAAAGCAAATAAGATGCAGTACCAATTGGCACCGATACTGAAACACCGAAATGTCGCCATGGCCACAAAACGGAAGTTAATCAACACTTTGATCATCCATACACTGTGTTATCAGTGTCAAACATGGACACTACTAGACAGGCATAGGCGTAAGATTGAGACTTGTGAGATGCGAGGGATCAGAAATGCTGCAGGAAAGACGATTTGGGACAGAATCAGTAACGACGCACTTAGAAAAATAGTGGGGACTACACCAGTTTACCACTATATTGAAGCACAGAGGGTAAAGTGGTTCGGGCATTCGACTAGAATGCATCATGAACAACCAGCAGCGAAATCATATTTCTTGAAGGTGGATGGTCCTCGAGCAAAAGGGTGACCACGACGTCGTTGGATCGAAGGGGTCAAGGAAACTCTCCAAAAGTTCAATATGACAACCACACAAGCCTCCCTCCTAGCGCAAAACAGAAATCTACGCATACCCCCTCTCTGCGACGCCGCAAGGTAAGAGCAGTGAGACAAAAGAAGAAGAACAGAGAAACATGAAGTTGAAACTAGATCCATCTACACCTCAAAGAAACACAGACATAAGCTGTTAGAGTTATATGCTGAAAATAATAAAAAGTAGTAGTTAAGAAAAGAAAAACTCAACATAGATCTAAACATAAAGTTCATTATATTTGTGTTGAAAGGAAACAGTTCTCAACCATACTCAAAATATCTCATTATATAGGTAATCGATACTCTCCCTATTAGCTATCAACATGTAACTCATACTCTGCCTATTACCTATCAACATGTAATTGATACTCTACCTTTTAGCTATCAACATGTAATTGATACTCTCCCTATTAGCTATCAACATGTAACTCATACTCTGCCTATTAGCTATCAACATGTAATTGATACTCTCCCTATTAGCTATCAACATGTAACTGATACTCTGCCTATTAGCTATCAACATGTAACTGATACTCTCCCTATTACCTATCAACATGTAATTGATACTTTACCTATTAGCTATCAACACATAATTGATACCCTACCTATTAGCTATCAACGTGTAATTGATACTCTACCTATTACCTATCAACATGTAATTGATACTCTCCCTATTAGCTATCAACATGTAACTCATACTCTGCCTATTAGCTATCAACATGTAACTCATACTCTGCCTATTACCTATCAACATGTAATTGATACTCTCCCTATTAGCTATCAACATGTAACTCATACTCTGCCTATTAGCTATCAACATGTAATTGATACTCTCCCTATTAGCTATCAACATGTAACTGATACTCTGCCTATTAGCTATCAACATGTAACTGATACTCTGCCTATTACCTATCAACATGTAATTGACACTTTACCTATTAGCTATCAACACATAATTGATACCCTACCTATTAGCTATCAACGTGTAATTGATACTCTACCTATTACCTATCATTGTGATATTTATTCCCATTGCTGGGGTTCCCCAGGAGAACTTATAAGACTAAGGAATAAAAGCTGCTTGCTATTGCAGTCACGATATAGTGTACAGACTAAGATTTTATTGTACCAACTGCACACTAATACACCATATATCTAAACAAGCCAAAATGAAAGATAACTCGCGCCCCAAATATTTATCAACCTGCTTCTAGATCCCATTGACTATCTTAAATCAAAGATGGTGGTACTTCAGACTGCCATTACTATCAGAAAGTGATCATATTAACACCAATTTAGAGCTCGACATTCACTACATAACTGACCCAGTACATAACATAGCTGCATCATATTTCAGTTTTATATCTGTAAACAGGCACCCAAATCTTTGATTTTAGTCAGACGAGAGAGCTAGGAAAAGAACTGGTCACCTCACCACACAGAGACTCCGTACAGTACAATGACATTATCTGCTATGAGACTACCTCTACTCTCTTACAAAACATCTTTCTTCAAACAAATAATATGCTAATTTCTGGCATGAAATGTTAAAATAATTGTTAAACTGCAGATTAGTTTGATACTAAACCTGATTTTTGGTAGGAAATGTTAAAATAATTTTTTTAATGGAGATCAGTTCGATCCTAAACCTCATCTCTGACACGAAATATGAAAGAATTCTCAAAATGCAGAACAGTTCAACTTCAAACGCGACCTCCGTCATGAAATGTGAAAGCAATTCTCCAAAAGGAGAACAACTTACCACCTAAACCTTATATCTAGTAACCTGAAAACAATTAATCCTGATCTCTAGCACAAAACCTGAAATCAGTACTCAAACTGCAGATCAGCTCAATCATAGACCTGATCTCTAGCACAAAACCTAACATTAATACTCAAACTGCACATCAACTCAAGTATAAACCTGATCACTAGCACAAAACCTAACTTAATTTAACTTAACTTAACGTCTTTATACTGGTTTAGAAGACCCTGCAGAGTCTGTATACAACCAGTTACATTTACATCACCTTGCTCTAAAAGTTATGCGCATCCAGTTTATTCTTAAATGCATTAACATCAATACTCAAATCAGCTCAATCATAATCTTGATATTTAGCAGAAAACCTTTGGGGGCCATGCAGCGCAGTGGTTAGCGTGCTTGCTTCGGAATAATACAAAATAATATGGGCCTAACACATGGCGTGACGGGATCTTTACTTTTACTAGCACAAAACCTAACATCAATACTCAAACTGCACATCAATACAATCATCCAGTATATACCAACAGCGTAAAGTAAAGATAGCTATATCACATACTCCCAGAAAGGATGTAGTGTCAAAGACATCAGAATGTTAGGTCCTCAGTCATGAGGGGTGGCTTTCTCTAAGGAGCCAGGTGCTTATTTTTACAGCTGGGTAAACTAAAGCAGGCTGGGACTAGACCTACAAACCTGGTCTTTCTAGCAAACAGCTGATAGAAGTACTTACAATAAACCCAGTTTTGCAAATCATACAGTTGACTGTCTGCAGGACATCAGCAGCATGGCAGGCATTGTGGTAAGGGTTCACTCTGTAATGTTTTTCAACCTGATGACACACAAGACTACTGTTCACCTTTGCATAAATCTCCTTGAAGACACGCATGTCATGGATTCATACCCACATTTATATCCATGTTGACACACATGATAGATTCACCTGTTATTAATCTCCATGGTGACGGCCATGTCATGGATTCATACTCACATTTATATCCATGTTCACATATGAATAGATTCCCTTCTTTATTTCCATGCATTATGACTTTCCTTTTATCCTGCCATAACATATCCAATATTGCTGCCTGGCATCAACTCTTTCCCTTGTCACAAAAAAGTCTTAAAATATGCAGTTGCAATGTTGTGCTTTTACAACACAAAACTTAAGCAAGTTACAGCACAATGTCCAAGTTAGTACAGACACAATATCCAAGTTAGCATCAACACATTGTCCAAGTTAGCACAGACACAATGTCCAAGTTAGAACTAACACAATGTCCATGTTAGCACTGATACAATGTCCAAGTTAGTACTGACAGAATGTCTATGTTAGCACCAACACAATGTTCAAGTTAATACCAACACAATGTCCAAGTTAGAACCAACACAATGTCCAAGTTAGAACCAACACAATGTCCAAGTTAGAACCAACACAATGTCCAAGTTAGAACCAACACAATGTCCAAGTTAGTATCAACTTAATGTCCAAGTTAGTATCAACTTAATGTCCAAGTTAGTACTGACAGAATGTCCATGTTAGCACAAACACAACGTTCAAGTTAATACCAACTTAATGTCCAAGTTAGTACTGACAGAATGTCCATGTTAGCACAAACACAATGTTCAAGCCACAGCACAATGTCCAAGTTAGTACTGACAGAATGTCCATGTTAGCACAAACACAATGTTCAAGCCACAGCACAATGTCCAAGCAAAGCTTGACATAATATCCAGGTAAGCCTCAACACAATCTTCAAGCCACAACATGAAATCCTGGTAAGTATCACACAATATCCAGGTAAGCATGAAATCCTGGTAAGTATCACACAATATCCAGGTAAGCATGAAATCCTGATAAGTATCACACAATATCCAGGTAAGTCTCACACAATATCCAATTAAGCCTCAACACAATGTCCAGGCATGACCAAACATGATGTCAAAGTCACAACATAATGTCCAATAAGTCACAACACAATGTCCAAGTAAGTCCCAAGACAAAGCATAAAATCAGTGTCATACCTGAATAATGAATCGCATGAAGGATTCCTCGGTCAGCTGAAATGCAGGAAGCAATCCATGTATAGCGAAAATCTCATAGGCCAAAACTTGCATTGGATGACCATTGGTAAAAAAACTGAAGGCGAATATGTCAAATGACCACCTGTCAATATCCTATTGAGCACAGACGGGTCAACATATAAATACCTTTAGTAGTCAGAATGTTGTTGTACATGGGAATGCAAACAGTATAAGCCAAGTGGATTAAATCATTAACAAAACAGATTCAAATGGCAGCTGATCTGGTTCATCCTTTTGAGATGACCAACTACCTAACCTTCTGTTTATGCATTTATTCTTGAGAGGATGTTGCTTCCACAATTATTATGATGTCGACATTTGTCGTTCTGTCTATACTGGTGATGTTGTTGAATTTTCTCAGGCATCTCATTTCACAGGTTTCAATTCTCTTTTCCTGTGCCTTGGACATGTTGGCACTGATAGCACAGGGTTGGTAAAAATTAGTGTTTATCAGTTGCTGTTTTGTTTCTATAGTGATGTTCTGATGCTTGAGTAGTGGTGACAGTTGGTAGGTCACTGCACTTGCTTTCTGACATCTGGTTTCGTTTTGTTTATCCAATCGTCCGTCCTCAGTGCAAATGCTTCCCAGGTACTTGACGCTTGCACCTGTTTGAGCCTGTTGTCGGCGACATGTGTTTTTAGAGGGCCTGACGCTCTGCTAATTTCATATTTTCCATCTTTGATGTTCTAATCTTCATGCTGTCGTCTTCTTCTTCTTCTGCGTTTGTTCTCAATCTCCCGCTACCAAGCCCTGTACAGGGCTTTGCAAGTAGCAGGATGTAGTCCGGAGAACGGATTGCGTTGTGTCGCTAGTTTACAGCTTCGACTGCGATATTTGCACCTTTCGGTCCGACACATCTGTCTACAGCAGTCGTCATGTTGTATCTCGTAGAAGTAGTAGTATTAAGCATATTTGTATGATATTGTAAGTCACTTTCATCTCCGTACAAAAAACATTTTAGAGGGCCTGGTGCTCTGTCAATTTTCATATTTTCCATCTTTGATGTACTAATATTCATGTTGTATCTCGTAGAAGTTGTATTAAGCATATTTGTATGATATTGTAAGTCACTTTCATCTCCATACAAAAAAACATTTGTTGTCTACAAAAGTAACTCCCTCAGTGACACATGGTCTTCACTTATTGCAGTTTCATTGCCTTCAGGATTTGCTTCTGATGTTATTTGATCCATGAATGTCATGAATAGATGTGGTCTTCTTCTTCTTTGTTTGTTGTCAATCTCCCGCTACCAAGTGCTAAAAAGGGCTTTGCAAGAGCAGGATGTTATCCAGAGAACAGAATGTGCTATGTCGTAGTTTACAGCTTGACTGCAATATTTGCACCTCTCGGTCCAACACCAGCAGGTAATTTTTAGTACTGATTTAGCCTTCCGTCTTCGATCCCTTCTCCTTAGCTAGTCTGCTCTGTTGCAGTCTGTTATCCAAGATCACCGCGTAGAGGTGTAGAAGGGTCTTGACAGCTCTGGTTCGCTGTGACTCTGACGCTAGCAGTCAGCTATGAGTCACTGACCAATGTAGCTGATGCACTGCTCAGCATCTTAATCCAACAAATAGAAGTGGTGATAAAACGCAGACTTAACTGACTCCCGTGGTTATCTCAAATGCATCTGTAGAGACGATGGATATTCTGACTAAGCTTTGGCACATCCCACAGTACCTAATAACTGCCCTTGTACTCTGTAGTCTTCAAATACAGACCAGATTTTTTTCTGTCCATTCTATCAAAGGCCTTCTCCTGATCCAAGAAAATGTTGTTCAGTTGTGTGCCGTATTTTATTGTTAATCTGCTTGCTTGTCTTAGGCTAAACATAGCATCTGTGCATCTCATCCCCTTTCGGAATCCAAACTGTGCATTATTTAATTGTGGTTCTACTATGGGCCTTACTCTTTGTTCCAAGATGTTTGAGCAGATTTTACCTGTGTGGCTTAAGAGCAAGATGCCTTTGTAGGTGTAGCAGTTCTTTTTATTGCTCTTCCTTTTCCAAATAGGCACTATTAAGGCCTTTTGCCAGTCAGTTGGGGCTACACAGTCTATACTCACTGCTGTGAAAATTCAATTCTTTTCAGCCAGTTTACTTCTGTGTCACTGCAACCTCAAATTGTTTCATTTGTAATCCAATCTGCACCTAGTGATTTGTTTCGTGAACTCTTTTTTAAGGATGCGTCAATTTCATGTCGTAGTATTGATGGTTCATTCTTTTCTTTGTGTTAATATAATAGCTTAATTTATAAAACCTTCAGAACGGAGTAACAAAACAACTTAAAATATAAAATTACCTGACTGGAGAACAAAAATTATCAGTACAGCCTAAAATAGATGACCTACTGATTGAAGCAAATGATCAAAACATCTTAAAACAGATCAACTATGGGTCTCAGCACCATACAAACAGCGGCATTACACCGTTCCAACTGGAGACCATTTGTTTCTGTGTTTTGTGCCGTATTTGGCGCTCAAAGAACATAGATAGGTAGAGACGTCTACTCTGTATATGCAGAAATTCATGCAGTTCATCAGAGATGTTTGTTTCCCCTATTTGAAAATAACAACATGCTCCAATTTTTTAAATAGTCCAAATATTAGTCCATTTTCACATAGCAATATCTCCATAGCTTGTCTTTTTATTATAATGCGTAATTTATAATAGCTTTAGTGCTGCTTTGTAATACTTTTTCTTCGCCGTTCGTTCTCAAACTCATGCTACCAATCCCTGAAAAGGGCTTTGCAATTAGTTGGATGTTGTCTGGAGAACGGAATGCGTTGTGTTGTAGTTTACAGTTTGACTGCAATATTTGCACCTTTCGGTGAGATTGAGAATGAACGCAGAAGAGGACACTTCAAATGTAATTTAGAAGAAATATTAGCAACATAGTATATGAAAATTTGACTAGCAGTGATGTATAAATTACTAAATGTAAATAATTATAATTATCAGACAAAACTGAAGTACCTCTTTGAAATTTTGTGTCTGCTTGTTTCCTGTCCCAGCTGATTTGGGCAAAATATCCAACTGGAGGATAACATCAAAGTGACAATCACGCTGAGTGCCAAAATCATGGGTATACATCAAAGTGACAATCATGCTGAGTGCCAAAATCATGGGTATACATCAAAGTGACAATCACGCTGAGTGCCAAAATCATGGGTATACATCAAAGTGACAATCATGCTGAGTGCCAAAATCATGGGTATACATCAAAGTGACAATCACGCTGAGTGCCAAAATCATGGGTATACATCAAAGTGACAATCATGCTGAGTGCCAAAATCATGGGTATACATCAAAGTGACAATCACGCTGAGTGCCAAAATCATGGGTATACATCAAAGTGACAATCATGCTGAGTGCCAAAATCATGGGTATACATCAAAGTGACAATCACGCTGAGTGCCAAAATCATGGGTATACATCAAAGTGACAATCATGCTGAGTGCCAAAATCATGGGTATGCATCAAAGTGACAATCACGCTGAGTACCAAAATCATGGGTATACATCAAAGTGACAATCATGCTGAGTGCCAAAATCATGGGTATACATCAAAGTGACAATCATGCTGAGTGCCAAAATCATGGGTATACATCAAAGTGACAATCATGCTGAGTGCCAAAATCATGGGTATGCATCAAAGTGACAATCACGCTGAGTACCAAAATCATGGGTATACATCAAAGTGACAATCATGCTGAGTGCCAAAATCATGGGTATACATCAAAGTGACAATCACGCTGAGTGCCAAAATCATGGGTATACATCAAAGAGTGAAATCAGTTTTGTTGTCAAAATTAACATCACTGAATTACTTAACTTAACATCTTTATACTTAACTTAACGTCTTTATACTGGTTTAGAAGACTCTGCAGAGTCTGTATTCAACCAGTTCCATTTACATCACCTTCCTCTAGAAGCTGTATGAATCAAATCTGTTCTTAAATGCATTGACCGTCTCAGCCTCCACCACCTCACTTGGCAATGCATTCCAAGCATTCACTACTCTCTGGCTAAAGAAATACTTCCTAATATCTAATCTGGACCTCTCCTTAGTCAACTTGTAGCTGTGCCCTCTTGTCCTTGTTGGTGGTTGTACTTTAAAAAACTTGTTATAGTCTACTTTATCCATTCCTCTGATCATCTTATACACCTGTATTAAGTCACCACGAATTCTTCACTCTTCTAGACACTGAAGGCCAGTTCTTTTTAATCTTTCTTCATAACTGTAATTCTGGAATCCCGCTATCAGCTTTGTCGCTCTTTTTTGTATTCTCTCCAGCATGTCTATATCCACTCTCTGATAAGGACTCCACACCTGTACACAGTACTCCAATCTAGGTCTAACTAATGCTTTATACAGTTTGACTATCACTTCCTTGCTCCTATGTTTAATATTTCTTTTTATCATCCCTAACATTGCATTTGCGTTTTTACTGCTACCTGAACTTGCTCCCTCACCTTACATGTATGATCTATTATAACCCCTAAGTCCCTTTCTTTATCTATCTTTCTAATATTGTTCTCTCCCATTCTGTAATTATGTTCCATATTGGATCTACCCATGTGGATGACTGTACATTTATCTACATTAAACTCCATTTGCCAGCTCACATACCAGTCTCGAATTTTATCTAAATCTGACCTCAATATATCCACTTCTGCTTTAGATGAGACACTACTGCATAGTTTTGTGTCATCAGCAAATTTTGCAATCATGGATCCCATACCTATGTCCAAATCATTTATATATATCAAGAATAAAATTGGTCCCAAAACCGAGCCCTGTGGCACTCCACTTTTCACTTCACACCACTTCACAGAGTACTCCTTATTTATACCCACCCTTTGCCTTCTTCCCGTTAACCAATTTTCAATCCATTTGGCAACTTCCCCACCTACTCCCTGTGATTTTAATTTTCGAAATAATCTTTGATGAGGTACTCTATCAAAGGCCTTTGCAAAATCCAGATAAATAACATCCACTGGCTCCCCTTTATCTAACATTTTGGTAACCTCCTCCATGAATTCTAATAGATTTGTTAAGCATGATCTCCCTCTGGTAAACCCATGCTGACTATTTCTAATTAGATTAAATTTGTCTAAATGCATTACAATGTTTTCTTTGATTATTGACTCTAACAATTTACAGACTATGCTCGTTTAAGCTCACAGGTCTATAATTTGCTGGATCTGCCTTTTTGCCCTTTTTGAATAAGGGGATCACTCCCGCATCTTTCCAATCCCGTGGAACAATCCCTTGTGCAAGTGATTGAGAACATAATATAGCCAATGGTTTAGAAGACTCAACAGAGTCCATATACAACTAGTTTCTTAGAGGGTGGTTTAAAAAATGTGCGAGTCCGACTTAATAGACTCAAGCACTAGAGCTAAGTAGACTCGCAGCCAGTTAGGTTGCTGCTCTTAACAAACCACCTGGCAAAAGGCACACATAACTTCGGTAGATTTTTAACTTTTATTTTGTCTGGGCAGCGGCAGTTAAGCCTACTCTCTTCGTTTTCCAACTGCCAAAGAATTTTTAACGTGCTCAACACTGAACACGTGAGTCCGATCTCACTATCCAGAGATCAGGGACATCTTTACCAGAAGATCCACGTGAAAAAAATCCCAGTCTACACAGTGATTCGAACCCGTGTCCTCCGGCACCCAAGTCGAACACCTTACCTCAAAACCACTGAGCCCCCCCCCCCCCCCCCCTCCCCATTCTGGGCAAGCCAGCAGGTGCTCAGTCTGCCGCAACAAAGAGTTTGAATACTCGTGGTTCCAGAAGCTTTCTATTTGTACATACTCCCAACGTCCGCTCAGATGTCCCTCCCTGCTCAACTCATCATAGATTTCAAAATTCTGCAGTCTGCGGATTGACAGTACACCAATTGCAGTGTCATCATCCAAGTGATGGTCATTGATCAACCTCAGAATGCCATCTTTATCTACATCTAAAGTTTCCACTATGGGTGACATTGAGATAATTATGCCAGAATGGTCATAGCCATGCATTAGGACAGCAGATTTGCACAAGTTACCAAATCCTTGGCATCTCCATGCCTACTATCCCCTCAGCCATGGCCAACCTTCTGTGTCTTCCAAATCAAGAACTGAGTGTCCAACATGGCAATGGTCCTCCTAAAAATGGTCTCAGATAGCCACCCCAGAACTGAAGGCACTACCTTGATCTCCATTTTCATACTGGAGCTTGTTGTAAGCTATGATCCACTCTACTCGGACACAACCTTACTTCTCACTCTAGCAATGAAATTATAGACAGTGAAGACACTTAAAAATGATTAGACGAGACAGGATACAATATCCAGATTTAATTTATTTTTAACAGTAGAAGAGATACATATTTGTAAGTTTATCGCCTTCGAGGACTGTAACTATTTTGTGTTTTTTTTTTAAATCTACCTCGAGTGGTCCCCCTTCAAAGCCACACACTTAGTCCAGCACTGTTTCTATTGCTCAAAGCATGTTTTGGATTCATTCTCTCAAGTAATATACAGCTGCCTTATCATTTTGTGTTGTATCTCCTCAACCTCCTGAAATCTTTTTCCTTTAAAGGGGCATATTAATTTTGGGAACAGAAAAAAGTTGAAAGGAGTGAGATCTGACAAATAGGGTGGCTAGCGGACCAGTGGAATTTGGTACTTTGCAAGAAACTGAGGCACAAGTTGCGATGAATGGACAGGCACATTGTCATGGTGAGTTGCCACTCCCTACTCTCACGCAATGCCAGAATTTTGAAACAAAATGCATTCCTCAAATGCTGCAACACTTGATAGCACTACAACGTGTTGATTGTCCTGTCTGCCGATGAAGGATGAGTTGGACCAAAAGGTGCAAATATCGCAGTCAAGCTGTAAAATAGTGATACAGCCCATTCCGTTCTCCAAACAACATCCTTACTTGCAAAGTCCCTTTCAGGGCTTGGTAGAGGGAGATTGAGAACTAACGCAGAAGAAGAAGATTGTCCTGCCTGATGAAGCGTTATCAAGATGCACAATTCCATGCTGATCCACACAAAAAACTGTGAGTATTGTCTTGGCCCAGTCACTGATCTGTCATGCTTTTTTGGGGTTTGGAAGAGTTTGGGGTGTTTTGCTGTGAAGACTGTGCTTTAGTTTTGGGGTTATTCCCATAAATCCACAATTCATCAGCGGTAATAACTGTTTTTAAAAAGGTTTCATTATTTTTTACGCACTCACGCGAGTCACAAACGGCTAAAACTTAGCCTCTTTCTGATCAGTTGGGAGCAATTTATTTTTTAACAAATTTGGTGTCTCATGCCCAAATCATTCGTAAGAATCGACTGAACTGAACCTAAACTAATTTGAGAGTCTTCGGACAATTCAGCAATACAGCTGTGTGCACAAGTTTGATGTTTTCAATTGAGCTGGTTGCGGGCTTCCCAGATAGTTCATCACTCGTAATAGTTTCACATCCATTTAAAACGTCATACCAGTCATAAACTTGTGTATGTAAACTTGCATTTTTTCCCTTATAGGTGTTTATTTGCTAGTTCAGCAATGTTGTTATTTGTTGTCCCTGATGAAGGCCTATTGGTCGTAACGTAAGTTTTGTTTGTGTTCTCGTCGCGGTGCGATATCTGACCACACCCCCCCTTTTAAAAATTTTGATTAAATTTAATTAAATTTTAATCAACTTTAAACATTTTTTTTCATTTATTTTTTCTCACTGTTGGACGATGACACTGCAATAGATGAATCAGCAATGCACAGACTGCAGACCTGAAACAAGAACTGAGGATCTAATGGAGTGGAGCACCTGAGAGGATGGAGCAGAAGTGTGTACAACCAATGAGCTACAGGGAAAATCAGTATACACACCCTTCACAATTTTCTAATCGATTC
The DNA here is from genome assembly GCA_036924085.1 of Ariolimax columbianus. NCBI lineage: Eukaryota > Metazoa > Mollusca > Gastropoda > Stylommatophora > Arionidae > Ariolimax > Ariolimax columbianus. The sequence continues at coordinate 46,680,437 of JAVGWX010000016.1, forward strand.
TTCAGAACAGAACCTTGTCAGCAATGCTTTTTACATTGCTTTTAAATAATTTTGTTAATGATACTTACATTCCACGTTTATTAAAGATTTCCTCTTCTCTGCACTGTGAGTGGCATAGATGTTAGAGTACTCATCTTACATGACAACAAGCCTGGGTTTGATACCCAGTCTCCACCCACCTCAGCCTACCCAACTGTAAATAGATACCTGTTTTTCAGTTAGGTGAGACTAGGCTCTAACACTTCCTCCTTAACAATGTATACTATTGCATTTTCTTTCTATCACTTTTTAAAATAACTTTTGCCTATGAAAACAATGATCTCTTCTTCTTCCTCCTCCATCTCTTCATCTTCTATGTTTATCCTGAAAAGGACATTATTTTGTAGCTTACAGCTAGGTTGCAATATCTGTGCATTTCAGACCGACATATTCAGCATCAGCTGGTATTTTATGATACAAGATTTCAGACCGACATATTCAGCATCAGCTGGTATTTTATGATACAAGATTTCAGACTGACATATTCAGCATCAGCTGGTATTTTATGATACAAGGTTTGCATTCCCACTGTACTTACTTACTTCCCCTATCCTGGGCACTATGTCACACTTCATTCTTTCAGTATTCAGCCACGTGGATTGCCTTGTCACTGGCACTCATCAGGTCATCCATGCTACAAGTCTCCTAGAGGTTTGGGCAGATCATCAGATGGTCCTGGTCCTGTGTTACTCCACATTTGCATGTTTCATCACCCCTGTATCCCCATCTTTTCAGGTTTTTCCTGCATCGTGATACACCAGTTCGAAGTCTATTTAGTGACTTCCATGTTGCGTAGGGAAGGAGATGTCCAGGCGCAGGTTCTTCCCGTAACTCGATCAAGGAGACCTGTGTCAGCTGTTTCCAACTTTCTATGCGTCGATTTCCTGGACTGTGTTCGAATGGTAAGGTACTTGGCCTTTCAAAGTTATGAACAGAAATGGTTTTCAGTTCGTGATTTGATAGCTGATATTTTTCATCTAGCCACAATGTCTTGCCTGCTGTTTTCTAAAGCTGACACCGTAGCATCAAGGGCATTGTTAAAAAAAGCATTAAAATTCTACCAATGGCAGGTGAGCCAGGATAAGTTGCTATGACAGAATATTGAATACCAGTTTTCATACTTGTGCATTCTCTCATGACAGGCCTCATGTAGAACAGGAATAGAAAAGAGTATATTGCTACTTTTCAAAAGGATTGGATGAAGATAAAGGTTATTTAGGAAATGAAAACTCCAGAAAGTGGCAAAGTAGCTTTACTTTAAACATTTCTACAAAAGCCAATGAGTTCAACAGGTTTTAATTGAAGAAATAGCTTACCATATTGATTGCTGTCCCTTCACTCTCCCTAGAAGGTTTTCGTGTTAACTCAGGCCGATTCAATTTAACTGATCTGTAGAAAAAAAATTTTTATTAAATAAACATTCATTGACTATAGGCTAAATTTGACTTTTTGTAGTAGGCTTGTGGGTGGTGACCTTTGTGCAGCTTACTAGGCCTGGGAAAGGTGCAGCTGGACGATCCAGCCTTCAGACTTTCCCCTGTGTTTTCCAGCTCAGCAAAATGTGACCTTCGCTATGTGCCTGACATCGCTGGTGTCTGTGTAGAGGAATATGATTTATAAAAAAGAAAACATGTTGACAAATGTCTCACAATGATTTAACAATTAACCAACACTTTTACCAGCGGACAAGTATAGTTTCAATGCATAAATTATCTATTAAGAAAAACAAAATGATACAAACATTTAATAAAGCCACCTTCTGTCAGCATGTGTGTTAGCATGTACGACCATGATATTTCTAAAAATGTTGTTTATTTAGAGCCTTGCAGGAAGTCATTTTTTTCAATGCGGTTGGTCACATAACAAACTATGACAAATAATTTGGTTACTTCTTTGATGTGTGTGATTTCAAGAAGCTGTGTCTCTCGTCTTTAAGGATTTGTTGCATTCGGTCAGTTAGTTCTAAGAAGCTCCATTCAAAATTTGTATCAACATATTCACTGAAAGCAAGCCAAACAATCAGGCAATTACAATTTAAAGTCTAGTATTTGACAAAGAATGCACTAGCAAAAAAAGTCTTCAGAGACAAAACAGAAATTGCTAACCTAAAAGAATATCAGGACAGTTGAGGAACATATTTTGTCAATTGCACTATATGGTGCTGAAATATCGATGCTTGGAACAGTTTTAAATGTAGTGTAATCGTTGAATGTAGAATGGAAAGAGTAAGTTGGATAGAAAGAATATTCAATGACAATGTCCTCACCGAGGTAGACGCACAAAGACAAATATTGAAAATGATACAGAAACAAAGATTTAATTACCTGGGACACAATATGTGACATGAAAGTCTTCTACAGAAGACACTAGATGACAAGATACCTGATATAAGCAGCCAGCTATGATTTGCTAGCTGCTGTTAGTTCATTTACTGTGCTGCATCTTTTGCCCCATTTGTTATATCTGAAATCGGCTGTTTAATGTCAGGGTCAGGCAAATCATACTGGCCAAGACCCTCACATCAGCTTCCTAGTAGCCCTCCCTAGAAACGGGCAGCCTGGCTAATGAGGTGAGGGATCGACATGATCCCTGTAGTAGTGAGTGACACGCAGATCAAGCCAAGCATAGCACAACCACCTGGCGGACCCCGGTCCACCTTCATCAGCATGCTCGGGACATGAAGAAAGCTAACGTTTTTTTCAGGGGGCACAAAAGAGTAACCTACTCATTGTGGGCATTCGCAAACAACAAGATTTTTGTACTATGGTATTTTGCTTCGTAAAGGGCGATTTCCGTCCCCGTTTCAAAAGTGACAGCAAGGTCTGAACTATAGGAAATTATAGCAAGCTGTTCTCAATCAAAACAATAAAGATAAATATTTACAATAAGGATACCAACACAAAGATATGCATTTGTTAAAACATTATGGTTACCAGCAACAGGAAGACACATCAGAAGCATTTAGCACAAGACAAAAAGATACAGTATGTTTATAGTTGGCTAAAATGGGTTCTTTTTTATTTACTTTCACCGTATTTCTCTATTCCCTAAGGTGGTGTGCATTGCACCATGTTTTTACTTTGCACATGCTGGCACAGTGCATCCGACTTCAGCGTGCATTTTATGTAAGGGTCTGCTTCCTCCTGTATTTTTAATGGTTTATTTCCCCATGGTAATGGCCGGTGCTGTGATGGGGAGCGAACCCAGCACCTTCGGATTGTGAGCAGTGTCACTTAAACACTATCCGTGCCGCCCCCAAAATGTTTCGATTATACGTAAAACGTGAGTAACAACTGGTAATGAACGGTTCTATATTTGTCCTTTCTGCACATTCAGATGCAGACTTTTACAGAAATTACAAATCAGACACAGATTTGTGTCTGTGCAGGGAGGACAGTCAAGCTGTAGAACATCTTCTCCTAGTCTGTTGACTTCACAAGAGGAAGATAGTACTTTCCAACTCAGATGAGTTATAGGGGACGGCGTGGCCTAGTGGTTTAGTGACACGGATCACAACCAGAAGGTGCTGGGTTTGATCCCCATCACAGCACCGGCCATAACCTCGGGGAAGCAAACCCTTAGAAAATGCAGGAGGAAGCAGACCCTTACATAAAAATGCATGCTGAAGTAGGATGCACTGGGCCGATAGGCGCAAAATAAAAACTGCAGTGCAATGCACACCGCCTTGGGAATTATAGAAATAAGATGAACGCAAATAATTTGAAAAAAAAAAAAAAAAAAGATAAGTTGTAAACTGTACTTTTTATTCTTCTTCTTCGTACGCTGTCAGACGTCAACCTTTATTTTTTCTAAAAAAGCAGCTGGGAATCCTGAGGCTGTCGACACTGCCATAGAGCTTGTCTAGTGTTGCCACTGGTGATGGCCACATCTGCTTTCTCTGATCCTCGTATGTCGGGCAGTTTTGCAGCAGATGTTCAGCAGTCATTTTTCCAGTACAGCACGAGCATTTCGTCAGTGCCACCTATCTTCAATTTATTGAATAGGTGGTACCTCAGTCTATTGTGGCCAGTGCGAAGTCTGAAGACCACGACCTGCTCTCTTCTGTTCAACTGGTAATAGGCATCGTTTTTTGTGTATCCAATATGTTCTGTTTCCCATTTGGTCATATATCTAGCTCTAATAAGCCTTTTTGACTCTTCGTATGTCACACTAGTATCTGGTTGTGGTAGTCTTGCACCTTCTTTTGCCAGTCTGTCTGCCTCCTCGTTGCCTTGGATGTTACAGTGGGATGGAACCCACTGTACCACTACTCTTTTTGGTGCGGACTGCTTGCATAGTTGACAGAGTACTGCTCTTAAATCATTATGTTCAGTATTTTTTGGGCTTTTTAGTGCTGTGACTACGACCAGGGCATCTGTAAGCAGGACTATATGACTTTCATTTCTTTTGCATGTCACCATTTCTTTTACTGCAGCCCTCAGTGCCTCTGCCTCCGCTCTGAAATTGCTTGAGTATTTTCCAGTTGCCACTGATAGTGTTGTTTTCCTACCATTTGGTAGGCTCAGGAATACCCCTGCCCCTCCGTTCTGTTTTGTGTTTGTTACAGAGCCGTCGGTGTATGCATGGGTAGTTTTTCGTTGTGTACCTCAGGGTTATGTCTCTTCTTTCTTCTTCAGTCTGGCTGTTCTTTTTTCCAATACCTGGTATATTTTCTACCACCTCTGGAAATATATGCTGCCTCCAGGTAGGTTTGCGTACAGTAGGGATGGGCTTTGGTGTTGTTAATGCGTTCATAGGGTCTTTGTTCATCTTTTCTTTGGCTATTTCTGCAAAGTTTCTCCGCTTTAGTTTCCCATTTCCAAAATTATTTAGTCTCTTATGCATTGGATGGTCAGTCAGTCTTCTGGGTTTTTCTGCTTGCTGCTGGGCTTTGCAGTCTCTTCTGTCGGTCATGGATTGCAGATTTGTAATCTTTTCCAGCTCTACAATTGGCGTTGACTTCATGCCTCCTGTTATAAACTGTACGGTAACGAGAGAAACATGAGACATACATTTATGCACTCGGGATCAAGATGCTGAGCAGTGCATGAGTTGAGGTGGTCAGCGACCTATAGCTGAGTGTTAGCATCAGGGCCAGCGAATCAGAGCTGCCAAAACCCTTCTACATCTCCACATGGTGACCCTGGATAACAGGCTGCAACAGAGCAGACTGGTTAAGGAGAAGGAATTGAAGAGGAAAGGCTAACACAGTACTCAGAAATGCCTGGTGAAGTCAGATGTGTCGCATCAAAAGGTGCAAATATTGCTGTCAAGCTGTAAACTGCGACACAACACATTCCGTTCTCCGGATAACATCCTGCTACTTGAAAAGCCATTTTCAGGGCTTGGTAGCGAGGGACTGAGAACAAAGAAGAAATGATTGCACTCAAGTTGATTCCTGGAGAAAGCTCTGTCACAGAGATGAGAAGAGGCAGTTGCTGCAGTGAAAACATATTGTAAGAGGCAACTAACAGAGGGGGTTGGAAACAAAACCTCATGCATGATACAGGAATAAAGGAGTGATTAACTATTTGGGGTTTGGAAGAAGAAGTCAAGCTTATGAGAAAAATAGATGTGATTGAGAGCCCATCTAAATAACTACAAAGTTCTAAAAAGCAAAGTTCTGATTAAATGTATAATTCTGATTAATTGTAAAGTTGAACACATTAACTACTGTAACAAATAAATATGTTGTTATGTTATACATTTCTGTTCACATTTTTCACCCGGAGATAAGCGTACAAATAAGGATACAGGAGGTCAAAATCTTAAGCCTGATCAAAATGTATTTCAGTAAATGTGTCATCAGTTTGACCACCATACTAGTCTTGTCCCGAGTGGTTTGCCAGGGTCTTTGTGTATGACAAGGACAAGAATTGCACCGCTGCCCTACAGAGAGCATGTTGTAGAATGCGACTAATTGTGTGACATGGCTTAACACCGGCTAAGTTAGGTGGTTTGTTAAGAGCAGCATAGATAGTGTCTAACAGGCTGTTGGTCTACTTTGCTCTAGTGTTTGAGTTTATTAAGATGGGCTCGCACATCAGTTAACCACCCTCCATAGTGGAGTAATAAGCAGCTCGAGTCTAGCCCAGTAAGCAGGAAATCCTCCTCTTGACTACATCCAGCTCACATCAGAGATGGAACCTGCAGAGGGGCTTATGCCCCTGTAGAAGTACAGGTCGACTAAGATTAGTCTTGGTGCTGGGAGCAGTTCTGTGCCATAGCCAATGGACTTCTCTGAGACTGTGAGCAGCATGGTAGGTAATGTGTTCTTTTAAGTGGGAAAAAAAAAATGGCTCGAAGAACTGACTTCATTGCACATGTGTGTCCTCATATGTGCTAAATCACTTTAATTGCAGAGAGTGTAATAGAAAGAGCACCAACTTTGTAGCTACCGTGGCAGCTCCAAAATTTTCACCTGACTTCATTGAGCACCCATTTATAGCTGGGTCAACTTGGAGAAGCAATCAAACCTGACAAAAAGCCACGACATGCTCAGTCTGTCAAAATGTGTGCGAAGTGATTTGAGCCTGGTGTGACGGTTTTATAGACCAAACTCACAACACCTTGGCCGCAAGTTCCTCTCTTTTAATAACAAACCAAAAGGAAACATAAATATTTCAACACATACTCATCTGAGGATGACATTCTAAGAGGACCCAAGCTGTTCTGAACAGCTGGATAAAATGTTTTGCCAAATATCTTTCAATGTTTCACAACACCATCTGAGGATATAAAGAGGAATCTTTGGCTTTCTATAGCAATGGTTCTCAAAGTTGGCATGTAGACCACCGGTGGTCCCTTAACATGGGGCTAGATGGTACATGGGATATTTTAGCTATCAATTGAAAATGCCAGAATAAGATAAAATAAAATCATGTTTTGAGTTCATTCTTGATATTTACTCTTTATATAATAAAGCTCAAATAAAAAGAAATCGGAAGTGGTCGCGACAAAGAAACCGGACTCTCCAAAATGCTGTGTCAAAGCGAAGGGGACCGAATTGAGACAAGTTAACGTTTAAATACCTAGGCACATACATAACATCAGATGGAAGGTGCAATTACGAAATAAAATGCAGAATAGCCCAAGCAAAATCGGTCTTCCAGACCATGAAAGAAATATTGTGCAACAAAACCTTGTCGCTGGAACCGAGAAAGAGTCCTTGGATGCTACGTGGAACCAGTACTGAATCATGGACAATTAGCAAATAAGCGCTTAGATCTTTGGAGGCAAAGGATATGTGGTTTTACAGAAGAATGCTGCGGATCCTATGGACTGCAAAGAAGACTAACGATACCGTACTCGAGGAGGCACAAACACAAAGATAACTTATTGCAAGGATCAGAACAAGGCAGTCATCCTTTTCTGGGCATGTTATAAAAAGAGGCGGCTTGGAGCACATCGTGACAATGGAAAAGATAGCAGGAAAGAGAGACAGAGGAAGTCAGAGAGAGAAGATGCTGGACAGACTGAGAGTATGGCATGGGTGACAATCAACAGAGTTGGTAAACAACACACGTGATAGAAATGGATGGAAGTCCATGATCACCAGTGCCAACCAGCAGGGCACATGATGATGATGTTAATAGTAAGAAACTTTTGCAAAATGTGAAGTTTCGTAGTAATAGTGATGACACCTAAAAACTTCTAGCAACAAGAAGAAATCTCAAATATAGTGTCCTGCTCAATAAGGTCGAGCTATGTGAACTGAACAAGGAGATCAGACATGGACTAAAAGTAGACTATGAGCAGCACAGATTGCAAAAATTGAACAAGCATCAAAGACAAGACAAAGTATAATAAAATGTAAAAAGATTTTCATATGTCGAAGTTTTCTGATGAAGTGGCTAAAGAATAAAGAGGACACCACCATGACGGATACAGCGGAAAAGTATAAGAGGTATCACGCCGACCTCTTTTCATCAAACGCTGTAGTCAACAACAAAAAAAACATCTGGAGCATTTGTGGCTGCCTTTGGGTATTGTCATTTTAGCTACTTCCAAGATGGTCTTTCTAAATGTTACATGTGTTATCTACAGTCTTATGGGTTAATGTTGCTGAATCTGCTGTTTGAGAGAGCTGCACATGTTGTCCAGTCAGCTTTTCTATCATTCCAATACATCTATCTTCTTGTCATTTGTACGGATTTTCTGTAGTGATGTCACTACTGTCACTTCCAATGTCTTCCAGAACTTTGTATATACAAATATCTGTAATGTCAGTTGAAGCCATTATGAGGTCAGGCCTGCTGATTGTGCATGTACTTCTGTGAAGGAGATTGAGTTCTGTCTTTGTATTCTGTCATGAGCTGCAGATGTCAACTTCTCTGCCTCTTTTCTTGTATGTTTTATATCGCTTTTATGGTGAGTGGGCATTAAAGTCTAAAGATATTATTGGATACTGGATGACCTGTCCTTCAGTGGTGCTTAGACTGCTGCGGTTCTCAACTTCTCTTCCAACGGTCTCTGTCATGGACCATGATGGACCAGTGATAATGAGTTGTCCATCTGTAGCATCGTGAATGTTGTTGCAGGATGAAAGGGAGCTGGACCAGCATGTTGGTGGTCATCCTCGTGATCGCTTCTTGTCTCTGGAGTACCGTATTGCTGTTGCTGTGCTCCATCTATCATTCATTTATCATAGTAAATGACCGTTCAACAATGTTTGACCTGGTCTGCATAAATAACTGCATCTTCTTTCTTCTCCTTTTGTTCTTGCGACGAGGCGTCGCAGAGAGGCGTGATGCGTAGATTTCTTGTTATCGCCAGGTGGGAGGTTTGTGCTGTCGTTAGTTGTAACCTCGATCCATCTACATTGAGGTCGGTTCCTTGTCCGTGGACCAGAAACCTCAATATGATATGCTTTTGATGCAGGTTGGTCATTATGTATTTTGACTACTCGACTAAACCACTAGATTGGTTAGGTGGCAATGTAGGCACTAACTGGAGCTGCCCCCACTATCTGCTTCAGCGCAGTATTGCAAATTTAGTCATGTATTGTCTTTCCTGCTGCACTTCTCACACATCGCATCTCACAGCTCTTATTCTTATGGGTTTATAGTAAGGACCAAAATTGGCATTGGTAACACAGTGTAGAAATAAACAGACAGTACATTTATCAGCCTCCTCTTAGATGAAAGAATCACTCTCGGGTTTTTTAGAATCGGTGCAATTTAATAGTGGACAGTGTTCGCCTTCTGAATTCTATGTGCAATCTCTCTGTAGACTCTCCCCTCATCAGCAAACCTAGGTATTTGAACTCCCTTATTTGCTTGATGCGTATGTCACTGCTGTGAAAATGTCTCTGCACATGTTTATGCAATAGTCATAGGTAGGTGGGAAACATCCGTTCAATAATGCATCTTCCACCAGGGATAATTGACGCTATTACATTACATATGATATATTTGTTTCCATTGAACCTGTAGAGGGCTTAGTGCTTCAATGTAATTTCTTATCGGTGTCATAAACCCAGAAAGTTTTTACATTCACAGAGGTACTGAGTGTTTTCAGTAATGTTGACTGGATTTTTGGTTGGGATGGTGTCCTGTTGTACTGCAATGTGGACGTTGTTGTCATGAAGTATTTTGTACAGTTCGTTCTTCTTGTTTTGTATGTCTGGAATGTTTAATTACATTATGTAGTACACTTCTCGCCAGCAGCCTTGGATGTCCCTGCTTTGTGCGGACCTTGTTTACAGAGGCGACATCCAAGTTCATTGGAAGAATGGTTAATTGTACTTGGCATCCTATTCGTAAGGTTTCTGTCTTTCTGCAACTTATTGAGTTGAAGTCAAGTGTTACATCCTTTTAGACATTCCATCCTGTTTCGGAATGTGGGGTCACAAGGTCTCTGGTGTTAGACTCACAAGAGTGGAAAGTGGTACATATGGTGCATTCCTCAAAATCAAAGTGTGTACTCCAAATATGAAGGACTAAATCAATATGCTTTGTTTCTTGGCTCTACCAAAGAATCGTTGCACACAGCCACCTCCCAACTCTGCTCTCGAGCCATCTAACCATTACTTGATCTTCCTTCATGCTTTCCATCATGCAGATGTCTGAGTTAAGTTCAGATTGCTCCTCCAAAGAAAGTGCAATGGTGGGTATTCTAATGGCCCACCACAAGGGGAATCATCCATTAGCTGCCAGTAGCCTATCTACAAAGCAACAGGTGGTTTTGAAATCAAAGTTTGCCTTTCTTCTATATGAATTGTCACCTATAGACATCAACCTAGAGCAATCTGGTTTTAGGGTGCCAGAGACTCACACCTTGTCCTTTTTCTTACTAGTTAGAATGGATCCCTTCACTTAAGGAGTTTGGGTTTTTCTGTCAAAGAATATGTGTTGTGCATGCCAGGGAAGAATTTGAATAGAATTAAAAGCTCACACTCCACTCTTGGCTATTACAGCATTTGGAACCTTCCATGCAGTTCTCCTTTGGTGCTTTGCAATTTCAGTATGTTTTCTGGGAAAACTTTATTGCAGATATCTTTTGGGAATGTTTTAGGCATTGAGGTGTGACCATTTATTACATAATTTGTTATTTCCTTTTAAGGTGAAAACTAGGTTGTAATAATTGCAATATCAAGGTCTACGTTACAATTACACCTCTCGTATTGGAAATTCACTAACAAATGCGCCAGTATGTCTGTCTCTGTTTTTTATTTTCTGCACATGCTCCTTCCTAAAAAATATGTAATTGATTACCCAAATCAACTGCTCTTTGTTTGGAGATGAGATTTTTTCTAAGTTTCTTCTTGCTTTAATTTTATAGGTGAGTTTAAGGAGATATTGTTTGAAGTCGCACTTAATCCAAATTTAAAGAGTTCATTGATCCATTTTCATTTCTTAAATTTTATTTTCTGGGCTTCTGGTTTAGAGAACACAATTTAGATGGACGATTTATAATTTACAGAAGCCTATAGGAAAATATATCACTGCTCAACCTCCCTGGCATTCTTCTATCTGGCTCTTTCTGAGCTTGTGCTCCTCTTGTTAAATGCATATGTAGGACGTTTTATTTTCATTGATCTCCTAGCTTTTCCTCTGCGCCAAATTGTGAAGTTTAGCTAAGCAATTCACTTATAATATTTGTCTTTGTAATACCCTGTGCATAACCATACACCTTTTGTTCATGCGTGCTCAGATCAAAGAAATTAACCAATTGTTAATCTGTTCAATCCACAACTCCAGTTGTCCCTACTAAGTCTTCTCCACCATCTAATAATTTATTCAACCAGGGTCTTGGCTTGGCTTCGTTCGTTCTCAATCTCCTGCTACCAAGCCCTGAAAGGGCTTAATAAGCAGAATGTAGTCCAGAGAATGGATTGCATTGTGTCGTAGTTTATAGCTTGACTGCGATATTTGCACCTTTCGGTCCAACACATCCGACTTCAGCAAGCATTTTTTTAGTACCGGGTTAGCATTTCCTCTTCGATCCCTTCTCCTTAGCCAGTCTGCCCTGCTGCAGCCTGTTATCCAGGATCACCATGTGGAGGTGTAGAAGGGTCTTGGCAGCTTTGGTTCCCTGGCCCTGGCAGTCAGCTATGGGTCGCTGCTCAGGATCTTGATCCCCAACCAGGGTCTAAATAAGTTCTCACGTGCTTTCTTAAACTTATTGGATCAATTAACATTCTCGACTGGGTGAAGTCTTCGTACTAGAACAAGAGCCGTTGAAGTTTTGTACCCTATAATTTTTGGTAACAGTGGTAGTAGTGATCTCTAGCCTTAATATTGTAAATTTGCTTTTATATGTTTGTGGACTGCTATTTTGTATAACCAATGTTCTTGGGACCACTTTTCTCACAACAGCTTTTTATGGAGGAATTAATAATTAATATCATCACCATTACTTGTAGAACTGAATGTGAATCCTATTTGATTTGTTTTGTTAAGTTAATGCTGTAATTTACGCAGTAAACTTAATCATATAATGTATGAACGTTTAATTAACGTCACTACTCTTTCAATCTGCCATAACGGCCATATTTTATAATTGTCATTATTCTGAAACTATTTTTATAGAAAAATCTGTGAAATTTGTAAATATAGTGGAGTAGTGGATATTTTCAATTCAACGGCATGAGCGGGTCTCAATTTACAAGTGTCAAGTTCATACCGATACGTTGTCAGTTAGCTATGTGTCAATACTTTCCGCCGCTTGTACAGAAACTGTCCAGAGGGGGGAATCAAAAATAAAAATTACCTGCCGACATCGAAATTATCAGAATTTGTGTTAGGAATTATGTTTTACTATAACGATGAACCAAAGTTAAATAAATAATAAGTTGGAGACTGGCCGGGAAATAACTTCGGTCGTTTACCTCGCACTTGAAAGATTTTTAATGCACTCGATTATGTAAAAAGCTCAATCATGAGAGTCGAGAACAATTATTCTGAAATGATTTTACTTTATGATGCAAACTATTTCTAAATTAACACAAATTATTTGTATATACTATAGATTTGTAGAAAATACTCGTTGTTAAATACAGGTAATATTGAAAGTAAATATTTGGTATATATAGGTATAATAATCATTGAACAAGCGTTATTTGTTTTGCTTCTAAATCTGTTTTGCGTTTTAAATTCGACCAAGATGCACTGCAACCTATTATCGATATAAGCGTGTAGTTAGACTATTTATTGCGTTGGACGCAAGTGATTTTCTACTATATGGAATCGTCACAACCAAAGCAAGAGATAATGCCAAGGATAAATTCGAGAGCATCATGTGGAAGAGACTTTCACTGTTGCCCAGATATTGGAACAGCACTTGAAACGGCATGTAGAGCAGGGTCAGTAATTCGAAATAGGAAATTTAATTTTACAATTTTATTATTTATCAAATTATCTACTAGTGAAATTACTGAAATTTTATAGACTCTACACAACACGTAACACTATATTACTATATTATGTAAATAACATGATTTGTTAACATATTGGTAAGTATTACTATTATTAGATCTATTATAACAAATTTAGTTCAACAAATGATCTCAGACTGAGTTTTAGTTTTACTTTACTCTTTCCTCTCTCTAATGTCTAATACTACGGTAATACTAATAGTAGTAATAGTAATTAGTAAATTACCTAAACAATATATAATGCTTAGTTTAACTTTATAGCTGTTAATGTTAATAGTAGTTTTCATCGTTAGGACTAATTAATACTAACTAATAGTAATAAGTAATTACTAATAATAGAATTAGATCTATAACTAACTTAACTATAGAGATTTGAAAGCTGTAAAAAAGTCAAGTAATTCAATCTTTCAATTACACTATTTAGGTATTTTTATGAAAATTTCAAATTGACTCTACAGTATAGTCTAATTGAAAGATTGAATCACTATTGTACTATCTGAATCTTATGTAATGTAAATATTTATTGTAAATGTACCTCTTTTTGATGAAATCTGAATCAAGTGAATCTCAACTTTACCGTTTACGACACTTCAATTCTTAAAACAATTTTCAGATCTAAGATGAATTTGTACTCAAGTAATCTCATTAAATTCGTTAAATTGAAAAGGGGCATTAAGGCCATTACGGGTAAACTTATAATACAGACATTTAAGTTTAAACAATTTTTAAAAAATAACTTCTGGAAGAGACCCACAATATAAAAAGAAGTGCACAATGAATTGAGGAAATGAATCTCTTTAAATATAGATCGAGATGATCAACAAAGAGAAATATGAACTATGAATGAGAAGATACAGAAACTTTTGCAGCGTATCATTATCATCAGTCTACCATTGCTCAAAGTTTAAAAAGTATTGTGATATGTAGGCTTTTTTTTTATGTTCTTGCAATTTGCTTTTTTTTCTTCACGATATCAACCCAGTTTTGGAATATGTGATCTGACTTATACGTGGTGGTGATCATAAAACTGCTTTAATTATTTTAATGCTCTTATTTCCTTGATATTATCCAATTTTGTTAGCGGCATATGTTCTATTTACTTGAACGATGACCTATAGACTATCTAGAATAAATAATATTGCAGACTATGGGAATTAACAGTTACAATAGAATGCTGAGTGTTTTTAAAGCATTGAGTTCATCAATAAGTTTGACGTCTCCCTGTACTCTTCATACAATGAGGCATCGAACAGGTGGAAGAAGCACTACTCGCATGCTCTGAACCACAAACCGGCAATGACATGCCCTGATCTGATGGAGAATCTCCAGATCCTCCCCCAGGTGTAGAAACCAACATCGACTGACAAACACCCCCCCTCCCAAACTATAGCTGATGTCATTGCTTTCTATTCGAGAGGGGCGAGCGGCAGGCCCAGGTCACATCCCGTCGGAGCTGTTGAAACACTCCAATGATCTGATCAGCTCTGTCCTCCATCACTTACTCCTGCAAGTATGGAGGACGGGATACGTCCCAGCCGACTGGCGCGATGGAATCATCATCTCTCTCCCTGTACAAAGGCAAGGGGAGCTGCAAAGATTGCAGTAATCACTAATTACAGGCCTATAACACTACTCTCGGTTCCAGGGAAGGTGTTCGCCCATGTGCTCCTGCCTAAGCTCACGCCTCTCTTGAGCACAAAACGTCGTCCACGTTCCACATCCGATGCTATCCTTACTTCTCTCCGAACTGCACTGCGCCTTTAATCGGTCTTTGTGCACTGCATACATGGATGATTGGCCAGTTTTATAGATAGCCCTCTTGGGAATAGGCACCCTAACCCACTGTTCTGTGTTCAACCCGATCAACAACGGCCCCAGAATTCAACTGGGTCCCACTCTATCTGACATATTCCCCACAACTTCGGATGTCAGACAGGGGCGTATTCTTGCTCTCTGCCTATTTTGCCAGGCGGTCAACTGGCTTCATGACCTGCCTCAGTGCGCATCAGGAGGGTATAGCTATTGAGATCAGTCAATCTTCACTATTCTCGTTTATGCGGACGACATTGTTTTGTTCGGCACAGACAGATCTGCACTGCAGCGCTCTCTAGAAATGCTAGACAGTGAAACACCCTCCTTAGGCATGTCTAAATCCTGGGCCGTGACCAAAGTTTGGAACCTTATTGCCTTATTTAATACCTCATGGTATTGAAACCCAAGGTCACAATGTGGAGGACAAGGAATACATCTATCTCTGTAGCATATCATCCAATGGGTGCAACTGTACTGATGTGTCAAGGCGAACCGAACTAGCTGGGTCTGCCTGCTATACATAACCTCCGACGTGTATGGAGTAACTGCAAGATTTCCCTTGGGACAAAAATCTGCATCTACAAGTCATGCATGAACCCAGTTCTGCAAATATGGCATTGAAACCTGGACATTGCCGGAACATGACATGTTGAGACTGGAGGCCTTCCACATGCACAACCAGTGGCATATCCTGGGCATCCAATGGCATGATTACATCCGCAATGTGGAGGTCGCTGTTAAAACAGATCTCCGAAACACTTGACCGCTGCCAAGTTTGTTTGTTCGGTCATGTACGGCTGGACCAGGAAACCCCTGTCCACAAGATACAAAACAAGTTATTCATAAGCACCAGCACCAAACGTCTTCCCCCAACCGGCTGGAGGTGCAGACGGGCAGACCCCCACACAGTATGGCTCCAGCAGACCTCCGCCCTGGACGAGGTCTGAAATCATGCCGCATCAATGGGTGATGAATGGCTGACCGACGCAACGGGCCTGAGTTGCCTACGCGAACATTATTATTATATTCTGCACTGTTTTACTTTATTAGCTAGTCTAGTAGAAAGGTATTATTGTAATAACTATATCACTACTCAGAAGTTAAATTTTTTAATTACATCTGTGTCAAATGTGTATAGAAATTAAGATAGAAAGAAAACTTACAAATTGCTCACTTATGATGTTAGATCTACTTAATTTGGTCAGAAATAATTTTTTAAATATTTTTTGCTCATTGAAAACTAAATGCAATAGGGATCGGGAAACTGCGCAGACAAAATGAACAAAATTTTCAAATGTATTAGATATCAATCATTTATTTAGTTATACTTTTATATGGACTGCTTAGCTAGTTGAAAGTTTCTCAAATAATCACTCCATTTCCTTTAATTCATACTGACATTAATGTATCAAGTATTATTAATTTTAAGGCCAAATCAACAACTAAGAATTTGGCTTGGCTTCGTTCATTCTCAATCTTCCGCTACCAAGCCATGAAAAGGGCTTTGCAAGTAGCAGAACGTAGTCTAGAGAATGGAATGTGTTGTGTCTTAGTTTACAGCTTGACTGATATTTGCACCTTTCGGTCAACCACATCCAACTTCAGCGGGACTAGAAATTAAAATGTGAAGTAGATCTATTTGGTATTATTTATTTCTATTTATAGTTCTTGTTTATTCCAAGGCCAAGTCAGTTTCTGCTCCATTGAATGAACTTAGCATAATTTATTGGAAGGGGATACTGCATCCAAATAAAATTTTTGGGTAATTGATATACCGAATGGAACACATGATAGAGGAAGATAAGTATGACAATGATCAGGAAAGTCATAGGATAGCTTTTCCTTTAATACCAACAGTTTGATAGAATTACTGACAAAAGTGGAGTAGATTGTCCAGGACAAGATGATTGGAGGTTGTGCTCAGCAGGAAGCTGGAATGTTCAGAAAAATAACCACAAAGCATTACCAAGTCTTACTTTTCTAAATCTTACAACGTAACACCACCTTTAAATGGCATATACATTTTTTATGCCAAGTCATTAGAATTGAGCAGTATTTTATATTCTTAGTGCCTTTTAAAAATTTGTTTACGTCATTCTATGGACTGATTTTTCTGAGAATTTGTATTCTTTTTAGGTATGATTTTGTGTGCTTGCCACTTGTCAACCCTCGGTATAAGAGGGAGTTCATTGGTGGGCCCTCTAAAGGGAGAAAGGGAGCACTGACAAGGTCAGACATGTGCCTTTCCAGTCAGGGTAAGTTACGAGAAATGTTTAATTTTAAACGATTGTTACAATTTCATAAACTTTTATGTTGTACAGCTAGACCAATGAGTTAGTTACTTAATTTCCTAAAACTGCTTAGATGTAGCAAATGAACACTGTTATGGTTAAAGTGTAATGTGAAGTTTAGGAACCTCGTCTCTACAGAGAAAAACATGGTCTGTAGTATGGGCTGCGGTGCCTGCCCACATTGATTTGATCATCGTTTTCGTCTGTTGGTAGGTAACTGGTACATCCAGTTGCTCGTTTGCAGCTCCCTCCTTTGCAAGTCAATATGCTCTCTTGTTTCTTAATATTCCACTGCATGACAATCTTGTGCGAGCTCAGTTCAGACAGTAAAGCCTGCAAACCTGGTAGTTTCCCTGACTTATTCAAAAATACTACAGGTTGTGCACTGATATTGGGGTATATGTCACCTTGATTGCCTGGATTCCTGCATCATAATTGTGACAGAATTTCCCAGTTGGAACTCCATATTTCTTGTATTGTTTGGGTATTCTATGTACTCAGTTGCTTCTCCATTCTTTACTGCATTCTGTGTTGACCCATCAGAGTATCTCTGGCCCAAAGCTCTTATGGGTATTCTTCATCCAGGAATCTGAGAGTAGCTGTCCTACATTGCACACTGTTCTGTTCATTTTTGTCTCATACTCCTTTAACTTTTTTATGGATATATACTGGTTGTCCTTGCTCCTCTCTCCAATGTGTTTCTTCTGTCACAGACTTAATGGAGGGGTCAACATAAGGTGGATCTGTAGTTTATCTGTGAAATTGTTTGGCCTGGTGCATAAAATTGTTTCTTTTCAATTGTCACATGGCTAGATTTTAAAATGACATGTGTCCCGCAAATGCAACAAAATTTGGCAGCAGTACTCCTTGTTAATTGTCTGGCCTGGTGGGACATGATCACGCACAATTATCTTGTGATACAAAGAACCAATCAGAATCATCTTGGCATTACTGCAGCTCTATCGTGCTTTGTCTTTAGACAACACACGAATTGTGTTTAGATGATTTCCTAGCAAAGTTGCGTGCACATGTTCGACATGTGTTTTCGCCGTAGCCCCCCCCCCCCCCCCCCCCGCCCCCCCCCCCCCCCCCTGGTCAGACCATTCATAAATCTCAACACTTTCACAATGATGTTTAAACCACTCATAAACTTGTGCTTAACCCATATAAACCTCCCCATAAACCATCTGTAATTTTGAGTACTTGTATTAACATGTTTTGTCAAGTTTCTGACAAAATTGGATGCAAATTCATTGATCACATTTTTTTTCCCGTCCCGACAATGCTACAAGTGTGGTTTATGCATGCAAAGGCAAAGCATTACTGCAAACAAATCAGGCAAGTGTGGCGCAGGCTACATGCACATTATATTCAAAGGTCAACCTGTGCCTACCAACTTTCGGCTGAATCCTGTGGTGTCCAGAATTATGAGGCCAAATCAGAATACTGTTTTAACACACCTCATTCTGTCTCTCCTGATCATATATAAATGACTTCTCTGTTTTTTTACTAAATTGTGCCAATTGATCTTGTGATCAGCATTAGTAGTTTTTAATCCAAGAGTAGCAGAACTTTTAAATTGAGTGGTTTCTTCTGCGTGGCTGCATACTGCAGTATGCTTATTGTAAAGGTAGTCCGATAGCAGACACTGAAGTCAAGGATGAAGTGTTAGAGACTTTATTGTGCTAGACTTCAGATTCTTATGACACATGGTAGCAAGTTTCTTTCCTTCCTTAACAGCAGACTGGATACCCATTTACAGCTGGACTGACTAGAGTGTGTCAGTAATGTATAATGATCCTGGTAGCTTTGCAATAAGAAGTGAACACTCTTGACACTTTTATGCATGCTGTTTGATTAGCCATTTATATTTTATTAAACGTGTCCAAAATTGTTTAGATTCATGTTTTGTTATTAAAGATTGGAACAGTCTGGTAGTGGGCAAGGTATCCCCGTGGCTACAGCTAGATGCCAAGCTCTACCATACCAGGAAGAATTCTGAAATGGTAAGTAACACTTCTGCACTTGTAGATCATTCGTTTTTATGAACCTTCATATATTCAGTGCAGCTAAGCTCAGTTTGCTTGTAAAGCTCAAAGTGGCCCATATGAAGGCCTACAGTTCACCTCTAGCCAGTGTGACCCACCTTTCATTCTTGCCTTGCTCATATTATGTTTAAAAATCTCACCATAGCAAGCAATCGGATGCAGCAGGCCCTAACATCGTTGGAGGAGTGGGCGAACTCATGGCTGGTCAAAATAAATGAGGAAAAAACATGTATGATATTCTCGCTTTCAAATAAACCCCAGAACACCAATATAAGTCTTAACGACAACCCAAACTACCTGGGAGTCACATTTGATCGGCGCAGGACATGGAAAAGTCAGATCGGGAGAAACCGAATGAGAGCCAGACAAAGAATGGCAATCATGAGGAAAGTTGCTGGCACAAGCTGGGGAGCAGACGAAAGTATACTAAAGAAACTACACTGGAAGAGTGAGACCAGTTCTCGAGTATGGCACTGCGGCATGGACAACAGCAGCAAAGGCGAACTTTGATAAAATTAGCAAACTCCAATACCAAGCCATAAGAGTTATAACAGGAGGCATGAAGTCAACACCAATTGTAGAACTTGAAAAGATTACAAATCTCCAATCCATGACCGACAGAAGAGACTGCAGAGCCCAGCAGCAAGCAGAGAAACTCAGAAGACTGACAGACCATACAATGCATCAGAGACTAAATAGATTTGGAAATGGGAAACTAAAGCGGAGGCCCATCCCTACTGTACGCAAACCTACCTGGAAGCAGCATATCATTCCGGAGGTGGTAGAAAATATACCAGGTATTGGAAACAAGAACAGCCAAACTGAAAAAGAAAGAAGAGACAAAACCCTGGGGTACATAACAAAAAACTACCCAAGCATGGACTGGACCCATGCATACACCGACGGTTCTGTAACAAACACAACACAGAACGGATTGGCAGGGGTATTCCTGAGCCTACCAAATGGTAGATAAATAGCACTGTCAAGCAATTTCAGAGCGGAGGCAGAGGCACTGAGGGCTGCAATAGAAGCAATGCTGACAGGCGAAAGCAATGAAAGCCAGATAGTCCTGTTTACAGATGCCCTGGCCGTAGTCACAGCGCTAAAAAGCCAGAAAAATACTGAACTTAATGATTTAAGAGCAGTACTCTGTCAACTATGCCAGCAGTCTGCACCAAAAAGTAGTGGTACAGTGGGTTCCATCCCACTGTAACATCCAAGGCAACGAGGAGGCAGACAGACTGGCAAAAGACTACCACAACCAGATTCTAGTGTGACCTACAAAGAGTCCAAAAGGCTTATTAGGGCCAGATACCTGGCCAAATGGGAAACAGATCATACTGGCTACACAAAAAACGATGCCTATTACCAGTTGAACAGAAGAGAGCAGGTCGTGGTCTTCAGACTTCGCATAGGCCAGGCCACATCTGACTGAGGTACCACCTATTCAATAAACTGAAGATAGGTGGCACTGACGAATGCACTTGTGGTACCGGGAAAATGACCGCTGAACATCTGCTGCAAAACTGCCTGACATTTGAGGACCAGAGAAAGCACATGTGGCCATCACCAGTGGCAACACTAGACAAGCTCTATGGCAGTGTCGACAGCCTCAGGATGACCGCTGCTTTTTTCGAAAAAATACAGGTTGACGTTTGACAGCGTACAAAGAAGAAGATATTATGTTTCGCATATTTTAGTTTATTCTTAAGCTCTTTACCGCTTTCACTTTATCTTTTAAATTCTTCAATCTATCATACATAGCTGATATACTTCTGTTTCTTAACTAATTTAATGTTGTGGTTATCAACTTGTTTAACTTATTTAATATTATGGTTGTGCGTTAATGTTCTAAGTCAACATGTACTTCTACAGGGGCAAATGCCCCTGTGTAGGTCTTAGCTCTGGTATGAGCTGGATGTAGCCGAGAGAAGGGTTTCCTTGCATATCAGGCTAGGTTCGAGCAGCTTAATAATTTTAAGGTGGTTAACCAATGTGTGAGTCCGTCTTAATAGACTCAAACACTAGAGCAAAGTAGACCCACAACATGTTAGGCACCATCTATGTTGCTCTAAACAAACCACCTAACCATTGCCAGTTTTATGCATTATAGTTACCTTTCTGTTTTTTAACAATTTACTTAGCAAAATATCCTAATTTTTCATAACATATTTACCATGCTGGTTTTCCGTTTTTTGTTCTTTACACATAACCTTCTTCCTTCATCCATTTCTTAACAAGTATACTTTTACATTACCCACCTTTTAAAGGGAGCGGCTGATTAGCGTAGAAGTAGAGTACTCACTTTTCATGGCAAAGGTACAGGGCTCAGCTCCCACTGCCAGCATGACCTGGTCAACCCAGCTGTAAATGAGTATCTGACTTACGGTTAGGGAAGAAAAAGGCAGTGGGGAAGGGAACTGGCCATCCCACCTCACAAGCTGAGGCTTAGTATACTGAAGTTTACCGTACCTTTTTTTATACAAATTTACTTTTTCTTTAAACTATTTGCTCTGCTTTTTATTCATTCTTCAGTACATTGATGGTCTATTATTTTACCTGTTGTCTTTAGGCTCTGAAAGAAGAACTTACATGGTCAGCCCACCTTGGTCTCCCAGCTGTTCTGATGCCCCTCCGAAATGGCCACTTTACAAACCTTGCCCAGTGCATCACAGAGCAAATGACGTCAAGCTATTACCAACAGGTTAGAGCAGTTTTGTATTTTTGCTATTTGATACTGATTACGATGTCTAACGACACTGGAGAGAAGATGATGATACTGATTACGATGTCTGGCATAATGGAGAGACGATGATGATACTGATCACTTAAAAATTCTGCAAAAAGGTTTTTTTAGCTTTATATCAAAGTGACCACTCCACATGTTGCATGACAAGCACAAAAATCTACTACAGCTAATATAAATCACTCAGTGTCAGTAGTTGCTAATACTTTCATTGTGTAATCCGACAGCTAAAGTGCCTGATTAATAACCGCATCTGATAGTCCACTTTTACAGTAGATGCCATGTCATTTTTCTCAGTATATTAGTTCATTATTTCTATAACAATCAGTTTTTCATTCATCAAGAGTTAGTTGGTTGACATACAATCATGCTTGGAAGTTGGACCTTTATCAGATCCCCAAGAAAATTAGTTATTCATTTTTCTTCTTGTTAGACCTTCAGATCTCTAAGAAAATGAGTTATTCACTTTTGTTCTTGTTAGACCTTCAGATCTCTAAGAAAATGAGTTATTCACTTTTGTTCCTGTTAGACCTTCAGATCCCCAAGAAAATGAGTTATTCGCTTGCATTTGGTAAATAATTAAACATTGAGTACCGCTTGTAATAGTAATTAGCATTCTACTCCCTTTGACCAAGAGGACAGAGGGTCTAAAGACTAGGTTCCTTTCTTGCAGGGGATAAAATAAAAGCCTAGTCTGATGACTGCAGAGACAAGTGGCCTTTATTCCTCAGTCATATGAATCCTTAATACGCGCCTCAAGCAGCAACACAAACTTTTTTTGTGTGTGTGTCATAAATGAAGTATTGTTTCTAGAGCTTTCTTTCTGCCAGATGGTTTCTTTACACTGAATCTATGTGCAGTGCCAACAATTGTAAGAGTCTTCTGCACATGAGGTTATTACACTGTACTGTTAGTAACCTATGTGTGACAATAAATCTGTTCTTGTGTCTGGTAATTAGAGCCCAACAACAATCCACTTGGGCAAGGGAATTGTTGCTTATGCCACTCACACTTGAGTTTGGTACTCTTTACAACTTTCTTTGATGGCGGGTAACAGCGGCTCTCTTTGCATCCAGCACGTACTTGAGAAGGTGGGCCTGGGTCCTCCTGGCTGTAATGCAATGCTAGGTTCCTCTGTAAGCTCACCACCATGAGGATTACAGTGCTGCTCCCCCACTTCGTTAAACAGTGGCGCATGAAACAGTCTGTTTCCAAGGAGAACTGCTTGGAAGTGAGGTGGGGCCTTGATCATTATGATTTGCCTGATCCTCTCCGTGGGCAAGGACATTTTGTACCTAGGCCCTTTTCCTTCCTCCTGAGACAAAATTTCAGGTTCTAATAGGAAACCAGTGTCAATGCAAATATAAAATTAGGACAAGGATTTAAATTATTTCAATTAGTAAAATTTATATTTGGGTTGCATTCTGCTTCCTTGATGTGTAGTAATCTTTATAAATGAGCTATGCATTGCATTAATTACTTACTTTGTACTAGTCCAAGAAAGTCTTAGATATATTTACGGTAAAATGGGGACATTGTTTTATTGCTATTTACTCATTTAAATTAGATAGCTACTTTTGTATTAGACCAAGTTGCAAAAAGGGTGAGATGAAAATTTTTGGAAAAATTTGTTTCTGGCATATTCCACTAGCCAAGTTTGTTCTCTATCAGCTACTCACCCTGGTGTGGTTTTATTTCCTGCATATTTACACTGTGCACGCTACAAACTAGGTAGTGAATATTTGAAAGGATAGCAATGGTGCCATTGTAATATCTCTGTTTGCACAAACATCAAGCTGGCACAGGTGACTTCAAGTGGACTGTTCTTCATCGATATCTTAATAGGCTATGTTTTATCTGCACAATGTTTTTTATACTTCTTCCTTTTTTTCTTGTGTTGGCTTTTAACATCAGACACTTGACTTTGGAGTGTTCTGCTGTTTGCTTTTAGAATCTTAATTGA
The DNA here is from genome assembly GCA_036924085.1 of Ariolimax columbianus. Lineage (NCBI taxonomy): Eukaryota > Metazoa > Mollusca > Gastropoda > Stylommatophora > Arionidae > Ariolimax > Ariolimax columbianus. The sequence goes on from JAVGWX010000016.1 coordinate 46,704,213, forward strand.
CTAGTTTGTGCTTGAATATCAATAGCCTTTTATTCTTCAGCATGTTGGAATTCATTTTTAAAGACAATCTTCCCTTCTTCATTGAGCTTTCACTATTCACAAATGTATGGTTTGCCAAATAGGAATGTTTTTTTTTTGTTTCTTTAAATATTCGTCTTTTTTTTTTTAGCCTGTCGTGATATTTAAAAATAATAATGGCCATGTGATGTTCATCCATCACATGTGATGATGACCATTCTCTCTGTTCAGCCGCGTGGATAATTTTTTTCTTTTGCTTTGTTCGCTGACTTGCGCAGTGATTTGAATTTAAAGTGAGAAAGATTTGCACAATATGTCAGCCTCGTCCTTTGCTATCTTTGGCCAGTAACAACACATTCTCAAGACGACTGGGGATAGCACAGGATGCAGAATTTTCCTCATGGTTTACTCCCAAAGCCTTTCCTATAAACAGGTGGGGGGTGAGTAATATACATTTATAGCAGCAAACGGATGTTCCTGGATAACAGACTGCAACAGAGCAGACTGGCTAAGGAGAAGGGATCGAAGAGGAAATGCTAACCAGGTACTAAAATATGCCTGCAGAAGTCGTATGTGTTGGACCGAAAGGTGCATATATCACAGTCATGCTGTAAATGACACAGCACATTCCGTTCTCTGTACTACATTCTTCTACTTAAGCCCTTTTCAGGGTTTGGTAACGGGAGATTGAGAGCGAACGAAGCCAAGCCAGCTATAGCAGCAAACTATTGCTGGAATAAGAAAGGTTTAAGCACTGACAAAACATTTACTGGAGAAAGCATACAAGCATTTACTGGAGAAAGCATACAAGCATTTACTGGAGAAAGCATACAAGCATTTACTGGAGAAAGCATACAAGCATTTACTGGAGAAAGCATACAAGCATTTACTGGAGAAAGCATACAAGCATTTACTGGAGAAAGCATACACGCATTTACTGGAGAAAGCATACACGCATTTACTGGAGAAAGCATACAAGCATTTACTGGAGATAGCATACAAGCATTTACTGGAGAAAGCATACAAGCATTTACTGGAGAAAGCATACAAGCATTTACTGGAGATAGCATACAAGCATTTACTGGAGATAGCATACAAGCATTTACTGGAGATAGCATACAAGCATTTACTGGAGAAAGCATACAAGCATTTACTGGAGAAAGCATACAAGCATTTACTGGAGAAAGCATACAAGCATTTACTGGAGAAAGCATACAAGCATTTACTGGAGAAAGCATACAAGCATTTACTGGAGAAAGCATACAAGCATTTACTGGAGAAAGCATACAAGCAAAATGATTATGAACATTTTGGGAACATCAATACAGTTTGTACAAGTATCAGTAATCACGTCAATGCAAGAAAAGTCCCCACTTGCTGGTTAATCAAACCAAATAAACACATCAAGGCTGCTCTACGAGGTGTGTTTAGAAATGGAGAATTAGTATCCACAATATCTAATGCATAACAATACATCCTTCACCAGCAATACTGGATTCAGGTATCTCTAATCAGTCATGCAGACCAGTGTGAGGATGTTATAGAAGGTGTGGATGTTCACATGGATGATGATAAAGCTGATGATACCTGGATGTGGTGGGTTTTGGTGAACATCTTCTATATGTGCTGTTTTTCTTACCTGCAATTTATAATTCTATTTTTGTCTGATTAACTATTTCATTCTCTCTTGTCAATTTCTGTGATGTGTGATTGTCTTTCTTTTTCATCCTCTCACTCTTGACTTTTCTAATTTATTAATGAAATGTTAAATTTGCATCAGACATTCTTTTTTTTGTTTTTTTTTGTTTTTTGTTGCTGCTTTGAATTGCTTTCATGATATATCTTTTCAATCTTTAACCTGAAGCTGCCCTGTACCTAGCATAATGTCATCCCTAATGTTCTCTCTTAATTCTCTTCATTTTCTCAGCATGGAACACTATTTGTAAATGAGTAGAATGAAAATTAAATTTATATTACATAATCTTGACAGTACCAACGTGACCTCCACGTGCCTCACTCAATTCCCTCAAGGAATATATTGAAAAGAGTTGGAGATAGTGTACACCCCTGTCTCACACCAACTGATGTGTGAAACCAGTCCCCTCGCCTCCCATTCACAAGAACTGTGCTGGACGCCTTGTCATACAGGTGTTCAAGACCGTTATAATATTTCCGTTAATTTTATACATCCTCATGGTTGCCCATGAATTACAAAAGCAATATGGCCTTTTGAAGACCTCTTGGCAACTGTCAAAAGAAGGAAACTCGTTCGGTCACATATTGAGATCCAATGGTCTTGCAAATACAATCCTCCACGGAAAGGTGCATGGCAGATGACAAAGAGGCCGTCCCAAAAGAGATGGGAGGACAACATAAAAGAATGGACCAATCTCCGACCAGAAGAGTCACTGGCAGCGGCCGCTGTCAGAGAAGGGTGGCATGGTTTTGTGAGGATGTCTTCATGTGTGCCCCAACGACCTCACCGGTTACGGGATGAGCTGACCTGACTACATAATCTTTAGTTTTTGGGTGTTTTGTTTTTTCTTTCTCTAATGTAATGAGTAATTCCAATCTCTATCTCTTACTAGATTATTTGTCTTCCATCTATGTTATGTATTGCTAGTAATTGTGCCTGTCTTAAATTATATTTACTGCCACAAAAGGAAAGTGTTTTATTTTGTCCATGCTTACTGCATTCAGGTGGAACCAGTTCCGCTGCCTCTGTGACTATAATAAAAGGCTAGGTGTAGCCCTGGAGCTGACAGCCGACCTGCCACCCCCTCAGGTGATTGACAGATGGCTGGGTGAGCCAGTCAAGGCTGTGATGGTGTCTACGTCACTTTTTCTGACCAACAAGAAAGGTTACCCTGTCCTGTCCAAACCCCACCAGAATATCATTAGGAGATTATTCAAGGTTTGTTTCCTTTTATCTTTTAGATAAAAACAAGTGTTCATTAATATTTGTTATTCAGTTATTTCTTTGATATGTTCTTTTTTCATTATTTGTGTCTGTTTTTCCTGATTTAATAATAGGGAGCATTGGTCAGCCATAATTGTATTTGTCCTCCTTACAGGCAGCCTTTTCCAAAGCATTAATTTGTGGTTTCTGTAACACTTTATTTTATTTTGCATAGTGAGGTTGTTCCTCTGTGTCCTGTTTTACTTAATGTTCTACAGATTATGCAACACCTTGATACATGGAGTATATCAGATCATTTATTTTCTCTTATGTCTGAACTATTTCATGTGGCAATGTATTCTAAGCATTCACCACTCTCTGAATCAAAAATATTTATGTTATCTAATCTGGACTATTCTTTATTTAATTTGTGGCTGTGCCCTCTTGTTCATGTAGGCGGCTGTTTTTGGAAAACTTGTTATAGTCTAATTTATCCTTTCCTTTGAGTCTTATAAAATCACCTCAAATTTTTCTCTTTTATAGACACTCCTTACTCTCAATCACCTCTTATCAACAATTTCCTTTATACACCCCATTATTTTGTAAACTAGTTGAACAAAAGCTTCCATATAGTCCTGCTTACAGATGCTCTGGCCGTAGTCACAGCACTAAAAAGCTAGAAAAATACTGAACTTAATGATTTAAGAGCAGTACTCTGTCAACTATGCCAGCAGTCCGCACCAAAAAGGGTAGTGGTGCAGTGGGTTCCATCTCACTGCAACATCCAAGGCAATGAGGAGGCAGACAGACTGGCAAAAGAAGGTGCAAAACTACCACAATCAGATACTAGTATGACATACGAAGAGTCAAAACGGCTTATTAGAGCTAGATACATGACCAAATGGGAAACCGTACATACTGGCTACACCAAAAACGATGCCTATTACCAGTTGAACAAAAGAGAGCAGGTCGTGGTCTTCAGACTTCGCACTGGCCACAATAGACTGAGGTACCACCTATTCAACAAATTGAAGATAGGTGGCACCGACGAATGCCCGTGTGGTACCGGGATTATGACCGCTGAGCATTTGCTGCAAAACTGCCCGACATACGAGGATCAGACAGAGCAGATATGGCCATCACCAGTGGCAACACTAGACAAGCTCTATGGCAGTGTTGACAGCCTCAGGATGACCACTGCCTTTTTTTAAAAAGTAATGGTTACTGTCTGACTGCGTACGATGAAGAAGAAGAAGAACAATAGCTTCTATGAGAAAGGTTCAAAATGTCATCTGTGGATGTCTTTACCAAATAGGTCTGATTGAAGTGATGTGACATGGTGACTAATGCAGATCATATGTCAGATAACCAGACTCCAGTGGTGGTAAGGCGCTGGCACACATTACAGAAGCCCATTGATAGTATTACCAACAAATATTTGTTTTTCTTGATAGTTAGAGGCACAGGTGATTATCACAGGCCAAGATCGTCATCCAGACAAAACTATCAGATCCTACCAGCAGTACATTGATCACCTGTGGCAGACTCAAGACCCTACAGACACTGTCAGTCAGTTTGCTAAAGGCTATGAAGATTTCCTTCAGTCCCCATTACAGGTGAGTAGTTAGTCTGGTGGTGCATCTGTTAAATTATATACCTGTACAGAAAGTTATAGAACTTGTGTAAAATTGCATGCCAAAGCGAAGTCATAGCAACTTTCAGCCAGTGGCTCTGCCTAGTGATGATATTCCTGACCTTTTTCAGTCCTGGCTTATTTTGCTGACGTGTATCTTTTTGTCCAGATTAAAATGCTGAAATTCTGTGTGTCAAAATTTTCTTCAAAATAAAATTAATTAACACTGAACAAATTTAGCTAAGTTTATGATCTAAAAATTGCAATGACACATAATTAAACTATCTATGACATGAAGTATTCACAATAAAGATTATATATTAGTGTGAAGTGTTAAATGATATTAATGCATAGATGGAAATTTTAGAGAAAAATATTTGTTGGTACTTCATGTATTTCACCGATGTATAAGTCAATTCCTTAACAATTACCTTTCTTCTTCGTACGCTGTCAAACGGGTCTTCGTTCATCTTTGCTTTGGCTATTTCTGGTCCACATAGCCAGATCGTCTGCAAACATGGAGCTGTGGACTCTTCTTGGTATATTCTCTGTGATGTTATTTATATACACCAGGAAGAGTGTGGGTGACAGTACTCCCCCTTGGGGAACTCCCTGCTCAAGTGTCACCTTTTTGCTCATCTGCCCTTGTACTTGAACTCTGGCTGTTCTGTTTTCGAGGTAGTGGCTGATCCATCTGTACATTTTCCCACAAACTTCTTCTTCGTAGCTTGACTTTAAGTCCCTCTTTCCATACCTTATCAAATGCCTTCTCTATATCCACCCAAACCGCTAATGTGTGTTTTTTCTCCTGGTAAGCATCCTCTATTTCCTGGACTATGAGAGTGATCTGGTCCTCAGTGGATCTGTGCTGTCTAAAGCCTGCCTGCTGTGGAATTAGTATGTGTTTTTCTTCCAGATGCCACATCAGCCTGGTGTTTATCATACACTCCATCAGTTTTCCTACACAGCTTAGTAGACTGATAGACCTGTATCCATTTGGATCTGTTCTATCTTTTTCTTTCTTTGGTAGTGGTATAAGTACAGCGTCTTTCCATGCCTGCGGTACAATTCCCCCTTTCCAGCTTTGGTTCAGGACTGATAGTAACTTCCTCTTTGCTGTTTGGCCCAACCCCATCAGCATTTCGTCTGTTACCCCATCTTTTCTGGACGATTTCTTTTTCTTTAAAGTTCTCATGGCCTCTTCCATTTCATTCATTTTTAGTTTTGCCATCATGTGCTCCTCTGGTGCAATATTGATGTTGTCGTGGCTCTTTTGTTCTTCAATTACCTTTCGTATTATGTGTTAAAGTCTGGATGGGCTTGTGGTGAATATCCACGTGTATTCCACATGCGTGACCATTGTACTGATCAAATAATAACTAATTTCTTGAGTCTTGAAACCCAAATGTCCTCCGGGTACACGATTCAGCTTTCAAAGAGCGTAACTTTCACAAGTATCTACCTATTAGAAATAACCTTATAGTTTAACGTCAATTGCGCAACCTCAGACACCACCATCGTGTAGAGCCTTGATAAAAAAATATTTTATTCCACAAACTAAATTACAAAATGGGGTTGGTTTTGGTCATAGGGTTTGGCAATTTAGGTTTTCAGCACCTACTAGCTGAAAATGATTAAAGCACAATCACGCAGATTAAATAATACCAAAGTTGCTGATTAAAGTCTTAATTGGCTGGCGCAGCACAACAATAACTTTAAAGAGGGCTGACAAGTAAACAGAAAACATTGAGGATTATGGATTTGTGTTTTCTTTTTTAATCATTGATACATATTTTGCTGAATTCTACACGGTTTCATTGTATTGTCTCAACTATGGGTGATAAATTATGCTTAGTGTTGGTTTTTCCTTTGACAGAGCCTGCTTCTGGCACAGAAAATCTAAAACTTATCACATAGTGGTGGAAATGTATACAAACGGTCTTGCATGTAATACTGTTGGATATGTGAGGAAATATTCTGCCACATTCAAAAAAATTGTGTGTTATATTGTCAGGAAATTAGAAATGAGAAAGTTTACTATCCTGGAACAATCTAGGAAATCAATTGGAATATGCTATCACTTTCCAAGAAGTGTGAAATATTTGACCATAGTCTAGGAAATCTTGTTACACATTCTGTAACATAATCAATACTAAAAGAACTACAAAAACTATAAGACATAGAAATTAAGGAGGGACACTATGGTAAATTCATTAACAGGTCATAAGATAATGTGGAGTTCCTATTCACAGAAAACAATTTTGAGCTAATATCTGCAGGACCTAATAGTTGAAGAAAGTTTTGGTTATGTTGATTGTGTATCTTAATGTGGCTTTCATGAAAGCCAGGTAGAAAAACTGTCAAAACTCTGTTTTGCAAGACAAACTCATAGGAGGAGATAATTAATCCTGTTTACATAGCCTTCAAACATCATTGGTACATCTGTTTGTATTCTCTTACAGCCACTGATGGACAACTTGGAGTCCCAGACTTATGAAATATTTGAGAAGGATCCAGTCAAATATTCCCAGTACCAAAAGGTAAATGAAGAATTGTGATAAACTCTTTATGACAAAAAATAAACTATAAATGGGAGCCTGTAATGCTTTTATATTTTATACACCTGTTGATTAGATTACACTTTGATTGTGTAGAGTTTCAGTGAATTCTTTTGAGGCTTAGAAAAACTAGTTGCTGAAAATGGGTTGCTTGTGCATACGTATTTTAGAACAACTTGAATGGCATGTTTTCATTTTCTAACGGAATATTAAAATCCATATGTTTGAAATTTATTTCTAACTCAAATATTGAAGCAATTTTAAATGCTACAATAACAAAGATAATTTAACCACTGTTGTATTACTGATTGTCGACAGCCTCAAGATGACCGCTGCTTTTTTCGAAAAAATAAAGGTTGATGTCTAACTGCGTACGATGAAGAAGAAGAAGTATTACTGATTGGGACATAACCATAATGTACATTTTTTAGTCCATAGAATGCTAAATGAAAATATATGTGTGTGTGTGTGTATTGTCTTTTATAATTGCTATGATTCTTTTCTTTTTTTTTTCATTTTGTACTTCCTGAATCAGAGAATTTCTTTCCTTACATCTCAAGTGGGTTCAATTTTTACGTCCAACTCATAGTTATTATTAATAAGTCTTCAAATGGACACCTTTGAGTATTATTGCGGAGGCAGAGGCACTGAGGGCTGCAGTAGAAGAAATGGTGACAGGCAAAAGAAATGAAAGCCATATAGTCCTGTTTACAGATGCCCTGGCTGTAGTCACAGCACTAAAAATCCAGAAAAATACTGAACTTAATGATTTAAGAGCAGTACTCTGTCAACTATGCCAGCAGTCCGCACCAAAAAGAGTAGTGGTACAGTGGGTTCCATCCCACTGCAACATCCAAGGCAACGAGGAGGCAGACAGACTGGCAAAAGAAGGTGCAAGACTACCACAACCAGACCCTAGTGTGACCTACGAAAAGTCAAAAAGGCTTATTAGAGCCAGATACATGACCAAATGGGAAACAGAACATACTGGCTACACAAAAAACGATGCCTATTACCAGCTAAACAGAAGAGAGCAGGTCGTGGTCTTCAGACTTCGCACAGGCCACAATAAACTGAGGTACCACCTATTCAATAAATTGAAGATAGGTGGCACTGGCGAATGCTCGTGTGGTACTGGGAAAATGACCGCTGAACATTTGCTGCAAAACTGCCTGACATACGAGGATCAGAGAAAGCAGATGTGGCCAACACCAGTGGCAACACTAGATAAGCTCTATGGAAGTGTCGACAGCCTCAGGATGACTGCTGCTTTTTTCGAAAAAATATAGGTTGACGTCTGATATCACTTAGAGGGCGCCACGCTATATAGACTATGAATGATGATGTTTCTGTAATTTTTGAAATAATGTATGTGAATACATTTTGTATTATACTTTTAATTTAGGTCTTACAGTCTGTTTCAATGCCTGCTGCTATGAGAATATATTGTTTTGCTTTTTAAATCCTTAGGCTGTGTACCAGGCCCTGCTGGACAGAGTTCCATTAGAGGAGAGAGACACTAAGGAAGTGTACGTATAATAGCAAATAATAATACTGTCTATTTCACATTACTTGGCAGGAGGATGTGGCTGCGTGATTGCTGGGATTACATCATTAACTAAGCATTATTCTTTACCCGAGAGTGTAGGCTGATTATAACATTCAAAGCATGTTATAAAAGGAGACTGAAGAGGCCCGTGCATGGGGTTAGCAATCTCATTATGTAAAATCATTGCCCTCAAACTGTCACCACAACTGCTCAAATACAGATCCTTATAAAAAAAGGCCAACTGTAGTGTTGTATCTATGCCTCGCTTGGAGTAAAAATGCCAGTCAATCATAAATTACAAATTTGGTTGTCATTTATTTGAAATGTTGTTCATGCCATTGTGCTTTTATAATAGTTGTAAAAAAAACATGAACAATTTCCAAAATATATTATATATAATGATAGGTCTTTCCAACTGTGTTATTTTTTCTTGTAGCTGACTTGTTCTTTGTTCTTCTTATTGATATTATGGATACAAAATTTATTAACAACTTCATCTTTGCTTCTTTTATGATAGAGTCATCATGGTGGTGGGAGCTGGAAGGGGGCCACTAGTTCGAGCATCGCTGGCTGCAGCTCAAGAGGCAGGCTGTAAGATTAGAAAGCTCTATGCCATTGAGAAAAACCCAAACGCTGTCATTACGTAAGTACGCTGCAGGTGATTCATAAATATTACAAAACAACACTTTCGTAGAATGGCTAATCCGCTATGTAAAAGTGTCTGTTGAACATGCCATATCTAGAGAAATCATTCACAAAATATGACCAGATAATTTCCAAATTTGAACAGAACACATCAAACTACTTAACAAATTAGACCCTGCAAGGGTCTACTGTGGAAATACCATGTATAAATAAATCATTGACAAAATATGATCATAATCTTTCACTTGAAGCAGAACAAATTGAGACTCTGCACACAGCCCCACTGCTGCAACAACATACAGCACAGTATGACACATGATGCATACATACCCAGGACTCTATATGTAGCATGTCTACTTAAGATGTCAGCTAGAGTGTTACAACATCTTCTCTCTTCTTCTTCGTTCGTTCTCAATCTCCCACTACCAAACCCTGAAAGGGCTTAAGTAGCAGAATGTAGTCCAGAGAACGGAATGCGTTGTGTCGTAGTTTTACAGCTTGGCTGCGATATTTGCACCTTTCGGTCCAACACATCCGACTTCAGCAAGTATTTTTTGAGTACCGGGTTAGCATTCCCTCTTCGATCCCTTCTCCTTAGCCAGTCTGCCCTGCTGCAGCCTGTTATCCAGGATCACCGCGTGGAGGTGTAGAAGGGTCTTGGCAGCTATGGTTCGCTGGCCCTGATGCTAGCAGTCAGCTATTGGTCGCTGACCACTGCAGCTTATGCGCTGCTCAGCATCTTGATCCCGTTACAACATCTAATACTGGACATTATAACAAAACACTAAAACATATTGATAAAAACCTAACCTAACTTACTAAACAAATATGAATATTTCTAACTCAATATAACTATGAGCTAGATGGAATCCCTGAAATGATAAAAACCCAGTTCTATAGTCTAATCTAATATACACGTGAAACACTATACAAATCTTGTCTTATCTACTTAACCTTCAGCACGCCAGTCATTTTTTGAAAAAATTTGACCTAATTAATTTTCTTAATTTCTCGCTATGGTAGTCGTCTTAGAAAATTTATAATTTTTATGTTTGTTTGTCAATAAATATGATTTTCTGGCGTGTAGACACACAATAGCATAACGAACATGTGGGTGTTATTGTCGTTGTTGTGTGTTTGTTAGTTTTTGAGATTCAAAAAGATGAAGTTGAAAATTTATGAAAATCTCGGAAAAAATTTGGACTCGACCGCTAGGCCTAGTCGCTTCGATAGAAAACCATGGAAACCACAACAACGTATCGATACTGTGTTTACAATATCGACACAACTGTTAGTTTCCAATTCAAACGTAGTTCTTTCATTTAAACAAACAAAATAAACAGATCTACTCGATAAAGATCTTTCCCAACAACCTACTTCCCCTTTCGCAAAAAGTCGGCTTGCTCCAAACGGCGTATACAAAATTAAAACTGTTCAGAAGCCATTTGTAATCGCACATACGATACTTTAACTGGCAAAATATCGTGTATATATGGACTGTATTCAGCAGTAAAAAATGGCTGTCGGGAGTGACTCCGTTCAAAAAATAAAAAAATTTTTCCGTACACCGTTTTTGTAGGCCGAGTGGGTCAAGATGATCTGGACTGAGGGGTGCTGCAGGTTAAATACTATCTTATCTGGAATCTCGTATGCCCATCTTGACAGTTGGTGGTGATCTTGATCTCTGTTGATCGCCGGTTCTGCGTCGTGTAATGATAGCTTCTTACCACATTCGCACATCTGCTCCCTGGGGAGTCTTAAGATACATCTCACTTTATCTCTGCGTGTATATGTTCTCTCATCCTCACAGATCAGAGCTATTACTGTGAAGACTACAGATACGTTCACTTTATCTCTGCGTGTATATGTTCTCTCATCCTCACAGATCAGAGCTATCACTGTGAAGACTACAGATACGTTCACTTTATCTCTGCTTGTATATGTTCTCTCATCCTCACAGATCAGAGCTATCACTGTGAAGACTACAGATACGTTCACTTTATCTCTGCTTGTATATGTTCTCTCATCCTCACAGATCAGAGCTATCATTGTGAAGACTACAGATACGTTCACTTTATCTCTGCTTGTATATGTTCTCTCATCCTCACAGATCAGAGTGTTCACTGTGAAGACTACAGATACGTTCACTTATCTCTATATGTATACATTCGTTTATTTCTCGTCATCACATCACAGATAAAAGCGTTGACTATGAAGACTACAGATACGTTGTCTTGTCCCTTGTTAGTCATACAAGGGCCACCATTTCACTCCAAAAGGCTCAAATGCAATGGCCCCTGGAGCATAGTGAGACATCCTTCACAATTGAATCCTCCTTACAGCTCATATGCTCTGTCTTTTAAAGACCAATTTTAGCCTCATCAAACTAAGATGGTGGCGAATGTTCTCCCTAAGTTGACTGGTCATCTGTCAATCATACCTTGGAACCTCCCATCGTGAAACAGCACCGGCCATTCTGTCATTCTTGGCTGCCAGATAACGAAGAGTTGTTCACTAGTAAACACATTGCCTCTCGCTGTCACCCGATTCCAACCCAATCTAACTTTGGTGTTGATTTGATCCTATCTTTCCCCAACCTGACTTTTCTATATACTTTCTCAGACCATTTTTGGTTCTCAGAAAAGTGCCCAGCCCATGCTACACAGAGATCTGTTAGTTACAGAAAGAAAATAAAGGTGTTACCTGTCTTGCTAACAATCAGCGACACCACATGCTTATCAACCATGAAATCAATGCGCATTCCTCAACATGGATTTGACTGCTGAAGTGTAGTTCCAGTTAAACAGCAGCGTACCAGACATTTGGTCCACGTGCTAGGCTGATAAGCCAATGGTGCGAGGCTACCATATGAGGGATTACGGCCGAAAGCCTCTAAGCCGGAATCCCACCCTAAATCTCAGCACCACTGCGATGGGAGGCTACGATATGGTTGGGACCTGGGGCCCGCGTCTCAGCCCGACCCGGGCGGGAAGCTCCTCGATATTCACCCCATACGGCGATGAGGTGTGAAACCACTAGTAGAAGACTTAGTTCTCGGTCTGGGTGTCGTAAGCAGTAGAGCAGCCACCTCACTGCGGACTGTTGAGACTCAGCCCTTGATCATGAGATATGTCCACACACCAAGCGAACAGCATCTCCGTGCCATGACCAGGCTTGTCCCCTGGTTAAATACACTCCTGCCTCACTCTTTATCTCTGCCTGCTATCAGTCATCCCAATGGAAGCAGAAGAGATGCAGGCCAGCGGACATTGCAACTCTGCCCATTTGTGACAACCTCCCAGGTGGCGGGGAATGCTAGGCGTGCCATCACTGCAGGTGAGCAGAGAAAATAAAGGGAGCAAAGAGATACCCCACTCACATGCATATGCTACGTTATTGACAGGACGTGACGATCCTGAGACACAGTTACACTGGACTGCCTCTCTTCCAGGATAGTACAAACTAGTACACAGTCCATCATATCATATCATTGCCACACCCTACAGACACGAGTGGGGAAGACTCGATAGTCCTGCAAGACAACTTCCCTAAGAGAGAGAACTCTGACAAAAAACAACTGCTGCCTTGCTGATAGGCTGGGGACAGCCAAAGGCTAAGGAGGGCATGCCTACAGAAACGCTTGTTGAAATCGGATGCACTGAGCCACAGGCTTAACAAAATAAAACAGTTCAACGTATATCACTGTAACCAGCGTAAGAAGAAGAAACAGCAGCCTACATCTTCATTTCTTTTCCTCACTTCTTGTTCCTCTGGTACTTTCTGCTTCTCCTATTTCCACATTGAGTGGGTGTTCTTTTTGTAGCTGTTCTACTCCATACATACCACGGTGTCCCAGAAAAGATTCAAACACAGTCTGGTGGATAATTTCAAATTAAATACAAATTTGATTTCATATTAACTTTGAAAATAATGAAGAATAATTTTTTTTTTTAAATAACTCTAACAAACAACTTTTACTTGAGCAGTTACATTTAATGTTGTAATGAACATTTGAAAATTATTTTAAGAGCATGAATTTAATTTAGATCCACAAAGCTTATAATACTGTGCATGATGTACAAAATCAAAATTCAATATAAATATATGCAAAAAGTTTTTTTTTTAAAAATAATATGTAAATGTTAGTGATGTTTTTGGAAGCTCATATGGTCTTCGCATTATGTTCTTAAAAAACATAATTACATAATTTGTTTTCCCTGTTGCTTGTACCGCCAGGGAGATTTATACAACTGTGTTGTGTATCCTAAATGGTTGTGTTAATGTTTTATATAATTAATTCGTTGCTTGTCACATTTTGTTTCTTGATATTGTTGAATGCCCACAGTGAGTAAGATTACTCTTTTGTATGCCCTGAAAAGGATGTTATGGTGCGTGTTGTAGCAGCTTCCTCACATCCCGAGCATGCTAATGTAGGTGGACTGAAGTCCTCCAGGCTGTTGTGCTATGATTGGCTTCATCTGCGTGTTGCTCACTACTGTGGAGATCGTGTTGATCCCCCACCTTGTAAGCTAGGTCACCATGTAGACAGCCAGCTTCCAGGGAGACAACCAGGATGTGAGTGGCCAGTATGGTTTCCCTGACTGACTAACATGTCCGTTCAGTACGTTTTACCTGACCAGACATTAGTCTCCTCTCCCCTTTGTTTTTTTATATTACTTATCTTTTCTATACCTCTACACCTAAGTGTAGAAGAGAATTGACTTAGTATCTATTCTGTAGTTTGATATCATTGATTGCCTGTTAACACATGATACTGTTTGGTATCATTGATCGTCTGTTATCACATTCTGATGTTTGGTGTCATTGATCGCCTGTTAATACATGATACTGTTTGGTGTCATTGATCGCCTGTTATCACATTCTGATGTTTGGTGTCATTGATCGCCTGTTAACACATGATACTGTTTGGTGTCATTGATCGCCTGTTATCACATTCTCTTGTCATGTCAGTCTAGAGAATATGAGGGAGGAAGAGTGGGGCAGCAAAGTTGAGGTTGTGTCATGTGACATGAGAGAGTGGGAAGCCCCTGAGAAGACGGACATTCTTGTGAGTGAGCTGCTAGGATCATTTGGTGACAATGAACTCTCCCCAGAATGTTTAGATGGGGCCCAGCGCTACTTGAAGGGTAAGTTAATATTTGAATAATTGAAATTGCCGTTATATATTCTCTATTATTGATATTGATCTCCTTGAGGCTCTGTAGTCAGCCAATCAGCACCTAATGAATGTCTTGGATGTTTGTATACCTTTAGGGCTCATGCAAGGGCATATGCCTCTAATAATCAGCTATCTACCTCTGGTATGTATACCTCTCTTAGTCAGCTATCTATATCTGGTATGTATACCTCTCTTAGTCAGCTATCTATATCTGGTATACAGGTGGCACCCTAATACAATGGCAAGTTCAAGGACAGCTGCATAGGCCATAGACAGCATCTAGCCAGCGTACACGGTCCTGGGCTGTTTTTATCTGCCTCTCTCCAGGTGTAATTATTTAATTTTAGCTTCTCACATTCTCTTTCTCAGCGTATTTTTGGGTCTACCTCTCTGTTTTCCTCTGAGGATTCCATGTAAGATCCTGTCTGGCTATGTTAGATTGTGCCTTCCGTAGCATATGTCCAATCCAGCCCCATTTTCTTCGCTTAATTTGTTGTTGTGCCTAGAAACATGCTTACACTAATTTATTAAGTGTGCAAAAGTAAAAGTAACAATCTCATTTCACGCCATGCAGCATAAAGGAAGTATGGTGTTAGGTACATAATGGGTGATGTGGTCAGTATCACGCCGGCCACCTTTACTTCTAAATTATGTCTGGTACCAAATTTCTGAGGCTGGGTCGACCACAGGAGCCGGTTTGTGATCGGAAAAAAATCCTGCACCAACTGGGTATTGAACTCTGATCGCTAGGCTGGGAAGCCAGTACACTAACCACTCCACTATTGCTGTAATAGTGCTAGACCTAAAGAAACAACATGAAAGTAAAATGAATTTCACATTGCTTTTTCTTCTTAGTTTTTTGTCAGTGGCTCAATAAGCAGCTAAAAATTCTATATATTTCACCCAATCTGCACTAATCCTAAACTAGGCACTAATTCACTTTTATTTCTAAATAACAATGCGTACCAAACCAACAATATTAGCCTATTTCTTCTTTTAAAAAAATGCACTGCTGTCAGATGCATGGCGTTTATGTGCTTGAACTTGCTTGGTAGTTTTAGCACTGTAGTACCGTTTATCTATGGCTTTAGTAAGTTTAAATTGTGGCAGTGGGGGTCCATTTAGATTCTCCATCATAAGCTAGCTTATGTACAATCTATTTCAAACATAATTAACAATTAAAAATATAATTAATTTTTTTTTACTCGTCAAGCAAAAATGTTTACTCGTCGCTGGTGTTTGTCAAGTCCTGTGTATGACATTAAAAACAAATTAACCACAGTTAAATAATCTTTATAAAACCTTTCATTTGTATTTTCAATTGATCACTCAGATGATGGCATCAGTATACCTGAAAATTATACATCATACCTGGCTCCATTGATGTCATCCAAACTGTACAACGAGGTTAGAGGGTCCAAGGTTGAGAAGGGAAAGCCACCAGAGGTGAGAAAGCATTTCTCTTATAAAGTGGACTCGGAATTCTGTGGTTTGAATACTGCATTCTTACAACATGTTTTAAAATCTGTTTTAACATGTAATGTACATTTAGCTTATATGTTTATTTTGTATTACTAATGATGAATCATATGCCAATTTGTCATTCTACAACTGATAATTTTTAACAAGAAACATTCCAGGCGCATCTATTTTAAATGTGCATTGCTTTTGATCAAAGTATCTTTAATAAGTATATATTTTTGGCAACAGAGATTTATCTTGCATTAATTGTCAATGCCCCACATACTTGACATGTGGCTGATTTTGTGACATCTCATTTTGTTTACATTATCTTTATCAGACTAAAGACCATCTTTGTCTGTTATTGTTACTTTGAGGTATTGGGGAAAATGCTTGTACTTGCTACTTGTTCACTCCTTACGGAGTATGAGGCCACAGCTGCATTTGACCTCCTTGTAGGGGACACCATTCTAAAACACTTCATGTGCTCTTGTCAAACATTCTCTGGCAATTGATGTGAATTATAAGTCTACTAGCTCTCTGTGAACACCTTATTCTGAAGGTGCTCGATGGGTCATGTTAATCCTGATCTTTACTCTACACCTTCTAATCTCAGATGAATAAGATCATATGAGGCCGCGGCAGCACGTCACAAACATGAATAGCACGTCACCACATGGAAGGCGTGCAATACTTTTATCTGTGTGAATAAGCATGATTGTCACATTAGTAAGGAAGAAAGGACAGGCAGAAACAATTCAAAATATGGATTCTGGTATCACAGTTCAGTGCTAGCTTGAGTGACATTTTAAAATGTTCTAGAATATAGATGATCACAGTTATTAGAAATATGATGATTCTCTTGTTTGCTGCAATTAGAAAACAATACTTTATCTTCTTCTTCAATCAACTAATCAATCATATGCCTCTAGCTCAGGAAGGTACGTGAAGGAAATTTCAGGTCTCCTCTCTCTTCACACACACCCACCCCACACCCCCAGTTTTTTTTTACTATGGTCACTCCCATGTGCCAGGCTGTCTCTCTTTGGTCTGCATAAGTTGGACAATCCTGCATGATATGTTCTGGTGTTTGCTTGTGTGTTCGGCAATCACATGTGATGGTGTCTCTAGGACCCATCCTGTTCAGATTCTGAAGCTCTTTGTCTGTCTCTTATCTCTGCCAAGTTTGTCTATGCTGTCATTTTCTGACTTATTCATTGTGCTGATCTCTCCATTCCATCCTTATGGATCGTTTAATGAGTATTTTTGCTTCTGTGGATGGTGTCTGCGTATCGCCATTTCCAGCTTTTCTGACCTTATCTGCATTCTCATTTCCTAGGATCCCACAGTGGGCCGGAATCAACTGTAGGACTAAATGTTTTTTGGGGAACAGCAGCCAATTTTATATTTTGTTTTTGTGTGAGTCTTATTTGGGACTTGGAGTACACTCCTAGAATCTGTTACAATGACATTTCTTTATCAGAAGCATTATATCCATTTTATCATTGATCCATTGGTGTTAAGGTTTAGGTGATAATGATATAAAATTATCTTCATTTGTAACATTCCCATCTATTTGGTAGACATTTTTTAACTGAGTAGTTATTTCTGCTAAACTTTGTAATGATCCTATCATTTTCATTTATCTAAGTAGTTCAAATGAAACTCCCTATTTGCAGACTCCATTTGAAATGCCTTATGTTGTACGTCTCCACAACCATGCAACAATTGCCAAACCAAAGCCTGTCTTCACATTTGTTCATCCAAATAGAGGTTTGTTTTTAACCTTTATTTATCATTGACTGTTGTTTTGTTAACTTTTGCACCTCAGCTGCAGTCATCTAAGTGAGTTATTTTGACATATCATCATGTGTGATTGAAGAGATTGATTAGCATCCTGTTAATCTTGAGAGGCAATGGACTTCACACTAGAGAGGGGACAGTCAGTTGTTACCCTAGCTTTCGCCGCAAACATTTGTAGTCTGCATCTTGACGCATCCTGTCTTCCCCTGCCTGCAGACCAACACATAAAGCCTGCCTCCAGCCGGGTCTGTCTTCTATCCAAGAGATTAGTGGTCACTTTACAACATTCTTAAGGAAAACACAATCCTTACTTGACCGCTGTCTCATGGAGATAACAGTCGGGCAGTAACGTCAAATTAGTCTTCATAACAGTGACATCCTGAGAATGTCACACATCAAAGACATCCTGCTGCGTATAAACCATTCAAAACATTGATAGACCCGCCATACTACAAGAAGAAATTTTGAGTGCTGGAGTTCTAGAACTGCCCTGTGGTACTCATGCAAACAGAAAAGGACAGCACTCACAAGAGATGAACAACAATATCCACGACCATATTCTGTACAAGCTGCTCATTTACTGGTCGTCTCGTGCCCACAGCCGTTATGATTGGAGACAGCTGAGATGCGCACAAGACCAACCACCTCGTCGAAGAATGGGTCGATTAAGAGGTTTAGTTTTGCTTGTTAGTCATGTCTAGAAATGTTGAGTATAGGGGTAAAATAATAAAAGCTCAAATTATTGTTGAAATTTCTAGTTCATCTAAGGTAGAGTATGTTGCACTGTGTTTTGCACCTGAGCAGTACATTGCATTTGATTTGGCTCAGTTTTGATTGTTTACTGTCCACGGGAGCACAGTACAGTACTGGTGTTTGAAGAATCCGAACACAAACATGTTTGGTTTGGGAGTCATGTTTACATTTTCACTATGTCTTGCAGATGAAGTAATAGACAACTGCCGCTACAAATCGTTGGAGTTCGCTGTCACTCAGGACTCTGTCATTCACGGATTTGCTGGCTATTTTGAGACAGTACTTTACAAGGACATTATGCTCAGTAAGTGTATCAGCTTGTTCACAAGAGGTGTTCTATTCTACCTTTGTTTAAAGTAGAAGATTCAGTGCTGTTTAGTACAGACAGCATTGGAATGCTGAAATGTCAGATTTGTGGGAAATTTATTAATACTACTAGAGATGACACATGATGTATATCTTGGCTTGGCTTTGTTCGTTCTCAATCTCCCGCTACCACACCCTGACAAGGACTTGACCTTTAAGGCCCTGAGTTATAAAAGTACGGAAGTTCCCGCAGCCACTGAATTATTTTTCAGCACGTCACGTTTTTCTAGGTTGTTCACTTTGAAAATCTTTATTTTTTTGGTTTGTTGTTGTATAAATATGATTTTTGTGTGTGTATAGAAACATAAATGAATAAAGAACTACTTGGTGTTATTGTTTTTGACGTGTGTGTGTTAGTGTATGATAAACAAGAAGATGAATGTGAACATTTTTTTCAACCGCAACATTTCAATTTTGCCCATTTCGCGGGCAATCGGGACCGTCGGAATGTGAAAATCGTCACAGAACGCCGATAGTTTTTCTTACAAGATCGTCAAATCTGCTATTTTCCCTTACAAATGTAGTTAACCTTTAGCACGCCATTGTCCGATCCCTTCTAACCAGCTCGGCCTGCAAAAACGGTGTGCGGAAAAAAAAAATTGTTGTGGCGATATTGTAAACACAGAATCGATACGTTGTGGTTTCCATGGTTTTCTATCGAAGCGACTAGGCCTAGTGGTCGAGTCCAAATTTTTCCAGAGATTTTCATAAATTTTCAACTCAAAAACTAACAAACATACAACAAAAACAATAACACCCACATGTTCGTTATGCTATTGTGTATCTACATGCCAGAAAATCATATTTATTGACAAACAAACATAAAAGTTACAAATTTTGAAAGACGACTACCACAGCGACTAATTAAGAAAATTAATTAGGTCAAAATTTTTTCATAAATTATGTAGCGTGCCTAAGGTTAATACTGCTAAATAAACAAATTAAACAGATCGAGCTACCAAAAATATGTCAGAACAACTTACCTTTATCACCCGCAATAATGGAATAATCCGCAAGTTCCGAAAACGCAAACACGTTTCAAAATCGCTTTCAAAGTCACTTTACGGCCATTTTGGTTGTTTACAACGGCAATGACGGCATCCCTATATATAGATTCAAAATGGCCGTATATCAACCGGTGTTAACACACGGCAATGCTCTAGAATAACTTTTTGATGACGATCGGCAAATTCTATTATCGCGTGTCCGTTTAGGTGGACTGTAGGGGGACTTGGAGTATTTTTACTTGTCCACCTATGCGAACATTAGTGCCTTAAAGGTTAAGAAGCAGATTGCAGTCCAGAGAACGGAATACGTTGTGTCAAAGATTCCAGCTTGACTGCGATATTTGCACCTTTCAGTCCAACACATCTAACTTCAGCAAACATTTTTTGAGTCCCGCGTTAGCATTTCCTCTTCAATCCTTTCTCCATAGCCAGTTTGCCTTGCTGCAGCCTGTTATCCGGGATCACCACGTGGAGGTGTAGAAGGGTCTTGGCACCTCTGGTTCGCTGGCCCTGATGCTAGCAGTCAGCTATGGGCCGCTGACCACTGCAGCTCATGCGCTGCTCAGCATCTTGATCTCTGATGTATATCTGAGACCTTGTAGAGTATACATTCTTAGTAGGGGAGTTCTGTGATATATTTATCCACTCCACAAGAACACATCATTTTGTAACATTTGTATTATTGACTAGTGCTTTTCTTCCCCAGGGGGTGCCATTTCAGCACATGTTTGGTTTGACTATGGGATTGTGTAATGAAGACAATATCCTTCCTATCTTAAGTTTCTTCTCTTTAATCTCCAGCTGTGTAGATTATCATTTTCTTTGCCGCAGATCTATTTGTTTTAACAACCTGCAATATATACTATACAACAGAGACATCTGTTGGTGAAGGTCTGCATTTTGAATGTGATGCTCCTAATTGAATGTCATGTTTCTGAGCCATAATAATAGAACCGATATTACATTGGCTTTGTTCAGCATCATATTTTGTTCCCTTTAGAATAATCTCCATATTGGACAAAGATAAAGGGATTGTGGCTTTATAAGTGGGTCATAAAAAGTGGATAAAGAGGATTGGGATTGGGCTGGAAACCTTATCATGTAAAACCCTTTGCTATGTAACTCTGGTGCAGCTGATCGGTACAGGCTTCCTGTAAAGTGGTGGCTCTATGCTTCACTTTGTGTAAAAATCAACCAGTCAAGGCAAGATATTAATAGCAGTTCTGCTCTGTTCTTAAGATTTGCACTCCGGACATGTGTTCAGTCTTCTCTCAGCAAATAGCGTGGATACTGATGCTTTGTGTAGCTCGTTGGTTGACTCCTGATCCATACTTTCACCTCTAGACCTTCATTTCACTTCAAAGGTCAGCCATCAGTGAATTACTGATTCATCTATTGCACTATCATCATCCAACAGGTGGTCATTGGTAGACTTCAAAATGCCATCCATGTTCACCTATAATGTGCCCATAACGAATGCTTGTGTAGCCAAGATGTCAGCTGTTTCATTGCCCAGAATTTCAGCATGACCAGGACAGTAGATCCGTACCAACTCCTGGAGGCGTGAGGCCTCTACATCTACTCTCCACACGTGCCTTAGTCAGCCTTTCTGTAGCTTCCAAAGAAAGGATTGCGAGTCTGCTCTTGTTAAGGAGATCTGAGATAGCTACCACAGAGCTGAGGACACTGTCTTCTTATACTGAAGCTATAGTCCTGTATGCATCACTAAGCAGTTATCTGGCATTCCACTGTAGCAGAGAAATATCTCAACATGATTTCCCATTGCTTAGCATCAAGCCATCAGTATATAGGAGTGCATCACTCTCCTGAATGGAAATACTAATTTACTGGAAAACCTTTACCTCAACTTTCCTGTTGCACCACATCTCTGCATTCCCTGTCTAAAGATATGACTGGTAATCAGTCATTATATCACCAGTGTGGACACATTCTTTTTCCGAGACTATCATCTCAACTGTGGTCACCTGTCCAATCGTTTTCTCTACCTGTGATCCATGACATCCATCTTGGTTCTTGATGTCTAAATTATTTCCCTTGTGTGCGATAAATACATATATGCT
Organism: Ariolimax columbianus; assembly: GCA_036924085.1. NCBI lineage: Eukaryota > Metazoa > Mollusca > Gastropoda > Stylommatophora > Arionidae > Ariolimax > Ariolimax columbianus. Next base: position 46,726,165 of record JAVGWX010000016.1, read on the forward strand.
TTGGCCTGCACCAATTTATGTATGGATGTCTGATTTATTATTCCATCTTGATATGTTTCGTATTATTGTGACTGATCGTTTATTTCACTCTTCAAATATCTTATATTGTTACAGAATGTTTATAACAATCTGAAATGTGCGCATTTCTTGCCCAGTTATGTATTACAAAAAGTCTATCTGAGCTAAACCTGCAAACACCCTAATTAGAAACATGTAATATCATTTTTGCATGCTCCTCCATTGACCAGAACATGTTTATAATCTGCTCCACAGGTATATTACCAGAGACACACTCACCTGGCATGTTCAGTTGGTTTCCAATATTCTTTCCAATTAAGGTGAGTCTTGAAAACCAGATGATACAGGCGATGGATTGCTTATATATATATCTAGAATATTGTTTCTTGTTACAGCTGGTATCGCTCAGAACCAGCCACCCAGAAGATATCCATTTCCGAAACTATCAACACACGAAATAACAATATGAAACGTATGGTGGAAAGCCTAAGCAAAGCAATACTACAAGCAGCCACCGAAACCATCCCGAGAGGGGCACGGAAAAACTACAAGCCATATTGGAATCATGAACTGCAGAAAGCGAAGGATGAAGTCTCAAATGCTAGGAACATGGCAGAGAGAGAGCAATCTATGGAAGCAAATATCGCCCTCAAGGCCATCACTGCGAAATATAAAAGAACACTGAACCAAATAACAAAAGACAGCTGGAAAAAAAAACCAGAAAGCCTCAATCTAGATAAAGAAGGGAACAAACTATGGAATTTAGTCAGAGCCATGAATGACGAAACACCAACAAATAAACAAATTATCATCAAGCAGGGCGACAACATGCTTACTGGAAAAAAAGCAGCAAACGCCTTTATAGAACATTATCCCAGAACAAAAGACATTGATGTCCCTACAGACAGGCATACAGACATTAGTGAAGAACAAAAGAGCCACGACAACATCAAGATGGCACCAGAGGAGCACATGATGGCAAAACTAACAATGAATGAAATGGAAGAGGCCATGAGAACTTTAAAGAAAAAGAAATCGCCCGGAAAAGATGGGATAACAAACGAAATGCTGATGGGGTTGGGCCAAACATCAAAGAGGAAGTTACTATCAGTCCTGAGCCAAAGCTGGAAAAGGGGAATTGTACCGCAGGCATGGATAGATGCTGTACTTATACCAGTACCAAAGAAAGGAAAAGATAGAACAGATCCAAATGGATACAGGCCCATCAGTCTACTGAGCTGTGTAGGTAAACTGATGGAGCGTATGATAAACACCAGACTGATGTGGCGCCTGGAAGAAAAATACATATTAATTCCACAGCAAGCAGGATTTAGACAACACAGATCCACTGAGGACCAGATCACTCTCATAGCACAGGAAATAGAGTATGCTTAAAAAGATAAAAAGCATACAGTAGCGGTTTGGGTGGATCTAGAGAAGGCATTTGACAAGGTGTGGAAAGAGGGACAAAGTCAAGCTACGAAGAAGTGAAGTATCTGGAAACATGTACAGATGGATCAGCCACTACCTCGAAAATAGAAAAGCCAGAGTTCAAGTACATGGGCAGATGAGCAAAAAGGTGACACTGGAGCAAGGAGTACCCCAAGGGGGAGTACTGTCACCCACACTTTTCCTGGTGTATATAAACAATATCACAGAGAATATACCAAGATGAGTCCACAGCTCCATGTTTGCAGACGATCTGGCTATGTGGACCTCTGAAAAAAATCTCACCATAGCAAGTAATCGGATGCAGCAGGCCCTAACATCGTTGGAGGAGTGGGCGAAATCATGGCGGGTCAAAATAAATGAAGAAAAAACATGTACGATATTCTCGCTTTCAAATACACCACAGAACACCAAAATAAATCTTAACAGCAAATGTCTGCCGCCAAACGACAACCCAAACTACTTGGTAGTCACATCTGATGGGCGTATGGCATGGAAAAGTCAGATCGAAAGAAACCGAATGAGAGCCAGACAAAGAATGGCAATCATGAGGAAACTTGCTGGCACAAGCTGGGGAGCAGACGAAAGAATACTCAAGAAACTGTACACTGGAAGAGTGAGACCAGTTCTCGAGTAGAGCATTGTGGCATGGGCAACAGCAGCAAAGGTGAACTTTGATAAAATTAGTAAACTTCAAAACCAAGCCATAAGAGTTATAACAGGAGGCATGAAGTCAACGCCAATTGTAGAACTTGAAAAGATTGCAAATCTCCAATCCATGACCGACAGAAGAGACTGCAGAGCCCAGCATCAAGTTGAGAAACTCAGAAGACTGACAGACTATCCAATGCATCAGAGACTAAATAGATTTGGAAAAAGGAAACTAAAGCGGAGAAACTTTGCAGAAATAGCCAAAGCAAAGATGAGTGAAGACCCTATGAACACCATAACAACACCAAAGCCCATCCCTACTGTATGCAAACCCACATGGAAGCAGCATATCATTCCGGAGGTGGTAGAAAATATACCAGGTATTGAAAACAAGAACATCCAGACTGAAAAAGAAAGAAGAGACATAACCCTGAGGTACATAGCGGAAAACTACCCAAGCATGGACTGGACCCATGCATACGCCTAACAAATGGTAGAAAAATAACACTGTCAGTGTCAACTGGAAAATTCTCAAGAAATTTCAGAGCGGAGGCAGAGTCACTGAAGGCTGCAGTAAAAGCAATGCTGACAGATGAAAGCCAGATAGTCCTGTTTACAGATGCACTGACCGTGGTTACAGCACTAAAAAGCCAGAAAAATACTGAACTTATTGATTTAAGAGCAGTAAAACGTCAATAAAGCTCGCCTAGACCAAAGCTGAGGACAGTTTTGACAGAGTAGATCCATCTGCAGTGACAACTCATCGATAACCCGAAAGAAGTAAATTAAGTTTTCATGTTTCCTCAGTTTACGCGCAGGTTCTGAGGTGCTGAGATTTTTACTGTGGAACATGAGGTTACGTTAGAAGCCGTAGCTAAACGGAGAACTTAGTCGATAACTGGTTGAGAAAATATATTCTTGAGGGGTGGTAGTAAGTGGTGTGGAGGGGTAGAGCAACAGATCCAGGAACTAGAAGTGTAAATACGTAAGTAACGATGAAAATATGTGAAGAAAGAAATATCCAATAATATATTATTATCCAATTCGCTTCCTACCAACCGCCATTTTAGATGACTGGTGAATTAGAACTTGCTTCTAATTATTTCATGCACACCATTGAATTGATTGTATAGCAATTATCTTTTCAAGACTAAATGCGCGGCCCTGGTTAGTCTTCTTTCCCTACATGCATCAAAGTGCACTGGATTTATTCTATTTTCACAAGGAATGATGACTTATTCTATTTTCACAAGGAAGGATGACTTATTCTATTTTCACAAGGAATGATGATTTATTCTATTTTCACAATGAAGGACGACTTATTCTATTTTCACAAGGAATGATGACTTATTCTATTTTCACAAGGAAGGATGACTTATTCTATTTTCACAAGGAAGGATGACTTATTCTATTTTCACAAGGAATGATGACTTATTCTATTTTCACAAGGAAGGATGACTTATTCTATTTACAAATGTGCTGTTGCTGCAATTTACAACTGATGGTGTTTTCTGTGGTGTATACGTTTGTTTGCATGTACATACGTGGCTATTGTTTCAAAGTGTGCAGTACGCTCTTGCTGCTTTGGAATTGATGTCTTGTTAAGGAGCAAGATGTTGAGCAGTGCATGGGCTACAGTGGTCAGCGACCCAAAGTTTTTTGCTAGCGTCAGGGCCAGCAATCCAGAGTTGCCATGACCCTTCTACACCTCCACGTGGTGATCTTGGATGATAAGCTGCAGTAGAGCAGGCTGGCTAACAAAATGGCCTCGAAGAGGGTAACCCGGTACCCAAAAATGCCATGCTAAAGTCAGATGTCAGTGAACCATAGCTGTCAAGACCCTTCTACACCTCCACGCAGTGTTCCTGGATAATAGGCCGTAGCAGGGCAGACTGGTTAAGGAGAAGGGATCAAGAGGGAATGCTAACCCAGTACTCAAAAAAATGCTTGCTGAAGTCGGATTTGTTGGACCAAAAGGTGCAAATATCGCAGCCAAGCTGTAAACTACAACACAACGCATTCCGTTCTCAGGACTACATTCTGCTACTTACCCTTTCAGGGTTTGGTAGCGGGAGATTGAGAACGAACGAAGAAGAAGAAGTGCCTGAATGACATCACCAGTGATTACAGTGTTCAGGAAGTCAGGGTTGCCGTTTGCGCAGTCTATTGACACAGGTTTGCTGTAAAAGGCCATCTGTAGTGGTGGCCTTATTATCCAGCCAGAATGGAAAAGCACATGCAGTAGATAGTTCAGTTTACAAAGATGAAATATGTAAATAAATGTATTAATTTGTCTGGCAGGTTCCCATTAACATGGACAGGAATTCACTTGTGACTGTGCACATCTGGCGTAGGTGCACGAATAAAAATGTCTGGTACGAATGGGCTTTCCATTGCGGTGGGCAGATAACACCTATACACAACCCTAAAGGAAGATCATACACAATAGGACTGTAAAGAACCAGGAGTTGTTATGAAGCCAAGCCTTATGATTGTAATCAATAGTTAACTGTAAAAGACACTTTTTTTAAAAGAAACTATTATTTTATAGTTTTGAGGGCTGTTTGTATTAACCAACAAACAAAAATGCATCCAGTGTGTTTACATGGTACAGTTGTGAAACTCTGATGTTTTTAAAGCTTGTATCCATTAGCTATAACAACACAGGCTTAAAAGTGTTTATATGTCATTTCATTGGTTGATTGCTGTGTATGTCTGATTATGTTCCTTTTTACATTTTAATGTTTCAATAGACCAAAAAAAATTAGCCTGTTATATGAAGACTCTCTGCCATCAGATTAAGATTGTTGTTGTTGATTGCCCACAATGAGTAGGTTGACTCTTTTGTGCGTCCTGAGGAGGACATTAAGTGGTGAATTGTAGTCGCATCCCGAGAATGCTGATAGTGAACCACGGCCCTCCATGCTTGGCTTCATCTTGTGTGGTGCTCACCATTACGGGAATCACATCGATCCACATCTCGTCAGCCAGCCTGTTTCCAGGGAACACTGCATGGTTGAGAGATTGTGGTGTATTGACCCTGACGTGACGTCCTGGTCAGTATTTTGTGCCAGACTGGACTAGCGTTTCAGTTCCCCCGATCAAGATGGTAAACTCGCTACGATATAAGCAGAAAGACTCAACTAAGTTTGCCGATATGTGTCTTCCATCCAGACCAAATACCACAATTCTGTATGTCAAAGTTTTATTAATAAATTAAAATTGAATACTAGACAATACGATCTAAACATTATAGGACATATAATTAAACTTATCTATGTAGTGAAGTATTCATAATAAAGATTATTTATTAGTATGAAGCATTAAATTGCATTCATGTGGAGAAGGGAAAATATATTTTGTATTCACCACGTTGTGTGTTTTGACTCCGTTACACATACCTTTCATAGTATATGTCAAAGTCTGAATTGGATGCAACCACTGTATAGAGCTATAATAAAATTTAAAAAAATTTTTTAATCAAATTCCACAAACTAAATCACGAAATGCAAGTGCTTGTTTCAAAGGTCAGTCTTGGTCGTAACAGGTGGTCATTTTTTAGTTTTTTGACAGGCAAATTTGGCTGAAAAGGTTTTTGCTCTCTATATGTTTTTCCTTATGAAAAATATTATAATTTCTGCTCGACTTATTGAATCCTGGTCACCATATCTGTAAAAATCCAATTCCACTGTGCTCACGAGTGGGGCACATTGTCCTTTTAAGAATAATCCTCATCTAAATCACCACCTCCAAATCCTTGAGAATATTTTCAATTTTTTGTTCTTTTGTCAGACTTTTACCAAATTTTCAAAAAAGCCTTTCCATCATGAAACACGTTTCCACATGTGCACCAACTAGAAATGTGTGTAGGTTAAAATTCAAGCAGTAGAGCTAAAGATAATGACCCATATGCCACAATGAAAGAAAAAAAAATGTGCCAGTAGCTTTGGCACTGTTACACACATACCGATATATGGATGACTCGAGTTCAAATTGTATTTTTAAAAATCTAGTTAATTCGACGGAACAGCATATGGTTAACGTCTGATGGCTCATAATAGGGCAACAGAGCTGAGAAATGGTACATTATTTAGTTCTGGTTGGCTTAACTATGACTGACCTGTTTATGTGTATTTTCAGTAATAATTCAAACTTCCAATTATGTGCCAGTACTTCCAATATTTAACATGGTATTAGTCTGTTCCTGTTTCATCTATATGTGTGTGAGAGATAGATCCTTGAAAATTGTTAACAAATAATGCATCTGTTCACATTACTTTGTGCGATAGTGAACATACAACTGGCAGTAATTCATGTAAAGATCAGCAGTGGAATTTAAATTGAACAAGGAGACTAAAGGTTTCAGAGAGACCTGGTCATCTTTCACCTCGACATGTGCTGATGAAGAGCATAGGTGGTAAGATGAAATAACTCTGAATCTCCAACATGCCAATGTGGTAGCTCGGATGTTTTCACCGACACGGCAACTTGCCAAAATGATTCTGGTGGTGTGTGATAAACCACACACACTAATGAGATTAATAGAGCAGTGGTAGTCAGTCTCCAAATAGGCAATAAGTAGTGAGAGTTAGCTTTCAGTAGAAGACTCCCCAACACTATGGAACATGCAGTACCTCCCCAGTTATTATACCATACATAGACTACAAGAGTAGACTAGTCTTTTCCCAATGGGTTGCTGAAGAACCATACAAGTATTTGTTGTTGGAAGCTATTCGTGCTGCGGTCTACACTTTTGACAATGAAGCTTCTTCTGCGTTAGAAGAGAATGTAGTTTTACAGCAAGGCTGCAATATGTGCTTGCTCCCACCCACCCCCATTTCAGTATGATGTCGTCTCCTTCACGGCCCCCAGGTGTTCTTATATGCTGGATCCGGGCCCTCCTGGCTGTAGTGCTATGTGAAGATTCTCAGTAGTCTCACTACTATGGAGATAAGTGTTGATTCCCACCTCATTGGCCAGGCTGCTGTAGCACAGAAGGAGCATTGCATGGAAGTCAAGTGAAATCTGCTCGAAAACATTTGTTTATTATTCATAAATATGAAAGTATGACGAGATAACCAGAAGTCTTCCGACTGTCTGACAAATTATTTGGCCAGTTTACAAAAGACTAATGGTAGAGTCTTCTTTTAAGTAACAGCACTCCAGTTGATAATCTCCCATTTTATTTATACAAATAATTTGCCAATTGGTGTAGTCTAGAGAAGCATATTGATTTTTGGCTTTTTGAACTGCAGTAATTGGGGACATTATGTCACCAATGATGTTTATGTTGCGTGAACCGGTAGCAATTTTATCTTTGATTTCTGTTGTGTGATCCACTAATTGTCCTATCATTGATTTAATTTGTGCGATCTAGTACTCAATTCTATCACAGATGTATTGATTCATACCTGATTTATTGATCCAATACTTATTTGGTCATTGATTTTGTGTGTTGTCCAGTTTGTTTCATTCAAAACCCTTATTGTTAAAAATTTGAAATCAGACAAACACATTTGGGTTTTTTTTTGGTTTTTTTAAAAATTACATAAGAGAGAAGGTGAAAGAGTCCGTCATTTGTCAAACATTGAGGAAAATGTTATAAATTTCATACAGTAAAAGGAATGTCTTACAGTTTGTCATAAACAGTGAATAATGTCATAGATTGCCATAAATAGAGAAGGTCTTAGTGAGGAATTCATCACATATTGTCATAGACAGTGATAAAACTGTCGTAGATTATCAGCAAGTGATAGATTTTCCTTTGCAGCCAACCTTTTTAATATTGAGACAAGACAATCTGATGTTCTGTAGTTCACAGAATGTCCAATAGAATCATTTTCTGCTGTGTAATCTATCAGTTCACATCCTGTTGGTTCCCCCCATACTATCATCATCTCACATATTTCTCTACATTTCATATAACATTATGATCTTACATATTTATGTAGCATTGCTGGTTTTTTTGTATTACAACGTCAAGTTACCACCTGAACACTTAAAATACCTCATTAAACTGTAGTTGGACAAAGATCATTGATCTGGTCACACTTGACTTGTTGATGTTTCAGATACTCGTAGACATTAAACAATTTTGATGTACCCCCAACCTTTTTTGTGCGTCTTTGCTTAAGTTATGCATAGCAATTGTGATACGCAGTGGGTAAGATCATCCAATTGTTGGTCTGAAGTGTCGTCGTAGCTGGGAATGAAGATGAGCTTTCAAATGTCCGTCCAAATGTGACCTGTGACAAGCAAGAGCTCAGCTCCTGCTGACCTTTCTCGATGGACTGTTTTTACTTACAGGAGGTGTGAAGAGGTCAAGTCTCTAGCCTTACAGGAGGTGTGAAGAGGTCATGTCTCTAGCCTTACAGGAGGTGTGAAGAGGTCATGTCTCTAGCCTAACTGGAATGCTCCAGGTAGATGGTGCTCATAAAAAGGGGGATGTACAGGTAGTTTGGTGACAGCAAGGACTAGGCAAAGTGGGGAAAACCAATGGCTAGGAGAGTGGAAGCAGCCAAAATAAAAGTTTGCCAATATCAGATGTGCGGTGCCAAAAAGTAAGATATTTCAGTCAAACAGAAAATTAAGTGAGACACAATGTAGTTTATACTCAAAACAGTCAATGAAGTGGCAGTTGGTTTTTTTTTGGTACAATACGAAACAAAATTATTTGACTACAAGTGTCCATTATTTTTCTGACAAGCACTCTCAAATCATCCATGTTTTCTCTTCTACTTACGATTTTTTTCTTCATCTCACCTTATGTCGCTTCACTAGGTAGGGCGCATGATGATGCACCTGTCAAACTTTCAAAATCTAAACTAATTTATGGCAACTTAGACCAGATTAACTTTTTACAACAAAATTTACAATAGAAATCCATTTGGGGAATTTGACATTCATATTTATTGCACTAACTAGAATTAGAACTCAATAAACATTTGTAACATCTACACAAGACTACATAGCTTATGACAGGTTGAGGCTGTAGTTGATGTAAGCAAGGTTATGGCCAGGTGGGAGATGGTTGATGTAACAAGGTTATGGACAGGTGGGGGATGTTGGTTGATGTAACAAGGTTATGGACAGGTGGGAGATGTTGGTTGATGTAACAAGGTTATGGACAGGTGGAAGATGTTGGTTGATGTAACAAGGTTATGGCCAGGTGGGAGATGTTGGTTGATGTAACAAGGTTATGGCCAGGTGGGGGATGTTGGTTGATGTAACAAGGTTATGGGCAGGTGGGAGATGTTGGTTGATGTAACAAGGTTATGGACAGGTGGGAGATGTTGGTTGATGTAACAAGGTTATGGGCAGGTGGGGAATGTTGGTTGATGTAACAAGGTTATGGACAGGACAGGTGGGGGATGTTGGTTGATGTAACAAGGTTATGGACAGGTGGGAGATGTTGGTTGATGTAACAAGGTTATGGACAGGTGGGAGATGTTGGTTGATGTAACAAAGGTTATGGACAGGTGGGAGATGATGGTTGATGTAACAAGGTTATGGACAGGTGGGAGATGTTGGTTGATGTAACAAGGTTATGGGAGATGTTGGTTGATGTAACAAGGGACAGGTTATCGACTTTAAAATGTCACCCCAACAATATCTAATGTCCTTACTAAGAGTTCCTTCAAGGCCAAGATGCCAACTCTTGAATTGCCAGCATTGTCGGTTGCAAAGAATTGGAATGCTTGTATATTGTAATATGCATTACCTTAGAAAATTTTGCTCAGAGAGGGAGGAGAAAACAAAACAAGAGATTTAATCGTCATAGATCAGTAACTTTATCAGAAAATGGTTGTCAGATGTGCAATGTGGGGGCCGAAGATGCAGTAGTGAATGAGTTGACAGTGACTCATAGCGGACTGCTTGTATCAGGCTCAGCTGACCAAGAGCCTATCCCACCTCCAAATGGCGGCCCTGGAAACAGGCTGTTTTAGTGTAGTCTAGCTAAGAGACAGGGATCAGAGGGAAGGCAAACCCGGTATCCAAAATACTAGCTGAAATCTGATGTGTTGGTCTGAAAGAGGCAGACATTGCAGCCTTACTGTAAACAAGACACAACCTCCTTTTTAGGATAACTCAAAAAAAAAGTACATTATCAGAGATCGGAACTGTGCGCACACCAGGTCACTAGCAAACTAGTTTTTCTAAGAGGCTAATGCAATAAAAGCAAACGTTTAAAATATATTCTCCATTAAGTCACACTGCCATGCACTTCTCCCTGGAAACAGGCGCTTTCATAACAGTCAGGCCAATGAGGTTGTGATGGATGCGATCACCATAGTAGTGAGCGAGATGCAGATCACGCTAAGCATAGCACAGCAGCCTTGAGGACCACTGCCCACCATCGTAAAATATATCAAAATATTTTGTTTGCCTTTTAAATACAAGTCAAGCGCCTGCTACCAGCTGAACAGAAGAGAGCAGGTCGTGGTCTTCAGATTTCGCACAGGCCACAACAGACTGAGGTACCATCTATTCAATAAATTGAAGATAGGTGGTACTGACGAATCCTCGTGTGGCACAGGGAAAATGACCGCTGAACATCTGCTGCAAAATTGCCCGACGTACGAGGACCAGAGAAAGCACATGTGGCCATCACCAGTGGCAACACTAGACAAGCTCTATGGCAGTGTCGACAGCCTCAGGATGACAGCTGCTTTCTTTGAACAAATATAAGTTGACGTATGACAGCGTACGAAGAAGAAATGCAAGTCAAGAGGAATATTTTCAAAACATGGAAACACACTGTAATAACAAAAATAAACATTGTCCAGCGAACAAATCAAATCTGCACAGAAAAATAAAGCTGGAACAAGTAATAACCTAATATTGTCTATATGCATTTATCAGACAAACAAATTCTGAAAAATCATATATATTTATTCTTCTTGGGCGTTTCTCAAAAAGGACGTGTTGTTATAATTCAGTGATGTCTGTGCTTTTCAGTTCAACTCTTCTGGTGTCAGCTGACTTTTTAGGTACTGGGTTAGCCTTTCCACTGCCATCCCTAATTCTTTAGCCAGATAACACTAATGTAGCCTGTTTCCAGGGCTGCCGCTTGCAGGCAGAATAGGGTCTGGATCAGCTCTGGTTTAGGGTCTGGGTCAGCTCTGGTTTAAGGTCCTGGTCAGCTCTGGTTTAGGGTCTGGGTCAGCTCTGGTTTAGGGTCTGGGTCAGCTCTGGTTTAGCATTCTGGTCAGCTCCTGTTTAGGGTCTGGGTCAGTTCTGGTTTAGGGTCTGGGTCAGTTCTGGTTTAAGGTCTGGGTCATCTCTGGTTTAGGGTCCTGGTCAGCTCTGGTTTAGGGTCTGGGTCAGCTCTGGTCTAAGGTCTGGGTCAGCTCTGGTCTAAGGTCTGGGTCAGCTCCGGTTTAGGGTCTGGGTCAGCTCTGTTTCGCTGTCCCTGATGCAAAGTCAGCTATGAACCGTTGGCTGTTATCAGCTCATTCACTGTTGTATCTGCCGTCCTCCAAAATATATATATACATATCTAGGTTCTAGAATTGGCAACAATGGCGACTGCTCAAAGGAGATCAGAAAGATTGGTAATGGCAGCAGAAGGCTACACAACCTGAGGAAACTATGGGAGAATACCAGCAAACCGACAAGTGGAAATTTTGAGAACCTGTGATTTTCCCGCGACAGAATAAGGCTGCAAAACATGAGTCCAGAGTACTGAAATGTTATAGAAAGGTCCTCAGAATACCATGGACCAAAAAATATAGAAGAATGCAGACATTCAACAAGAGTTGGGCAGAGACCTGGTTCATAAATTCTATCATTGAACAGACAAATGGAAAGTATGGTGCCAGGCAAGAGAGGTAGAAGCTGACCAAGAAGGCGATGGCACCAAGATGCCAAAGAATGCTTAGGCATCCACCAAGATATTCTCTATGGATAGATAGCTGATGTCAAAAGAACTGTCAGCTGCTTGCAGCTTAGGTTAAAAAGTAGGTAGTTGTGTCGTAACACAGAGACTAAGTTGTACAACACAATATGGACCATTGAGACTGGCCCACAACACAATATGGACCATTGAGAATGTCTCACAACACAATATGGACCATTGAGAATGTCTCACAACACAATATGGACCATTGAGAATGTCTCACAACACAATATGGACCATTGAGACTGTCCCACAACACAATATGGACCATTGAGACTGGCCCACAACACAATATGGACCATTGAGAATGTCTCACAACACAATATGCATAGACCATTGAGACTGGCCCACAACACAATATGGACCATTGAGACTGGTCCACAACACAATATGGACCATTGAGAATGTCTCACAACACAATATGGACCATTGAGACTGGCCCACAACACAATATGGACCATTGAGACTGGCCCACAACACAATATGGACCACTGAGACTGTCCCACAAGAACTGAAGGATGCTACCATCGTCCACTTATTCAAGTGAAAGGGAAATTGTCAATTCTGCAGTAACCACAGAGGAATCTCCCTCCTATCGACTGCTGGAAAGATCTCTCCTCAACCGATTGATCGCTCACCTAGAACATGGTCTTCGTCCAGAGAGTCAGTGTGGCCTCAGATCAGGTCGCGGAGCTGTGGATATGATATTCGCGGCTCGGCAACTACATGAAAAATGCCAAGAGCAACGTGGGCTGTACATGACTTTCGTGGACCTGACTAAGGCTTTCGATACCGTCAACAGTATTGGATTTTGGAAGGTGATAGGGAAATTCGGCTGTCCAAGCAGATTCACCAAGATCGTCAAACAATTCCACGAAGGTCTGAGTGATGGGGAAACATCAAATGCCCTTCCTGTGACAAATGGAGTCAAGCAGGTCTGTGTACTAGCCCCAACAAATGGTGTCAAACAGGGCTGTGTACAAGCCCCAACAAATGGTGTCAAACAGGGCTGTGTACAAGCCCCAACAAATGGAGTCCAGCAGGGCTGTTTACTAGCCCCAACAAATGGCGTCAAACAGGGCTGTGTACAAGCCCCAACAAATGGAGTCAAGCAGGGCTGTGTACTAGCCCCAACAAATGGCGTCAAACAGGGCTGTGTACTAGCCCCAACAAATGGAGTCAAGCAGGGATGTGTACTATCATCAAGCAGGGCTGTGTACTAGCCCCAACAAATGGAGTCCAGCATTGCCGTGTACTAGCGTCAAGCAGGGCTGTGTACTAGCTCCAACAAATGGAGTCCAGCAGGGCTGTGTACTAGCGTCAAGCAGGGCTGTGTACTAGCCCCAACAAATGGAGTCCAGCAGGGCTGTGTACTAGCCCCAACAAATGGCGTCAAGCAGGGATGTGTACTAGCGTCAAGCAGGGCTGTGTACTAGCCCCAACAAATGGAGTCCAGCAGGGCTGTGTACTAGCTCCAACAAATGGAGTCCAGCAGGGCTGTGTACTAGCGTCAAGCAGGGCTGTGTACTAGCCCCCAACACTCTTCAACACAATGTTCGCTGCCCTGCTCAGCGTCAGCTATCAGGGTTGTAACAAAAACGGAGTGGAAATAAAATACAGGACTGACGGACAACTCTTCAATCACAGGCAACTGCAAGCTCACAGCAAGGTCAAGGACACAACCATCTCAACCTTGCTTTTTGCAGATGACTGCCCATGTTGCCAGCACCGAAAGAGACATCCAGACGTATGTGGACAAGTTCTCAGCAGCCTGCGGTTTTCCAAACCAAAAAAACTGAAGTCATGTTTCAGCCTGCCCAGAGGGACGCATATCGCGACCCAGATATCAGAGACAAGAACAAGCACCTTGAATCAGTAGACAGCTTCACGTACCTTGGCAGCATTCTTTCCAGAGAAACTACTATTGACTGCGAGGTCAGTAACAGAATCTCCGAGGCCAGTGCTGCCTTTGGCAGACTGCGCAACAGTGTCTGGAATCGGAGAGGTCTAAGGTTTGATACGAAACTCAGTCTACCAAGCTGTAGTGCTCCCCACCTTTCTGTATGCCAGTAAGACGTGGACTGTGTACAGCAGGCATCTTAGGAAAATAAACCACTTCCATACAAGGTGCCTCTGTAGATTGGTACCCTATCCTGCCACTTTATTTTGAACAGACACCGAGATCCTCATGAAGGCAAAAATGCTGAGCATCCATACACTGTTGCAGAAGACCCAGATCAGGTGGGCCGGCCAAGTCGTGCGCATGCCAGACAACCGCATCCCAAAACAACTAATGTATGGTGAGCTGAAAGATGGCCTGTATCAAGCCAGTGGCCAAAAGAAGCATTTCAAAGACTCCCTCAATGTATCTCTGAGACGCTTCAGCATCAATGCAAACGCATTGGAATGTCTCGCACAGGATCGCAAGGCACGGCATAGAATCACTATCATTGCTGAGGAGCGCCGGACCTCCAAAGCATAGAGAAAAAAAATGCGTAAAGACAAAACAACTGACATTCATATGTCCAATTCTGACATTAAATGCTATTTATGTGGAAGGATTTTCTGTGCCAGAATTGTACCATACAGTCACCTCTGAACTCACTGGTGAGGTGCAGCACAATATGTCTGGCTGCTGTTATCATCGCTTGCAATGGACAGCTATTATTAGGTTAAAAAATACATGTGTAAACAGGAAATGAATACACTGGACATAAGTCTGGCATCCAAGCTGCAGACCAATTCAAGCTGCAGACCAATTCAAGTGGAGGTGTACTCTGAAGAGCCACCTAAAGAATGGGTGAAAAGAAGCTCCTGCACAATGACGAGGCAAAAAATAGAACAACCAAAAATTCAGTAGAGAGTTACAAGGAGGCATCACCCTATAAGTCAGTCTTGACTGTAGAGACTTACAAGGAGGCATCACCCTATAAGTCAGTCTTGACTGTAGAGAGTTACAAGGAGGCATCACCCTATAAGTCAGTCTTGACTGTAGAGAGTTACAAGGAGGCATCACCCTATAAGTCAGTCTTGACTGTAGAGTTACAAGGGTACATAACAATATAGTCAGTTTTGACTAGAGAGTTACAAGGAGGCATCACCCTATAGTCAGTCTTGACTGTAGAGAGTTACAAGGAGGCATTGCCCTATAATCATTCTTGACTAGAGAGTTACAAGGAGACATCACCCTATAATCATTCTTGACTGTAGAGAGTTACAAGGAGGCATTGCCCTATAGTCAGTCTTGACTGTAGAGAGTTACAAGGAGACATCACCTTATAATCATTCTTGACTGTAGAGAGTTACAAGGACACATAACAATATAGTCAGTTTTGACTGAAATAGTCTACTTACTTACTGATGACATAGGGTTGGTTACCTTGTTGTGTCAAAACTTAAGTACGGTACAGCTAAACAAATAAATAATTCAAAACATTGCATTCAATAATTGTTCACTGCAAATAACGATTATGATGTGATCACATTATGCTCAAATCCACACAGCTGTAAATTGGTACATGGCACAGAGTTTTGGAAGGCAATGCAATGAAGAAAGGAGCAAGCAGGTCACCCGAACCAAAGCTGGCACCTGTACAATGAAATCTCCGCAGCAGTATCTGCTATGTGGCCACCTTGACTTTATTTACACTGATGTCTCCAATGAACAGGAAAATACAATGGCACACAATCACAGTTTAGATATATATCACATCAAGAATGTAAAGATCTGTTTGTGTTTGACATCAACATACACATTCTTTACTCATATAAATGCAAGGCATATGTACACAAGTTAAAGCTGGATGTTTGAGAAGTCTAGAACAGGACATTTTAAAAGTGATACCAAATTGATGTTATAGCATATGACAGGGAACTTTCTTCTCTTCTCACGTTCCCTAAAAAACTAATTATTGAATATGACATATTGGGGTGTTGTTTCAAGAGCGTTCTTTCAAACCAAAATGGCTATTCCACACTCAGCAACCTTTTGGTCAGTGTAATTGATCAGGAATGCAATGCTATGAATTGAAGTGTCTGAGCCTGAATAGGTTAGACCCACACCATTGGTCACCTCTAACAACATGCTCTCAGTATGGCAGTGGTGCACACACATAGGGCTTTGAGAAAACCACTCAGACATGGACATGGAACAGTAGCAGTTTTAACTGCTCCGAGAATGCACGTCAAAGGTTTGTGGGCGAGTACATTTATCATCAACACTACTATATTTTATCATTGACTATATTCATAGCAGACAGTTAATCATTTTTGTATTCTGATGAAAATAATATGCAGTATTTTGTTTGCGCAGAACCAACTTTAATAAATAAAGTAGTTATATAGAAATGGAATATCAAAATGTTAGTACAGCTGCTTTACAACTTAACACTGCATAGGCACTCCATTACTACGGAAACCAAGTGACAACTGATAAATAATATTATCATACAAACTCTGCCGAAAGTATACTAAAGAAACTGTACACTGGAAGAGTGAAACCAGTCCTCGAGTATGGCATTGCGGCATGGACAACTGCAGGAAAGGCGAACTTCGAAAAAATTATCAAACTCCAAAACCAAGTCATGAGAGTTATAACAGGAGGCATGAAGTCAACGCCAATTGTAGAACTTGAAAAGATTACAAAACTGCAATCCATGACCGACAGAAGAGACTGCAGAGCCCAGCAGCAAGCAGAGAAACTCAGAAGACTGACTGACCATCCAATGCACCAGAGACTAAACAATTTTGGTAATGGGAAACTAAAGCGGAGAAACTTTGCAGAGATAGCCAAAGCAAAGATGCACGAAGACCCTATGAACGCTCTAACAACACCAAAGCCCATCCCTACTGTACGAACACCTACCTGGAGACAGCATATATTTCCAGAGGTGGTAGAAAATATACCAGGTAATGGAAACAAAAACTGCCAGACTGATAAAGAAAGAAGAGATACAACCCTGAGGTACATAACGAAAAATTACCCAAGCATGGAATGGACCCATGCATACACAGACGGCTCTGTAACAAACACGACACAGAACGGAGGGGCAGGGGCATTCTTGAGCCTACCAAATGGCAGGAAAATAACACTGTCATTGGCAACTGGAAAATACACAAGCAATTTCAGAGCGGAGGCAGAGGCACTGAGGGCGGCAGTGGAAGAAATGGTGACAGGTAAAAGGAATGAAAGCCATATAGTCCTGCTTACAGATGCCCTGGCCATAGTCACAGCACTAAAAAGCCAGAAAAATACTGAACTTAATGATTTAAGAGCAGTACTCTGTCAACTATGCCAGCAGTCCGCTCCAAAAAGAGTAGTGGTAGAGTGGGTTCCATCCCACTGTAACATCCAAGGCAACGAGGAGGCAAAAGAAGGTGCAAGACTACCACAACCAGATTCCAGTGTGACATACGAAGAGTCAAAACGGCTTATTAGAGCTAGATACATGACCAAATGGGAAACAGAACATACTGGCTACACAAAAAACGATGCCTATTAGCAGTTGAACAGAAGAGAGCAGGTCGTGGTCTTCAGACTTCGCACTGGCCACAATAGACTGAGGTATCACCTATTCAACAAATTGAAGATAGGTGGCACTGACGAATGCTCGTGTGGTACAGCGAAAATGACCGCTGAGCATTTGCTGCAAAACTGCCCGACATACGAGGACCAGAGAGAGCAGATGTGGCCATCACCAGTGGCAACACTAGACAAGCTCTATGGCAGTGGACAGCCTCAGGATGACCGCTGCTTTTTTCGAAAAAATAAAGGTCGACGTCTGACAGCGTAAGAAGAAGATACAAACTCTGCTATTTGTGTTAATCTAATATGGAAGGGTATACAGTAGAACTGATTACCAATGGTGGCTAAAAAAAATTGAGATTGAGAGAGTTGTACATATAAGCAGACACAGATGTGATGATTGGATCATAGAACTTGCCAGATCAATACAGCTACAGCACAACATAAGGCTGCATATCAATAACATCTACAAAACCTCTAGAAAACAATTTATTCTATATTTAATTTTCATTACTCAGATTTGTGGATGTTTCTATAGTTTTTGTTTTTTTGTGGCTGAAGTTTATTTGGTTACTTCCTACCTGACATTGTTGGTCTTAAGCTGAAGTTAATATGGTTTTTTCCTATCTGACATATTGGTACTTGGCTAAAGTTAATTTGGTTACTTCCTACCTGACATGTTCGTCTTTAGCTGAAGTTGATTTGGTTACTTCCTATGTGACAAATTGTTGGTTTTTGGCTAAAGTTAATTTGGTTATTTCAAATGTGACATATTGTTGGTCTTTGGCTGAAGTTAATTTGGTTACTTCATACCTGACATGGTTTTTGGCTGAAGTTAATTTGGTTACTTCATACCTGACATGGTTTTTGGCTGAAGTTAATTTGGTTACTTCATACCTGACATATTGTTGGTCTTGTTGATCTCTGGGTTGTAGAGATCGGACGCCCGTGTGCATTGTCGCACATGTTAAAAACCCCTCTGCAGTTGGAAATCGAAAAGAGTATCTTAATGACCGCTGCCCTGGCAAAATTCTAAAATTATGTTGAAAATCCACCCATCCATTACAGTATTCTCACTGGCGCTACAAAGTTTGTGCATTGTGCTGAGATTCTCAAAAAATATGAAGAACAGAGCACTAATGGGTTAAACTATGTGCAATGACGTTGATTCTTTGACCTAAACTAAACTAATAGTGCAATCTAATGTCTCTAGGGGATAAGGATCCCTCTGTGTGACATAAAAATAAACTCACTGCCACAATGCGAGCATTTCAAAAGAGGTGGTTAACAGTACAATCTAACCAATGGTAGATGACTCTAAACTCATAAGTGACACACCCTACCATTCACACATGTCAAAAGCTTCCTGAGTGTGAAGTAGCCTTGGTTTAAAAGAGCATTTTGGAAACAATACCACAATACTTAATTAGTCGCTCTGAGGTGCGGAAGTATTTTATTTCCTCCTTTCTTATAGTTTCTACATGCTCTGCCATCCTTGGTCACCTCTTATGACATGCCTAACTAATTAGAATGTAACTGTTCGGCACCAGTAATAGATTATGTATATGATAAAGGATTCAAATAGTGAATAACTCACTTTTACAGGTATCTGAAGACGAAGAGATCCATATCATTGCTGTCAATGATTATTTTTCAGACATTTTCTTGTGTTTATATTCTGTTTACATAAAAGTCAGTAAACTCAACAACACATATTGATCATCTACATTTATGGTAACACTTTTAAGCAGCAAAGGAACAATTATTATGGCAAACATAAATCTACATAGCCTGTTAAATATGAGATGCTATTAAAATAGAAATATTTATATTCAAGAAATACAACAATAAATGTAAAAAGGCAGTGTGGAATTAATTTGATTAGCAAAGTATAAAATGAAATAAATTATAAACAAAATTACAAAAGGCTGTAGACAAACAAAATATTATATTATAAATTAATTTTTTCATCCACACACTTTTTAATTGGAGAAAAAATGTATAAATAAGCAATGGCAAGATTAAACAGAACATTTAGTTATTCGCACTATAGAATCGCATACAGTAAAGATTAGTTAATATATTTTAATAGTTTCACATTGAATGCAACAGATACAAACACAAAATATTAATAATGTTAACAGTGAAAAGAAGAAAAGAAAATTCTGAGTTAACGCTGAAGAACATTTTTTTTTTTAATACAAAAACTAATCATCTAAGTTAAACAAATAATTTCCAGATATCCAAGCTGTAACAGAAACCCTGAAATCAACCACAGAAATATTTTTTTTTATTGTTTCTACGCACTGATCACCATAAACGTTCTAATAATAGAGACAAACGTGAGCCCAAAAGGCAAACCACAGAAGACATGGAATGGAACAGCACCTTCTAAGGGCAGACGATGGATTTGCAGAACAAAAGAATACCTTTTAGCTATCTGACAGACACTGATCTGCCTAATTGAAAACCAAGACTCCTGTATTTTAGTTCGTATGCTGGGTTTGTGTTTGCGGCTAAATGTATCCCGATTAGTTGTTATAGCTAAGAGATAAAGGCTATTACCTTTCCCAGAAAGAAAGCGTGAACCACTTTGGTTTCAAATCCCACAAGTTTTAAGTTTCCCCTGGTCTCAAGGGAGATGAGACAAGCATTTAGTCATATTGGAGATTCAAATAAAAAAGCTAAATAAAAGCTGTCATTGGTCTCAGTCTGTCTCTCACTCTTTCCAGGACCACATCACTTTCTGTATTGTCCTTACCATTATCTTCTACTTTATCTTCATCAGTACCAGTACTAACTAGATCCTCAGCCAAAGTCTCGCTCATAAGTTCATTCACGAACTGAAAACAATTTAGGAACAGTCAACTTTGAAAATTCACAAAAAAACCTACAAACCTAATCTAAATAAAAAAAGCACCACAATTTTGAAAAATGTAAAATCTTGCCTAAACAAATATCCATGAAGTAAGCTATATCAGCGAAGCAAACTGATTACAAAATGTAAAACTCAATGTCTATTAATAGCAGGTGACAGCAGGAATACGACACAGAACGGTTTAAATCTAATAAACGAGCATCCAAACATTGTTATTGTCTGATAAACTGACACTCATACCATACTGTATTTTTCCTATTGCTCAAATATAATTAATGCTCACGGCTTTTATTCAAAGGAATTAAGCTTTAGCAATTGCAATGAGGTACACATCGTCTATGGCAAATATTAACACAAGTATGAAGCAGCTATTCACAATGTTTCAATACAACCTACATTGCAACTCAGTGACCTTACATATAACCATTTAATACCTATTTATGCTGCAGTTAGCATTGTAGTTGCAATGTTATGAATGTCACCCTCTAATATATAGCACATTTTCTATCCTGCTTTCAAATATCCTGATTTATCTGCAGCACTAAAATTACAAATTTATAGAACTCACATTAGTTTCTTAAGTTAACTTTTATTGAAGCTCATTCACAGATTGTTCCTATTTAATATAACAATGAACAAATATCATAAACAACTAATCCCTTTGAAACATCAGCATTTCATATCTATTTCATCGTAATAAGATAATACTTTCACATGACAATTAATAAATATGATGTGCCACTTCTTAGAATTTTTGAGCTGCGGAGTTAATATCTTAAAACCTATGACAAGCAGCAAAAATATATAGATTTTAAGAATAAAGCATACACGTTGTCTTTACGGCTCCTTGGCAGCATCAGCATTCCCAGTTGCTTCTGGTGACTTCTTTTCAGGACTCTATAATATAACCATTTTTATTGATTGTACACAAATCACTTCCATATGGTTCTTAGACATAATTTGGAAAATGTTATCCCTTTAAACTGGAAAATCAAAAACATCTGTAATTTGATACTGCAATGAAGTGTGTAATACAATAAATGGATATATAAACAGTTTTAGATTTTTTAACACTTAACAAATGAGTTCCGACATATAAAGGTATTAATTGTTCCAACATAAATAACCTATAATGGTATATAATCTTCCAACATATTAACCTATAAAGATATTTATAGTTCCAACATTTTAAATATAATTAGACTATAAAGGTATTTATTATTCCAACATATTAACTTATAAAGGTATTTATCAAGAACCAGACATCCAAGACGTTGTTTCGTTGTTTAAAATGCCCATAATGCGTAGGTTTACACTTTTGTGCGCCCTGAAAAAGACGTTAAGTGGCGGGTTGCAGTAGCTGTCCTCATATCCTAAGCAAATTGATGAAGGTGGGCTGGGGTCCTTCAGGCAGTTGTGCTATGCTTGACTTCATCTGTGTGTTGCTCACTACTACGGGGATCACATTAATCCCTCACCTTGTTTGCCAGGCTGCAATGACAACAGTCCGTTTCCAGGAAGGGCTACGAGGAAGCCAAGGTGAGAATCTTGGCCAGTATATTTTGTCTGATCAGTATGTTGTGCCTGACCAGACAGTCTTAGGTCAGGACCTCCCGTAACCGGTGAGGTCGTTGGGGCACACATGAAGACATCCTCACAACCCCACACCACCCCTCTCTGTCAGATGCCGCTGCCTGTGACTCTTCTGGTCGGATACTGGACCATTCTGTTATGTTGTCCTCCCATCTCTTTTTGGGCCGGCCTCTATGTCGTCTGCCATGCACCTTTCCGTGGAGAATTGTATTTGCAAGACCATTTGATCTCGATGTGTGACCGTACCAAGCAAGTTTCCTGATTTTGACAGTTGCCAAGAGGTCTTCAAAAGGCCCTATTGCTGTTGTAATTCTATCTCGTATTTCCTCATTTGTAACTCGATCTTTGTACGTGACATTTAAAAGTCTCCGGAAACATCTCATCTCCAAGGCCTGTATCTTTCGTTGAAGGTCAGCTGTAACTGTCCATGTCTCACCCGCATAGAGGAATATTGACAGGACCAGTGTACGCAGTAATCTTATTTTCGTGCATAGTGCTAACCGTTTATCTTGCCAGATTTTGTTAAGCCGTGTAAGCGCCGCTATTGTCTGTGCTATTCTGGCCAACACCTCACATTTTGATCCTTCATCACTGACAATTGACCCAAGATATTTAAAACAGTCAACCACTTCGAGTTCCTGACCGTTAGCTTTTATCCTGCTGTTGAAGCCCATGGCGTTGTTGGTCATTAATTTTGTCTTTCCAGCGTTTATCTCCATACCATAGTCAAGAGCTGTTTCATCGAGCCTTCTGACCCATTCCTGGAGTTCTGCTTCTGAACTTGCCAACCCGTCGATATCATCTGCAAAACGAAGGTTGGTAATCGTTCGGCCCCCTACCTTGACAGTACCAACGTGACCTAAGAGGGCCTCACTCATAATTCCTTCAAGGAATATATTGAAAAGAGTTGGAGAGAGTGTACACCCCTGTCTCACACCAACTGATGTGCGAAATCACAAGAACTGCGCTAAACGCCTTGTCATACAGGTGTTCAAGGACCGTTATAATATTTCCGTTGATTTTATACATCCTCATGGTTGCCCAAGGCGCTTTATGCCATACCCTATCAAACGCCTTCTTAAAATCCACAAACACATGATACAGTGTTTGCTGCTGTTCTAGATATTTCTCGCTTAGCAGCCTTAAATTAAATATCTGTTCTGTAGTGCTTCTTCCCTGTCTGAACCCTGCTTGCTCCTCGGCAATGATGTTCTCTGCTTGGGGTTTCAATCGGTCAAGGATTAATCTAAGCATGACCTTGCTAGGGTGGCTGATGAGGCTTATTGTTCTGTAATTTTGGCACAGCTTTAGGTTTCCAGACTTATGTAAGGGTATAACTATTGATTTCGTCCATAAGTCCGGCCAGTTTCCTGTCGCCCATATTTTGTTGCAGATGTGTGTCAGGCCTTCCACCACTACCTCTCCACCTGCTTGTAAGAGCTCTGCTGGTATGTTGTCCCCGTCGGCCGCCTTACCTCTTCTCAATGTCTTTACCGCTGCAATTACCTCTTCCTTCGTTATTAGTTGGTGTTGGGGGGATTTTTTTCTCAGGTTCGTTTCGCCCTTCAAAGTTATATAGCTTGGAACAGTACTCTGTCCATCGTGCCAGTACATCCTTGTCCTCAATAAGGCACTTGCCGCTTTTATCATGGATCATAAGGTTCCTGCCTTGTCTTGGTGTTACCAGTTCTTTGACAACCTTGTATGCTCCTTTAGCATCATTTCTGTTTAGTCTCTCTTCGATGTTTGCGCATTGCTCACATATCCACACTTCGTTCGCCTCTCTCATCTTTTGTTGTATGGCTTTCTTGACCTCTTTATAACTGCCGACCTCCTCCGGTGGGTGATTGTGTTTTATCAGTGACCTTCTTTTATCACAAAGGTCTAGAATGTCTTTGGTCAGCCATGGCTTCTTTTTTCTTTTGTGGCATCCCAGGATCTCAGTTGCAGTATCTATGAGAGCTGTGTTAAGAGACTGTAACTGTATCCAGTGTCTCTCTTAGAGCCAACAGTGGCGCAAATGTCCCTCCCACCCTTGCTTGGAACACTTCGGTGATTTTTGGGTCCATTAGTTTGTCCAGGTCAAACTTTAGCCTGGTCACATCCTTCTTTGCGACTCCCTTCAATCGCAGACACATGGTCATCATAACCAGATCATGGTCGCTTCTTATATCAGCTCCGGGGAAACTTCTCGTTTTGTCGGTGTTGATGCTTGATCGGAACCTCCTCTGGACCAGTATGTAGTCAATTTGGCTGTGCACTTCCTTGCTTGGATTATGCCATGTCCAGAGTCTCGACGGCTTGTTTAACCCAAACGTATTTGCCACCAACAGCTGGTTACATCTGGCAAATTCTAGGAGTCTGAGGCCCCGGTCATTGGTTTCTTTATTTCCGTATGGGCCACACGTTCCCCTCCAGTCGTGAACTGCATCTCCAATTTTTGCATTCCAATCACCCTGGACTATCAATGTCTTTTTTTGGCGTTTCGTGTATCAGACTTTGAAGTTGATCATAGAATGCCTCTATTTCACAATCTTCATAGTCTGCAGTGGGTGCGTAGCACTGTATTATGGTAATATTAAACGGTGCTGCCTTTAGTGGTAAGATAATAAAACGGTTAGATATTGGGCGGCAACCCAATATGCATCTGGCTGTGTCTTTATGCACCAGTATCCCCACTCCGTGTAAATGTTTGTCCTCCCTGCCACTGAAGTAGAACTTGTGGCCCTCCTCCGTGGTAAACTCTCCAAAGCTTTTCCATCGAGCCTCGCATATACCAAGGATGTTCCACCGGTAGTTCTCCATCTCGTGTGTTAGTCTACCTACCCAGAAAACCAAGTTAAATGAATATATGACGAAAAACATGCAAATATTACATTCATGAAATTGACGGAAGGGCACCACCAGGAGTGGAGCCTGCGGCTTAATTTGACTCAACACGCCAACACTGTGAAATGACTGACAGCACTTTCGTTGGGTCTAATAGGGAACGTGTGCTGGAATTAGACCCACGGAAGACAGGTCAGTTTTACCCTCTTAATGAAAGAGCGTTGCTACGGTAATCCTGCTCAACCCTAGAGGAATCGCAGGTTTCAGACACTTGGTCATTGACTGACTAAAAAGCCCTCTATTGATTCGTTGGGTCTAATAGGGAACGGGTGCTGGTATTAGACCCTCAGATGACAGGTCAGTTTTACCCTACAAATGACAGGGCGTGCTACGGTAATCCTGCTTAATTCGAGAGGAATCGCAGGTCGCAGACATTTGGTCCACGTGCTTGGCTGATAAGCCAATGGTGCGAGGCTACCATCTGAGGGATTACGGCCGAACGCCTCTAAACCGGAATCCCGCCCTAAATCTCAGCACCACTGCGATGGGAGGCTACGATATGGTTGGGACCTGGGGTTCGCGTCTCAGCCCGACCTGGTCGAGCCGCAGAAAGAGGTCTCTGCCGTCCGCCGATCAAAGAAGAAGAAGAAGAAAGCTAAATAATTACCAAATTTATTCCAACATAAAATATTACCTTAGGTCTGGGATCAGCTGTTGGATCTAGAATTATTTTCCCGATGTTCTTACGGTCACAAAGCTTCTGCATTGCTTCACCAACCTGCAATAATTATTTTTTGTGTTTAAAGAAAATTAATTATGAGCGATAAATTGCTGAAAATATAATCTGCAAAATACATTTTTGTTTGATTACAGACCTTTGTGTGTGTGTTACAGATAATCAAACATTATCTTCCTTGTCTTTGTCTTGTGAGCTTCTTTCAACTAGATTTGCAGAAAGTAATCCTAGACTGAATATGTGCCTAGACATATTTTATGTCCTCGTTCTCATTCTTTGCTTCAAATCATTTATTAAATAGGACGACGTGAGCTAGTGGTTAAGTGACACGGCTCACAACCCGAAGATGCTGGGTTCGCTCCCCATCACAGCACCGGTCGTTACCCCAGGGAAGTAAACCCTTAGAAAATGCAGAAGAAAGCAGATCCTTACAAAAAATGCATGCTGAAGTCGGATACACTGGGTCGACAGATGCAAAATAAAAACAGCGTGCAATGCACACCGTCTTGGAGAATACAGAAATAAGGATAAAGCAAAATTTAACAAAATAAAAATGTATTAAATAGCTTTGTCAGCTGAACTAGAATTTCATCGATAGTTTTATGGACATGTGTGGTTGCTCCATCTGTGCCTGGGGCTGTGCCTGGTTTTGACTGCTTGATGCCATGGAGGTACTCATAGGGATCTTCTTCGTACGCTGTAAAACGTCAACCTGTATTTTTTCAAAAAAAGCAGTGGTCATCCTGAGGCTGTTGACACTGCCATAGAGCTTGTCTAGTGTTGCCACTGGTGATGGCCACACGTGCTTTCTCTGGTCCTCGTATTTCGGGCAGTTTTGCAGCAAATGTTCAGCGGTCATTTTCCGGGTACTACAAGTGCATTCGTCAGTTCCACCTATCTTCAGTTTATTGAAAAGGTGGTACCTCAGTCTGTTGTGGCCTGTGCGGAGTCTGAAGACCACGACCTGCTCTCTTCTGTTCAACTGGTAATAAGCATCATTTTTTGTGTAGCCAGTATGTTCTGTTTCCCATTTGGTCATGTATCTGGCTCTAATAAGCCATTTGGACTCTTCGTAGGTCACACTAGAATCTGGTTGTGGTAGTCTTGCACCTTCTTTTGCCAGTCTGTCTGCCTCCTCGTTGCCTTGGATGTTACAGTGGGATGGAACCCACTGTACCACTACTCTTTTTGGTGCGGACTGCTGGCATAGTTGACAGAGTACTGCTCTTAACTCATTAAGTTCAGTATTTTTATGGCTTTTTAGTGCTGTGACTACGGCCAGCTCATCTGTAAACAGGACTATCTGGCTTTCATTTCTTTTGCCTGTCAGCACTGCTTCTACTGCAGCCCTCGTTGCCTCTGCCTCCGCTCTGAAATTGCTTGAGTATTTTCCAGTTGCCACTGACAGTGTTATTTTTCTACCATTTGGTAGGCTCAGGAATACCCCTGCCCCTCCGTTCTGTGTTGTGTTTGTTACAGAACTGTCGGTGTATGCATGGGTCCAGTCCATGCTTGGGTAGTTTTTCGTTATGTACCTCAGTGTTATGTCTCTTCTTTGTTTTTCAGTCTGGCTGTTCTTGTTTCCAATACCTGGTATATTTTCTACGATCTCCGGAATGATATGCTGCTTCCAGGTAGGTTTGCGTACAGTAGGGATGGGCTTTGGTGTTGTTAATGTGTTCATAGGGTCTTCGCTCATCTTTGCTTTGGCTATTTCTGCAAAGTTTCTCCGCTTTAGTTTCCCATTTCCAAATCTATTTAGTCTCTGATGCATTGGATGGTCTGTTAGTCTTCTGAGTTTCTCTGCTTGCTGCTGGGCTCTGCAGTCTCTTCTGTCGGCCATGGATTGCAGTTTTATAATCTTTTCAAGTTCTACAATTGGCGTTGACTTCATGCCTCCTGTTATAACTCTCATGGCTTGGTTTTGAAGTTTGCTAATTTTTATCAAAGTTCGCCTTTGCTGCTGTTGTCCATGCCGCAATGCCATACTCGAGAACTGGTCTCACTCTTCCAGTGTAGTTTCTTTAGTATACTTTCGTCTGCTCCCCAGCTTGTGCCACCAAGTTTCCTCATGATTGCCATGCTTTGTCTGGCTCTCATTCGGTTTCTCTCGATCTGACTTTTTCAAATGTAACTCCCAGGTAGTTTGGGTTGTCGTTTGACCGCAGATATTTGCCGTTAAGACATTTTGGTGTTCTGGGGTTTGTTTGAAAACGAGAATATCGTACATGTTTTTTCCTCATTTATTTTGACCAACCATGAGTTCGCCCACTCCTCCAACGATGTTAGGGCCTGCTGCATCCGATTGCTTGCTATGATGAAATTTTTTTCAGAGGTCCACATAGCCAGATCGTCTGCAAACATGGAGCTGTGGACTCTTCTTGGTATATTCTCTATGATGTTGTTTATATACACCAGGAAAAGTGTGGGTGACAGTACTCCTTCTTGGGGTACTTCCTGCTCAAGTGTCACCTTTTTGCTCATCTGCCCTTGTACTTGAACTCTGGCTGTTCTGTTTTCAAGGTAGTGGCTGATCCATCTGTACATTTTCCCACAAACTTCACTTCTTCGTAGCTTGACTTTAAGTCCCTCTTTCCACACCTTGTCAAAGGCCTTCTCTAAATCCACCCAAACCTCTACTGTGTGTTTTTTCTCCTGGTAAGCATCCTCTATTTCCTGGGCTATGAGAGTGATCTGGTCCTCGGTTGATCTGTGGTGTCTAAGGCCTGCTTACTGTGGAATTAGTATGTGTTTTTCTTCCAGATGCCACATCAGTCTGGTGTTTATCATACGCTCCATCAGTTTTATTACACAGTTCAGTAGACTGATAGGCCTGTATCCATTTGGATCTGTTCTATCTTTTTCTTTCTTTGGTACTGGTATAAGTACAGCGTCTTTCCATGCCTGCAGTACAATTCCCCTTTTCCAGCTTTGGTTCAGGAGTGACAGTAACTTCCTCTTTGCTGTTTGGCCCAACCCCATCAACATTTCGTTTGTTACCCCATCTTTTCCAGGTGATTTCTTTTTCTTTAAAGTTCTCAAGGCCTCATTCATTATTAGTTTTGCCATCATGTGCTCCTCTGGTGCCATATTGATGTTGTCGTGGCTCTTTTGGTCTTCACTAATGTATGTATGCCTGTCTGTAGGACTCATAGGGATTAATCCGTGCAATCGGTTCTATCTCAATCGGTTCTATTCTTGCCAGTCTTTTGGGAATTTCAGCCCTTGATGAAAAGAGGTCACTGTAATACTGTTTGCATTCTGCTTCGATACTTAAACCTTCCAAGTATTCACTTTCTGCGCATTCCGTTTTTGCCCATAATTATTCTGACTTTTGTATCCAATTCTCTTCCATTGTTGTTGTGGTCAATCTTCCATTGTTGTTATGGTCAATCTTCCATTGTTGATGTGGTCAATCTTCCATTGTTGATGTGGTCAATCTTCCATTGTTGTTATGGTCAATCTTCCATTGTTGTTGTGGTCAATCTTCCATTGTTGTTATGGTCAATCTTCCGTTGTTGTTGTGGTCAATCTTCCATTGTTGATGTGGTCAATCTTCCATTGTTGTTGTGGTCAATCTTCCATTGTTGTTGTGGTCAATCTTCTGTTGTTGTGGTCAATCTTCTGTTGTTGTGGTCAATCTTCCGTTGTTGTTGTTGTTGTTAATCTTCCGTTGTTGTTGTGGTCAATCTTACATTATTGTGGTCAATCTTCCGTTGTTGTTATGGTCAATCTTCCGTTGTTGTTGTGGTCAATCTTCTGTTGTTGTGGTCAATCTTCTGTTGTTGTTGTTAATCTTCCGTTGTTGTTGTGGTCAATCTTCCATTGTTGTGGTCAATCTTCTGTTGTTGTGGTCAATCTTCCGTTGTTGTTATGGTCAATCTTCCGTTGTTGTTGTGGTCAATCTTCCATTGTTGTGGTCAATCTTCCGTTGTTGTGGTCAATCTTCCATTGTTGTTGTGGTCAATCTTCCATTGTTGTTGTGGTCAATCTTCCATTGTTGTTGTGGTCAATCTTCTGTTGTTGTGGTCAATCTTCCGTTGTTGTTATGGTCAATCTTCCGTTGTTGTTGTGGTCAATCTTCCATTGTTGTGGTCAATCTTCCGTTGTTGTGGTCAATCTTCCATTGTTGTTGTGGTCAATCTTCCATTGTTGTTGTGGTCAATCTTCCATTGTTGTTGTGGTCAATCTTCCATTGTTGTTGTGGTCAATCTTCCATTGTTGTTATGGTCAATCTTCCGTTGTTGTTATGGTCAATCTTCCGTTGTTGTTGTGGTCAATCTTCTATTGTTGTTGTGGTCAATCTTCCATTGTTGTTGTGGTCAATCTTCCGTTGTTGTTGTGGTCAATCTTCCGTTGTTGTTGTTGTGGTCAATCTTCCGTTAAGTTAAGGTAGCAAAAGCCAATATGATCATATGAAGTGGTGCCTCTGCAGTGCATATAATAGGTCTAATGCAAAGGAGGCTAAAAAACAGTTTGACAAGAGAACTGTAATATATGTTAACTGACGACAGTTCTGTATCAAGGACATTACGGATGAAAACATCGAACTAAGTTTAAATAAATATCAGTACTGGGTATAAAATACAAGGGCATGTCACAAACTCGTATGGAAGAATGTAGCTGGTAGTTTTTAAAGGTGTCATTAGGTGGCAGCAATGTTCAGCTTTGTGATTACTGCAGGTAGCAGACGCTAGGTGTTACATACACACGTAAAGCTAAGATAAAAAATGGCTTTTAGCAAAGGATATTCATCCTGTTACAGTTGAACGCATTTTGCAGGATCAAGATGCTGAGCAGCGCAAGAGCTGCAGTGGTCAGCAGCCCATAGCTGACTGCTAGCGTCAGGGCCAGCGAACCATAGCTGCCAAAACCATTCTACACCTCCACGCGGTGATCCTGGATAACAGGCTGCATCCGGGCAGACTGGCTAAGGAGAAGGGATAGAAGAGGGAATGCTAACCCAGTACTAACAAAATGCTTGCTGAAGTCGGATGTGTTGGACCGAAAGGTGCAAATATCGCAGCCAAGCTGTAAACTACGACACAACGCATTGCATTCTCTGGACTATATTCTGCTACTTAGGCCCATTCAGTGTTTGGTAGTGGGAGATTGAGAACGAAGAAGAAGGTGTTTTGCCATAACTGCCGACAAATTTTCTATAAAAAAACGCTCAAAAATTGCAGATGAAACCCGACCTGGTTGTCCTGTTGAGATTGCAACAGAAAGATGATTGTGGTGGGTGAGAGATTATTTGAGCTGACAGGCAAGAAATGATACAGTATAGCACCTGCAATAGGGGTCCACATGGTTTAGCCTACAGCATTAAAAAAATGTATGTTCAAATTGTGTGATATATTTACTGACTACTTCCCCTCATATATAGCAAATGCTGAAGAAATTCAAATAATTATGTGTTATCCTCAAATTTTAGTTAAAGAATGTTGCACTGCTCTACGGCAGTCACTCGTATATGTGTAAGGGATTAACAACTGTGCCTGTTTCTTATCTTAGAGACTTGGAGACTATTGTCCATATGTGTAAGGGATGCCAACTGTGCCTGTTTCTTATCTTAGAGACTTGGAGACTATTGTCCATATGTGTAAGGGATGCCAACTGTGCCTGTTTCTTATCTTAGAGACTTGGAGACTATTGTCCATATGTGTAAGGGATGCCAACTGTGCCTGTTTCTTATCTTAGAGACTTGGAGACTATTGTCCATATGTGTAAGGGATGCCAACTGTGCCTGTTTCTTATCTTAGAGACTTGGAGACTATTGTCCATATCTTGATAGATTCTTCTGTTAAAGCATTGTTTTTGTTTTGTTTTGTGCAT
Organism: Ariolimax columbianus; assembly: GCA_036924085.1. Classification (NCBI taxonomy): domain Eukaryota; kingdom Metazoa; phylum Mollusca; class Gastropoda; order Stylommatophora; family Arionidae; genus Ariolimax; species Ariolimax columbianus. Next base: position 46,757,576 of record JAVGWX010000016.1, read on the forward strand.
TATTTATGGAATTCAACCGTTCTTTATAATGTGGTTCTCAACAAATCATCATGCCTATCTATATATACAAAATATTTACTTCTTCTAATTGTTCAATATGAGACATGAAAGTCTTCTACAGAAGCTACCAGAGGGCAAGATGCAAGGGAAAAGAGGAACCGGGCGACTAAGACTAAAATTTACATCACAGACATGCAGGGACATTAAAGTACAAACATATGCTGAAATGAAGAGAACTGCAGAAGATAGGGTCATACTCAGACAACCTAACAACCAGTCTGACCAATCAAATGATGAATTGTTCTATCTTTCATTGTTTATATTGTTATTCCAGGTGCTGTGAAGCTATTTTTTATTGCAATCCCTGTTCTCACAGGACTTTTACTGTCCAAATAATACATCCCATTCCAACATTTAATAGGTCATATACATTTCTACAGATATTTGTGTATTCATTTGTGTCTGATTTATTAAGTTTTATTTTGAAACTCGTGATGCACAATGGCTCTATAAAATTCCAATACTCACATCCTCAAAGGCCCAAACTGAGTCAATTGTAGGTTTGATTTTTCCCTGACTGTACAGCTCAAGAACTTTCGACACAATTGTTCTGATGTATTCATGGTGGCCTTGACGAAAGAGTAACCGACGCATATGGAAGCCACCAATCAATTTATTATCATCATACAGCTTCAATGGATTAATCTTGTCAACTTGCCACCACTGAAAATGAAGGTATGTAATGTGAAAGTTGAACTGACAAAAATTGTGCAAGATAAATGATGATGTATACTAACTAGACTTAGAGTTACTGGTATAAATAATTTAAACCTTATGTGCAGTCAGGCAAACATTAAAATATGAATTTACAAAGCCAAACACTGAAACTGATTGTTAAGTTAAACCATGAAACATTGTTCACAAAGCTGAATGCAGAAGTTTATTGTTCACAAAAGCCATAATCTAAACTTGGTTATTGACAAATCTAAACCCTGAAACTATTTCATAAACAATACCTTAAAATTGATGATTTGCAAAGCTAAATCTTAGTTAGAACTAATCCTCCATTAAACAAAACCCTGAAATTGATAACTTGCAAAATGGAACCCTGATATTGACAATCCATAAATTAAACTTTGAATTTGATGTTAATGAAATCTACTCTTGTTAAACCTTGAAGCAAAATAATGACATTTGAATTGAGTATCATCATCATCATCATCATCATCATCTAGCATATCCTTTACAGAAAATGGCTCATACAACAGCAAATCTGTAAGACTCAATCTCTGGCCAGAACTCCCACCTCTGTCCCCATCATATTCAGGACCTCAGTGATATCTTGTGTCCATCTTCTCCTCGACCTGCCTTTCTGTCTCTGCCTCGCCCCGCTTTCCAGGCACCATACCCTTCAGTACTGTTTTCTCTAGGCCATTATGGTGTTTGATGTGGCCAAAATATTTTAACATACTAGACAAGATATTATTTACTAGTCAATTTTCATCGACATCCAGTTCTTTTAGGATATCTCCATTTTTCCTTTTCGCTATCCCTGGTATTTTGAGCACTCTCCTGTACCATTTTCAGTTCAGTTCAGTTCATCCCGTAACCCATCAGGTCATTGGGGCACACATGAAGACATGAAAATTCCACGCCAACTCTCTCTGTCTGTCGCCGCCTGACGTATCTCACCGTGACGAAGGCCTGACCACTCAGCGATGTTGTCCACCCATCTCTTCCTTGGACGTCCTTGCCCTCTCTGTCCCGGTACGGATCCAAAGAGTATCGAGTTGGGAATTCTGTTAGACCTCGCGACGTGCCCGCACCAGGCCATCTTTTGATAGATGTGAACAGATCTTCAAAAGGACCAATAGCGTCTTCAACTCTCTGACGGATGTCTACGTTCGTGACACGAACCTTATATGTAACATTTAGGAGTTTTCTATAGCACCGCATTTCCATTGCACGTATTCTGCCCTGGATATCTGCTGTAATGGTCCAGGTCTCACAGGCATACAGAAATATTGACAGCACCAAAGAGCACAGTAGTCTGACTTTTATGCCGAGGGCGAGGCGCTTGTCTCGCCAAATAGGTTGCAGCCTAGTCAGCGCCGATGTTGTTTGTGCTATTCTGGCAATTACCTCTGGCTTCAAACCCTCTTCGATGATCAACGATCCAAGATATTTCAAACGTTTCACCACCTCAAGTACCTGCCCATTTGCCTCTATGACAGATTGAAACCCTGCATTTTAGTTTAAATGATTCAATCTTTTTCTCAAGTGTTTGTGTGGTGGTCCACGTTACACATCCGCATGTTGCCATCAGGAAGATATTAGTACGCAGGTATTTTATTTTCTTCATTTTATTAGTGTTTTGCCCTAAGTTTTTCATTTTATTCAACGTCTGCATTGCCATTCTCCTGACTTCCTTCAGAATTATACCAAGTTTAAATAAAATTTACTATAAAGTATTACGCATATTTTAAATTACAGATATCACAACAACAAAAAGATCGAAATTTCAGTGAATATTACAATTGTTTCACTCCACCTCACATAAGCTGTGACGTAGTATACTGAAGTCTCAAACATTTCATTCCTGGCCAGCAGTTAAGTCTGCTGAAGGACACCCTTTACCTTTGCCAGTGTTATATAACTGAGCTTAACCATAAGTTTTGACCAACTGTGTACTGTGTGTAATATTTAGGCTGGATTAAAAACCCAACAGGCACACATGCATTTATAAACGTCAAACCAGTTTGGAGAAACAAAAGACCATCTAAATTTTTTAAATAATGCTATTAAAAAATATTTTTTAAACAAATATGGATTCAGAGAGAACAACTAAACATAGATTCGTCTTCTTCATGTTGCATGCCACCTGGCATAATCAAATTTGTATCTCTGTTTGGCCTTGTGTTTGAATCATTCCTGCTGTTGATTTGTTTCACAGCAATGATGTTTAGCTATCCAATACCTTCTGTTTGTCATCATCAGTCTAACCAACAACACCAACAAAAAATAAACTATTATGTAATACCATCAGGAAATACAAGAGAACATAAACTGTACATTTTCTATATATTGAAATTAACCATGGTCAGCAATGGGTTAAAGTCCACATAATGCCTCACAAGACGGTGAAATCTGAAAACTGAACCTATGACAATAGGAATGATGACAATAGGCTATAAATTAACTAAAGAGAGGTCCAGATTAGATATTAGGAAATATTTTTTTAGTCAGAGAGTGTAAATGCTGGGAATGCATTACCACAGAAGGTAGTGGAGGCAGGGACAATTAATGCATTTACGAATAAATTTGGTGCACATAGCTTTTAGAGCAAGGTAATGTAAATTAAACTGGTTGTATACAGACTCTGCAGAGTCTTCTAAATCAGTATAAATAAGTTAAGGAATGATGACAATATGAATGAACACAGTGGAAACAAGACTACTGGCTTGAGACCAAACAGAATTATGGAGAATTGAATTCTTCTTCCTCCTCTTCTTCAACATTCATCCTGAAAAATTCATTTGTGATGATGTGTCATGGTTTACAGAGATGCTGCGATATCTGTGCCTTTCGGTCCGACACATCCGATTTCAGCAAGGCATTTTTGGGGCTTGGTTTCCCTTCCTTTTCCAATACCTAATCTATTAACCAGGCTGCATGGCTGCAGTCTTGTTTCCACTGCTACCACTTGGGGGCGGAAAAGGGTCTTGGTCAGTTATGAGTCACTGACTCCGATGCAAGCAGACAGCTATGAGTCACTGGCACTGTCAGCTCATTCCCTGCTTCATCTTCAGCCTCAAATTTAACTTAAAGCCATATACTTCAGCAGAGAAAAGTAAATAAGTAAGTAGTCTGTTTTCCAAGATGGCACACTGAAAAGATTTGTTTGTTTTGTCAGAAATAAATGCAACATGTTTTACTTGGTTTGCATTCAGTATGCTCAATTTGCATGCAATATTTTGGCATGGTTAACCACTGCACTCACTATATGCTACACATATGAACCTGATATATTTCTACTTTACATGAAAACACCAGTGTTAATTTGTTTTTCAAGTCAGTGATAATTTTCTACATGGTAAACTCTTGCCAATATTGCCTATATATTGAATTTGTATCATATATTTATCTGAGCTGAAATTACGAATACCAGATAACTGTAAATGCTTTCAAGTTTACTTAAAGTTTACTTCATTATCCTTGTTCTACTAGTATATTTTGTAACGTTGCTTATTCTGTGGGTTTTTTATCAGATGTACTTCGTTTTAGTAAAATTGAGAAACACCATCTTGCTTTCTTACCTTATTATTGAGACTGTTTTAGCTACCCTAAATTAATTATGATATTCTTCATCTGGACACTTCAAATGTGTTATGTCACTGACAGGTTTTCCTAAACTTCCAGTACATTCATTTTTAGCATTCAGGGGAAAATGAATTATATTCTTCTTCTTCTGTGTTCTCAATCTCCTGCTACCAAGCCTTGAACAGGGCTTTGCAAGTTGCAGGATGTAGTCCAGAGAATGGAATGTGTTGTGTCGCGATATTTGCACCTTTCGGTCCGACACATCCATCTTCGGCAGTGAATTGTATTAATATTACATTAAAAATACGCTTGAAAATACAACTTCTGTATTTTAAAATTATAAAATACATCTGAAAATGTACTAAAATAAATAATATATATTTTGACTAATATAGACGATCTCAATTAGGTGAGAACAGTTATAAAACCAAATGCATACAATAAGTCCATTTATATCACAGAGATATAAACTTGACATATTACTATTTGACATATTTACTAAGATAGGGACATGGGAGCTGAGTTATTGGTAAAAATTGTGGATCCTTTATTATAAACTTCATTTTCAACCTATTTTTCCTTTTTAATAACTTTTGATTGTTATATCTATGTAGTGATGGAGTGGTTTCGAGGTAAGACGTCAGCCTTGGGTATTGGAGATCGCGGGTTCAAATCACGGTGGAGATCTAGATTTTTTTTCACATGGACTATCTGGTATTTTCCCGGATATCTGGGTAGTAGAGATCGGACGCCTGTGTGCAGAGTCACGCATGAAAATCCCTCAACAGTTGGAAATAGAAAAGAGTATGTTTAACGGCTGTTGCGCTGGCAAATTCTAAATTATGTTTAAAATCTATCCAATTTATTATGGGATCCTTGCCGGTGCTATGGAGTTCATGCATTGTGCTGAGATGCTCCAAAAACAAGCACTTATGGATTAAACCATGTGCAATGACGATTCTTCAACTAGACTAAACTGTATCCATCTAGTATGTCGTTCCGTAAGGCCATGGTCCATTGAAAGTACTTAGTATATGTTTTAAATGGCAACTCATTAATTGGATGCATTTTAAATTTAAATTACATAAAACTCTACTCAAATGTATGCAAAGATATAAGCAAAGCAAACAAAAACATAGTAACAAACAAGTTCAATCTCCTACAACCAAGGATTCCAATACTAATAACCAATTGAGACCAAATTATAACATTCAAGCTATCATAACTAATGATATGTTACAAAACACACAATTAATTATCCATTTCTTCAAAGCTAATTAATACAACACATTTCTAATTTATATGTCTTACAAAATGTCTTTACTACAGATGTATGCAAAAACCTACTCAATTCTGCTCAACCTTTTGAAATAAGGATCAGCTACTTTTTGTATAAAGGTACCCCAGCCTACACTCACAAATTATTTCTCATGTTATGGCCCAGGCAAAGATTACAGAGTAGCAAAGTAATAAGTCACTGTGACCTTCCAAGCATGCATTTTTGTCAAATATAAACATTTGTACATAGAACTAGTAACCTCATCATGTAAAGTAAATAGTTACTTAAGTCACAACTGCAGAAACACAGATGTGCTTTGGCTGTGGTTTCTTGTTTGGGGGCCAACTGCAGGATGACACAGTACTTCATGATGTATGAAATGATTTCTTGTATGTAGGTCAACAGTAGGACGATACTGTACTTTCTGAAGTTAGATTTTTGTTTGGTGGTCAACTGCAGGATGACACTACTTTGTAAAGTGTGAAATGACTTCTAGTATGGGGACTAACTGCAGGATGACACACTACTTTGTAAAGTGTGAAATGACTTCTTGTATGGGGACTAACTGCAGGATGACACACTACTTTGTAAAGTGTGAAATGACTTCTTGTATGGAGACTAACTGCAGGATGACACTACTTTGTAAAGTGTGAAATGATTTCTTGTATAGCAACTAACTGCAGGATGGCACTACTTTGTAAAGTGTGAAATGATTTCTTGTATGGGGACTAACTGCAGGATGACACACTACTTTGTGAGGTGTAAATTGAAGATTTCCTGCATGGGCGCCAACAGCAGGACGTGTGAAATTATTTCTTGTATGGGGGCCAACTGCAGGATGCCACTGTACTTTATTGAGTATTCATTCATTAAGGTTTTCTCTTGAACACAAAGTATAAGCCACCACTGCAGCTGGCTCCTTTTGAAGGAAGCCTGCTTTCAATCCTTCACCTTTTCGCACCAATACAAAACATAGGTTTTTTGCTGAAGCAGGTATAATTACAGGAAGCCTGTATTCAATGACTGATTATAATGGTAATGTCTTTTTATATAAGAATGCCAGCCCCAAGCACAACCCTCTCCCTCTTTAGTCTCCTTTCATGACATGTTTCGAAGGTGAAAGTGGGGCTATTCCTTTCATTCCAGGTACCACATGGTCAAGAAACAATCTCAGATTCTTGGTCAGTAACTGACAAAGCAGTCAGTGATCATCCTGTCTTATGTCTAAAGGCAGCAACAAATTCTCTCCACTTGCTCTGGTCTGCAACCATCTTTTGCGCCACAGCTCTGATTCATGATTTCCAATTTGACTTCCACGGTCCTCTGCCAAGTTGTCAACCTCTCTTTCATCTCTGAGGTTCATCCTATGGCAATTCTTGTGCTAGAGATGCTCTCTTCACGATTAGAATGTGGCAGATACAATTCTAGTGTTGACCGGTTATGACGGTGTGCATGTCGTTTTCATTGTTCGGGACAAACAGTTCTCGTCCTGTGATGGTGTTTGGCCACAAAATTCTATGAATCCTCCGTAGACAAAATAATAATAATGTTCGCTTAGGCGTCAAAAGTCTGTTGCGCCGAACGACCACTATCATGACCAACAGCTGAGGATTGTCCATGCGTAGTGTTTCGACTGAAATCCCTACAGACTCCCCAGGTGGAGCCGAGTACTCCGCTGCCCTGGGATAGGGGCAGAGAGTGTATGTTGGACCATTGTTTGTGTCTGGCTTTCTTTGTCCGTTCATGTCTGACACCTGTTTCTTCGTGTTCGGCCCCTGTGACCTCTGAACTCTTTCCACTCTCGTATCCTCAGTTCAGGATAACCCTTGCTGTGCTGAGAAAATGAGGTTGGGAGAGGCATCATGTAATCTCCGAAGGGGAGGGGCAGGAGGAAAGCGGGTTCAGTCCGAGCAGGAATGGCCTTGAGTAGTTATAACCTGGGCTGAATTCTGGTGTGCAATTAAGTGGAACGTTTAACGCCATCTTGGACTGGTTTCCCATGGCTTAAACCAGGCACAGCGGTAACAAGATGCAGCATAACAAACAGGATAACCAATCGAAAGCATACGAATTCCACAGAATAAAGTCCTTGATACCACCTGGTGAAGGAGTCGTGAATTATAATCCCAACAGGCACTAGCAAACAGCAGAAAACCACACAAAACCGACACTAGTCGAGAGTGCAGCCATTCAGGCGCCACCATCTTGCTTAGTCAAAATAGTCCCCCAAAGATGTTTCAATTTAATTTTCAGGCTTCTTTTTTTCCCCCCAAATATTAATATCAAAATAAAATCCTCAGGTATTAACTAGATGGTGAGAACAGTATAATACTGAACATAACTACTCATTAAATAACTCCACAAATTATACAAATCTGCTGTGATACTCAATGATGCTGAAGGTCAAATGCCGATAATATGAAGAGGTATGACTTAGTTACCAAATAGGACAGAAATAAAAAGTCTACATTACTGCCACAAGGCTTTTATCAGGGACAAAGAACAAATAAAAAACACCTAAAGAATTATAACAACAATTAGCATGGACTTGACACACCAAATATAATATGACTTGGGCAGTAGCCATTAGCTAGAAAGTGGCCAGGAATGTGTGAACCACGGTATGCCAATTATAACGGAGTAGGTCAAACAAGACATGATCAATATGATTACACAAAAGCATGAATATTATACAATGTGTACAAATGTATAAGTACATATGTACATACACAAGTACAAATACATATCTATTCGTGCAGCCATGAGTATACTCACTAACACATACCCATATATGTACGTATATAAAGAAACACACATGAGGACATGTACATAAACATATATCCACATACAGACACACACACATGTACATGGACATAGAAATGAATTAATAAACATAATATGCCAGGAAAACTAGCGTTTCTACAAAAGGCCCTAGCCTAATAATAATAGTTGCCCATCGCAAGTGAAGAAAGCGATATCATCAGACTATTGCTACAAAATGTGTTCTCTGATGGCAGTAAAGACCAATTCTGGAACAGCATAGCCTGCCACATTCAGGATACACATGTGTGGAGCCAGCTGTGAAATAGTTCTGTGTATTGTTTATATTGGCAACAAGCATCCAATGAGCCTCTGGTATGCTATACTATCTGCAATTTGAGCACCTTTGGTGATGCTAGCATGCCAGGTGGTACAGTCTTATGCAAGCATCTCCCAGGAGGTGACATCAATATTGAAGCTTTTCAGAGACACTTTCAAGTAGTCTGTGTAGCGTTTCTTCTGTCTGTCTGGTGAGCGTCTGCCGTGTTGTGAGCTCACCATATAAGTTGCTTGGGGAGCAACTGAGCTAATTTATCTAACAATCCATCGTAGCTGAGCTAATTTATCTAACAATCCATCATAGTGAGCCAATTTATCTAACAATCCATCATAGCTGAGCCAATTTATCTAACAATCCATCATAGCTGAGCTAATTTATCTAACAATTCATCATATCTGAGCCAATTTCAGAAGTGTATGAATGCTGAACATGTTAGTATTACTAAGAATTTCAAGAGTTAGGCACTTTGTTCTGCCACCTGATCCGGGCAGCCTGTGCAGACAGCTCAAGTAAAAATGATTGAGCTGTCTGGCATGTCTGCTATACACCATCCATGTCTCACAGACATGCAGCAGAGTGGATAATGCCACAGCAAGATATACTTTTATCTTGCTGCAAAACTGATGCTTTGTTGATTCATTCCAGACGTTTGCTTAGGGCCTCCCAAATGCAGAGCTCACCTTAGCAGTCCTGTTATTGACCTCACTAATGATATTCATCTCTCTAGTGAGGGTACTGCCTTGGTAGGCAAAGCTAGCGACTGTTTGGAGACAGTTTTGTACAGTAATGTTTGGATTGATGTACGGCCCCTAGGGGCATGTTGGAAGAGTACCTCCATTTTCCTAGTGTTGATCGCGAGACCAAAGTTACAGGATGCCACCAAAAACTCCATCATGTGGACTCTTTTGTCTGGGCAAGTGTTGAGCGCGAAACCGTTCGTGAACAGGAGATCTAGAATCATGACCTCACTCACCTTGTGTAGGATTTCAGGCCCTTCAGTATGAACAGCTGACCCTGCATCATGTACCTGATATGCATGCCTCTGTATGTTTCTAGCCTAAAGCTATCTTTACCTCCGCACTTCAGGTGGGCGTCCCCATTTCTCATACTGACTCCTTGATCGATTACCATCGGTCTCCTTTTGACTATGTCCAACTGGTTCGAACTTTCATCCTCATATCTACTCTGTTCGTGAGATCTTCCTCCACCATCTGATTATTCAACATTTTAATCTTTCCCCACTTGAGTATTTCCTGATCCTCCTTCGGTAACCTACAGATGGGATATTGGGTAATTTGTTAGTCAAAAACTGGCTCAACCCTCGTCTCATAGACCTCAACAGTATCTTGTCCTGGACCAACGAGAATAGGTGCGTAACGTGTCACTATGTCATCCAGAGAAATTTGCAGGACTTCCCTGAAGCAGTGTCTAAGATTAAACAGGGTTTCTCCTGCAAGTCACGCATCTTGCTCAATCTATGCTATTATTTGCACCATTACAATTTCCAAAATTCATTTGGGAGACTGGCTATGAACTAAGTGCTCGCTGCCATCAACACCTCAATATTTATTTTTGGGATGCCTTAAACCTTATGATTTGAATACATTTCATACCTTCGTGTAAGCTCCACTGTCCATTCTTCTATGTCAAACTATCTTTCTCACTTCCACTTCCCCCTCTATATCTCTTTCTCATCATGTGTATCAATTCATTTATGTACGAGCAGCGTTTAAATCAAGCTGGGACTGTTTGTTCTAGTTCTACCTGAATGGGTTATAACATGCTGGAACTACTATCATTAGTTAGGGGTACTTGTGTCCCCTTGGTGCCATGGGCCAGTCACATGACAGATAAATAAAAATGGTGGACAACACTGTTAGTGCTTGCTTGGAACAGCATGATAAGTTTCTTGTGAAAGAAGGCGTAAAAGAAGGCGTGAAACCTGCAAAAATGTACAGAAGACTGCAATCACAATACTGTGATGAGACACTCGGCCGCATTAAGACATTTGAATGGTGTAAACATTATAGAGAAGGCAGTAGATCCGTGAGATGATCAGACAATTGCGTTTGCAGGTAAAGTGATGGCGAGTGTTTTCTGGAACAAACTTGGCATCAGTCAAGGTTGATTTTCTACTCCATGGCACCACTATCAACAGTGAACAGTATATATGCATTTTGAGTGATGTGCATAATTGTACCCAGAAAAAAACCGCCTGGTTTGATCCTGCCAAAAAAACGCTCAACCCTATTTGGCTCACCGCACTATGTGTCATTTGCAGCAACTCAACTGGGAGGTATTGCCACATCCACCTTACATGTAGCCCAGACTCAAAGGAATTTCCACCTGTTATGATTATGACCCCTAAAAGAATTTCTGGCAGGTCAGCATTTCAGCACTGATGACGAAATAAAACAGGCTTTCCTGGATTGGTTCAGACATACTGACAATCTTTCTATGCTGAAGCTTTTCATGCATTACTTAAACACTGGGATAAATGCATAAACGCATTTTGACTACTTGAATAAAATATTTTTCTTCACAAAAGAAAGTCCCGGTTTGACTTGAACTCCCTTAGTATCTTTGTATATGTGTGTGCCTGTTTGTACATATATGTTGTTTGTTTTTGTATCTGTATATATGTGCGTCTCTCTCTCTCTCTCTCTATATATATCTATATATATATATATGTGTGTGTGTGCTGGAGATGGGCATGTGCTTGTGTATATTCTCATGGTTCCATGTATGGATATCTATATGTATTTGTACATATGTACTAATATATTTGTACATAATTTGTAATATATGTGTTTTTGTGTTAAATTTATCATTTCTTGTTTGGCCTACTCTTGTCATAATTAGCATACTGTGATTGATACATTCCTGGCCAATGGCTGCTGGCCTAGTCATTTTATATATGGTGTCAAGTCCATGTTAATTATTGTTATTTGTTAGGTTTTCATTTGTTCTTTGTATCTGATGTAGATCTTGTGACCAGAATGTAGATTTAGTATTGTTTCTGTCGCAGTGCAGTAGCTGTGCCATAATGGTTTATGTCATTACAAATCAATTAACTAACATTTGAAATTTAATTACTTCTTAGCTGCAAGATTTTTGAATTCTTAATTAAATACCTAAAATATTATGACACATATCCCATTGCTAAAAATCTAGACATTAAATTTTGTATAGCCTTTGATTGATCAGTCAGAAACGGGTCAGTGATCATTTTTGCACATGGTAAACTCTTGCTGAAATTGCAGATTTATTATATTACAGATCTTTACTGTAAATCTCTAAATCCTGGTATTCAATCAAGAATGTGTGTCTGATTCCAGGTAGCCAAATGTTGAGTAAACTCATTTCACTTGTTTGCCTTGGTGCCACAAGGCCTCCAAGTCATCTCTCCACCTCAGCCTTGGTTGTCCGCGAGGGTGTTTAAAGTTGTAGGGCCACTACAACAGCATTCTACATGTCCATCTGTTATCCGGCATGCGCACCACATGGCTGGCCCATCTGTTTTTTCGTAACAACATGACATTTATGATGTCAGTGAAGGAAGTTTGACGTCTGATCTCTGCGTTGTGGATTTGGTCTTGAATGGCGATCTTCAATGATCTTCGCACCATCGCTTGTTGGGCAACACAGAACGCAGAGCTATAAATTAGCGGTGAAGGTCGATTTCCACCGTGCGGCTCGCTAGGCCTGGTGAAGGTCAGATCTTTACCAGAGCTGAAATTATGAGTTTCCATTTCCTTGAACATAATCCAACAATGAGCTGTCCTAAGCTAAAATATTTTGCCCTCCAGTTGATGCAGTTGTAAATGGGTACCCACCCTTACTGTTATGAAAGAAAACACAGCAAGGAAGGAAACGGGCCACCCTACCTCATAGAAAGCCGAGGCCTAGCACAATGAAGTACAAACACTTCATCCCCAACAGCATTGTCTTTTATCGGACTACATTTTCCGTTCAAGCTAAAACAATTGTTTAGACAAAAATTAATACATTTAATAATAGATATTGGGCGTAACATTTTCAAACAGGCAACACAGTGAGCAAGCTTTTCATGGCACTACAATGCTACATCTAACCATGCTTCAATACATACCACAAGGTTACCAGGTAACTGAAGCTTTTCAAGAGGAATATTTAAAATTCTTTGTAACAAATACTCCAGCCATGCCAAAATCAAATATTTTGTTACGAATTCTTGAGCCATGTGAATAATACATATTTCATGAATTTATAATACCTATGTATATTTTATTTTACTTGTTATTGATCCAGCAGCATTCGGGCTCTTGCTCTTCGGCCCAATGCCATGTAATGGTATCTGCATGTGTTTATCAGTTGTCTAGTACCATACAAAGCGTTCCATTTATCTGGATGTTTTATTTTACTTAAAAGCTAACAGGTAGGAATAAAAAGTTATGAGTTTTAATCCCGCAGGTTTCAAGTGTCCCCTTGTCTCAATTGGAGACAGATGATATATTCTTATGTTCTGTGTTTACGATATGCATGTAAAAAAGCCTGTGGCAGTTGAAAATTGAAAAGAGCAGGCTGTTAGCCTATGTCCAGGAAAATAATAGTAATGACATTCCTACCCAATAATAGTCTGCGTGAAGGCTAAAATGGCGGGGAAAAATAATCTCAGATGTGGATAACTCAGTTCTGCTGGCTGAAAGTGAACAAGAACTACAGGAGTTGATGATTCTAGTAAAGTACAAAAGTAAGGATAATGAATTGGACATTAACAAAGAGAACATGAAATGTATGATATTTTTAGCAAAGTTGATTCAACATCGACTATATAGATTAACAAAGAGAACATGAAATGTATGATATTTTTAGCAAAGTTGATTCAACATCGACTATATAGATTAACAAAGAGAACATGAAATGTATGATATTTTTAGCAAAGTTGACTCAACATCGACTATATAGATTAACAAAGAGAACATGAAAGGTATGATATTTTTAGCAAAGTTGACTCAACATCGATTATATAGATTAACAAAGAGAACATAAAAGGTATGATATTTTTAGCAAAGTTGACTCAACATCGACTATATAGATTAACAAAGAGAACATGAAAGCTATGATATTTTTAGCAAAGTTGACTCAACATCGACTATATAGATAAATAATAGACAGTCAAATATGGTCTTTATGACGATCTTCAATCATTTTCTGCGCCAGATTGAACTGCTGAGATGGTATGATAAAGTACTGATCTAGTAATCAGAATTGGGCAACTGCTTGTAGAATGAGACATTCGAGGTCACCGGTAGATTACACTGCACTGGATAGATTACATATTAAGGCATCATCTGATTGTATTACAAGATAGCATTTGTTTTGGATTTGTTTTGACAGTAAGAATTAAGATAGAGCTCTAATAAAACATTCAGAAAACAGTGAAGTTGTGGGATTAGCTGGCACTGTTTGCTCATAACAGGACGGCTGACAGTTATCTGTTGATAACTTATGCTCCCCTGGGAGTTGAAAGGTCATTGATTGATTGATTCTTCTTTCGCTGTCAGATGTCAACTTGAATTTGTTCAAAGAAAGCAGCGGTCATCCTGAGGCTGTCGACACTGCCATAGAGCTTGTCTAGTGTTTTTACTGGTGATGGCCACATGTGCTTTCTCTGGTCCTCGTATGTAGGGCAATTTTGCAGCAGATGTTCAGGGGTCATTTTCCATGTACCACAGGTGCATTCGTCAGTAGCACCTATCTTCAGTTTATTGAATAGATGGTACCTCAGTCTGTTGTGGCCTGTGCGGAGTCTGAAGACTATCACCTGCTCTCTTCTGTTCAACTGGTATAAGCATCATTTTTTGTGTAGCCGGTATGCTCTGTTTCCCATTTGGCCATGTATCTGGTCCTAATAAACCTTTTGGACTCTTCGTAAGTCACACTAGAATCTGGTTGTGGTAACTTTCAACCTTCTTTTGCCAGTCTGTCTGCCTCCTCGTTGCCTTGAATATTACAATGGGATGGAACCCACTGTATCACGACTCTTTTGGGTGTAGACTGCTAGAATAGCTGACAGAGTACTGCTCTTAAATCATTTAGTTCTGTATCTTTCTGGCTTTTTAGTGCTGTAACTACGGACAGTGCACCTGTCAAGAAGACTATTTGGCTTTCATTGCTTTCACCTACCAGCATTGCTTCTACTGCAGCTTTCAATGCCTCTGCCTCTGCTCTGAAATTGCTTGAGAATTTTCCAGTTGCCACTGACTGTGTTATCTTGCTACCATTTGTTAGGCTCAGGAATACCCCCCCCCCCCCCCCCCCCCCCCCCATCATTTCCTGTTATGGTTGTTGCAGAATTGTCGGTGTATGCATGGGTCCAATCAGTGCTTGGGTAGTTTTTCTCTATGTACTTCAGGATTATGTCTCTTCTTTCCTTTTCAGTCTGGTTGTTCTGGTATCCTATACCTAGTATATTTCCTATCACCTGGAAAGATCTGCTGCTTCCAGATGGGTTTGCGTACAGCAGGGATGGGCTGAAGTGTTTATATGGCGTTCAAAGGGTTTTCTCTCATCTTTGTTTTGACTATTTCTACAAAGTTTCTCCGCATAAGTCTCCCTTTTTAAAATCATTTAATCTCTGACGCATTGGATGGTGTGTCAGTCTTCTGAATTTCTCTGCTTGCTGCTGGGCTCTGCTGTCTCTTCTATCGTTAATTGATTGCAGATTTGTATTCTTTTGAAGTTCTACAATTGGCGTTGACTTCATGCCTTCCGTTATAATTCTCATGGCTTTCTTTTGAAGTCTGTTGTTGATTTTATCGAAGTTCACCTTTGCTGCTGTTGCCCATGCCACAATGCTAACCTCGAGTACTGGTCTCACTCTTCCAATGTACAGTTTATTTAATATTCCCTCATCTGCTCCCCAGCTTGTGCCAGCAAGTTTCCTCATGATTGCCATTCTTTGTCTAGCTGGCATTCGGTTTCTCTCGATCTGAGTTTTCCGTGTCATCGTCGATCAAATGTGATGCCCAAATAGTTTGGGTTGTCGTTCAGCGGCAGACATTTGTCATTAAGACTTATTTTGGTGTTCTGTGGTTTATTTGAAAGGGAGAATATACATTTTTCTTCATTTATTTTGACCAGCCATGATTTTGCCCACTCCTCCAGCAATGTTATGGCGTGCTGCATCCGATTGTTCGCTATGGTGAGATTTTCTTCAGAGGTCCACAAAGCCAGATCATCTGCAAACATGGAGCTGTGAACTCTTTTGGTATATTCTTTATTATGTTGTTTATATACACCAGAAAAAGTGTGGGTGACAGTACTCCCCCTTGGCGTACTCCTTGCTCCAGGTCACCATTTTGCTCATCTGCCCTTGTACTTGAAGTCTGGCTGTTATGTTTTCAAGGTAGTGGCTGATCCAACTGTACATGTTTCCAGATACTTCGCTTCTTCGTAGCTTGACTTTAAGTCCTCCTTTTCACACCTTGTCGAATGCCTTTTCTAGATCCACCCAACCACTACTGTATGTTTTTTCTCTTGGGAAGCATCTTCTATTCCCTGTACTATCAGAGTGATCTGGTACTCAAGTCTGGAGTGGAGGTGGTATGCCGCCTTCTGGAATAGAAGCTATGACTGTCATCCAGCCTATTGTTAAGATATAGAATTGTGTCTATCTCTTTCACTTCGTCCTCTCTGCTGTTTGTGTCTGAATATCCCAGAGTGACTGTTAAAGTCGCCAACCACTAGGCAGCTGGAGTCCTTGATTTCCATACTCGAGAGCGACAGGTCTTTGTTTGGTGGACCATACAGATTGAAGATACGGATGTCCGTTTCTTGTGTCATTATGTCGACTCCTACAATTTCTGCTTGTCCGAACTGATTTACAGATACTGTGCTACTTGGTAAGTAGTTTCATGTCAGTATCAAAACACCTTCTTTGTGACCTACTCTATCAAGTCGGAAGGTCTGGTATCCTCTGATTGAAAATCTGTAGTTAATATTGAGGTGTGTCTTTTAGATACATGTCGCGTCTATCTTGCCTTCATGCAGGTGGTTTGTTAGGGAACCATTTTGTTAAGGACTCTCTCCGCATTCCACTGCAGTATTTTGAGGATCTGGGTTTCTGGATTGATTGATTGAGTCATAGGTTTTTAAGCCAACAAGGAAATTTTGTTTCCATTGAAGTCATAGGTGCATGCATGGGGCTAGCAACCTCATCATGTAAAACATATGCTACAGAAACCACCTCAGCAAAAGCACACAAAGTGCTTTGGTACAGGCTTCCTAAAAAAAGGATAACTGTAGTGGTGGCCTTATATTCCAGCTGCAGTGAAAAAGGAACAAGAATAAGTCATAGATGAAATACATAATACATCCACTTTCATAATTATCGCCGTTTGTCAGTCAATGGACCAAAACAGAAAGCAAACGTCGGTCTCAATAACAAAACAAACCAAATGTTGTATGCTGACGACAATGTTGAAAGAAGATCCCAAGGCGTGCCTGTGCTGAGATATAAAGACATCTGTAAGGTTTTGCCATTGGATCTAGCAACTAGAAAATGACAGCTGCAGACTTAGATTTATGAAAGTCTCAAATTCGCAAAGTTTGAGGAATCTCAGATAAAATCATAATTTTTTAAACCCAGAAAAAACAAAGAAAGAAACTGTTGTTGACCTACTCATAACTTCCAAAAAGTTTGTCTGCTGCTAAACAAACAAGACCATTATATTACACTATTTACCATATAGTTTATTTGGTCATTGCAAGGTGCCTTTTTGTTTTTTAAGTTCAAATTTATTTTACAATGTCTTATAGTTTTCTAAATAAGAGCCCAAAAAACTAAACCACTACCTGATGATACCTCAGTTTAAAAATAGCTGTTTTTTGTTATTTAATTCCAACAAATACAAAATTGTAAATATGTACCATTTAAGTGAAATAATAGAAATGTGTAACATCTCTTGTAGCAGCAGCTAAACTTGTTGTTGGCCATCTGATTATTTGTCTATGCAAGTGCAGCACAGTTGTAATAATTAATATGACAAAGAAGATTGCAAATATTCATGGCTGGCAACAAAGCAAATTATATTTCTAACTTTTAGAGTTTTCTCTTCTTTATGCTCTTGGCCAGATAATGAACACATTTTCAACCAAAATAAAGTATCTTACACAACAAAGGTTCTTAAAATGTAAAAGTTTTGAGAATACTTTCTGTCCATTTTATTTTCATTCTTCTATCCCAGACAACAGCACCATCTTTCTTTGATTAGGAATCATTTTTTATACATATTTTCTTGCAGATTAAAATACATAACATGTTTGCTACGTATATGTTTTGTGAAGAAAGCCTTAATCAAACAAACAAAGCCACTTTACTGAAATGAGCAAATGCATATGAATTAGGTAGTGAAACAAAATATTGATAACAAGACAAACCGTGATAAGAAAATAAATATGCACTTAGACAACAATTGGAGACAATATTGTTGCACATTACATAAAACAGTATGAACATTTGTTTTAGCAGAAAAAGTCACAAAAATCAGACATTTTAATGAATAAACACAAAGTATTGTCTGAAGCATAAACACCCAACTCATAGTTGACTATAGTTTGTTAAGAAATTCATGCCTTTCGAGCCTTCCAATTTCACATCTTTTTGACTGAATTTATTGAAAAGTGGTATGTGCTCTATTGATCTTGATGACTTCGATGAAATACATTTATAATCATACTAAACTGATCTCAAGTTGAATTTTTCTTCATTAGGTTACATAAAAAATACTCCTCCTTAACAGGATGGAGATTTTAAAGTTTTAGTTTTACACAGGATGGAGATTTTAAAGTTTTAGTTTTACACAGGATGGAGATTTTAAAGTTTTAGTTTTACACAGGATGGAGATTTTAAAGTTTTAGTTTTACACAGGATGGAGATTTTAAAGTTTTAGTTTTACACAGGATGGAGATTTTAAAGTTTTAGTTTTACAGACACAGAGTCTCCTGTTCCATTCAAAAGCTACACAAGCCACAAAACTGTAGATAAGTCAAAAGGAGGAAATGGGAATTTCTTTTTAAAAATGGCAGCTGATTCGTTCTGCATCGAGTCATCAATGACGCATGATGTTGCTGTGTTCACATTACAGTGATGAATAAAAATAACTGAATATTCTGTCACACAAAACGACGGCAGTAGAGTAAAGTGGTAAAATACTGAGGTACCTCATTATCAAAATTATAATGAGTTGAAAGTGTAAATCCATCACAATACAGAAGGCTAATGTAATATTATATAAGTACTTCCACGTGGAAGCTAAGTGGGGTCGTTTATATCGCAACATCCAAGAACCTGAGAAGAATAGAATTCACAGACACTTGGTGTAGATTAAACATTATTAATTTGGTCGTTAAGACAGGACTATGAACCTACATAGATCTGCTACCAAAAAAATTGCAAAATTGAAATTTTCAAACCTATTTTTTGGAAAGTTGTAAGAAACAGTTGGTTTACTTTTAGGAATTGCTGGCTGCAGGAATATTTTTTGTGAAAAGTTGCCATCTGATTGCTGCCCAAAGCGAATACCTGAGAAATCCGCAAGCGAAGGATGAAAGGCTACAATATCATGTATTTGAATAAATCGCTAGCTGATGCTCACCAATGAGAAAGAATAGCAATCAGTTGAGAAAGATAAACAGGAAAATTCCAAACAGCAAACGAGAACACATAATACCAGCACATGTTGAAAGTAGGTTTGTCAATGACACAGAGCTTCTTTCTCAAGTAAAGTCAACAGATGGTTGGGAATACCATACTAAAAAGAATGAACATTTTCAGAGATTAGAGAACTCATTTCTCCCCTCTTGATAGACCGTCATACTTGGTTGTGGACAATGCATCCTATCATAATGTTGTAGTGCAGAAAGACAAAGCTCCAACTTCATCAAGCATAAAAAATCAAATCATGCCATGCAAAGAAAAATATCCTTTTTGACAAAACCCACAAGTTATTGCAGACAGACGAAGAAGACAAAGGTGGGTTACATTGACAAAATTATTACACTGCAGGAGCACACTTCTCTTCTATTCCCCCCTTAATCCAATAAATCGTATGTGGTCTGCAGTGAAGGAGCACACTTCTCTTCTATTCCCCCCTTACCCTTCCCACCTTAATCCAATAAAACATATGTGGTCTGCAGTGAAGGAGCTTGTTGCGGCATAAAACACAATGTTGAAATTGTGTAATGTTAAAGACTTGACAGATGAAACCCTCTCAAAGATGAACATTGAGTACTGGAAGAAATGTGCAGAGCCCATGCTCAGAGAAAAAGAAGAAGACTGGCAACGGGATGGATTGAAATTTATCCAGCGTTAACATTTGTAAATATCTTAGAGTCGTCAGTTTCGTAGTAAGGTAATCCAAGGGCTAATCCATGTTGATGACACCTCCACCAATAAATCCCACTATTTGCACCAGAACATGGTTATGAATCCCCATTGTTTACAGATTATTTACTATTCTGTGTACATGAGGTAAAATCTTATGTGACATAATCTTATGTGACATAAAATCTTATGTGACAAACATAGTCTGCAATCTTCTCTATATTTTGAAAGGAATTGTTTTGAAACAATTCAACTGTGTTGTATTGTAAGATGTAATGTTTAAGTCACACTGTACTGAATTTTTTTTTTTTTTTTAATATGATTCTTGCCACTGTGCAAAATCTACATATTTGTAGTTATTGATAAAATCTTACGGTTATTAGCAATCAAAGACTGCATGCAAATATTTACTATAACACATCAATTCGTTTTAGCAAAAACTGCCTAACAGAAGGGCATGAATTTCTGTAAAAATCATACTAAGTATGTGAGCTTAGTTTCTAAACTTTGACATTTAAAAAACTTACTTCATCATTTAATTTACACAAATACCCTATTGAAAAGCAGACAGATTTGGTGCTGGATGGTAGCACTACTATATTAGAATTTTCAGCTGAGTAAAATAAACAAAATTGATACAAAGATCACCAAAATGTACTTACAGATTTGGCAAAGCTAAAAAAACTTTTTGTTTCTCCTGTGATAATGTTGGATGAACCTAGACAAACAAGAAGATAATTCAAAGTCAGTTTAAAATATAGCATATAGCATAGCTCAATAGAACACATGCAACAACAACAAAAATTGGATCACAACATTATAACATGCAATCAATGTTTATAAAAATATATCAAAGCTATTCATTTTTCAATATATTTCAAATTAAGTGCTACAAATATTGAAAATTGCATATAAAATGCTTTAGACAAAAATAACATTTGCACTGGAAGAAATGAATCAAAAACACACAATGCCAAGCTCTTCCTTTCACAAACAATCACATTCACATTCCATTTCTTCATAAATAGCAAGACTAATATTATAGTATAAACAATAAGGAAGAAAGAGTCATTCTTTTAAAATACACCAACCAAAATCAATTCTGGTGACATTTTAAAATACACCAACCAAAATCAATTCTGGTGACATTTTAAAATACACCAACCAAAATCAATTCTGGTGACATTTTAAAATGTATTTTTTGCACATTGTGATGACTCAGAAATGGATAGACATGTAACTTTTCTATCACTTACTTCCCCTTCCCCTGTCAAACCTGCTCAAGATTTTAAAACTGACTGTTTGCATTTGAAGAGCTACAAGAAATATGCTTAAAGCTATGATTTTGATGTTTCAAGATGAGAAAATGTGTACCAAATTGCCCACTTACTGAGTTTGTTTTACAGTTCTTTGCCCAATTATGCTATATTTTTGTTAAATCTTAAATTCTTAAGAAAATGTTTCTGCATGTCATGAACTCTCCCTAGAGTCCATTATCTTGAAGTGGTGAAGTAGCCTGCCTGTCTCAATTACCCCAGGAGCTAAACCCACAGAAACAATGTGACCAAAAGGTTCACCCAGGCTGGGTCCTGGGGAAGAGAATAGACTCTTCTTCTTCTTTGTTCGTTCTCAATCTCCCACTACCAAACCCGGAAAGGGTCTAAGTAGCCGAATGTAGTCCAGAGAACGGAATGCGATGTCGTATTTTACAGCTTGGCTTGGCTGCGATATTTGCACCTTTCGGTCCAACAAATCCGACTTCAGCAAGCATTTTTTTAGTACCGGTTAGCATTCCCTCTTCGATCCCTTCTCCTTAGCCAGTCTGCCCTGCTGCAGCCTGTTATCCACGATCACCCTGTGAAGGTGTAGAAGGGTCTTGGCAGCTACTATGGTTCGCTGGCCCTGACGCTAGCAGTCAGCTATAGGTCGCTAACCGCTGCAGCTTATGTGCTACTTAGCATCTTGATCCCGAGAACAGACGAAATATGGACAACTCACCTATTGTTTCAGAGGTTAGATTAGGGTCGCTAACTCCAAATCTATTTTTTTTAAACAGTCAATTACAAAAATATTGACAGCAAAATAAATGCATACAGCCTTGGGAAGGGAAGGTCCCCAAAAAAGGAGGAGAATCATGCAATGGAGTGAAAGCCGCAAGGAAGCTTGACGACTGACTATCCTTCTGACTACCAAGAAAAAAACCAAAATAGCGACATGAAATGTTAGAACATTATACCAGGCAGTAAAAACAGCATAGATGGCGAAAGAGATGAGAAATTGCAACCAGGCAGTCCTAACAGTGTGCGAAACAAGATGGATACAATCAGCAAAGATGAGACAACTGGAGATGATTATTTAATCTGGAAAATAGGGATCTGATGTCCATCCCACAAGGAGAGTGGCATTGATGTTTCCTAGACAGGCACAGAGGGCACTCCTAAAGTTGGAGGCTATTAGCATTAGAATTAAGAGTGCACGTTTTAAGATCAAAAACAAGAATATTAATATGAATATCATTCAGTGCTAGGCCTAACAAACAAGGTAAAAGATGAGAAAAAAACACTTTACAATGAGCTGCAAGAGGTCCCTGACACACAGAAGAAAGATCTCATTATATTGATGAGAGACCTCAGTGCTAAAGTTGGAGCAGACAACCTGGGTTATGAATAAATTATGGGAAGACAAGGAATGGGACAGATGAATGAGAATTGAGAAATGTTTGCAGAGCTCTGTGTGCTAAACAAAATGAAAATTTTAGAAAGCATGTTTCCACACAAGAATGTACACAAGAATGTACACAAGACCACATGAAGATCACCAGACCACATGAAGATCACCAGACCACATGAAGATCACCAGACCACATGAAGATCACCAGACCACATGAAGATTCACATGAAGATCACCAGACCACAAGAAGATTCACATGAAGATCACCAGACCACATGAAGATCACCAGACCACATGCACCAGACCACATGAAGATCACCAGAACACATGATCACCAAACCACAAGAAGATCGTCAGACCACGTGAAGATCCACAGAACACGTGCAGATCACCAGACCACGTGCAGATCACCAGACCACATTAAGATCACCAGACCACATTAAGATCACCAGACCACATTAAGATCACCAGACCACATTAAGATCACCAGACCACATTAAGATCACCAGTCCACATGAAGATCACCAGTCCCCATGAAGATCACCAGTGGTAAGCAGCCCATATTTTGCCTTCCATGTTAATGACATTTAAAGCTTCTTACTTTTATATATATATTAAATATGAATACTTTATGTCACACAGATAAATTATGTGTCTCAAAATCCTTAGATTGCAATGTTGGCTAAATTTGTTCAATATTAATTTATTTTATTTTTAAAATAACTTTGTCATGCAGAGTTGCAACACTTGCCCAGGACTGAAAAACACAAATAAATAAAAATTATTCTGAACTGGGAAGGGTTAATAGCCCTTAGAATAGAGAAAGTTACAACAGTTTGAAGACTTAATTGAGCGCACAGACAGGAATTACCGTAAAGGATATATTTTCCCATTGGCTTGAGTATCGCAATTCCTTTGTTAGTGTCATCTCCGCATAGACAGTCTAAGACAATGTCCACTCCATCAGATGATTCTCTGGACAAGATGAGGACAGAGTAAGCATATTAATGAAATTACACAGTTCACAAAAATGTACTATGTCATCATCATCATCAAATATTGTACCACAAAATGATGATAATCGATATACTCCACAACTGTCTATCCTGAGTGGTTCGCTAGGGTCTTTGTGTATGACAAAGATAAGAAAAGCTCCACTGCTCCACACAGATCATATCATTAGAGGTGACTTAACTGTGTGACATGGCATAACACTGGCATGGTTAGGTGGTTTATTAAGAGCAGCATAGATGACGCCTAGCAGGCTGGGGGTCTACTTTGCTTTAGGAAACATTATTAAGTTGGTCTTTATGACGATCATCAATCATTTTCTGCGCAGGATTGAACTGCTGAGATGGTATGATAAAGTACTGATCTAGTAATCAGAATTGGGCAACTGTTTGTAGAATGAGACATTCGAGGTCACCGGTAGATTACACTGCACTGGATAGATTACATATTAAGGCATCATCTGATTACGTTAAAAGATAGCATTTGTTTTGGATTTCTTTTGACAGTAAGAAGCAAGAGAGAGCTCTAATAAAACATTCAGAAAACAGTGAAGTTGTGGGATTAGCTGGCACTGTTTGCTCATAACAGGACGGCTGACAGTTATCTGTTGATGACTTATGCTCCCCTGGAAGATGAAAGATCATTGATTGATTCTTCTTCTTCGTTCGCTGTCAGATGTCAACTTGAATTTGTTCAAAGAAAGCAGCGGTCATCCTGAGGCTGTCGACACTGCCATAGAGCTTGTCTAGTGTTTTTACTGGTGATGGCCACATGCGATTTCTCTGGTCCTCATATGTCAGGCAATTTTGCAGCAGATGATCAAGGGTCATTTTCCATGTACCACAGGTGCATTTGTCAGTAGCACATATCTTCAGTTTATTGAATAGATGGTACCTCAGTCTGTTGTGGCCTGTGCGGAGTCTGAAGAGTACCACCTGCTCTCTTCTGTTTAACTGGTAATAAGCATCACTATTAAGATGGACTCGAACGTTGGTTAACCACCATCTAAAGTCACTTGTCCCAACGCTACAGAGTAATAAGGTGCTCAAGCCTAGCTCGCTAAGCAGGAAATCTTTCTCCCAGCTATAAACCTAAGCTGAGACCTGCAACAGGGGAATCTGCCCTTGTAGAAGTACAGGTCGACAAGGCTCACAACTCGAAGGTGCTGGGTTCGATCCCCAACACAGCACCGGCCGTTACCCCAGGGAAGCGAACCCTTAGAAAATGCAGGAGGAAGCAAACCCTTATATAAAATGAATGCCGAAGTCGGATGCACTGGACCAACTGGCGCAAAATAAAAACAGTGCAACATAACACCGCCTTGGGGAATAGAAAAATAAGAGCAAACACGAAACCAAAAAAAATAAAATGCATTTAAGAATAGATTTGATGTGCATCATTTTTAGAGCAAAGAAAACTAAATGAAACTGGTTGTATACAGACTCTGCAGTCTTCTAAACCAGAATAAAGACATTAAGTTAAGTGGACATTATAGCATACTGCCATTCAATATTCAGATTACATGCGAGAACAATCTGCACTGGTCCATCAGGCGCTAGCTGGCTGGCTATGTATGTGAAACGTCAATAGTGGATGATGCAAATATAAATGTGCTTACATCAAAGAGGATGTGAAATTACAAGGATTTGCTGTGTCAGTGCGACAATAAGCATTCACAAATGAAGAGTATGGTTCTAATGCACATTTATATTTTTCTAATGAAGACACTAGGGTTTTAATAACAAAACATGGGAAGGAAGACTTAACATCTGTTCAGACAAAATATACTGATCAAACTTGTTAATCAGGGTCAGGCAAAACATACTGGCCAAGACTCTCACCTTGGCTTCCTCATAGCCCTTCCTGGAAACAGGCTGTTTTCATGGCAGCCTGGCTAAAAAGGTGAGGAATCGACATGATCCCTGTAGTAGTGAGTGACACACAGATGAAGCCAAGCATAGCACAACTGCCTGGAGGACCCCGGTCCACCTTCATCAGAACACTTAAGATGTGAGGAAAGCTACTGTTGCCCGCCATTTAACGACCTTTTCCGGGTGCACAAAAGAGTAAACCTACTCATTGTAGGCATTCGAAACAACAACAAAACCTATATGTACATACCTGGGACTGCCCACAGGTCCTTTGCTATCGCACATGCTGCACTATATCTACACAGCAAAAGTAGCCAATATTCAACTTACAGCAGAGAGATGCTAACATCTACAGATGCTATCTTCACTGGCAAGACTGGTTCTAGATAGATATGAAATGACCAAAATGGAACTGAAGATATAGCAATGAATGAGCATCAGGGTCAGGGAGCAATAACTGACCAAGACCCTATTTCACCTTCAAGTACTGGCCTTGGAAATACTATAACCATGAAGCCTGGCTAAGAGATTTGGGATTGAAGAGAAAACGCAAACCCCGGTCCCAAAAATGCAGTGCTAAAATCAGATGTGTTGGGCCAAAAGGTGCAGATATTGCAGCCTGACTGTAAACTATGACACAGTGTTACCAACGCTTTTTTGCAGGACGAACACAGCGGAAGAAAGAATGAGGGAAAAATGAAGAAGAAAAAGAGAATTACCAAAATAATACAAGAGTCATTGCAAGCAAATTCTCTGCGGGACAAGAAATCCTGCTCAGGCGTGTTCAAATGAAACCAGATTTAAACTGCAACAAGTGAACATACGTTTGTGATTACATCACTTCTGGTGTAAACAGCACATACCAACCGTTAAGTTTGCAGAATTTCATAATCCTCAGACTCATAGTTTTCTCAGCAGATTGTTGAAAACATGGCAGGTTGATCAGCAAGCAGTGATTAAATTTCTAACAGCTGAAGGATGTCGACCAGTTCACATTCATTGCAGAATGCAAGCTGTGTATGCTGACAAAAGTGTGTCGAAGACAACAGTGAAGAACTTGACAACGGTGTTTAAAGAAGGACGTGAGTTAACGCAACAATATGCGCCTGACCTGGTCTCGGAAGATCTTTCGTTAACTCACGTCCTTTAAACATCGTTGTCTAGTTCATCACTGTTGTCTTCAACACACTTTTTCATCATACACTGCCTGCACTCTGTGATGAATGTCAACTGGTCGACATCCTTCAGCTGTTAGAAACCGAATCACTGCTCGCTGATCAACTCTGGGCGGATTCCGTATCACCAAGTTTTCAGCAGTCTGCTGAGGAAACTATGAACCGGAGGATAATGAAATTTTGCAAACTTGACTGTTGGTATGTGCTGTTTACACCAGAAGTGACGTCATCATGCACATTACATGTATATTAACTTGTTGCAGTTAGGTCTGGTTTCATTTGAACACACCTCATATATCAATTCTAACAAGGTCTACATTTTTCTTCATCTTTGGCCTTCGTCCTGGAAATGACATTGTGACGTATTGTAGCTGCGATTTCTGCGCCTGTCGGCCTAACACATTCAATTTCAATGGCTTTTTTCAGTACCTGGTTTGCCTTCCTACTACAATCCATATCCCTTGGCTAGTGCAATCTGTTTCCAGAGCTGCCACCTGGAGGCAGAATTGGGTCTTGACCAGTTATGGTTCACTGACCCTGATGTAAGCAGCCAGTTATGAGTCGCTGTCTGCTGTCATTGCTGCATCTTTGCTACATAAGGTCAACCTGATATGGTTCAACTTAGACAATTTCTTACTGTAGACTGGCTTCCTGTCATTAGCTTTAATTCACAGCACACTGAAAGGCACAATCGAACAGGAGATGAGAGAATAAAAAGAAGACGAGAAAACAGAGGATGTGAAAATTTGGACAAAATTTGGACAACAAATAGAAAAATACAAACGGTACGAAGAACAAGATAGAGGATAAGGAGGAAGAAAATGTATGTGATGAATGCAGTAAAGATAGCAGCACAATAAATGGCTTACTTTCTGATAGCCTGAGTGTAGTCTACGCTGTGATCAAACAGATGTGCCACGTTGCCTTTTGATTTAATTGCCTCATGTTTGTGAGCAGAAGCTGTGCCAAATATGGTCACATCTGGCACTGTATTTGCCAACTGGACTATAGCATGGCCCTGAAATATTTAACACAGGTAGACACCATTAACACAAGTCAATAGAGCATAAACAGTAACAACAAAAAAGCTGTATTATGATCAATGGCATATATTTAATTTAACTTCATGATACTGGTTTAGAAGGCTCTACGGAGTCTGTATACAAGTTTATTCCACTCCACCAATACTAAAAATAACTGAGCATCAAATTAATTTTTGAATGCATGAACTGACCCTGCCTCCACCACAGCCTGTGGCAATGCATTCCAAGCATTCACCCCACTCTGACTATAAACATATTTCTTAATATCTAATCTGGACCTGTCTTTAAACAATTTGAAGCTGTGCCGTCTTGTTCTTGTAGCCAGTTGTACTTTGAAAAACTTGGTATAGTCTAATTTAACCTTTCCATTGATTAATTTATAAACTTGTATTAAGTCTTCTCTGTTCTAGACACTGTACGTCGGTTGTTCTGAGTGAATCCCATGATCAGTTTCATAGCTCTTCTTTATATCATTTCTAGCATGATAAGGACTTAACACCTGTACACAGTACTCCAATTTAGGTCTCATCAATGATTTATACAGTTTGACTATTGAATACAACTTATCAAAGTGATGCAAAGGAGGGGCACCAGGCCAGGAGGGGCACCAGGCCAGGAGGGGCACCATGCCAGGAGGTGCACCAGGTCAGGAGGAGCATCAGGCCAGGAGGGGCATCAGGCCAGAAGGGGCATCAGGCCAGGAGGGGCATCATGCCAGGAGGGGCACCAGGCCAGGAGGGGCACCAGGCCAGGAGGGGCACCAGGCCAGGAGGAGCACCAGGCCAGGAGGAACACCATGCCAGGAGGGGCACTAGGCCAGGAGGGGCACCAGGCCAGGACGGACACCCGGCCAGGACGGACACCCGGCCAGGAGAAGCATCAGGCCAGGAGGGGCACCAGGCCAGGAGGGGCACCCGGCCAGGAGAAGCACTGGGGTCAGGAGGGACACCAGGCCAGAAGGGGCACCAATGCTAGGAGGGGCACCAGACCAGGCAAACAAGCAGGAGAACTCTGTAATCCCCATTGTTGAGCCTATTGAGCAGCATGGCATTCCACCACAGCCAGGTGGGCCCAAGTCAACTTTCTTCAGTACGCCTCATGATGTCAGAATTCCCCTCTACCAGATTCAATCAAAAAGAGTGAAGAACGAAGTATGGACTACTTCAGAGAACACATCAATACCAACCATATAAAGAACAGAGTATGGACTACTTCAGAGAACACATCAATACCAACCATATAAAGAACAGAGTATGGACTACTTCAGAGAACACATCAATACCAACCAGCTCCATTTGAAGAACTGAGTATGGACTACTTCAGAGAACACATCAATACCGACCAGCTCCATTTGAAGAACTGAGTATGGACTACTTCAGAGAACACATCAATACCAACCAGCTCCATTTGAAGAACTGAGTATGGACTACTTCAGAGAACACATCAATACCGACCAGCTCCATTTGAAGAACTGAGTATGGACTACTTCAGAGAACACATCAATACCAACCAGCTCCATTTGAAGAACTGAGTATGGACTACTTCAGAGAACACATCAATACCGACCAGCTCCATTTGAAGAACTGAGTATGGACTACTTCAGAGAACACATCAATACCGACCAGCTCCATTTGAAGAACTGAGTATGGACTACTTCAGAGAACACATCAATGCCAACCATATAAAGAACTGAGTATGGACTACTTCAGAGAACACATCAATACCAACCATATAAAGAACTGAGTATGGACTACTTCAGAGAACACATCAATACCAACCAGCTCCATTTGAAGAACTGAGTATGGTCTACTTAAGAGAACACATCAATACCGACCAGCTCCATTTGAAGAACTGAGTATGGTCTACTTAAGAGAACACATCAATACCAACCAGCTCCATATGAAGAACTGAGTATGGACTACTTCAGAGTACAGATCAATACCAACCAGCTCCACATGAACTAGTATTAAGTATACACACTTCTAAATCCTCCAGCCTTGTACTAATCATTCAAGCTTTCTCCATGCCATCTTTGAACTTTTGTCTGCCTTGATGTCTCTTCTGTGTTTTATTTTGTTTTTTTTTGGGTCTCTCCTTGTTTGTCTTACCCTATAGAATCCAGAACAACAACTGCCTTGTAATGACATCCCCTGGTTTTTAAAAAAAAATTTGGTTTAATGTAGCTTCTATCCAGAGGTCCTTGTTGTTTGTCTAGTTCCTGTCCAACAGATCCACATTCTGTATCTTATCTTTCCATTTCAATCCTTTTTTTTTGTTGTGAAAGCACCCATTTATAAAAGGCTGTATCTTTTTTACTCACTGTATTTTTGGTTCTTCATGTTTCAGTCGTACAAAGTTAATAACTTTACACTGGAATTCAAGACTTTTATTGTTTTTTAATTAACAGAAGTTATCCCAAGTAATGCAAACTGGACAATGAAATGACCAAGAAATATTTCACAAAAATGGTGTACAGAATTCGTGTCGAGCCGTTGGGATACAGGCCTCGTTTGAGGCACTTGTTCAAACACCGATATGGTTTACAATTTTTAAAAATCTATGGTAAAATAAAAACTTGGCTGCACGCTACACAGCGACTGCAGGGGCAGGCGGCTTTAATTTTTCAGTCCTTTAAATATAGTTTTAAAAGGGGTTAATATTAGTCACACAGCTGGCATTGCAGTGTGAGATGAAGTTCTGGTACATCATCTCAGAGGGTGGTACCAACCATTGTCTTCCCTCACTACACCACTGCTCCCATGAGCCTCCTCTGCACTACCAACGTGGAGCCGCACCACCTTTGTTAAGATCACCTGGAACAGACAGACAAACAGGATACTTACAATCCCACCTCCCAAAGAATGGGCCAAGATGCTCTGTCCTGATCGCACTCCCGCCAGGTCAAAGAGAATGATGTACGCCACCACGAAATTCATGAGCAGAGCAGCAGCATCATGAAAGTCCAGGTCGTCTGGAATCTTGTACACGTGATTGGTGGAAGCTGCCACAAACTCTGACCACGCCTTGTAGTCACAGAATGCGACTACTCTGTCCCCTACCTGTCAGAAATAAATGTATTTTGTTTATACTTTAATCATCAATTTCCCCTTTCTTCTTCTTCTTTCGTACGCTTTAAAATATTGTCTATATCTGCAATGTTGTCTCTTGTATAAACTTCAGTTTTTTGTATTTCATTATACAAGTCCATAAAGTTTCTCTTCCAGTGTTGTTTCTATGGGCCAGTGAGAATTTCTCTGTATATCATATTCAGGGCAGTTCTGTAGTAAATTTCCCCTTTAATTTCTGCCAGTGAGAGATTTTTTAAAAACCCGGCCTACAGTGTCTAGAAAAGAGAAGGATTCGATGTGACTTAAATCAACACAAAGGATAAATTAAACTTTAACAAGTTTATTTTCAAAGTACAGCCACCCACAAGAAAAAGACGGCACAGCTTCAAATTAATTAAAGAAAGGTCCAGATTAAAGACTAGAAAATATTGTGTTAGATAGTGGTTCTTCTTCTACGTTCATTCTCAATCTCCCGCTTCCAAGCCATAAATAGGGCTTTGCAAGTAGCATGATGTAGTCCGGAATGCGTTGTGTCACTAGTTGACAGTTTGGCTGCGATATATGCACCTTTCGGTCCAGAACATCCGCCTTTGGCAGATTATAGAGTGGTGAACGCTTGTGATGCATTGCCACAGGAAATAGTGTAGACAGGGTCAATTAATGCATTCAAGAATAGATTGGATGCACATAGTTATTTTTAGATCAAATGGAGTAGAAGAAACTGGTTGTATACAGACTCAGTAGAGTTTTCTAAACCAGTTTAAAGAAGTTGAAGTCAGTTCTGTCATACGCTTACGTCTTCCTCTCACCTCCCATTCCACTGCTATTTGTATGTTTCTTCCACCAGTTCCCCCTTATTGATCACATAATTTCAATCATTCTATTCTGTGCAAGTATTCATTTATGAAAGTATCTTCTTAGTTGTTTTTTTCCATGTTTCAGAGTAGACTGAACTCTGCCAGGACGTAGCGAAATTCCCATGCTTTGTGCAGTACATTTTCCATCCTTCTAAGATTTTCATAGAGTGTTACAGTTACAGTGTTACAGTTACAGTGTTACAGTTAGTGTTTCAGTTAAATTGTTACAGTGTTACTGTTAGAGTGTTAC
Organism: Ariolimax columbianus; assembly: GCA_036924085.1. Taxonomy (NCBI): domain Eukaryota; kingdom Metazoa; phylum Mollusca; class Gastropoda; order Stylommatophora; family Arionidae; genus Ariolimax; species Ariolimax columbianus. Next base: position 46,789,588 of record JAVGWX010000016.1, read on the forward strand.
TGTTAGAGTGTTATTGTTAGAGTGTTATTGTTAGAGTGTTATTGTTAGAGTGTTATTGTTATAGTGTTATTGTTAGAGTGTTATTGTTAGAGTGTTATTGTTAGAGTGTTATTGTTAGAGTGTTATTGTTAGAGTGTTATTGTTAGAGTGTTACTGTTAGAGTGTTACTGTTAGAGTGTTACTGTTAGAGTTACAGTTAAATTGGTACTGTTAGTGTTACAGTTAAAGTGTTACAGTTAAAGTGTTACGGTTAAAGTGTCACTGTGTTTTATATTATCATATTATGTTTCCGTGTCAAATATATGAAAAGAAAGGGAATTGCATGAGCAATAATAAAATAGATATTATATAAATGTATCCCCATTTCTAAAATAGAAGTAAGAAACATGCAACAACAACTATAAAACTGCACGGAAAAGAACAACAGATCAGCTTTACCAAACAAAAAACTGATAATCTTTTTGTCTTGTCGTTTGTGGCACACTTATTTAAAAAATACACGAATTTATGAAATTATCTAGCGTAGACCTGACATTGGTCTTGTACATTACAATGTTGAGAATCATTGTAATTGTTACATGACGCGGAAACACCTACATTATCATTTTAAACGGATAACATTTCATATTTTACAACAATGTCTGGAGAAATTTTAGAGAAATAGAATATGTACTAATAATAATGTAAAGAAAAGATGGATGAATTAGACAATATATAAAGTTTACTGGATATAATATGGATGCAGCTAGCAATGTGAAGCGTACTAGGCCACACAGGGTATTCGTGATGTCGGGAGAAAATGGATCGAAGAAAGAACGAGGCGAACATAAGGCATCGCAAGATTTATTGGCTTGGATGAGAAAATTGTTCGAGTTAATAGTTTGAAGCTCATTAGGCTATGTAAAGTTTGATGGATTGGAAATTAAAATGGATGGATAAAGAAAGCAACACGGAAGGCTACACAAAGTAAGCTGGAATACAAAGCGGCATGCCCAATCGGGTTTGTTGAGTAAGATGGTGAAAAAAGAGAGATATACATACACAGAGAGAGATAGAGGAGGGATAGGAGGGGGAGAAAGAGAGAAAAAGAGAGAGAAAGAGGAGATGGAGGAGGGGGAGAGAGAGGAGATAGAAAGAGGAGAGAGGAGGACAGAGAGAGAGAGAGATAAAGAAAGAGAGGAGAGAAAGAAACAGAGAGGAGAGAGAGAAAGAGGAGGAGGGAGAGGGATGAGGGGGAGAGAGAGGAGGGGGAGAGAGGGGGGAGAGAGGAGGGGGGAGAGGAGGGGGAGAGAGGAGGGGGAGAGAGAGGAGGGGGAGAGAGAAAGGAGGGGGAGAGATGGAGGAGGGGAGAGAGGGAGAGAAGGGGAGAGAGGGCGGAGGAAGAGAGGAGAGATAGAGAAAGGAGATAGAGAAAGGAGATAGAGAGAGGAGATAGAGAGAGGAGATAGAGAGAGAGGAGATAGAGAGAGAGGAGATAGAAAGAGGGGAGATAGAGAGAGGGGAGATAGAGAGAGAGGAGATAGAGAGAGATGAGATATAGAGAGAGGAGATAGAGAGAGAGAGGAGAGAGAGAGAGAGAGGAGATAGAAAGAGAGGAGATAGAAAGAGAGGAGATAGAAAGAGAGGAGATAGAAAGAGAGGAGATAGAAAGAGAGGAGATAGAAAGAGAGGAGATATAGAGAGAGGAGATATAGAGAGAGTAGATATAGAGAGATGAGATATAGAGAGAGGAGATAGAGAGAGAAGAGATAGAGAGAGAAGAGATAGAGAGAGAGGAGATAGAGAGAGAGGAGATAGAGAGAGAGGAGATAGAGAGAGAGGAGATAGAGAGAGAGGAGATAGAGAGAGAGGAGATAGAGAGAGAGGAGATAGAGAGAGAGGAGATAGAGAGAGAGGAGATAGAGAGAGAGGAGATAGAGAGAGAGAGAGAAGATAGAGAGAGAGAGAAGATAGAGAGAGAGAGAAGATAGAGAGAGAGAGAAGATAGAGAGAGAGAGAAGATAGAGAGAGAGGAGATAGAGAGAGTGGCGATAGAGAGAGAGGCGATAGAGAGAGAGGCGATAGAGAGAGAGGCGATAGAGAGAGAGGCGATAGAGAGATAGGAGATAGAGAGTGAGGAGATAGGAGATACAGAGAGAGAGAGGAGGAGGAGGAGATATATATATATATATATATATATATATATATATATATATAGAGAGAGAGAGAGAGAGAGAGAGCGAAAGACTGTTCCTGAAGTGATCAATGTTTCTGAACTTCCTATCAGATATTACATGACAAAAATAAATGTATCCAGATGTTCTGGATTGAATGAGTTAATATGCAACATAACAATTGCATTAAATGTAAAATAATCACACTGATCCCATAATTGCTCCTAGTATTAACGTTTGAAGATGATTAATTGAAGATTCTCAGAACATGGGCTTTCCCGGTGGCAATGTACGGATATGGGACATGGACAATCACACAAATATTAAGAAAGAGGATCGGGGGCTTTCGAGACAAAATGCTGTAGAAGAATCCTCAAAATACATTCGGTTAAAAAAAATAACAAATACAGCCATCCTGCAAGAGCTGGGTGTCGTAAAGAAATGGCTTTATAAAATATGTTATGTGGTTACTAAGGTTTTTCAGACATGTCAATCGTCACGACGGACTGGAAAAAGCAGTTCTGGAAAGTATTGTCCCAGGAGGACGAGTTAGAGGCAGACTAAGGCGTAGATGGACACAAGACATCAAGGACACCCTGAACATGGAGCTACGTTCTGTCAAAGACATGCTATTTGATGATAATGATGATGATTTAAGGGCTAACGATGTGAAATATTGATCAATGAATTATTTCTCTTTATCATTCTTATTATCCCAAAAGTCATAACGAACGAGAAATTCATTGCTCTTGATTAACGTGGTTTATTGGAATGTGTATTCCATCCAAATCAAATAGTTGGTCTGGGGAACGGCGATGGCTAGTGGTGACACGGTTTACAACCCGAATGTGCTGGGTTCGCTCCCCAATCACAGCACCGGCTGTTACCCCGGGGAAGCAAACCCGTACAAAAATGCAGGAGGAAGTAGACCCTTACATTAAATACATGACGAAGTCGGATGCACAGGGCGGACAGGCGCAAAATAAATACAGTACAACGCAAAGCCAAAAAAAATGGTTGGTCAATTTTCTGTTGCCACTTTTTACCATTTTTAGCAAGTTTATGTATTTTCTAGCTTACTATCAAATGCTTTATCTCGTTTGTCTAAATGGATGTTGTAGACACACATAGCGAATAGCACGCCGATAAGATAATGAATAATGTGGTAACTAGCAATCCATTAAAATAGAACATGAAGTCTCACATTGAAATTATAGTTCAGAGACCCATAGCTGTCTGCTAGTGTCAGGGCAGCGACCCATAGCTGGCTGCTAGCGTCAGGGCAGCGACCCAGAGCTGACTGCTAGCGTCAGGGCCAGCGACCCATAGCTCACTGCTAGCGTCAGGGCCAGCGACCCAGAGCTGACTGCTAGCGTCAGGGCCAGCGACCCATAGCTCACTGCTAGCGTCAGGGCAGCGACCCATAGCTGACTGCTAGCGTCAGGGCCAGCGAACCATAGCTGACTGCTAGCGTCAGGGCCAGCGACCCATAGCTGCCAAGACCCTTCCACACCTCCACGCGGTGATCCTGGTTAACAGGCTACAACAGAGCAGACTGGCTAAGGAGAATAGATCGAAGAGGGAATGTTAACCTGGTACTACAAATTAGCTTCGCAGTCAAGCTGTAAACTACGACACATCGCATTCCGTTCTCTGGACTACATTCTGCTACTTAAACCCTTTTTAGGGTTTTGTAGCGGGGGATTGAGAACGAACAAAGCCAAGTCAAACACTCATACTCCGTCACAAAATGTAGGATCTACCACAACACGTACTACATGAGGTCATATGCGAACGTTCCCCAAAGTGAAAAGCTTCTGGCGGCATTTGATAGTTCGTTTGCCAAGTTATGTCTCTACAAGGCAACTTTTACTTTAGATCTCCATAACATAGCTGAGTACAGAGTAGCAATGTTTAGAGCGCTTGCTTTCACGACAAAGGCATTGGGTTTCTCGATACTATCCAGTCTCTGCAGCTGTAAATGTGCAACTGACTGAAACGGAAGCAAGAAAAAGAGTTGGTTATCCCACCCCCACCCCCCACGGATACAAGAAACAGAGACTATCACAGTTGTCTCTGACACTTCAACCCCGACCGCTGTGTCTACTATGAGATGGGGTTGTTTTGTTTTTTTAATTTACTGCACTAAACTGTCGACTAAGAGGTCGGCAGTTTATTGCAGTAATTTTTTAATTTAACAAACGAAAAAACAGATAGGCCAGGTGGTGCGCATGACGGATAACAGATGGACACGTAATGTGACGTCGTTATGTCAATATATCTTTAGTCGTCCTCGCCGGCGACCAAGGATGAGGTGGAAAGATGGCATAATCTGATAATGAGAGTGGTGTCTGCTTGGAATGCATTGCCAGGGGAGGTAGTGGAGGCAGGGACAGTTAATGCATTTAAGAATAAACTGGATGCGCATAGCTTTTAGAGCAAGGTGATGTAAATGTAACTGGTTGTATACAGACTCTGCAGGGTCTTCTAAACCAGTATAAAGACGTTAAGTTAAGGCAAAAGAGCGAAATGAGTTTACTCAACATTTGACTACCTGGCATCAGACACACGTGCCTGGTTGAATACCAGGATTTAGAGATTTTGTTAGACTGAGCACTATAACTGTCATCAATACTACACTTCCACCTAGAATCACTCGCCAAACACCTCAAAAACAACCCAAATAAACCGCTAATTTTCACCTGTCCTTCAACTCAGATTTCCGATATCCGACCGAGGAATTACTGGTGATGACACGTGATGACATTCGTCCAATCAGCGAAGCAATGACAAATAATGGTAAACAGATACAATCTCACCTTATTTTATATGTGGGTACGCGAGCTAATTTACACAACCAAACGATATGATAGCAAAGCCTTAAGGTTCAGATCAATGTTCGTCTGTCTAGCTCATGCATAAGGCTTCAGAATTGATTTAGGCTTGTTCATAACAGGACTGGCTTTGGTCTTGGAGGTCTGAGGCACGACTGGAAGTGATAAGCGTATCTTTTAGTTTCGCTGCTGCTGCTGTCTATTTTCTTTGTTAAATGCTGCTTTAGTTGTGCCAGATGTTGTGCTGGTGTAGCTGGCATTGCGTAACGCGTTTCAAATGATCTCTTTTTTGGTTTTGTATTCTTCTAAATAATCAACTTCACTGCAGTCTGAGCAAACAGTTAGGTGCTAATCTCATAAAATGACGAAAGGTATGCTCACTGATAGTTCCAACCAGGTCGGATTAATTATACCTTGTGCTCTAAGTACTGCCAAGCGATGTCTCCACCCCACCCCTTCCCTTCGATTCTGACTCCCATTAACAACTCAGGTTTTAGTAGGAAAGTTGCATGCTGTTTCCTAAACACGTTACAGTTGGTCGTGACAAGCTACTACCCAAACACGTTACAGTTGGTCGTGACAAGCTACTACCCAAACACGTTACAGTTGGTCGTGACAAGCTACTACCCAAACACGTTACAGTTGGTCGTGACAAGCTACTACCCAAACACGTTACAGTTGGTCGTTACAGGCTACTACCCAAACACGTTACAGTTGGTCGTGACAAGCTACTACCCAAACACGTTACAGTTGGTTGTGACAAGCTACTACCCAAACACGTTACAGTTGGTCGTGACAAGCTACTACCTAAATACGTTACAGTTGGTCGTGACAAGCTACTACCCAAACACGTTACAGTTGGTCGTGACAAGCTACTACCCAAACACGTTACAGTTGGTCGTGACAAGCTACTACCCAAACACGTTACAGTTGGTCGTGACAAGCTACTACCCAAACACAGGTTACAGAGACGCATGGTCCTGCCCGATAACCTTGGTTGTTACAGTTCAATGAAGGGGACCGAGGAGAAAATGCTGGGACATTTGCTTACGGTTGTCAGAAAAAAACAGCCTCGGTTGCATTGAGCAAGAAACGGCCTCAGTGGCCTTGGAGCAAGAAACATCCTGTGTCTCCCTTGTTCTAGAGGATGCTTACAGTCGCGTGGACTATGCGACATTGATGAGGGAATGGATCGTGAGCTGGATAGCAGATGTTCTCATGGAAAGAATAATTGCACATCACTTGGTATCATGTACATCTGTGCTTATGCTCATATGTCCGAGGAGGTTACTCCAGGAAACGAGGCAGATCTCAGAAGATCCCAGCACTGACTGGACGAAGCTCGTCACAGAGATTGAAGCACCGAGTGGACATGGCTGATCACAGAAAACCCCAAAACATAGTGGTAAGGCCATACCTCGTGAAACTCCAGAACCAACTGGACAAGTTCGTCATATGAGATCCCAGCACTGACTGGACAAGCTCGTCATTTGAGATTCCAGCACTGACTGGACAAGCTCGTCACATGAGATTCCAGCACTGACTGGACAAGCTCGTCACATGAGATCTCTTCACTGACTGGACAAGCTCGTCACATGAGATTCCAGCACTAACTGAACAAGCTCGTCATATGAGATCCCAGCACTGACTGGACAAACTCGTCACATGAGATCCCAGCACTGACTGGACACGCTCGTCACATGAGATTCCAGCACTGACTGGACAAGCTCGTCATATGAGATTCCAGCACTGATTGGACAAGCTCGTCACATGAGATCCCAGCAGTGACTGGACAAACTCGTCACATGAGATCCCAGCACTGACTGGACAAGCTCGTCACATGAGATCCCAGCACTGACTGGACAAACTCGTCACATTAGATCCTAACACTGACTGGACATGCTCGTCACGTGAGATCCCATCACTGACTGGACAAGCTCGTCACATGAGATCCCAGCACTGACTGGACAAGCTCGTCACATGAGATCCCAGCACTGACTGGACAAACTCGTCACATGAGATCCTAACACTGACTGGACATGCTCGTCACATGAGATCCCAGCACTGACTGGACAAACTCGTCACATCATATCCCAGCTTGTGCAACGTGCATGGCCATTTCAAACCAATGATGTTACATTCTGAGATTGCTAGCCCCATGCACAATCTTATTTAGTCATCTTTTACGACATGCTCGGCAGGTCCATATGCCCTATTACGACATGCTTAGAAGGTACATCTGCCCTATTTCGACACACTTGGAAGGTCCATCTGCCCTATTACGACATGCTTAGAAGGTACATCTGCCCTATTTCGACACACTTGGAAGATACATCGGCCGTATTACGACATGTTCAGAAGGTACATCTTCGATATTACAACATGCTTGGAAGGTCTTTTCAACCCTGGTACAACTAGCGTAGCATACAATTAGCAACAAGAACAGAGAAGCCATGGCCGCATTCAAAAGGGAAAAAAGCATAAAGTATTCTTACAAACAAGCATTCGCCAACACCAGCAAAGTCTAATAGTGTACTTGCTTTCCATTTGCTTACATGTATCAATTCTGGATTAATTGGTTAGCCGAACTGTATGCGGTACACGTATTCTCCTTCTACATTATATTAAATAATTGTTCATACAATTATCCTAGTTTCATGTACTGAAACCATGTCTCCAAGTATAGTCAATGTTGTAATTATTCCTACATCTAATTTTGAAAAAAAGATTCAGTGGATTTCTGGCTAATTAGTTTCTGGGACAGATAATTGCAAGTGATGGTAGATGTAAGAAGACGGTCCTTAGTCGACCTGTACTTCTACAGATGAGGGTGCCCCCTGTACTTCTACAGATGAGGGTGCCCCCTGTACTTCTACAGACGAGGGTGCCCGCTGTACTTCTACAGATGAGGGTGCCCCTATGCAGGCTACAGCTCTGGCGTGGGCTGGATGTAGCCGGGAGGAGGATTTCCTGCTTAGCGGGCTAGGCTTGAGCAGCTTACTCCTATGAGTTGGTACAAGTGCCACGGAGGATGGTTAACCGATGTGCGAGTCCAAACCGATGTGCGAGTCCATCTTAAGTTTCAAACACTAGAGCAAAGTAGACCCGCAGCCCATTAGGCGCCATCTATGCTGCTCTGTAGTCAAGAGGTTAAGGCACTCGCCTCTCAATGATGAACAGAAACGGTGAGCGATCGAATCCCGCAAGTTTCAAGCGACCCCTGGTCTCACGGGTGGTAAGACCAGAGTGCCTGCATTCCAAGTTACCCCCAGTCGTCTCAACCAATAGTCTTGTCACTGATCCAAGGTAACTCGGGATAAAAGTGAGATTGATGACCAACGCATATTCGTCCTCAGTATAATCAAAACACATCACGCATATTATTAAGACAAAACCGTCTGATGTTGTGGCCATTATCGCTTCACAATGAGCAATAACAATGCTGCTCTAAACAAACCACCTAACTATGATTGGTGTTGTGTCATGTCACACAGTCGCCTATTTCAACATGTTCTCTATGGGGCAGTGGTGCTATTCTTGTCCTTGTCACACACAAAGACCCCGGCGGAACACTCGGAGTGAAATTGGCGAAGAAAATAGGAATATCCAAACGAATATTGAATTTGATGGGGAATATTGGGCATCCTGGCAGATCACCGATACATTAAACATGAGACTCATCAGGTGTTATATATATTCAACATTATTATACGGTTCAGAAACATGAACTAACGGTTGGAAAACAAAATAGAGGACCTGGGAAACGTGAATTTGCAGAAGAATGTGTCGCATTTCGTGGAAAATGATCAAGATGCTGAGCAGCGCATGAGCTGCAGTGGTCAGCGATCCATTCCTGACTGCTAACGTCAGGGCCAGCGAACCAGAGCTGCCAAGACCCTTCTACACCTCCACGCGGTGATCCTGGATAACAGGCTGCAGCAGGGCAGACTGGCTAAGGACAAGGGATCGAAGAGGGAATGCTAACCAAAAAATGCTTGCTGAAGTCGGATGTGTTGGACCGAAAGATGCAAATATCGCAGTCAAGCTGTAAACTACGACACAAAGCATTCCTTTCTCTGGACTACATTCTGCTATTTAAGCCCTTTTCAGGGTTTGGTAGCGGGAGAATGAGAAAGAACAAAGCCAAGCCATTTTGTGGAAAGAGAAACAAACAAATAGCGATGTCCTGACTAGAGAACTTTTGACAGACATTAAAATTAGGCGAGCCAAATATTTTGTTCATATAAAAAAGACATGATACTTTATTGACAACAATACTGGAGGGGAAGGTTGAAGGTCGGCGGGAAAGAGGTGGGCAGAGCTATAAGTGGGAAATCAACATGAAAAGATGGCATAGTGTGCCGTCAAGACAAGAAGGAGAATATATTTGAGATCCATTGGAGCAAACCTTCGATGCAGAGACAGCACTTTAATTGATTGAGTGAAGAGACTAACATTTTCACACGATTTCCCCATGTTGGGGAGGAGGACTAACGTCTGGTCAGGCACAACAGACTGATCAGGCATGTTAGTCAGGGTCCGGTACAACATACTGATCAGGCATGTTAGTCAGGGTCAGGTAAAACATACTGATCAGGGATGTTAGTCAGGGGCAGGTAAAACATACTGATCAGGGATGTTAGTCAGGGGCAGGTAAAACATACTGATCAGGCATGTGAGTCAGGGTCAGGTAAAACATACTGATCAGGGATGTTAGTCAGGGGCAGGTAAAACATACTGATCAGGCATGTGAGTCAGGGTCAGGTAAAACATACTGATCAGGGATGTTAGTCAGGGGCAGGTAAAACATACTGATCAGGCATGTGAGTCAGGGTCAGGTAAAACATACTGATCAGGCATGTGAGTCAGGGTCAGGTAAAACATACTGATCAGGCATGTTAGTCAGGGTCAGGTAAAACATACTGATCAGGCATGTGAGTCAGGGTCAGGTAAAACATACTGATCAGGCATGTGAGTCAGGGTCAGGTAAAACATACTGATCAGGCATGTGAATCAGGGTCAGGTAAAACATACTGATCAGGCATGTGAGTCAGGGTCAGGTAAAACATACTGATCAGGCATGTGAGTCAGGGTCAGGTAAAACATTCTGATCAGGCATGTGAGTCAGGATCAGGTAAAACATACTCATCAGGCATGTTAGTCAGGGTCAGACACAACATACTGATCAGACATGTCAGTCAGGGTCAGACACAGCATACTGATCAGGCATGTTAGCGAGGGTCAGACACAACATAGTGATCAGGCATGTCAGTCAGGGTCCGGTACAACATACTGATCAGGCATGTTAGCCAGGGTCAGACACAACATACTGATCAGACATGTCAGTCAGGGTCCGGTACAACATACTGATCAGACATGTCAATCAGGGTCCGGCACAACATACTGATCAGGCATGTTAGTCAGGGTCAGGTAAAACATACTGATTAGGCATGTTAGTCAGGGTCAGGTAAAACATACTGATCAGGCATGTTAGTCAGGGTCAGGTAAAACATACTGATCAGGCATGTGAGTCAGGGTCAGGTAAAACATACTGATCAGGCATGTTAGTCAGGGTCAGGTAAAATATACTGATCAGGCATGTGAGTCAGGGTCAGGTAAAACATACTGATCAGGCATGTGAGTCAGGGTCAGGTAAAATATACTGATCAGGCATGTGAGTCAGGGTCACGTAAAACATACTGATCAGGCATGTGAGTCAGGGTCAGGTAAAACATTCTGATCAGGCATGTGAGTCAGGATCAGGTAAAACATACTCATCAGACATATCAGTCAGGGTCAGACACAACATACTGATCAGGCATGTTAGTCAGGGTCAGACACAACAAACTGATCAGACATGTCAGTCAGGGTCAGACACAGCATACTGATCAGGCATGTCAGTCAGGGTCCGGTACAACATACTGATCAGACATGTCAATCAGGGTCCGGCACAACATACTGATCAGGCATGTTAGTCAGTGTCATGTAAAACATACTGATCAGACAAGTTAGTCAGGGTCAGGCAAAATATACTGGCCAAGACCCTCACCTCGGCTTCCTAGTAGCTCTCCCTGAAAATGGGCTGTTTTCATGGCAGCCTGGCTAACGGAGTGAGGGATAGACGTGATTCCTGTAGTAGTGAGCGACACACAGATGAAGACAAGTATAGCACAACCGCCAGGAGGACCCCGGTCCACCTTTATCAGCACGCTCAGAATGTGACGAAAGCTACTGCAACCCGCCACTTGACGTCCTTTTCAGGGCGCATAAAAGAGCATTCCTAGTCATTGTGGGCATTCGCAAACAACGACATTCATATTGAACAGACAATTCCGCACGGTGGTGGCTAGGGCAGACAAAGAAAGCTTTCTCAACAAAATTGCTGACGAAGTAGAAGCTGGTCTCAGATCTAATGACCTCAGACCCGCCTTTTTCGTCCTTGAGGCAAGCAGAACGAGAGAGGAAAAAAACAGAGTGCATCAATAAGTCCGACGGCTCCCTGTGTTCGTCATACGAGGAGGTAGCGAACAGATGCCCTTAACACCCCACCAGCAACAACCTGTCCCAATCTGTTTGCTGAATCTCCGGATCCTCTCCCAGATACAGAAACCAACATCGACGCCCCCCCCCCCCCTCCCTACTATAACTGAAGACCTTGCTGCTATTCGGAAACACAGACATGGGCGAATGGCAGGCCAGGATCCCATCCTACCGGAGCTGTTCAAACACGTCATCAACCCGAACAGCTCTGCCCTCCATCATTAATTCCTGCAAGTATGGAGAACGGGACACGTCCCAGCCGACTGGCGTGATGGGATCGTCGTCTTCATGTACAAAGGCAAGGGGAGTCGCAAATACTGCAGTAAGTACAGGCCTATAAAACTACTCTCGGTACAGGGGAAGATGTTTGCCCACGCGTCACTGACCAAACTAAAGCCTCTCTCGAACACAAAACGTCGCCCAGAACAGTCTGGCTTCACCCAGGACCGTTCTACAACCGACGCTAACCTTGCTCTGCGCCTCCTCGCCGAACTCCACCGAGCCTTCAATCGCCCCTTGCAGGCTGCATGCGTGGACTTGAAGTTCGCCTTCGACTCGGATGATAGGCCATCTATAGGAAAGACCTCAAGGGTAGACCCCTCCCCCCAACCCCTCTATTGAACATGATCAAGGAGCTACACAAGTACACCGGCGCCAGAATTCGATTAGGTGGCACTCTCTCTCTGACAGATTCCCTACGACTTCCGGTGCTAGAGAGGGATGTGTTCCTGCCCCCGACTGGCGTCTTGACCGCCTAAGCGCGCATCAAGAGAGCATAGTCTATCTTCACTTGTCTCGTTTACGCGGACGACATTGTTAAGCACTCTCTGGAAATGTTAGACAGCGAAGGCCCTCCATAGGCCAAGACTTGGCTATATCTTGGACCAAGACCAAAGTTCAGAACATCATTTCAGACACAGCACCCCCCGGATGTTGAAATTCGAGGTCACACTGTCTATGGCACCAACGAATTCATCTATCTCGGTAGCATGATATCATCCGATTGGCTCAGCGGTCGCGATATGTCAAGGCGGATCGGACTAGCTGCGTCTGCTATGCACGAACTCCGACGTGTGTGGAGTAATGGCAAGATCTCCCTTGGGACAAAAATCCGCATTTGTGTGGTCCCAGTCCTGTTTTAAACTCTGAAACCTGGACATTCTATATGCGCAACCAGCGGCGTACCCTGCGCATCCGATGGCATGACTACATCCGCAACGTGGAGGTCTCTGCTAAAACAGGCCTCCACCCAATCTCAGAAACACTTGACCGACACAGTTTCTTTGTTCGGACATATACGGCTGGACCAGGAAACCCCGGCCCACAAGATACTACACAAGTCGTTTCTCAGCGCCAAAAGTCTTTCCCCGACCGGCTGGAGGTGTAAAAGAGGCCGTCCCCGCACAGTGTGGTTTCAGAAAATGTCAACCTCCTCCTCCGCTCTAGAACCACGTCACAGCTGTGGGTCATGGATGTGACCGACCGACGCAACCGGCATCAGAAGCAAAAAGCGAGCATTATTATTATTATTATTATTATTATTTGTAAAAGCCAAAGAATGGATTTTTGCATCTTACCGTATTGGAAAATAATCGTTCAAAATTCAGTTTGGTAAACCACAATGTTGAGGAATCTTTTATAATCCCTGCTTTACATGGAGTTATTTACAAACCAATGTATTAAAATCCAACTGACAGTCTAAACGCACGTCCATTAGTAATACATCTGTACATAAGACATTTATGAAATGAGAAATTATGAAAGGTCATTTATCAAATGAGTAATTATGAAAGGGCATTTATCAAATGAGTAATTATGAAAGGTCATTTATCAAATGAGTAATTATGAAAGGGCATTTATCAAATGAGTAATTATAAAAGGGCATTTATCAAATGAGTAATTATAAAAGGGAATTTATCAAAAAAGTAATTATAAAAGGGCATTTATCAAATGAGTAATTATAAAAGGGCATTTATCAAATGAGTAATTATGAAAGGGTATTTATCAAATGAGTAATTATAAAAGGGCATTTATCAAATGAGTAATTATAAAAGGGCACTTATCAAATGAGTAATTATGAAAGGGCATTTATCAAATGAGTAATTATAAAAAGGCATTTATCAAATGAGTAATTATAAAAGGGCACTTATCAAAGCCAGAGAAACTCAGAAGACTGACTGACCATCCAATGCACCAGAGACTAAACAATCTCAGAAATGGGAAGCTAAAGCGGAGAAACTTTGCAGAAATAGCCAAAGCAAAGATGCACGAAGACCCCATGAACGCACTAACAACACCAAAGCCCATCCCTACTGTACGAAAACCTACCTGGAGGCAGCATATATATCCAGAGGTGGTAGAAAATATACCAGGTATTGCAAACAAAAACTGCCAGACTGAAAAAGAAAGAAAAGATACTACGCTGATCTATATAACGAAAAACTACCCAAGCATGGACTGGACCCATGCATACACCGACGGTTCTGTAACAAACACAACACAGAACGGAGGGGCAGGAGCATTTCTGAACCTACCAAATGGCAGAAAAATAACACTGTCATTCGCTACTGGAAAATACACAAGCAATTTCAGAGCGGAGGCAGAGGCACTGAGGGCGGCAGTGGAAGAAATGGTGACAGGTAAAAAGAATGAAAGCCATATAGTCCTGCTTACAGATGCCCTGGCCGTAGTCACAGCACTAAAAAGCCAGAAAAATACTGAACTCAATGACTTAAGAGCAGTACTCTGTCAACTATGCCAGCAGTCCGCACCAAAAAGGGTAGTGGTACAGTGGGTTCCATCCCACTGCAACATCCAAGGCAACGAGGAAGCAGACAGAGTGGCAAAAGAAGGTGCAAAACTAACACAACCAGATACCAGTATGACATACGAAGAGTCAAAACGGCTTATTAGAGCTAGATACATGACCAAATGGGAAACCGAACACACTGGCTACACAAAAAACGATGCCTATTACCAGTTGAACAGAAGATAGCAGGTCGTGGTCTTCAGACTTCGCACTGGCCACAATAGACTGAGGTACCACCTATTCAACAAATTGAAGATAGGTGGCACTGACGAATGCCCGTGTGTTACCGGGAAAATGACCGCTGAGCATTTGCTGCAAAACTGCCCGACATACGAGGATCAGAGAGAGCAGATGTGGCCATCATCAGTGACAACACTAGACAAGCTCTATGGCAGCGCCGACAGCCTCAGGATGACCACTGCCTTTTTCGAAAAAATAATGGTTACTGCCTGACTGCGTACGATGAAGAAGAAGAAAAAGAGGAAATGAGTAATTATAAAAGGGCATTTATCAAATGAGTAATTATAAAAGGGCATTTATCAAATGAGTAATTATGAAAGGGCACTTATCCAATGAGTAATTATGAAAGGGCATTTATCAAATGAGTAATTATGATGGAACACAAATTGATGCTCTACTCTAGGATTAGCTTCTCATGTTCACATGTCCTCATCTTGTTATCTGACGCCATCTTCAGCGTTTACAATAATTATATTTAATCATTTTACTTATCCTTAGCCGCCGGCTAAGACCTTTTAGTCGCAGAGTATGTGTTTTTCTGGTGCGCCCATGTAAAACAGCCACATTGTTATTTTATGTCATTAATAAATTTGTAATAAGGTCTTACCTACAATATTATTTTACGACTACGTCTTACTGTTTAAAAAATGTATTGTTTGCGACATATCTGAACGATACAGAAACCATGTACCAATCATTTTCGACTACACTGAAGGCTTATTTTGAACACTATTCTGTTGCCCAGCTGTATTGCTTTAGCATCTGGTAAAGTTTCAGGTGAGATAGTATTCATGATTTTTAGACCATTTCATGAAAAAACATAATTTCTACTAGTTTATTGTATCTGCCGTGTGATTCAATGAGAGCAACTTCCTGCAAACTGGCACTCTTGTTCAAGCTACTAAATACTATGGGGGAATGCTTCTTCTTCTTCGTCGTACGCTGTCAGACGTCAACCTGTATTTTTTCGAAAAAAGCAGCGGTCATCCTGAGGCTGTCGACACTGCCACAGAGCTTGTTGTGTTGCCACTGGTGATGGCCCCATCTGCTTTCTCTGATCCTCGTATGTCGGGCAGTTTTGCAGCAAATGTTCAGCGGTCATTTTCCCGGTGCCACACGGGCATTCGTCGGTACCACCTATCTTCAATTTGTTGAATAGGTGGTACCTCAGTCTATTGTGGCCAGTGCGAAGTCTGAAGACCACGACCTGCTCTCTTCTGTTCAACTGGTAATAGGCATCGTTTTTTTTTGTGTAGCCAGTATGTTCTATTTCCCATTTGGTCATGTATCTAGCTCTAATAAGCCTTTTTGACTCTTCGTATGTCACACTAGTATCTGGTTGTGGTAGTCTTGCACCTTCTTTTGCCAGTCTGTCTGCCTCCTCGTTGCCTTGGATGTTACAGTGGGATAGAACCCACTGTACAACTACTCTTTTTGGTGCGGACTGCTGGCATAGTTGACAGAGTACTGCTCTTAAATCATTGGTGGGGGAAGGCAATATATAAGAATAAACCTGCCAAGAATGACAAAGGAAAGATGACGTATATCAGGTTGTTCTAACATACCGAAACGAATCATTTCTAGATTCTTTTACGGAATTATGTGCAATATTGCATCATAAGAAAAGGCGCCCTTTCAGCAAACTAACAGGTATGAAAATAAAAGGTGTGCACTTTACATGGTTGGAAAATGAAATTCGATTAATGAGAAGTTTAATTTTACTGAGATGAAATATGGGAAAGTAAGCTCGTGGCACGTATTGATTGGAGAAATGTCATCTCTACATTTATCTTAATTATTTCGATAATTCATATATAAATCGTGCATGAATACTTCTTTTCGTTTCCAGAAATATTCTTAGGACACGGAGAAACACGGAGATCGCCGATGTGGCTTGTCAGCCTTAAGCATGCCTGCACGATTCAATGACCTTGTAAATGTGAAGGTCGCAGATTGGATGTTGATCCATTCAAAACAAATGCCAGTGATACAAACTTGATCTGTCAATAGAAATTCTTTAAATTGCTCCGCGGCGATGGGCAGATTGTAATCAGGGTTAATATTAGCAAATTTAGTTGAGCAGTGAGGCGGATACTGTCTGTTCTCATTTCGTTAATACTTCTAGCTTATCCAACTTGAAGCTTACCTGAGACCAGTATCAACGCAGGGAAAGAAAGTCTGCAGTGTTGTGCGAAGGTAATCTTCACTGATCCTATTGTTGGGAACGAACTTAAACAAAACTTCGATCAGCATCAAATCCAGGACAAAAATAGTGTCCATACATTTAAGAACCAATGAACGTGCTTCTACGTTTGTTAAGGTTTTACCTAGAGATGCGGGGATTGAGATACAAAACCATGAAAGGGCTTAAGTAGCAGAATGTAGTCCAGAGAATGGAATGTGTTGTGTCATAGTTTACAGCTTGACTGCGATATTTGCACCTTTCGGTCCAACACATCCGACTTCAGCAAACATTTTTTGAGTACCGAGTTAGCATTCCCTCTTCGATACCTTCTCCTTAGCCAGTCTGCCCTGATGCAGCCTGTTATCCAGGATCACCCCGTGGAGGTGTAGAAGGGTCTTGGCAGCTCTGGTTCGCTGGCCCTGACGCTAGCAGTCAGCTTTGTGTCGCTGACCGCTGCAGCTCATGCGCTGCTCAGCGTCTTGATCCCAGACTAACGTCTGATCAGGCACAATATACTGATCAGACATTTTAGTCAAAGTCAGGCACAACATACTGGCCGACCCTCACTTCGGCTTCATATTAGCCCTCCTTGGAAACGGGCTGTTTTCATGACAGCCTGGATAACGGGATCGACGTAATCCCCGTAGTAGTGAGTGACACGCAGATGAAACCAAGCATAGCACAACCGCCTGGAGGACTCGGGTCCAAATTCATCAGCACGTTTGGGATGTGAGGAAAGCTACTTAACGCCCCTTTCAGTGCACACAAAATAATAACCAACTAATTGTGGGCATTCGCAAACAAGCACTTGTGATGCACCGATTATCTTAATTCTATGCTGAATATTGCACTCAACGAACTATATATGTATGCGATGCTGAATAGTGAACTCAACTATATCTGTATTCGATGCTGAATATTGCACTCAACGAACTATATCTGTATGCGATGCTGAATAGTGAACTCAACTATATCTGTATTCGATGCTGAATAGTGCACTCAACTAACTATTTATGTAATCGATGCTGAATAATGCACTCAACTATATCTGTATGCGATGCTGAATAGTGCACTCAACTAACTATATCTGTATTCGATGCTGAATAGTGCACTCAACGAACTATATCTGTATTCGATGCTGAATAGTGCACTCAACTAACTATATCTGTATTCGATGCTGAATAGTGCACTCAACTAACTATATCTGTATTCGATGCTGAATAGTGCACTCAACGAACTGTATCTGTATTCGATGCTGAATAGTGCACTCAACTAACTATATCTGTATTCGATGCTGAATAGTGCACTCAACTAACTATATCTGTATTTGATGCTTAATAGTGCACTCAACTATCTGTATTTGATGCTGAATAGTGCACTCAACTATCTGTATTCGATGCTGAATAGTGCACTCAACTATCTGTATTCGATGCTGAATAGTGCACTCAACTATCTGTATTCGATGCTGAATAGTGCACTCAACTATCTGTATTCGATGCTGAATAGTGAACTCAACTAACTATATCTGTATTCGATGCTGAATAGTGCACTCAACTAACTATATCTGTATTCGATGCTGAATAGTGCACTCAACGAACTATATCTGTATCCGATGCTGAATAGTGCACTCAACTAACTATATCTGTATTCGATGCTGAATAGTGCACTCAACTAACTATATCTGTATTCGATGCCGAATAGTGCACTCAACTAGCTAT
Source organism: Ariolimax columbianus (assembly GCA_036924085.1). Classification (NCBI taxonomy): domain Eukaryota; kingdom Metazoa; phylum Mollusca; class Gastropoda; order Stylommatophora; family Arionidae; genus Ariolimax; species Ariolimax columbianus. The sequence continues at coordinate 46,808,067 of JAVGWX010000016.1, forward strand.
CTGTATTCGTTGCTCAATAGTGCACTCAACTAACTATATGTATTCGTTGCTCAATAGTGCACTCAACTAACTATCTGTATCCGATGCTGAATAGTGGACTCAACTAACTATATCTGTACTCAACCTAAAAGTACACAACAATCAAATACAAATGGGTCAAAAAGCGGCAGAGATCATTTTAAACCCAACAAGTTGGCAAACTTACAGTCTCAATACTGTACTAACATGACATACGGCTACTTGCGTTGAGTACTTTTCATTTATCATGTCACGAGTTGCATCTGCTGACTAAACAGAAGGTATGTAGCCACAGGTCGAAACCAAACTTATAAGTTGTATCATATGTGTTAGTACTGGCATTTCGACTGGTGGTGGTGGTGTTGAATGCTCACAATGAGTAGGTTTACTCTTTTGTGCGCCCTAAAAAGAACGTTAAATGGCGGGTTGCAGTAGCTTTCTTCACATCCAAAGCGTGCTGATGAATGTGAACCGCGGTCCTCTATGCGGTTGTGTTATGCTTGACTTCATCTGCGTGTCGCTCACTACTTCGGGGATTACGTCGAACCCTCAACTTAGTCAGGCTGCCATGAAATAAGCCCGTTTCCGGGAAAGGCTGCGAGGAAGCCAAGGTGAGGGTCTTGGCCAGAATATTTTGCCCGACCCCTACTAACATATCTGATCAGTATGTTGTGCCTGACCAAACGTTAGTCTTCCTTCCCTTCGACTCGTGTAAACAGAAGGTATGCAGCCAGCAAGTCAAATAACATTTGTAAATTGTATCATGGCATTTCCACAGGTGTATTGGTTTGAGTTTTACCTTTCAATTTTTGCTGTACTTTATAGTGGCTGTTCAAGTTGAGAAAAAAAATAATATATGTGCCCTTTTATTGCAACGATGTAATACTTTTGAAACGACATGAGTTTATGCCTATTATTACTTTACAATTGTATGTAATGTCCGTACTTGAACTCTTTCTTACAAACGTTTACTCACTATTCGATATCGGACAAATAGTTGAATACATAATCGTATTCGATCAAATAGTTGACAATCGTATTCGGTCTAATATTTATTTCAATATTCGTATGCGGTTAAATAGTAAAAAGCATATTCGTATTCGGCCATATAGTTAGGCTTATATTCGTATTCGGCTAAATAGTTTTTAACGGTTTATATTCGCATTTGGCGGAAAATTAAACACCTCAATTTGATGCATCCCTAGTTTTCTCATTTCTTTTGACGCTATTTTCACAGACAAGCTTGTGGGAAGGAGTGTAGGAGGATTATTAGAACAAGCAATCACATTTATAAAACAGATTTCAGGCCGAAACTTTTTTATCCCTAAAAAGCACATCACCGTGATAATGGCTAGAATCCAAGACAACCACCAAACTGTTGAAGTGTGACGAGTCTAACACATGACTCAAGGTGTGACGAGTCTAACACATGACTCGACGAGTAACGAGTCTACCACATCACTGTCTACCACATCACTCATGGTGTGACGAGTCTACCACATGGCTCATGGTGTGACGAGTCTAAAACATGACTCGAATGACGAGCCTACCACATGACTCGAGGAGTAACGAGTCTACCACATGACTCGAGGAGTAACGAGTCTACCACATGACTCGAGGAGTGACGAGTCTAATATGACTCGAGGAGTGACGAGTCTACCACATGACTCGAGGAGTGACGAGTCTACCACATGGCTCGAGGAGTGACGAGTCTAACATTGGACTCGAGGAGTGACGAGTCTACCACAGGACAAGAGGTGTGACGAGCCTAACACATACCTCGAGGAGTGACGAGCCTACCAAAGGACTGTCGGAAGTGACGAATCTACCACAGAACTCGTGGAGTGACGAGTCTAACACATTACTCGAAGAATGACGAGTCTAACACATTACTCGAAGAATGACGAGCCTACCACATGAATCGAGGAGAGACGAGCTTACCACAGTACTGTCGAGATGTAACGAGCTTACCACAGGACTGTCAAAGTGACGAGCTTACCACAGGACTGTCGGAGTGACGAGCTTATCATAGGACTGTCGGAGTGACGAGCTTACCACAGGACTGTCGGAGTGACGAGCTTACCACAGGACTGTCGGAGTGACGAGCTTACCACAGGATTGTCGGAGTGACGAGCTTACCACAGTACTGTCGGAGTGACGAGCTTACCACAGGACTGTCGGAGTGACGAGCTTACCACAGTACTGTCGGGGTGACAAGATTACCACAGGACTGTCGGAGTGACGAGCTTACCACAGGACTGTCGGAGTGACGAGCTTACCACAGGACTGTCGGGAGTGACGAGCTTACCACAGGACAGTCAGGATGTGACGAGCCAACCATGGGACTGAGGAGTGACGAGAATTATTTCCCGTGCTTAGAGCTAGAGAATAAAAAAGTGACATAAAATAGTAAAGTGCTTTCAATAGCTTTTGAAACAGAAAGAAGAAAATTATATAAGCAAATAATGAGGAGCCACGACATACCTGGGGGACTCGTTTAACCCAGATCATACAACGAGAGGGAGCAAGATGCTGAGCAGCGGTCAGCGACCCAAAGCTGCCAAGACCCTTCTACACCTCCACGTGGTGATCCTGGATAACAGGCTGCAACAAAGCAGACTGGCTAAGGAGAAGGGATCGGAGAAGGAAGGCTAACTCGGTATCCAGAAATGTCAGCTGAAGTTGGATGTGTCGGACCGTAAGGTGCAAATATCGCAGCCAAGCTGTAAACTACGACATACGCATGCTGGTCTCCAGACTACATCCTGCTACTTGCAAGTCCCTTTTCTGGGTTTAGTTGCGAGAGTTTGAGAACGAAGAAGAAAAAGAATACAGTGAAATAAATATAGACAGCTTAATACTTTCTCTGTAATGACCCTAAGGTTATCAGACGACTCAGTTCTTCGTTCGGTTAATTAAAGTTGACAGCTGCTACATAAATGTTCCTGCATACTTCTTCGTATGCTTTCAACGTCAACTTGAATTTCTCTTAAAGAAAACAGTGGTCCGCATGAGGTCATCGGTATTTCCAAAGAGCTTGTCCTGGACTGGAACCGAAGGCCAAATATGACTTCCTCAGTAAATCGTATGTTGGACACTTCTGCAACAGATGTTCAGTAGTTATTTTATCAGTTCCACAGACACATGCATCGGTATGTCCCAAATTTAACGATGAATATATGGAATAGTAACTTGTTGTGGCATGTGAGGAGCATACTTCAACGAGGACATTTAACAGAAAAATGGCGTTTGACCCGATGATCTGGCATAAACCGCTCAGGCATCCGTCATGGGTAAAGTCAATCTGATATTCAAGCAATTTTCTTCCCCTTCGCTCTCATGTTTTCCTATACAGATCAGGTTCATGTAGTCCCAGGTGTATTTGCGTGAGAAGCAATCGCTCTAACCACAACGCCACTGACACGCTAGTTTCCATAAGTGCGTGTATATAAATGCCTGCAATCTAGCGGAGACACAAAACAACTGAGACATTAAGTTAAGGCCACTGAATTGCCAAGCTCTTGGAACTTGTCTCGTCAAGTCAATACAGGATCGAGACCGATCATTTTCTGAACCGAGTTTTTTTTAAAAATGTCAAATCTATTCTTGGACTACCTTCCTCAGCACGGCAGGACTTTATTATCTCTCGCTCGGAGGCTCGATCGATAGAACTAACACTGACGCAGCATCTCAAACAAGGGTTGCGGACAACCTGCCGAAACCAACGGAGCTTTCCTTTTTCAACATGTAACACAATTACACGAATCATGTATGTGTGATTACACGCGATCAGCTTTTTCTACGACGGACAGTGACAAGTTTCAGAGGGATGGTTGAATGTAATACTATAATAATAATAATGCATCTTTTTCAGTAGACTAGAAACTGTCAATCAATTATCGCAGCAAGCAAAGACGTGATGGAAATAGAGGTGGTATAGAGTCGCTGAACACATACCAGAGTTACTGGTCCTTGTGTGCTCTGTACACACTGACAGAAAAGCAAAGAAGACGGCGGAGTTATGTATGGGGTGGGTTTGAGGTACGGGGACAGTGTAAGAGTGGGTGGGTGGTGTGGCTGTAGCGAGAGTGACGGAATGAGTGAGTGAAATAGTGAGTGGGTGAGTGAATGGGTGTTGTGTAGGTGCATAATCGTGAGTGATTGAGTTAGTGAATTCGTGAGTGGAATATTGAGTGATGTTCATGGTTTGCGGTTGGGTTTGAGCGAGTGAGTGAGTGAATAAATTAGTAGATGGCTGAGTGAATAAATTAGTGAGTGATTGAGTGGGTTAATTTGAACGAGCGGGATTAAGTGAATGGTTGAGTGAATTTCTGCTTTGACAATACAGACAGAAACGATTGCATGCATTTAAATTAAATTAATGCAATAATTTAATGAATAATTTTATAAAGAACATTGTCTCACACACACACACACACATTTACAAAAACATACCCAGACACACACAGTTACATACATGTTCATGCAAGTAATATGGTTTTGTCCAACAAACAGACAGACAGACACGTCAATATACACACAAGTAAATAAATGTTCTCAGACGAAATACGGTTACCTCATACACACATACGCAACATATGCGCACAAGAGAACAGTTCCCCCATTAACACGCTGACATAGGGTATAACTATTTGCACAAGAGAGGGTTCTCTCTCGCATAATCTCTCAATATCTCACACACACGCGCGCGCGCCCACACACGCGCACGCACACACAAACGCGCATTAACACACACGCGCGCGCACACACACACGCGCGCGCACACACTCGTAATGGCACGATCGAAAGCACAAACTTGTCGAGATACTGAATTTAAAAAACGAATGGCAAATCGTGGGCTCTAGGCCTGTGTTGATCGCCAGAAAGAGAATAGGGAACACTCGTCACTGATGGTCTTAGACCTTTGTTATATGGATTACTGCATTCAGTCACATCAACCCGCATTTCATATCCGAGTGATCTATGCTGTATGGATTATGAGACAATCAGTCACATAAATGTGTGGATTTATAAGTGTAGAGAAACACAAAAACTGAATAATGAATGTAGATCAACCACAAAAACTGGATTATGATTGTAGAGAAACACAACAACTGAATTGTGAATGTAGATCAACCACAAAAACTGGATTATGAATGTAGAAAAACACAAAAAAACTGGATTACGAGTGTTGAATAATGACGAAAACTGGAGCATAAGTGTTGATCTACTACAACAACTAACATGATATAATTACTTTAACACAACAAAACAGCAAGGTCTGGTTATTGTTGAAAGTGGCGAGAGTACTTGACGTCTACATGCCATGTGATATCGATTATATCAGAGCTTCTCAAATTGTGATTCGTGGGCCTACTCGGACCAGTCACAACCCCTTATAGACTAAAAGGAGCAGGCAGAAAAGCAAGTGGTCATTTTCACAGACGCCCTTGCAGTGTTAGTGTCGCTCAAGAACCAACACAAAAATTAACTCGGTGCTCTGGAAGACTCGCTCGAATGCCTGTCCCAGTGCTTCAAAAAAAAAGCATAGTACAGCCTACTGTGGTATTCCAGGCAACGAGGAGGCGGACAGAGAGACTAAAGCATTCATCAGGGCAACGTACAGTGCAAAATGGAAAAAAATACCACCCTGGCCACATAGAAAACGATGCCTACCACCAACTCTCCAGGGGAGACCAGATGATCATTCTCCGGCTACACACAGGTCACAACAGACTTAGATGCCATCTGTACAACAAGTTCAAGATTGGCACTACGGACCTTTGGGCCTGCGGCACAGCCCACATGAAGCAGAACATATTTTGCAGTTATGTAAACTATATACCGACAAAAGAAGTAGAGTCCTTCCATGGGAAGTTATACGGAAGTGTACAGAGGCTTGAGCCGACTGCTGCCTTCGTTAGAGTCAATGAAGTTGAGGTCTGAAGACGAACGAGGAAGAAGACTTGGACCAGTCAGCAGTGACTAAGCGACCGAGCATTCAAGAGGGTAAAACCGATTTAAAAACATGTTAGAAAATGCAACGTGTTAGTGATTTGAATTTGAAACATATAGCTAGCCATTGAGAGTAGTGAGAATATTCTATAAATATCAAATGCTAAAAAATGATTCTGCAGAATACAGGAATAAATAGAAGCATTATAAAAGGACGCTCCAGTTTTAAAGGGGAGGAAAAGAGTAGTAGCTGTGTAACCTACTAAACATGTAAGAAGCAAATAAGGAAGGTTGGGCATTGGGCTGTCAGCTCTATCCTGTACAAACTTTAAGCAATAAAATCAATAGATATGGGGAGGTCAATAATGGGTCAGTTCGCGTGAATTGGTTGAAGACCTATGCTTCTCATGAAGCTGACTTGATAATAACTTAACTTATTTATACTAGTTTCTTGTACTTCACTTGATCTAAAAATAACTGTGCATTCAATCTATTTTTAAATGCATGAACTGACCCTACCCCCATTATTTCCTGTGGCAATGCATTTAAAGCATTCACGACTCTGAAAAAAAAATGATTTTCTAATATTTAGAGATGTGATTCTTATTTGTCGCCTTCCGCTTTAAAATAACTATTTCCATCAAAAGTTGCTAAAGCGCAACGCCAGGGTCAGTTGCAACATACTAGCCAAGACCCCTACCTTTTTGTGGAAACATGCTGTGTTATTGTTGCTAGACTGTACCCGATATTATTGTTGCTAAACTGTACCCGAGATTATTGTTGCTAAACTGTACCCGAGATTATTGTTGCTAGACTGTACCTGAGATTATTGTTGCTAGACTGTACCCGAGATTATTGTTGCTAGACTGTACCCGAGATTATTGTTGCTAAACTGTACCCGATATTATTGTTGCTAAACTGTACCTGAGATTATTGTTGCTAAACTGTACCCGAAATTATTGTTGCTTAACTGTACCCGATATTATTGTTGCTAAACTGTACATATAAATATCGTGTCACGAACGTAGAAATACGTTAGAGAGTTGAAGACGCTATTGGTCCTTTTAAAGATCTGTTCACAGCTACCAAAAGACGAAAGATGGCCTGGTGCGGGCACGTCGCGAGGTCCAACGGAATTACCAACTCGATACTCTTTGGTTCAGTACCAGGAAAGAGAGGGCAAGGACGTCCAATGAAGAGATGGGTGGACAACATCACTGAGTGGCCAGGCCTTCGTCCCGGTGAGATACGACAGGCGGCGACAGGCGGAGAGGGATGGCGTGGGATTTTGGGAGTGTCTTCGTGTGTGCCCCAACGACCTGATGGGTTACAGGATGAACTGAACTGAAACTATACCTGAGATTATTGTTTGTAAACTATACCTGAGATTATTTTGTTAAACTATACTTGATACTATTTGCTAAACTGGACCTGAAACAATTTTTATTAAAATTGTACCAAAGTGACTCACTAAACTGTACCACGGTTACTGTCACTAAATTGTACCACGGTTACTCTCCACCTCTCCATAAACTGTACCTGGTGATACTCTCACTGAACCGTATCGTGCCGTGATCTACTAAAACACTCCACTTAACTCCTCCTACGCGCAATTGATCCGGTCTCCAATCTAGTGGTTGACTGACCTACCCTGCTCTTCTCATGAATACAAATGTTCCATGTACACAATACTGCGGCCCGTCCCATCCAATCATTATTTCTCTTCTGCGAGACTAAATCGCCCATTCGCTCTCTCGTCGTCATTTGTGTCATCAATCGTGGACTGGCTGAAAATGCCAGCTTTCAAATATCTCTTTTCTTGAACATCAATCTCTCTGTCGCCTCTCATCTCTCTGTCACCTCTCATCTCTCTGTCACCTCTCTCTCACTCTCGCATCTCTCTCTCGCCTCTCTTCTTTCTCTTTCGTTCGCTCTTTCGCCTGTCATCTCTCTCTCTCGGATCTCATCTCTTATATCTCTTATCTCTCATCTCTCTTATATCTCATCTCTCACTCATATCTCTCTGGCCTATTATCTCTCTCTGGCCTCTTATCTCTCTCTGGCCTCTTATCTCTCTCTGGCCTCTTATCTCTCTCTGGTATCTTATCTCTCTCTCTGGTATCTTATCTCTCTCTCTGGTATCTTATCTCTCTCTGGTATCTTATCTCTCTCTGGTATCTTATCTCTCTCTGGTATCTTATCTCTCTCTGGTATCCTATCTCTCTCTGGTATCTTATCTCCCTCTCTGGCACCTTATCTCTCCAGCCTCTTAACTCACTCGCCGTATCTCACTCGCCTCATCTCTCTCTCTTTATCGTCTATCTATCCATCCGTCCATCCATTTATATATCTCCTTACCTATCTATCTCCTTATCAATCTATCCACCTTCTTATATATCTCTTTATCTATATGCAAATTTTTCTTCCTATTATGTACCTACCCATGTATCTAGGGAAGTGGGGAAGAGATGGGAAGTTGGGAATAGATGGGAAGTTGGGAATAGATGGGAAGTGGGGAAGAGAATGGAAGTGGAGAAGAAAATGGAAGTGAGGAAGGGTAGGGAAGTGAGGAAGAGTATGGAAGTGAGGAAGAGTATGGAAGTGAGGAAGAGTAGAGAAACGGAGAAGAGTAGGGAAATGAGGAAGACAATTGAAGCAGCGAAAAGGTGTGACCGCATTTGTTTCATTTTTTTTTGGTTTGACAGGCGAAAAACCGCTGGTGACTTGCCAGATGAATCCTAGTATCTGTTACCGACCGATAGGTTGGCAGCCCTTGCTTGAAATACGATCGCCTATTTATGGTTAACAATGACAGATTCAAGAAATGCTTTGACAAGACGGCAGGAATAAGTGCAAGAAAAAGCAAAATTCTTTAACACCCCAAACAGTTAAAAAAGACTATTCTATGACGTCACTATCCCACATTCAGTACCAAAATTAACTATTTCTTTTATTTGTGATGAATTTGACGCAAGTCCAGAAATTCAGAAATACCAGAATGAAAACAGAAACAAGATAAGAAAAAAATTTAAACAAAATTGAAAATGATTAGGTCGACAGGCACACAAAAAGAGGAATCATCTAAGACAAATAACAACGAAAATACATAATGTTAGAACACAATTTCGATAATAGATCAAGAATACAAGAGGTCAAATAAAAATTAAACATAAATCACACAGAAAGCAAAATCAATATTTTTTAACGCGTAGTAATAATATCAAAGCTGAACATTACGTGAGGAAGACAGAAGATAAGTGGGCAGAAAAATTGGACAAATATCTCAGAGAGTACGTGAAGATAATGCTCGTATTTATAGAAAACAGCAAGACAGGACACGATCTGGGACCAACACGTACAAGAGGAAGGCATCGATTATGTGGAACTGGGAAATCAAGGGACAGAAGGAAGTATTCTGTCAGACAGGGACATTGGAGGCATTGATAAAAGCCGGAGATCTGAGGGAATACAACTTCCGGTTTTAGTTCTAAGACTGAAAGGCATAGTGCGAGAAAAATGCAGCCCATCTCTCTATATCTCTCTAACTCTCTCACTCTCTAACTTCTCACTCTCTCTCTCTCTAACTCTCTCACTCTATCTCTCTCTCTCTTTCGCTCCAGATCAATCGCGGTGTATTTCTCGATGATTAATTCGCCACAGACGGCCAACTGTACATCGTGGAACGCTTTTCTAACTATCGTTCTTCGTTCTCAAGCATTATTTTTGCACACAAGTGTAAGCCTTGAGAATTTTGTGTGTGTATATATATATATATATATATATATATATATATATATATATATATATATATATATATAGACAGAGAGAGAGAGAGAGACAGACAGAAAGAGAGACGTCTATCTCCCATGAGTTTTAAAGACAACCGAGCTAAGCAAGATCATCCGTAATTGTCTGAAAACATCCAATGGGTATTTAAATGCCAGCTGCGCCATGCAAGATGGATGCCAGAATGATACACCCACGAACAATTGGAAGCACATTGACACAAGATGGATTGGAATAACTCGAGCATCCAGGCTGAACATAACGGAGCTAGGCGTGAAAACGTCCGTAATAAACTCGGTGAAATTACTAGTCATTGTAAACACTAGGTTTGTGGTGGCGGACGCTAGTGTAGTTGGAATCATTGGAGAAGTTGTAAAACACTACCATGATTGGAAAACACTAGGAAAACACTACCATGATTGGAAAACACTAGGAAAACACTACCATGATTGGAAAACACTAGGAAAACACTACCATGATTGGAAAACACTAGGAAAACACTACCATAATTGGAAAACACTAAGAAAACACTTGCGTAGTTGGAAAACACTTGCGTAGTTGGAAAACACTTGCGTAGTTGGAAAACACCTGCGTAGTTGGAAAACACTTGCGTAGTTGAAAAATACTAGCCCAGTTGGAAAACATGGACTATGAGCAAACAGTTGGAAAGCAAAATCGAGGCCCTCTACTACTGTTTTTTTAACTAGTTTTACAGAAGAATGTGTCGCATATCATGGAAAGAGAAACAATAGCGATGTCCTGAAGAGAGTAGGCATGGGTAGATAACTTTTGACAAACAAATATTTTGGTCATATAAAACTACACGATGATTTATTGAAAACAACACCGGAGGGGGTAGGTTGAAGGCCGGCGGACAGCGATATAAGTGGGAGACTAGTATCAAAAGATAACTAGTGTCAGTCTGGCATAATGCACCGTCAAACTTAACGTAACGTCTCGATATTGCTTTACAAGACTCTGCAGAGGCGTATACAACCAGTTTTCTTTTCATTCACTTGATCTAAAAATACATAAGTGAATCCAACCTATACTTGAATGCATTAACTGTCTCTGCTTTCACTAGTTCCCGTGGCAATGCATTCCAAGCACTCAAGGCTCTCTAACTAAAATCATATTTCCAAATGCCCAATCTTGACCTTTCTTTAATTAATTTGTGGCTGTGCCCTCTTTTTCTTGTACACGGCTGTATTTTTAAAATTACTTGTTATACTTGTCTAATTTATCCTTTCCCCTTTATTATCTTATAAACTTGTATTAAAACACCTCGAATCCATCTCTTATCTAGATACTGAAGACCAGTCTTTTTTAGTATTTCCTCATAATTCTGAAACCCTGATATAATTATTTGTATCCTTTCCAGCATGTTTATATCAACTCTACGATAAGGACATATCTGCTGTACACAATACTCCAATCTAGGTCTAACTAGTGCTTTATACAATTTGACTATCACTTCCTTGCTTAATTATTTATTTCTATCATATCTAACATTGATTTGACTTTTTCACTGCTACCTGGACTTGCTCACTCACCTTACCTGTAATATCAATTATAAACCCTAGGGCCCTTTGCTTTTCTATCTTTCTAATATTGTTCTCTGCCATTCTGCCCCATATTGGTCAAGACAAGACAAATGACAATTGGAGGTCCATTGCAACAAACATTCGTGGTGTAGACGGCACTTAAGTTGATTGAATTGAAGATTGAATTACTCGGGAAGAACGGCGGGATAGAAATATATAAAAGAACGTTTGGTAAAGGCCGCTTGGTAAAGGCCGCTTGGTAAAGAACGTTTGGCGAAGAAAAGTAGCTAAGGGAGTCAAGAGAAACAGATGATATCTTGGACGAGACTCAAGAGAAAGGTGGAGGTAATTGAAAGCCGTGTACGTAGAGAACACTTATCTGAGACACAGATAGTAGAGAGACAGGACAACGAGATACATAAGAGGGATGAGGGAAATGTGGAGAATACAAGAGAGCGATAGAGAGAGAGAGAGAGAGAGAGACACAGAACAGAAAGGAAAATGTGATAGTGGCGGAAAGTTGATTAAATGTAGAGGAAAAAAGTAAAAATATGCAAGGGAAGGAGAAGAGATATCAGAGAAACATGACACTAAAGGGAAAGTGGAAAGATAGATTACAACGGAAAGAATAGACATGTAGAATAAAAGACAGAGAGGGAGCACAGATAAAACAAGATTGTACAGATTCAGATAGGGAGGAGAAAAATTAAGAGGTGTGTGATATTATACATCTCGGCGAAGAGAAGGAAGGGGAAAGAAAGGGAAAGAATAAAGATTTAGACAAAAGAAAGGAAAAGAGAGATTAGAGTGACAAAAAAGGAAATGAGATTAGAGTGACAAAACGAGAAAAGAAAGGAAATTAGAGATTAGAGTGACAAAAGGACAAAAGAATGAAACTTCTTCTGCTTCTTCTTCGTTCGTTCTCAATCCCGCTGCCAAACACTGAAAGGACTTAAGTAGCAGAATGTAGTGCAGAGAACGGAATGCGTTGTGTCGTAGTTTACAGCTTGGCTGCGATATTTGCACCTTTCGGTCCAACACATCCGACTTCAGCAAGCATTTTTTGAGTACCGGGTTAGCATTCCCTCTTTGATCCCTTCTCCTTAGCCAGTCTGCAGCTATGGTTCGCTGGCCCTGACGCTAGCAGTCAGCTATGGGTCGCTGACCACTGCAGCTCTTGCGCTGCTCAGCATCTTGATCCCAAACGAATGAAACGAAAGATTAAAGTCACAGAAGGACAAAAGAAAGGAAATGAGAGATTAGAGCAACAAAATAAAGGATAAGAGAGATTAGAGTGACGAAATAAAGGAAATGAGATTAGAGTGCCAAAAGTAAAATTAAAGAGAGATTAGAGTGACAACAGAAAGGGAATTAGAGATTCTTAGACAAAAGAAAAGGACAAACAGGGGGCATAGAGATGGATAAATCAAGGATAGAAGGAGGATAGAAGAGAAGGAAAACTGAAGAGGGAGCCGAGAAGAGAGGGGATAGACGAGGAGAGGGGGGGGGGAGGACATCATTTATTAAATGGTTTATTTAACGTTAGCTATCTGCAGGTTTCTGCTGCCCTGACTGTATGTGCTCCTGGTACAAGCAAACTGCACTGCCTATGTGCTCCTGGCACAAGCAAACTTCACTGACTATCTGCTCCTGGCACAAGCAAACTGCACTGCCTGTATGTGCTCCTGGCACAAACAAACTGCACTATGTGCTCCTGGCACAAGCAAACTGCACTGCCTGTATGTGCTCCTGCCACAAACAAACTGCACTATGTGCTCCTGGCACAAGCAAACTGCACTGCCTGTTTGTGCTCCAGGCACAAGCAAACTGCACTGACTATGTGCTCCTGGCACAAACAAACTGTACTATGTGCTCCTGGCACAAGCAACTTGTACTGACTATGTGCTCCTGGCATAAGCAAACTGCACTGACTATGTGCTCTTGGCACAAGCAAACTGCACTGACTATGTGCTCCTGGTACAAGCAATTTGCACCGACTATGTGCTCATGGCACAAACAAACTGCACTATGTGCTCCTGACACAAGCAAACTGCACTGCCTGTATGTGCTCCTGGCACAAGCAAACTGCACTGACTATGTGCTCCTGGTACAAGCAACTTAAGGTCCTAGATTAACCGAGTTCTGAGTTACAAAACCATTTTTGTAATATGTGCCCTTTAGCCAAGTCAAACGAATAATGATCCGGAGAGGAACTGTGTCAAAAATTAAAATTGTGGAGTCAAATGGGATTTGTTTTATGATGGGGAATACATGGGGAGGGAAGGAACAGGGATTGGCTGGGACGATAACAGGAAGAGAAAATGGTGAAATTTAAGAATAAGAATTAAGACAATTCAAATGACAGCGTTCGTGTATTTGCAGGGGCGAAACGGCAGGGGGGGGGGGGGGGGGCAGTTGGAGGAGTATTGCGAGTCGTGTGGGAAGTGGTAGCTTGGGAGGGTTGAGGCATGAGGGTTGGATGATGGAGGTTGGGGGCGTGAGGGTTGGAGGCATGGCGGTTGGGGGCATGGCGGTTGGGGGCATGAGGGTTGGGGGCATGAGGGTTGGGGGCATGAGGGTTGGGGGCATGAGGGTTGGGGGCATGAGGGTTGGGGGCATGAGGGTTGGGGGCATGAGGGTTGGGGGCATGAGGGTTGGGGGCATGAGGGTTGGGGGCATGAGGGTTGGGGGCATGAGGGGCATGAGGGTTGGGGGCATGAGGGTTGGGGGCATGAGGGTTGGGGGCATGAGGGTTGGGGGCATGAGGGTTAGGGGCATGAGGGTTGGATGATGGAGGTTGGGGGCATGAGGGCTGGGGGCATGATAGTTGGGGCCATGAGGGTTGGGGCCATGAGGGTTGGGGGCATGAGGGTTGGTTGCATGACGGTTGGTTGCATGAGGGTTGGGGGCATGAGGGTTGGGGGCATGAGGGTTGGGGGCATGAGGGTTGGGGGCATGAGGGTTGGGGGCATGAGGGTTGGGGGCATGAGGGTTGGGGGCATGAGGGTTGGGGGCATGAGGGTTGGGGGCATGAGGGTTGGGGGCATGAGGGTTGGGGGCATGAGGGTTGGGGGCATGAGGGCTGGGGGCATGAGGGTTGGGGGCATGAGGGTTGGGGGCATGAGGGTTGGGGGCATGATCGTTGGGGGCATGATCGTTGGGGGCATGATCGTTGGGGGCATGAGGGTTGGGGGCATGAGGGTTGGGGGCATGAGGGTTGGGGGCATGAGGGTTGGGGGCATGAGGGTTGGGGGCATGAGGGTTGGGGGCATGAGGGTTGGGGGCATGAGGGTTGGGGGCATGAGGGTTGGGGGCATGAGGGTTGGGGGCATGAGGGTTGGGGGCATGAGGGTTGGGGGCATGAGGGTTGGGGGCATGAGGGTTGGGGGCATGAGGGTTGGATGATACAGGTTGGGGGCATGAGGGTTGGGGGCATGAGGGTTGGGGGCATGAGGGTTGGGGGCATGATCGTTGGGGGCATGAGGGTTGGGGGCATGAGGGTTGGGGGCATGAGGGTTGGGGGCATGAGGGTTGGGGGCATGAGGGTTGGGGGCATGAGGGTTGGGGGCATGAGGGTTGGGGGCATGAGGGTTGGGGGCATGAGGGTTGGGGGCATGATAGTTGGATGATGGAGGTTGGGGGCATGAGGGTTGGGGGCATAAGGGTTGGGGGCATGAGGGTTGGATGATACAGGTTGGGGGCATGAGGGTTGGGGGCATAAGGGTTGGGGGCATGAGGGTTGGATGATGGATGTTGGGGGCATGAGGGTTGGGGGCATGAGGGTTGGGGGCATGAGGGTTGGGGGCATGAGGGTTGGGGGCATGAGGGTTGGGGGCATGAGGGTTGGGGGCATGAGAGTTGGGGGCATGAGGGTTGGATGATGGAGGTTGGGGGCATGAGGGTTGGGGGCATGAGGGTTGGGGGCATGAGGGTTGGGGGCATGACGGTTGGGGGCATGAGGGTTGGTGGCATGGGGGTTGGGGGCATGAAGGTTGGTTGCATGACGGTTGGGGCATGAGGGTTGGGGGCATGAGGGTTGGATGATACAGGTTGGGGGCATGAGGGTTGGGGGCATGAGGATTGGGGCATGATGGTTTGGGGCATGAGGGTTGGGGGCATGAGGGTTGGGGGCATGGGGGTTGGGGGCATGGGGGTTGGGGGCATGGGGGTTGGGGGCATGGGGGTTGGGGGCATCAAGGTTGGTTGCATGACGGTTGGGGCATGAGGGTTGGGGGCATGAGGGTTGGGGGCATGAGGGTTGGGGGCATGAGGGTTGGGGGCATGAGGGTTGGGGGCATGAGGGTTGGGGGCATGATCGTTGGGGGCATGATCGTTGGGGGCATGAGGGTTGGGGGCATGAGGGTTGGGGGCATGAGGGTTGGGGGCATGAGGGTTGGGGGCATGAGGGTTGGGGGCATGAGGGTTGGGGGCATGAGGGTTGGGGGCATGAGGGTTGGGGGCATGAGGGTTGGATGATGGAGGTTGGGGGCATGAGGGTTGGGGGCATAAGGGTTGGGGGCATGAGGGTTGGATGATACAGGTTGGGGGCATGAGGGTTGGGGGCATAAGGGTTGGGGGCATGAGGGTTGGATGATACAGGTTGGGGGCATGAGGGTTGGGGGCATAAGGGTTGGGGGCATGAGGGTTGGGGGCATGAGGGTTGGGGGCATGAGGGTTGGGGGCATGAGGGTTGGGGGCATGAGGGTTGGGGGCATGAGGGTTGGGGGCATGAGGGTTGGGGGCATGAGGGTTGGGGGCATGATCGTTGGGGACATGAGAAGGGGGTGGGGGCATGTGTAGTGGGGTGGGGACGTGAGGAGTGGGGTGGTGACGTTAGGAGTGGGGTGGGGCATGAGAAGGGGGTGGGGGCATGAGGGTTGGGGGCATGAGAAGGGGGTGGGGGCATGTGGAGTGGGGTGGGGACGTGAGGAGTGGGGTGGGGACGTGAGGAGTGGGGTGGTGACGTTAGGAGTGGGTTGGGGCATGAATGTCAGTGTCAAGACGGTGTTGCTGTATTGAGGAGACATGGAGAACGACCAAGGCCATACAACAAAGACTTCAATCCTTAGTTAACAGATGTCCACGAAAAATGCTTGGCATAAAGTGGCAGGACATGGTCAGGAATGAAGACCTGTGGGGAAACGAGCCAACAACAGCCACTGGAACAACAAATTAAGAGAATAAAATGAGGCTGGATAGGACATGCGATGAGTAATGCACCATCGGATATGACTAGGCAGGCTCTCACATGGAATCCGCAGGGCATTTTTCTTGTTTCAAGTTTATTATTGTTTGTGAATTGATCACTTACTGTTATCAAACAATGAAATTTACGGTTTGTGGTGCTGACCTGTTTTTAAGTCAACTGAGTCTACATGAAACTTAATATATAATAGGAAAATGACATTTAACACAAAACAGGACGTATTACAAATAATTGGGCATATAACACAAAACTAGACATATTACAGATAATTGGACATATAAACACAAAACGGTACACAAAACAGAAATGGTAATGGATTATAATTCTATTGGCCTGTTCATGGCCTGGCCTGTCGGTCCAGCTTGCAGATACGTCAAAACTAAAAATAACCTTGCAAACAAATGTCAATATTTGAAAACGGGGAATGGGAGGGAGGTTTCAGTGAAAGGGAATTCCTGATGTCACAAAAGAATGAACTCACGTGGCATAAATTTTAAATATAACAGTGCAAGCAATTCCCATTAACACTGCCGACATCTTAATACTAATGACGGCGTATGCATCGGTATGGACTTAACTTTATTCATTAGACAATTAACAATTAGGAAACACTTATTTGTGTTCATTCAAGAAACATTTTAATTTAAAGCGTTGTTGTTGTTGTTAATGAATTCCCACAATGAGTAGGCTTACTCTTTTTGTGCGCCCTGAAAAGGACGTTTAGTGGTGGGTTGTAGCTTATCTCACATCCCGAGCGTGCTGATGAAGGTGGACCGAGGCCCTCCAGATGACTGTGCTATGCTTGGCTTCATCTGCGTATTGCTCACTACTATGGGGATCACGTCGACCCCCTCACTTCGTTAACCAGTCTGTGATGAAAACAAACCGTTTCCAGAGAAGGCGAGGTGAGGGTCTTGGTCAGTATATTTTGCCTGACACTGACTAACATGTCTGATCTGTATGGTTTACCTAATACTGACTAACATGTCTGATCTGTATGGTTTACCTAACACTGACTAACATGTCTGTTCTGTACGGTTTACCTAACACCGACTAACATGTCTGTTCTGTATGGTTTACCTGACACCGACTAACATGTCTGTTCTGTATGGTTTACCTAACACTGACTAACATGTCTGATCTGTATGGTTTACCTGACCAGATGTTAGTCTTCCTCCCCTTAAGGCCCTGTATATATTATTATTGAGTGTCAAAATTATAAGAAATCTGCTGACCGACCTGCCGATGCTAAACGGAAGAGACGATCACATCAATCACAATGAGCTTCTGATCGATTTCCATCATGATCGATCACATCAATCACAACGAGATTCTGATTGATTTCCATCATGATATATCACATCAATCACAACGAGCTTCTGATCGATTTCCATCATGATCGATCACATCAATCACAACGAGCTTCTGATTGATTTCCATCATGATCGATATCATCAATCACAACGAGCTTCTGATCGATTTCCATCATGATCGATCACATCAATCACAACGAGCTTCTTATTGATTTCCATCATGATCGATCACATCAATCACAACGAGCTTCTGATCGATTTCCATCATGATCGATCACATCAATCAACTCGAGCTTCTGATTGATTTCCATCATGATCGTTTCTTCAAGACATTATTGGCGGTTCTTGCTAGTATAACATAACTGGAAACTAGAAATATAACACAAAACTGGGTATTATAAACAGGAAATTTGTCATACAGATGGCAATTTGACATTTAACACATAACTTGACAGGGAATCAAGGTGGGAGTGGCACTGAATCAACTAAGAGAAAATAATCTTACGACAGAGACCACAAGGATAAAAGCTCATTCCGCATTTCAAAATTATATACACCAGACAATAGAAAGGAAAGTCAAGTCATTGAACCAGATCTGAACCCTGAACTTCCAGGTAACGTGAAACTGGATATAGCCTGAAACTGGATATTGAACACGAAACTGGATATAATATGAAACTTTATAACGTGAAACTGGATATAACGTGAAACTGGATATAACGTGAAACTGGATATAACGTGAAACTGTATATACCGTGAAACTGGATATAACGTGAAACTGGATATAACGTGAAACTGGATATAACGTGAAACTTGAATATAACGTGAAACTGAATATAACGTGAAACTGAATATAACGTGAAACTGAATATAACGTGAAACTGAATATAACGTGAAACTGAATATAACGTGAAACTGAATATAACGTGAAACTGGATATAACGTGAAACTGGATATAACATGAAACTGGATATAACATGAAACTGGTCAGTACATCTAACTCACAGTGAAGCCAGAGACGTTAGCACCAAGAGACTCTACAACGCCAGCACACTCAAAGCCCATGATGATTGGCGTCTTGGGTGGGTGGTCTATGACTCCCTGACGCACCATCAGGTCTGGAAAGCTCATGCCACTGGTGGGAGGAAGTGATCAAACATCAGTCTAACTTACCAAATAGAAATATGAGTTTGTTGAAGTAACCAATTACAAGAGAAACATCACTCCTGTTTGTTTAGTGTTTTCTCTTAGTCTATGAGCGTGTGCGTGTGTTTGCACTCGTTGGACATTGTTGTTGTTTGCGAATGTCCACAATAAGTAAAAAAAGTAAAGTAAAGTATCCCATAGCATTACTGCCGTAGGGGTGTGAGGTGTTGGCGATCTCACATTTCAAAGGCTCGGCTATATGAGGGCGGTAGCCATCCCCTCTTACTCGCCGCTTTTACTTCCCGGACTGAACCGGTACCCATTTAAGGCTGCGTCGACCCGGGAGCCATTGCGGTCTGAAAAAAACATTACCGCCTCAACTGGGGAATGAACCCGGGACCACTCAGATGCGAAGCCAGCGCGCTAACCACTGCGCTACGCCCTGAAAAGAACGTTAAGTGGTGGGTTGCAGTTACTTTGCTCACATCCTGACCGTGCTGATGAAGGTGGACAAGGGTCCTCCAGGCGCTTGTGCTATGCTTGTCTTCATCCACGTGTCACTCACTATTACGGGGATCACGTCGATCACTAATCTTGTTAGCCATGCTGCTATGAAAACAGCCCGTTTCCAGAAAGGGCTACTACGAAGCCGAGGTGAGGGTCTTGGGCAGTATGTTTTGTCTGACCCTGACTAACATGTTTGATCAGTGTATTTTTACTGACCAGACGTAAGTCTTCCTTCCCAAATCTCACCTTGAATGCCACATACGTGGAAGTGGTTTGCGTACTAGAAATGACCTTTACAACCACACAGAGAGAAAGAGAAAGAGATAGAGAGAGAGAGAGAGAGAGAGAGAGAGAGAGAGAGAGAGGGAGGGTTGAAAGCAGGAAAATAGTGGGACAGAGACAAAGAGCTTTATCGTTTTAATTTTTTATTTTTTTTTAAAGAGTAAGTATATGTTTTTCGTGATGACAGAGCACTCGCTTTTCGCGGCAAAGATAAGGGTCCAGCTCACGTCACACGCACGGTCCAGTCTACACAGCTGTAAATGTGTACATGACTTACCGATAGGGAAGAAAATGCAACGAAGAAGGGAACTTCCACCCCGCAATCATAAAAACGCTGTGCCTTCGTTCAATGAAATCCCTAACACTCGATCCCCGACAGCAGGATTTCCTATGGGACTACCTTGACTTTTACTTAAGAAACCACAACAGATCACACCGCCCAGAGATAGTTTGTCCCTAATTACTCTTGTCTCAGCTCTTCACTATTGCCAATTGTCTCTGACAGGGATCTCTATAACCGAGAGGTTCGGCCCTCGGCCCTCAGGAGAGGGCGGGGTAATCTATAACCGAGAGGTTCGGCCCTCGGCCCTCAGGAGAGGGCGGGGTAATCTATAACCGAGAGGTTCGGCCCTCGTCCCTCAGGAGAGGGCGGGGTAATCTATAACCGAGAGGTTCGGCCCTTGGCCCTCAGGAGAGGGCGGGGTAATCTATAACCGAGAGGTTCGGCCCTCGGCCCTCAGGAGAGGGCGGGGTAATCTATGACCGAGAGGTTCGGCCCTCGTCCCTCAGGAGGGGGCGGGGTAATTTATAACCGAGAGGTTCGGCCCACGGCCCTCAAGAGGGGGGGGGCGGGGTAATCTATAATTGAGAGGTTCGGCTCTCGGCCCTCACGAGGGGGGGCGGGGTAATCTATAACCGAGAGGTTCGGCCCTCGGCCCTCACGAGGGGGGGGCGGGGTAATCTATAACCGAGAGGTTCGGCCCTCGGCCCTCACGAGGGGGGGGGCGGGGTAATCTATAACCGAGCGGTTCGGCCCTCAGGAGGGGAGAGGGGGTGGGGTCGCTTTAGCCGAAAGGTAAGGCCTTCGTTTCTCTGGGGTGGGGGATTCACTATACCTAAGGTAAGGTCTTTGCCTCTCAAGGAGTGGGGGAATCACTATACCTAAGGTAAGGTCTTCGCCTCTCAAGGAATGGGGGAATCACTATACCTAAGGTAAGGTCTTCGCCTCTCAAGAAGTGGGGGAATCACTATACCTAAGGTAAGGTCTTCGCCTCTCAAGAAGTGGGGGAATCACTATACCTAAGGTAAGGTCTTCGCCTCTCAAGGAGTGGGGGAATCACTATACCTAAGGTAAGGTCTTCGCCTCTCAAGGAGTGGGGGAATCACTATACCTAAGGTAAGGTCTTCGCCTCTCAAGGAGTGGGGGAATCACTATACCTAAGGTAAGGTCTTCGCCTCTCAAGGAGTGGGGGAATCACTATACCTAAGGTAAGGTCTTCGCCTCTCAAGGAGTGGGGGAATCACTATACCTTAGGTAAGGTCTTCGCCTCTCAAGGAGTGGGTGGGGACTGGTTATTATAACCGAGAGGTAAGGCCCTCGCCTCTCATAGATGAGGATGGGTCGGTATAGCTGAGAAGAACGGCTTTCGCCTAGCAGGAGGAGCGGGTCGCTAAGCTGAGGTAAGGCATTTGGCTCTCAAGGAGGGGTCGTCAGAGCTCAATGTTAAGGCCTCGTTTCTCAAATTTTTTTTTAAATGCCTCCCTTATATCCAAATATGTGGAAGATCATATTTAATTTTCCTAACCCAATTCAAGTGTAATCAGGTTCTAGTGCTGTGAGTCATAGTGTCACTAAACATTGAAACTGTCTGAAAA
Source organism: Ariolimax columbianus (assembly GCA_036924085.1). Taxonomy (NCBI): domain Eukaryota; kingdom Metazoa; phylum Mollusca; class Gastropoda; order Stylommatophora; family Arionidae; genus Ariolimax; species Ariolimax columbianus. Next base: position 46,829,699 of record JAVGWX010000016.1, read on the forward strand.
AATCACTGAAAGAGAGACATTTGCTTATTCCTTATGAAAATCGAGCCAGATATCCAAGATTTAGTTGCTCGGCATCAGGCTCAAGAATCTGATTAAATGGAGCAAATGAGGAATCAAAATGCTGAGCAGCAAATGAACTGCAGTGGTCAGCGACCCATAGCTGACTGCTAGCGTCAGGACCAGCGAACCAGAGCTGCCAAGACCCTTTTACACCTCCACGCGGTGATCCTGGATAACAGGCTGCAGCGGAGCAGACTGGCTAAGGAGAATGGATCGGAGAAGGGATCGAAAAGGGAATGCTAACCCGGTATTCAAAAAATGCTTGCTGAAGTTGGATGTGTTGGACCGAAAGGTGCAAATATCGCAGTAAAGCTGTAAACTACGATACACCGCATTCCGTTCTCCGGATTACATTCTGCTACTTAAGCTCTTTCAGGGTTTGGTAACGGGAGATTGAGAACGAACCAAGCCAAGCCAAATGAAGCAAAGTAAATAGCATGTGCTTTTTAGAACGTAGCTTGTTACAATAGACAACCTTTTTGGTTGTTTTAATTTCTTGTTAAGTGTGCAGTGTGGCAGGTTGCCATTACTTCATGTATGTGGAGGTTGAGCGGCGGGGCAACGTGGTTAGTCGCTCGGCTCTAACACCAAACGTGCATGTGTTCGTTCGAATTCATGAACCAGCATGTTAGTATCTCTATGTGAATTGAAACTATTTAAATATGCGTGCTGTAGTCGAGTGCACTGAGTCGTGAAGTGCAAAACACTTTTACAATGAACTCTGCCTTTAGAAAAAAGGCAAATAAGACAGACATATAAAAGCATCATTTTGAATTCACATATTCCTTGCATCAAAGATACAAGAATGACTTTGTCGCATTTAATAAAGTACAGAAATATGTTTGTCTTGATATGAGTCATTCACGCACCAATACTCACCATGCTGTGACGCGAATGAGTACTTCTCCATCTCCAGCACTGGCTTCAGGTTTCTGTTGAACCTTCATCACTTTCACGCCACCAAAACCTGTTAACACTACACTCCTCATCTCCTTAGGAGGTGCGGTAGCAACCTCTTGTTTGGTCTCCGCCTCTGCGGATGGAGCCGGTGCCGCTTCTGTTGTTTCAGACATGTCTGTAAGTAGATGTCAGGAATGAAATGCAATAGGAATTATTGTAACTGTTAGATTTATTTTATAATATATTTCGATAAAAATAACATGTGGTTAAACTGCATCAACCAAAACAGTCAGCTCTCTGTGGAGCATGTATCTTAAACAAATATATACCAAGTCCTCCTGCCATGGGTTATAATAGATCCTACAGGAAAGGTGAGTGAGCAAGTTAAGGTAGCAGTGAAAAAGGCAAATGCAATGTTAGGTATGATAAAAAGAAATATTAAACATAGGAGCAAGGAAGTGATCGTCAAACTGTATAAAGCTTTAGTTAGACCTAGATTGGAGTACTGTGTATATGTGTGGAGTCGTTATCATAGAGGGGATATAAACATGCTGGAAAGAATACAAAAAAGAGCGACAAAGATGATAGAGGGATTCAAGAATTACAGTTATGAGGAACGACTCAGAAAAACCGGCCTACAGTGTCTCGAAGAGAGAAGAATTCGTGGTGACTTGAATACAGGTTTATAAGATGATCAGAGAAATGGATAAATTAGAACGTAGCTTGTTACAATAGACAACCTTTTTGGTTGTTTTAATTTCTTGTTAAGTGTGCAGTGTGGCAGGTTGCCATTACTTCACGTATGTGGAGGTCTATAACAAGTTTTTTTAAATACAGCCACCTACAATAACACGAGGGCATAGCTACAAGCTGACTAAAGAGAGGTCCAGATTAGATATTAGGAAATATTTTTTTAGTCAGAGAGTGGTGTCTGCTTGGAATGCATTGCCAGGGGAGGTAGTAGAGGCAGGGACAGTTAATGCATTTAAGAATAAACTGGATGCGCATAGCTTTTAGAGCAAGGTGATGCAAATGTAACTGGTTGTATACATACTCTGCAGGGTCTTCTAAACCTGTATAAAGACGTTAAGTTAAGTTAAGTTAGAGTAGTAGTGACCAGATACACACACACACATACACACACACAAGTTAGAGTAGTAGTGACCAGATAGACAAACACACACACAAGTTAGAGCAGTAGTGACCACATCTTGCCGGTTTCATTATGATTGCCCCGAGCTCTGTTGCTTGTGTACGTGTTGGTCTGCCTCTACCTCTCTTGCCATGAGGATTCCAGAACAGACTGTTCCAATACTGTCAGTTTTCCTTAATGGTGTGTCCTATCCACCACGAGCGCTATCTCCTCACGTCATAAAACAATGTTACGGGCAAATCCTGAACCAGACGCCCCCTCACTGACCAGTAACTGCGGATGCTAAGAAGAGTTAGCTTTTGAAGTTTATGATCTGTGTAATTAATAAACATCCATACATTTTGTTTTCTTCCATTTCTTTACAGCTGTACGTGTACACACTCTTTGACACAAAGTGGTACACATTCTTTGACACAAAGTGGTATACACCCTTTAACACAAAGTGGTATACACCCTTTAACACAAAGGGGTACACTCGTTGACACAAAGTGGTACACTCTTTGACACAAAGTGGTACACATTCTTTGACACAAAGTGGTATACACCCTTTAACACAAAGTGGTATACAACCTTTAACACAAAGTGGTACACCCTTTAACACAAAGTGGTACACTCTTTGGCACAAAGTGGCACACACTCAAATGTCGAAAACGGATAACTTGGCACCAGTCTTAACAATCCCAGCAGTAATAATATAAAGTTATAGCAGGGGGACCCGAGTTAAAAGGGATAATATGGAAAGCTGTTATTTTTAAAGCCCTTTTCCCGCACTCCAGGCCTCCCTCCTACTCCTATTGCACTCACGCAATGCCCTTCAACAACCCCATCAACCGGCTAATTCCTCCTCCTCCACAACCCTCCTTAACTGTTGATACATCATCATCTTCACACCTTACAGCTCGACCATCCCCTTTGCCCATCTCTCCCGTCCCCCGTCAACCGGTCCATAAAACCGGAATCCCCCTAAGCCCACTCCCCTCATCGTGTGCATACGCACCACACTTTGAATTGGGTCATAGGGTCACATGTCATATTTCTCTACGCTGTCTTTGTAAAGTCTATCCAACTATAATTGGGTACCTGACTTGCACGGAGGAAAAACAAGGAAGCAAACTGGTCGAGGCAAATCAGAGGACTTTAGAGAATTTAGTACAGTTACATCTTTAACACTTAATTCCCGACGGGAGTGCCAACGAAAACCTTATAATTCTGTTAGGTCAGATAAACTGAGTAACTGAGAAAGGAATGTGAAGATTGAAAAAAATAAGAACAAAATAAGAACAGAATAAGGACAGAATAAGGACGGAATAAGGACGGGGAAAATTCATAAAAAGGACACAAAAAGGACACAATAAGGACAGAAAAACGACAAAATAAGTACAAAATAAGTACACAATAAGAACAAAATAAGAACAAAATAAAGGTAGAATAGGGACAAAATAAAGACAATAAGGTAAGAATAAGGACAAAATAAAGGTAGAATAAGGACAAAATAAAGGTAGAATAAGGACAAAATAAAGACAATAAGGTAAGAATAAGGACAAAATAAAGGTAGAATAAGGACAAAATAAAGGTAGAATAAGGACAAAATAAAGGTAGAATAAGGACAAAATAAAGGTAGAATAAGGACAAAATAAAGACAATAAGGTAAGAATAAGGACAAAATAAAGGTAGAATAAGGACAAAATAAAGACAATAAGGTAAGAATAAGGACAAAATAAGGACAGGGTTGAATCGGCTATGAAATGACAATTTCATGCCAATGAAGTACTTCAGACAGCTATTTAAAAAGAAAGCAAATTTGTGCATGTTTTGGAAAAGCCATTCTCAACTTTTGCTTCTCACAGGAACACTTGAAATAAGTGCCAACTCCTATGAACCCCTCCGTGACAATTATATCGACAGCTCACGGTAATTGCAGATATCCAACCATTACTGTCAATATTTATGTTATATCCACTTCCAAAACGAAGACAAATTCCATGATTTAACTATAGAAGAGCAAGTCGTCATCTCCAGGCTGAGAACTGGACATAATAAACTTATGCCATATTTATAAGAGAATGAGGATTTGAACAGATGACATATGTCAATGCCAAGAACATACTATGACCGTGGAACCTCTCCATACTTAAGCCTACCTTTGTATAAAATGTATGATGGGGTTTTATATTAAAAAAAAGAAAAATATATATATATTTAAATCAGGAAATAAATAAAGAGACCCGAATCAAGAATGAAGGAAAATAAATATACTCATTCACAAAATGGTCCTAGGAAAACAATTGTGCATATTTATGCAAATAACTACGGCGGATAACGAGGATCATCAAAAGCGAGGAACAACGGGAGGAGCATCACGGAAATACCAGGTTAGGTACAAACAGATACACACACGCATCCAAGCACTGGTTTGTGCGTCTTGGTATCGCCCAAATTGACTACGGTCTGGGGCGGAATAGGCGCGCCTCCGCCAGTAGAAACTAGTGAGGCAAACACATAACGAAAGGATAATTAAAAGCGAGGAACAACGGAAGGAGCATCACGGAAATACCAGGCTAGGTACAAACAGATACACACACGCATCCAAGCACTGGTTTATGCGTCTTAATATCGCCCAAATTGACTACGGTCTGGGTTGGAATAAGCGCCTTCGCCAGTAGAAACTAGTGAGGCAAACACATAAAATTAAAAAAATTAGAGCGCTTGCTCGATCCAATGATCCAAGGAGTTATGCCGGCGGGAGTTTTACTCCTAGCAGGGTCACCCAAGACAGACAGGTCCTTGAAGAGGGGCCAGACAGAAGGGCTGAGGAACAGGTGGAGCCCTATAGGTGTAGCTGCAGAACCCACCGGCGTATGGTACATGCTCTGGGGTGCACCAATCCAACCTCACTTCATGGGTGAAATACATTCTTGTCCCATTATTTACTTGTTATCCTCTATAATTTATCCCCATGGATGACGAAGAGATGCAGACCAGCGAAAATTGCACCTCTGTGGCGATCTTCCAGGTGGCGGGGAATGCCACATATACCATCACTACAGATGGGTTGGCAAAACGGACGGATGAATGATGATAGCCGATCCAGATGAATATGACATGTCCTTGACAGGACGTGACGATCATGTGACACCAACACACTAAACTGCCTCCCTTCGGGGATACTTGAAAGATTGGGCTGTCAATAGCTGCCAGCTCACAGCTAAAGGGATTATATCATCATGACCATCGAATACGTCCTACAAAGCTGCACGCTCAATCAGGACATGAGAACAATAATAATCTCGCGAGACAGATGAGACAAAAGATGAACGCTAATCTTTTGTAAGCATTACAAACAAGGGTAGCCTTTGGAAGAGAAACCACGAACCTGATCTGAGGATGGACGAAGAAGAAAAGAAATTCATGATATTAACCATATGCAATCATGCATACCGCATGCACTGATATAAAAGCAAATACATGTATGTGCAAAGCTGAATAGTGACGCCACTAGCAAATAGTGGCTATTAAAGGCGCGCTCATAACCAGTGCCGCTAGTTATATGTCCCCAAGTAACAGCTCAGTTACTTTAAAAAAGATTGCAATTCAACCAAGACCTTTCGTGGAACCCACAGAGAACTTTCACGGAACCCTTTGAGACCTTTCGCGGAACCCGCAGAGAACTTTCACGGAACCCGCAGAGAACTTTCACGGAACCCGTAGAGACCTTTCGCGGAACCCACAGAGAACTTTCACGGAACCCTTTGAGATCTTTCTCGGAACCCGCAGAGAACTTTCACGGAACCGTAGAGACCTTTCCCGGAATCATTGGGCTAAGCGGAACACGGGTTGAGAAACTCTGTCTAAAGTGTAATCGATTGTTATGTGCGATTACTGGCCTGGCTGCCAATTCGAGCTTAACTGAACTCCATCCATTTTCTGGGACTTGAGTTACAATGTGAACAGGCAATAAAATATCGAGTTCTGTCTGAAGAGCCATTATCATCTGCATTTCCTCGTTTGGATCCTGACATCCCACTGGGCAGGAAAACATAGGATAACTACATACTTTTCGTAAAAGGCAACATAAGAGACATGTACATGTTACTAGCAACCTCAACATGTACAAAACGTTACTACAGGAAACAACAGAACAAGGCACCACAATTTCTTAGACCAATGCCCTCTTTTATGAGCATCTTAAGTGCTTCATAAGGAGAGGAAAAATTAGGGAGTGTGAGATGTGTTACTGGAGCCTGAAGTTGAAGCGAAGAATAGTAACATCGTAACGTGCCTAGTGGCACTTCTTGCCCTGTTCACGCGCTATGTACGAAACATATCGCCACTATTGCAGAGGGAACTCTCCACCAAAATCACGTTTCTTCTTGCAGTGTTGGTCTCTGTAACAATATTTAACATGATCAGGATGCTAGTCCCATTCACAACCTTCTTTAGTCGCCTTTTACGACATATTTGGATAGCCGAATTGGGCATATTCTTTACTCCACGGGACCCAAAGAGTGACGAAGGAATACAGTTCGCTACTTTTGAAACAGCTGTGTTTACATTACGGTGACCAAACTTCCTATTTGCCTTTTGATTTACCTGAAATTTTGCCCCAGATCTGGGCGATCATTCGGCTTATTCTGTGGATGTTATATGTGTCCAGCTTTAACAAACGTATTTGTCCATGTTCTTTCCAGAAAGTCGATAAACGGCATATTAAAGTAACATCGTAACGTGCCTAGTCCACATATTTGGGTTGTGTCATTGATACTTCAGTGGGCATAGAGTCAGATGTAAGGGCAAGAATTGGAAACGCAAAGACAACATTCATTTTACTGGATAATATATGGAAATCCAAAGACATAAAAGACATACCAAATTAAGATTGAATTCCAATGTCAAATCGGTACTCCAGTATGGAGCAGAAACTAGGAGAACGACAAAGGTAACACGGAGTAACCTCCAGTCGTTCATCAACAAATGTCTATGGAGGATAATGGGTATAGGCTGGCACGATATGGTGAGGAATGATGACCTGAAGGAGAGGAATGATGACCTGAAGGAGAGGAATGATGACCTGAAGTAGAGGAATAATGACCTGAAGTAGAGGAATGATGACCTGAAGTAGAGGAATGATGACCTGAAGGTTAGGAATGATGACCTATAGGATAGGAATGATGATCTATAGGATAGAAATGATGACCTGTAGGATAGGAATGATGACCTGAAGTAGAGGAATGATGACCTGTAGGATAGGAATGATGACCTGAAGTAGAGGAATGATGACCTGTAGGATAGGAATGATGACCTATAGGATAGGAATGATGACATATAGGATAGGAATGATGACCTATAGGATAGGAATAATGACCTATAGGATAGGAATAATGACCTATAGGATAGGAATAATGACCTATAGGATAGGAATAATGACCTATAGGATAGGAATAATGACCTATAGGATAGGAATAATGACCTGAAGTAGAGGAATGATGACCTGAAGTAGAGGAATGATGACCTGAAGTAGAGGAATGATGACCTGAAGGAGAGGAATGATGACCTGAAGTAGAGGAATGATGACCTGTAGGATAGGAATGATGACCTGTAGGATAGGAATGATGATCTGTAGGATAGGAATGATGACCTATAGGATAGGAATGATGACCTATAGGATAGGAATGATGACCTATAGGATAGGAATGATGACCTGAAGTAGAGGAATAATGACCTGAAGTAGAGGAATGATGACCTGTAGGATAGGAATGATGACCTATATGATAGGAATGATGACCTATATGATAGGAATGATGACCTATAGGATAGGAATGATGACCTATAGGATAGGAATGATGACCTATAGGATAGGAATGATGACCTGAAGTAGAGGAATAATGACCTGAAGTAGAGGAATAATGACCTGAAGTAGAGGAATAATGACCTGAAGTAGAGGAATAATGACCTGAAGGTTAGGAATGAAGACCTAAAGGAGAGGAATGATGACCTGAAGGAGAGGAATGATGACCTATATGAGAGGAATGATGACCTGAAGGATAGGAATGATGACCTGAAGGAGAGGAATGATGACCTCAAGGAGAGGAATGATGACCTGAAGTAGAGGAATAATGACCTGAAGTAGAGGAATAATGACCTGAAGTAGAGGAATAATGACCTGAAGGTTAGGAATGATGACCTCAAGGAGAGGAATGATGACCTAAAGGAGAGGAATGATGACCTAAAGGAGAGGAATGATGACCTGAAGGAGAGAAATGATGACCTGAAGGAGAGAAAACAACAATAACCAGTGATGCAACAGATCGAATGTAGGTTGAGGGGGTGGACAGGACACCCTCTACGAAAGCATCATCAGATGTGGCCAGATAGCCCCTGACATGGAATCCACAGGAGAAGAGGAAGAGAGGCAGACAAAGATACCACGAGAAGAGAAGGAGATGGACTTCGGTCCCTGGACCTCAACTAGAGAACAGCATAAAGGGATCAAGACCTAACTGTTGGAGGAGGATTGTTAAAGGGCAACTCAAGACCTAACTGTTGGGGGAGAGTTGTCAGTGGGCTATGTCCCGAGAGAAGAGATGGGTTTTGATGATGCTGAACGTGTCAGCCATATAAAAGGCGGCTAACGAAGGCTGGGCAATGGGGCGACTATTCCATCTTGCAGAAACGATCAGCCACTGGAAAAACAAGAAGAGAAGACTTCTACATCCCAAGGTAGACTAGGAACCACTGAGTAAGTAGGTCAGAGGAAACTTTCCAAGATGTGTTCATTTGTAATGTGTGAGCAGACGATGTTGGTACCGTGTGAGCAGACGATGTTGGTACTGTGTGAGCAGACGATGTTGGTACTGTGTGAGCAGACGATGTTGGTACTGTGTGAGCAGACGATGTTGGTACTGTGTGAGCAGACGATGTTGGTACTGTGTGAGCAGACGATGTTGGTACTGTGTGAGCAGACGATGTTGCTACTATGTGAGCAGACGATGTTGCTACTATGTGAGCAAATTTCGGTACTGTGCGATGGTCGTCATCAACTCATGTCCAGAAACGAAGTGGAGACGGAAGTTAGAACAACTAGAAATATGAAAGTTGTGGGAATTGATAAGATCCCAAAGGAATTTATTAAAGAGGCTAATCTTTAATAAACTTACTGACTATCAAATATAATAGAATCCGGTAAACAGGCATATAGCCGTCCAAGTGGACAGGGTCCCTCATCACCATTTCCAAGAAAAGCAATCCACAACTATGTACTATTTATAGAACCATCGGTATAATTAGGCAAAGTAACGCTCGTGGTCATTCTGAACAGTTTGCAATCAAAAGCTGAGAAGACCGCATCTAAAGAACAAGCTAGTTTTCGGATTTGTAGAGGAGGCTGCGTCCATTTCCCAATCCCAACGCACCCTGTTCGAATCCCGCTCGTGCCCAGTTTGGCAGACATGGTTTTTGTTCGCTCCTCCACGTACAGGAAGTAATGGCAACATAGTACTGTACACTTTCAAAGAGACATGTATAACAGCCAAACAGGTTGGCGGTTATAAAAAGCGACGTTCTGCAAAGGACATGTTACTTACTATTTGTTTAGCGTTACTACGTGGCACATATTTAATCTACGACTTCTATGCGAACAATTAAAGGAATATCATCATATTTCTGTCGATCTTACAAACATTTTTGATAAAGTTTGGCATGACATTTTGTACAAATATAGAATAGGAGACCAACTTACCAGTGCCACCAAGATTTTATATTCAAATACCCCGAGCGGGATCCTCATCAATGGACGACCGGGAAATTGGTTTAACACTACAGCGATGTAAGACAATGCTGCTAATGTCACCCACCTTGTTCGATCTATTTCTGTAAAATGTTATGACATCTGCTTAGATTGGTCATTGTAGCAGTAGATCTAGGTGAACGCTTGATCTCCAACCTACGCATCACTGATGACGTAAACGTTGCAGCTGGCAATGAAAGAGCAACAAGCTCTGCGGTCAGGCTTGATCGAGATGGCCTGGCTTCTGTCAGGCCAGGCTTGATCCCATATTAAGGAAATATGACAAGGAAATAAATACTGGTAAAACACGGCTTTTGACAAATCACACGAAAGTAATCAATGAAAACTTCATTCATAGACAACAAAATTGACAGGTGCACGAACAAAATAGCTGCCTTTGTAATTTGAGCAGAGGGAACCAAAGCAGAACTAAGAACAAAGACAAACACATGCAGTAGAATGTCTTATCTCGTTTGAGTCACTACGGAAGGGCAAAAACATATCGCTTAAAACTAAGATCACATTCATTCAAACATTGATCATCTCCTCCTACTGATATGCGTGTCACACATGGACATTGAATGCCAATTTACAGTATAAGATTGAGGTATTGGACATAAGCTTCCGGCGGATAATTGGAATAACCTACTGGAATAGTGTTACAAATGTCGGCATGGGCAATACGACAGTATATTGGAGCATAACGAGAGCACCAGCCAGTTATAAGAACACGCAAACTCCAATGGTAAGGTCGTGTGATACGATCAAATGGACTGTCTGATGTAATGCTCTGGGACACGCGGGGCACGGTTCCAGGCAGAAGAAAGGTCTCCTTAAGATATGCTTTGAAGAGTACCGAACACCAGTGGTGAATTGCCTGAAGTGGCGAGGCGACATACTGTTCATAATATAGAGATGAGATGGCCTTATGACCTCTTAGATTACGGTAAAGGCGGGAGGAGAGACAGTGTAATCCTCAATGAGAAGGTGATAGGAGAATCAGAGAACAACGAAATATCAATAACGGGAATGATTATTGAGCATGGGTAACAGTTTTCTTCCGTTACTTCTTTCGCCTTCAAATAATGAGAATTTCCTTTCATAAACTGACCGCTCTGTCTAAGACTGCTCTCTCCACCATAAACTTTCTCTTTCAACTGAAGAAATGTTTGACATTCATGTTTACCATGGATGATTAGCCTTGCACATCTGGCCTTTATAGGCGGTCTAACTCAACTTAAACCACGGGATTCAAACTACACGAAGTCACGCGTAAAACAATCATTGGTACAAGAGCTCATGCAAGCAATGTTCACGGGACACCCAACACTTTCTCGCTTTCATTGCCATGCCTTAGTGACTTGTGTTTATGAGGAGTTATTTTCGTGTTTTCTAAAATCCGTTAATAGCTTACAAGATCCTGCTCTGTATTTATCTTATATTTCTCAGCTTTCTGTTTGATGTGCTCACAAGACCTGATATTTTTCTTTTTTCCTGAACATGTTTCCCATCTTCAACCAATCAAACACTTCATCTCCCATGTTTTCTATAATAAATATCTCCTTATCCAGAGTTCATCCTGGTCTGTTTTTGTTTTTTGTTATTATTTCCCATAGCTGCTGAGCAAGAAGCCTGCTCTTGATAGCCCAATGCCATTCTAATATATATATACAGGTCTTCTTCAGTTATTTCACCGCTCCCTCCGTACAGTGTGTTGGTTATTGTCGGCAGTGTGTTTAAGAATCTTGTCCTCATGTCTGCAAGCACCTTGCACTCAATGAGTAGATGTCGAACTGTTTCATCAGGATGAGAGCAATGTCTGCACAAGGGCAGGTGCTGGGGATGGATGCGGTTCAAGTAGCTATTGACTCTGGTATGTCCTGTTCGGAACTGAAAGATGGGAGAGACGTTGATCTCTTCTATATAGTTTATTTATGTCATCGCTACTTCTTGGCTGTGACATTTCCCTAAATACATTGCGATCTGTTGTTCCAGATGTCCCGAGTTTTATACTTAATTCGTTTTACCGTGTGGTTACTGCAGGGTCTATCCAATTGTTTCGAGGATCCTATTTTTGCCAATCTGTCGACCATCTCGTTTGAGAAGACACGTCACACAATGCGATGAAGCAAACAGTTCTGATTGCCCTTGCACACACTACGGAGGTATCTTCTCTGCTCGGATTGTCTTACTAGTCACATTCGTTATCGTCATAGACTAGTCACATCCTTTTTTTTCAGAACACACCATACATCAGAACACACCATACATCAGAACACACCATACATCAGATCCCATACATTTTATAAGACGGACAGAGCCAATGAAATAACCTACGTGCTTGCGCAGTTGCTCATGTCCCTAACCTCCCTTGGTGACATCAATCACACTGTTGGTCGCAGTATACGGCTAAACGGGACGCAGTAGATCGCTAAACGAGACGCAGTAGATCGGTAGACGGGACACAGTAGATCGCTAAACGGGACGCAGTAGATTGCTAAACGGGACGCAGTAGATCGTTAAACGGGACCCAGAATACCTCTAGACGGGACATAGTATATCTCTAGATGGGACATAGTATATCTCTAGACTGCAAACAGGATCTCTCTAGTCAGGACATAGTATATCTCTAAATGGGACATAGTATATCTCTAAATGGGACATAGTATATCTCTAAATGGGACATAGTATATCTCTAAATGGGACATAGTATATCTCTAAACGGGACATAGTATATCTCTAGACGGGACATAGTATATCTCTAAACGGAACATAGTATATCTCTAAACGGAACATAGTATATCTCTAGACGGGACATAGTATATCTCTAGACGAGACATATTATATCTCTAGACGGGACATATTATATCTCTAGACGGGACATATTATATCTCTAGACAGGACATATTATATGTCTAGACGGAACATAGTATATCTCTAGACGGGACATAGTATATCTCTAGACGGGACATAGTATATCTCCAGACGGGACATAGTATATCTCTAGACGGGACATAGTATATATATAGACTGGAAACAGGATCTCTCTAGTCTGGACATAGTGTATCTCTAAACTGGACATAGTATATCTCTAAACGGGACATAGTATATCTCTAGACTGGAAACAGGATCTCTCTAGTCGGGACATAGTATATCTCTAAACAGGACATAGTATATCTCTAAACGGGACATAGTATATCTCCCGACGGGACATAGTATATAGCCAGATGGGATGCAGTATATCGCTGGACGGGGCGCGAGCTTCGGCTAGACGGGGCACAGTTTATAACTAGGCAGCCCACTGGGAAAAAGTTAGGCAGCTCACAGTTTATGACTAGGCGGCCCACAGTTTATAGCTAGGCAGCGCATAGGAAAAAGCTAGGCAGCCCACATGAAATAACTAGGAAGCCCACAGGAAATAACTAGGAAGCCCACAAGAAATAACTAGGAAGCCCACAGGAAATGGCTAGGCAGCCCACAATGTATGACTAGGAAGATCACAGGAAAAAGATAGGTAGTCCACAGAAATTAGCTAGACAGCCCACATGAAATAGCTAGGCAGCCCACTGAAAATAGCTAAGCAGCCCACAGGAAATAAGCAGGCTACTGGAAATAGCTACACAGCCCACATTTTATAGCTAGGCAGCCCATGGTTTATGGCTAGACAGCCCACGGTTTATGGCTAGGCACTCCACGGTTTATGGCTGAGCAGCCCACGGTTTATGGCTGAGCAGCCCACGGTTTATGGCTGAGCAGCTCACGGTTTATGGCTGAGCAGCCCACGGTTTATGGCTAGGCACTCCACGGTTTACGGCTGAGCAGCCCACGGTTTATGGCTGAGCAGCCCACGGTTTATGGCTAGGCACTCCACGGTTTATGGTTAGGCAGTCCACGATATATGGCTATATTGGCTGCAGTATATGGCTACACAGACCGCAGTTTATAGCTAGATAGGTCGCAGTCCGTGTATGGACAGACCACATCATATGACTAAGTGAGACATAGCAGATGACAAAGTGGGCCTTATATAGCCCCCTGTCTGAGTTTCAAACTGCCGATCTGTTCTATGCTGGTCATCACAGAGTACTTTATAATACACAAACAACATGATCTAAATATTACGTCTGAATGACGCATACAGAAGACACGTGTGTTGGAAAGGTGAACTTTTGCCTTCAAAATAATTCAGAGCCAGTTGGGACTTTAAGAAGTTATTCACGATCTGTGGATGATATCTCTGAGCCTTCCTCTTCTGAATGTTATATGAGCACATGTGCAGTATCGAAATGGTATGCTACATGATCCATTGGTTGCTTCGATCCATAGGCCGCTTGGTCAATAACCAACCAACCATCCCATGATCTAATGTTACTGGAGATATCTTGGACTGAACAATGGAAAGCATCAACACGTTTTTTTTTTCTTCAAAATACAGCCGCGTATAAGAACAAGAGGGCACAGCTACAAATTAAATAAAGAAACGTCCAGATTAATTATTAGGAGATATTTTTTGAGTCAGAGAGTAGTGAGTGCTTGGAATGTATTGCCACATGAAATAGTGGAGGCAGGGTCAACTAATGCATTAAGAATCGATTGGATGCGCATCGGTTTTAGAACAAGGAAATGTAAAAGAAACTGGTTGTATACAGATCAAGCAGAATCGTATAAACCAGTATAAAGACGTTAAGTTAAGAACAGAGCACCATAAACAAGACAGTTATGGTTAACCAGTCGTCATTGCGTCTATTATTGAATCAAAGTGGGTTTTTTTTCGCATGCGATACATGATCTGGGTTCAATCTCTGGTATCGACACTCTCCAGAATACCCAGTTATAAAAGGGTACATGGTTTACTGTTAGGAAGGACAATGTGGCGATAAATGTCACTTCGTGCGTGTGTGTGTGTGTGTGTATGTATGTATATATATATATATATATAAATATATATATATATATATATATATATAATGCATGCGTGTATGTGTTTGTATATGTATGCTCGTGGTGTATGTTTGTGTATGTATGTGCGTGCGTGGGTGTATGTTGTATGTATGTGTCTTTCTATCTATCTTCAGTCCACTTATGTCGTTAGACGTCGTGTGGAGGTGTGACCTCCTTTGTTTCATATTTTGGCAGGTGAAAATCTACTGGTGACTTTCCAGGTCAATCCCAGCATCTGTTATCCCCTGGAATGTACAATCGCGTATTTTTGGGACTGGTGGGGGTGGAAGCGTGAATTAGAGCAAGGTAGACCCGCAGCCTGTCAGGTGCCATCTATGCCGCTCTGCTAAACCACATAACCAAGACCTAATGTTATAGTCATACAATCCCCTTTTTGCGACATTCTCTATGGGATGGGGGAGCGGGGGAATATTATTAGAATGATTTGAGTAGATTTTTAACTTGAATTTTGCCCGCGCAGCCCGACCAGCGGCCGCTAGGCATCTATGTATATCAACACAAAAACGTATGTGTATCAACACAAAAACGTATGTGTTTTTCTGTTGAGGCGAGTTGAATAAAAAACAGAACAAACAAGAAAGCTTATTAGAGAACAAAAAATCAAAAATCTGAAGATCGATACCCAAGTTTAGTAACAGTGGAATAATCGATAGCAATATAGAACCTTTGACTGATTCCATCAAGAAATTGGATTTCTTTTACGGAAGAATACGATCTTCCTTCCTGCAGTCAGTAAGTTTTCGCTATAGGATATCGATTTTCTCACAACAAACGCTTATGAGAAAAGAAGGTATTTAAGAAATGGTAAAAGTGTAGTTAGAATTGTGTTCGTTGTAGATCGATGGAAATTCAGGCTATTTCAGAACCGTTGTGACATAAGTTCTACTGGTGAAGGAGACGAGTGTTGTTTAGGGATTTTACGTGGAATAAATGCTTTGAGTGGTCAAGCGGTTATACTGATTGTCTCTATCAGTTAAAAGTTCTGGGTTTTGCGTTCCAGTCTCGATAATCTCAAGTCTAATCTGCTGTGAATGGTACCTGAATTGAGTGAGGGAATGCAAGACAACGAATAAGAGATGTGACCACGTCATCTTCCAGAAATCTGATACCTCGTACAATGTAGTCCAATGCATCTCCGACTACCAAAAGACTGGATTCACCTTTATTGCAACGTGGTGTGCGATGAGTAGGATCAATTAAGCAGATAGTTACCAAATGTATCATGAATCACCGACAAACGGGATCAAGATTCTGAGCATCGTATGATCTGCAGTGGTCAGCGACCTTAATAGCTAACTGCTAGCGTCAGGGCCAGCAAACCAGAGCTGCCAAGACCCTTTTACACCTCCACGCGGTGATCCTGGATAACAGGCTGCAGCAGGACAGACTGGCTAAGGAGAGGGGATTGAAGAGGGAATGCTAACCCGGTACTCAAAAAATGCTTGCTGAAGTCGGATGTCTTGGACCGAAAGGTGCAAATATCGCAGTCAAGCTGTAAACTACAACACAACGCATTCTATTCGCTGGACTACATTATGCTACTTAAGTCCTTTCAGAGTTTGGTAGCGGAAGATTGAGAACGAACGAAGCCAAGCTAAGCCAATCATCGACAAACAGATTCTGAAGAATTGGGGCCAAGGTATCTGGACATGAATAAACTTCTTGGTACAACTGTAGGGACAGGTGAAAGAGCACTAATGTGGATATACACGGCACGTGTGAGAACAATCATCTAGAACAATGTTCTTCAACCTTTTTATACCTGGCGCTCCCTTTTATAACTTTCGTGAGGGTACATTTTTCTTACCGCCCACTAAAATCTAAATTGAAAAACATTCCACGATCGTACATTTTTGATGTAATTATTTTGCTACAACCTACCTGAAATCTAAAATCGCCCACTAGGTTGTAGCGCTCAGTTTGAAGAGTACTGATCTAGAATATGACAGCAGCAATTAAATGAAAGCTTGAACAAATAAGGAGTCCAAAACCAAATAATGTGAGTCCAAATATTGAGTGTAAGGAGGTGAGTACTCTCTCGTACAAGAAAGTTCTAAATTGAGGACTGAGGTGGGAGATGAATAATATATGTACATGATTTTATTTATTTATTTTGTTTTTTGTTTTGCGTTCGCCTAATTTCTCTAATTCCTTAAGTGGTATGCGTTGCACTGTGATTTTTTTAATTTTGCACCTGTCGGTCCAGTGCATCCGACTTTAGCATGCATTTTATGTAAGGGTCTTCTTCCTCCTCCATTTTCTAAGGGTTTGCTTCCCTGAGGTAACGCCGGTGCTGTGATGGGAATCGAACCCAGCTTCGGTTTGTGAGCCATGCCACTTAACCATTAGCCCACGCCGTCCCCTCTATGTACATGATGACTTCAAACTCTGCTCAGAATAGTTGTAGAGAACTCCCTCTTCATAACAAAGATATGCGGTTCAATTCTTGTCTCCATCCCGTTGCACTCGAGGCAGTTCTATGGACGGCTGCCAGGAAATGGATAGAGGAAGGGAACTGATAACCTCAGATAATAAATAAGCTGTGGCCTCGTACAGTGAAGTCTCAACACTTCATCCTCGACAGCAGTGTAGCTATATGACTACCTTAGCCATCAATCTGTCAGGCGCTGCAACGAATGGTGGGACTAACCCAAAACAATGGGTGGCACTTCTTGCCCTGTTCACGCGCTATGTACGAAACATAGAGCCTCTATTGCAGAGGGAAGTTTCCGCCAAAATCACGTTTCTTCTTGCAGTGTTGGTCTCTGTAACAATATTTAACATGATCAGGGTGCTAGTCCCATTCACAACCTTCTTTAGTCGCCTTTTACGACATATTTGGATAGCCGAATTGGGCATATTATTTACTCCACGGGACCCAGAGTGACGAAGGAATACAGTTCGCTACTTTTGAAACAGCTGTGTTTACATTACGGTGACCAAACTTACTATTTGCCTTTTGATTTACCTGAAATTTTGCCCCAGATCTGGGCGATCATTCGGCTTATTTTGTGGATGTTATATTTGTCCAGCTTTAACAAACGTATTTGTCCATGTTCTTTCCAGAAAGTCGATAAACGGCATATTAAATCTATACCAGCGCATGATGCCTGCGTAAGCTTATGGATGCAGCTTGCCTCGTCAAAAGATGGCTTAATAAAATAGACATTTCTTGACAAAAGTATTGGGCAGATAGACAGAAATGTGCGATGAAAGTCATTAAAGGGACTAACTTTGATCAAATCTGACATTTGTTGAAGGACTCGATCAACTGCTGGTTTGTGAGGAAGGGGCAGACAGTAGAAACAATGGCAATCATGTTTGTTTTCGAACTACTAGTCCTATTCTCTGGTAACAGGTTATGTTGGCTTTTTATAGATCTTGCGGAGGGCAGAAGAAAGTGGGCCTGGGTCCTTCTCACTGTAGTGCAATGCCAGACTTCTCAATAGGTTAGTCACTACATGGATCACAGTGCCGCTGGCCTATCTGCTGTATCATGGTAGGTTTCCACGTGCTGTATGTGCTTGAGGTGCCGGTCTAGGTCAGTATATTTCATGTTTCCCCTTTTGCAACATGAGGACATATATAGACAAAGAACGCCAAGTGTTTTGGTCACATGATAGAGCGTATCAGAATGCACCAATCGTGCAAGCTTTTACAACAAACAGTGCGGTTTCAGAGCAAGAAAATTGTGGATTGAGTGTTTGAACGAATACAAATGTAATGTATTGTTTGAAAATATCATCGGCCACAGATGTAACACCTTTCGACTAACGAGATAAGCGGGACTGATGGGATTATGATAAGAAACGAGCCACATTTAGTAAATAATCAAATGTTAAATTTGATTCTGAACATCCAATTACTACAAAATAATACCATGTGGTGACTACTCACAACTGAGGTCGACTTTTGACAGAAAGCCAATTGATAAAAGCAAAATGTGCATTGCTCTTAATTCTTTGATTTCTTTCTAACGAAAATTCAAAATTAAGCTTATTTAAAATACATACAAAAATATATCCTTTTCTTAACAAGAATAATTATTTCTATTTGCATAATGTTTTTTTTAAATTGTAATAATGTATATAATAAAACTGAATAATTGATTCTATTTTGAGTCTTGTATAACATTTTATACTTCAAAAAGTCGTAACAGTCCTCTTAATTGTCAACCGTTCATTCATGTATGTTCAACATTCAAATACACTATTCTCGCTAGTACCATCTGGGTGTAAAATTATCTATGAATTCTACATATACAATCTTCTGCGCTGTAGCAAGTACATGCAGCGCTAGTGAACTTTACTGTGTAAAGTCACAAACAAAATGAACATCTAATCAGCTTCGAATATTTGAATGTCAAAAGTTGTACATTTTATTTTATACAATTAAGTTCAGTATCTATATTTTCTTTTCAAAATCGGTTAAGTAAATTCGTATACAGCACTTACGGGAATGCTTCTAGACAGTAGATAACAGAAATGCTTATTGCATTCTGAATACTTCCAGTGATCCTCTCTTCAAGATAGTTAAAATGACATCTTGATCAACGTTCAGACATTCCAGATGAAAACAAGACGTCAAAATTTCATTATCGATCCGTGTGTAATACTGTTTAAAACAAAAACTGAGTAGTGATACCACATCTTGGCAAGGCATGGCTCGAATACAGCACAAATCAATACCAGTCGTTTAAATGATACATTACAAGTATATGCTAATCCAAGGTACATGATCATGGGGAATAAACCTTGCCTGACACAAACAAATAAAATATACGGATAGTAACCATGTAATACTCACCTATAATATTAAGTCAATGAGTCACGTATGATATACCTGAATAATGTGTATAATTGTACTTCTGATAGTAATGCCAATAAGGCGAGGCTATAGCTGCTTCTTATAGGAAACACTGCACAAAGTAATAGCTACGGATGCGTTCCTGTGTTGGAAACTTTAACAAATGGCAACACAAAATTGTATAGAATAAATTAAACTATTTCTGCAGTAAATAATGCGGAAATGGGACCAATAGTGGCTACCACATAAAGCTTGAACAGGTACCAAGGCCGCAACCCGAGATGATAAGGTATGACTAGTTTTGGCTCTAGATCGATGAACTCACCACGTGCGAGTTCGCGGAAAAAAACGTGTTTGCATTTACGAGCAATTTCATTGGTCAAATTGGTTAACGGTGTAAATAATGATCAAACTGCCATTTTAAAAGTGTTTCTGTTATGTAATCTATTCATTTGGCACGTAGGCTTCCTTGTGAATTGAAATCATGTATTTTTGTGTTACAGACAATCATCAGTAGCTTATCACGTTACATCTGCCATGTATCTCTACGTCTTGCTTTGTATTCTGGGCATGGAGTACGCCTCACGCTATTTATTTTTCTTTCCACTTGTGGCGTTGAGCTACGTGTGTAGCTTAATTAAGTCGTCTGTCCTGCGCCAAGTGCGTTGCGTCGGTCAATGTGAGCTCGTGTCTTTGCGCAGTCACTCTAATGACATTTATCCACCTGCTTCGAGGAACCCTACTATTCCCATATAGCCAGATCTACCAGCGTTATAAGCTGATAGTTGATCAGTGGGAGTTGATGAGTGTGGATTCTTATGAGATGACCGAACCAACGTACGAGGCGTGTTCAAATGGAACCGGACCAAATTGCAACAAGTAAACATACGTACGATGCGCATGATGACGTCGCTTCTGATGTAAAGAGCAAATACTAACCGTCAAGTTTGCAAAATGTAATTATCCTCTGACTCATAGTTTCCTCAGCAGCCTGTTAAAAACATGGCGGATGTGATACGGAATCCGTCCAGAGTTGATCAGCAAGCAATGATTCGGTTTCTAACAGCTGAAGGATGTCGACAATTTGTCATGCATCGCAGAATGCAGGCAGTGTGTGGTGACAAAGGTGTGTCTTAGACAGTAGGGAAGAACTGGACAACAATGTTTTAAAAGGACGTGAGTTAACGCAACAATATGCGCCTTCGTTAAACACCGTTATTAAAAACTAAAACTGTTATTACTGTGTTTATTATACTGTGTGGCTGTAACATCAAGTCTTGGTTATGTTGATAGCGGAGCGGCATAGATAGCGCCTGACCGGCTGCGGGTCTACATTGCTTTAATTTATGCTTCCACCACCACAAGTCCCAAAAATAGGCGATCGTATATTCCATGGGCTGGCAACCTAACGGTTGGTAATAGATACTGGGATTGACCTGGCAAGTCACCAGCGGATTTTTGCCGCCAAACAATATGAAATAAGGAAGATCACGCCAACTCCTCCATGACGTCTAACGACACAACTGGGCTAAAGATAGATAGACTGACAGACAGATAGACAGACAGATATATTATTCTACTCTTGCGGTACATCGGAAGAATTTATGTATCGGAAGAATAAATATTATGTAATTGTATATAGAGAATTGGTAAGGTCATAGACTTCTTTGTCTTTACTTGTTCAATCTACGGAAACATTACATCTTGTTGTAAATTCTCATGTCAGCTCTTTCGTGCAATATATATATATATATATATATATATATATATATATATATATATATATATATATAAACGCACATATATATGTGAGAGAGAGTGAGTGTGTGTGTGTGTTTATGTATGCGCGCAAGCGTATAGAAATAAATGTTAATGTGGGTCTGTCTGCACACAAAAATATGATGCTCATCTACGCCTACATCTCGGTTCAAGTTTCATCAAATTTGACTAGGAATCCCTTTTAGAGCTTAGTCCTCGTTAAAATCAATAATATACAAGGCAAATTTAACACGCTTTTTCGGAACATTTGCAAAGACTGCATATATAAATGTCAATGGACACCGCATACGCCAATTTGCTTGGCTGGAGGTGTAATATGGATGGGGGTGTGCTCAATTCCTTAGACACCGTCACGTAATTGTGGGCTTGACTTAGTTACAAGACCGATTGTTTTTGTGTGTTTTTTTAACAACATTGAAACAACAATTCCATGTTAAAATTAAAATCTAATTAATTAATTGAAAGTGTATTCGAAATAGGAACTATGATCCTTTGGTCCAAAATTGTCAGGGGAAAAGGGAGAGGAGGGGTGGGGATAAATGAGTTGAGGAGGAAAGAGTTGGGGGAGATGAGTGAGTTTAAAAAGGGCGTGGGCAGATGGGCATAACTGAAAAGATCGTGTTAAATTTCTCCACATCAGATGAGAAGGGGAAGGAGGGAGTGGTAGGGGTGGAGGGGGGGGGGCTGTGTAGTGGAAATATGATAGGTGCGTGTTGTCTGTTTTATGTGTTAACGCGATAGATACGTTCTGAGACATTCTTAGCATATGATTAAAGCACTTCATTATATGTATGTAAATATTTGTTATGCATTGCGTTGCTCCTGGTTTATATCCGTTCTCATGCCTTAATGTCTCTTCCAGTGGGATTGGTCGTTTTCTGGAAGCATCATTTTTCAATTGTATTATCTTTTGTTCTTGTGGCTTGACCAGGGCCTATGTCTGACACTGACGACAAACATCTGGTTTGGATAACTATTGATCATTTGCATTGTTTGTCTCCATATGAATGTTGGTTTCGCATATCTTAGTGGCTTGGCTTGGCTTCGTTCGTTCTCAATCTCCCGCTGCCAACCCTAATAGGGCTTAAGTAGTAGAATGTAGTCCAGAGAACGGAATGCGTTGTATCGTAGTTTACAGCTTGACTGCGATATTTATACCTTTCGGTTCAACACATCCGACTTCAGCAAGTATTTTTTTAGTACCGGGTTAGCATTCCCTCTTCGATCTCTTCTCCTTAGCCAGTCTGCCCTGTGCAGCCTGTTATCCAGGATCACCTCGTGAAGGTGTAGAAGGGTCTTGGCAGCTCTGGTTCGCTGGCCCTGAAGCTAGCAGTCAGCTATGGGTCGCTGACAACTGCAGCTCATGCGCTGCTCAGCGTATTGATCCCGCATATCTTAGTGATGGTGAAAGCTAGTATGTCACTGTGTCTGCTTTATCAATTATTGTTTCTATCTTCCTGTCCATTCTGATGTCATCTTTGAACCTGCTTCCCAAATATCTTATTTCTCTAACTTAATGAAGTTCATGTGCTTCTGGTCTGGATATGGTGTGGCCTTGCCCTTCTGACTTTCATTACCTCTGATTTTGTTGTGTTTATTTTCATACTCTACTTCTCTCAAGCTTTATTGAGGGCATTCAGTTTATTCTGAATGTTATTTTCCCTTGCGTGTATAACACAATGATCACTTGCAAAAAAGAGCTCATTCAATGTAGTAGTATCTGGGCAAGTAAGATATTATCATGTGCATATCAACTGGAAACAACATGTGTGATGCTAATATATTATATTTCTTCTTCTTTCTTCATTTGTCCTACTTCTCTTGCCTTGTGGTTTCGCAGAGAGTAGGCACGCGTATACTTTTGGTTTGGGCTATGTGGGAGGCGTGTGCCGCCGACATGTTAAACTTTTGGAGTGTTTTTGTATCACCTCTATACTTCGTCGCCAGGTCGACCTTTTGGCAAGAGTTTTGCTCGTGACACTGCCACCTCCCTGTAGTATGCTTTCCCTGCAGGCTGATCATACTGTATCCTTGTCAGAATACCAAACCGCTTTATCTTCTGCTCACAAATACAATAGTTAACTGATGTAGTTTCCACCACATTCCTCAAGTGATGTTGCTAATTATGTAGCAAATTGTCTTTCCTGATAGTTGAGTGATAGGCCTAGTGCTACACTTCTAACACAACTCATTTTACAGGTTTTGATCTTACAGGTCTTCATCTTAAAGGTCTCTTACTTGTGTGCGTATCTAATAGGGTTTGACCATGTTTTCCACGGATACCCTAACGTAGGGATAATCAACGTGTTTATGGGCGTCTGTTTAGTGGATATATGTGTCACTTGGGTGTTTCAGTATTGGGGCTAAATGGTAGTGCACCATGTTTATCTTTTAAAGTTTTCTGTCGTCAGTGAAGATATTACCCCGGTACGGAAATTCCCGTACCTGCTTTATGGTTTTACTGCCAGTGTGAAAACTGCTCTTGTCGGCTGACGCTTGGAAACTACTCAACACATCACTCACACGCTGAGTGATGTCCCTATTACCTCTTGCGGCTATGGGAATTCAAGACACGCAACGATATATATCATTTCCCCTTCGCTGTCTTGCAGGATACTTATTTATGGGAAAGACTTCAGAAGTAAACCCTGAGGAAAAATCTGTATCCTGTGCTATCTTCAATCGTCTCGATAATGTTCTGCCACTGGCAAAATGTTGCTCGCGACAAGAGAGTGAGGTTGGCAAAAGGCGCAGTGTCTTCCTGACTTTAATCCAAATTACCTCGCAAGTCACCTATTTCAGCAGACACAGCAAGAGAAAAGACTGTCCACACGGCCGAACAAAGAGAGTGGTCTTCGTCACAGCAATAAATACGGTGGGTCAGGTATTATCAGGGTTCCTAAAACCCACACCCATTGATCAAATATACCCCATAATATTCATAGCATCACCCGAGATTCGAAGAAGCGTCGCAGCAGAAATCAAACGAGAAAAACAGAAGCACGACCCAAAGCACCCAATGTTTGGACATCTGGTACAGAGCACAAGACTTAAATCCAGACATAGCTTCCTAAAATCAACACAGCCCATACAGACAAATTCTGAAAGTCGCCGTATCGAGAGATGGCACGAATTGAGGCAGGCCCCAGAGATGGAACTTCGGGAGGAACCTGCTCCTGGACATCATCTATCATACACAACATGGAAGTCACTGAACAGACACCGAACTGGCGTACCACGCTACAAGAGGAATATGAAACGATGGGGATACACAGATGATGATATATGTGACTGTGGCACAATATAGGACCCAGACCCTCTGATGACGTGCCCCAACCTTCAGGAAACAAGCAATAGAGGTGCGACGTGCTGGAGGCAAATGAAAAGGCAATCCAAGTCGTCGAATATTGGATGCATACTGTATAACGTGGTGCTTGGACACGGAAAGTAAGTAATTAATCACATGTGATGGACGCACATCATACTCTATTGGTTTTTCACTCAGCTGTCTTAGTGCAAATATCGCGCCCGTACATCCTCTGCCTTTTCTAAAGGTACATTGTGATTTACTGAGCTTAGACTCTTCCCTTAGCTCGCAATCAGTTTTATTTATATATGACGCATAAATAAATGAAATACGAATGTTACGAACATGTAACTTAATATTATTGACCCCGGAAGTTAAAACTATTGCGGGTGAAGAATATTGCTGAACAAATGAAAACAAATAACGAAGCTTGGTATCACAGTGAATGTATGCTCAACATTTAAACATATTTTCTTATATAAAGGCGTCTAAACAGTACTGTACTAGCACACTGAAAATCCAATCTACATAACTAATGAAAGTAAATGTACATTGCAAACAAAATAAATGTCTCTGTCGACATATTGATGATATTGGATTATTCTATTACTCTGTTAAGTTGTTGTTGTTTTTTTGTTTTTTTTTGCGTTCGCCTTATTTCTCTATTCCCCAAGGCGGTGTGCGTTGCACCGTGGTTTTTATTTTGCGCCTGTCGGCCCAGTGCATCCGACTTCAGCACGCATTTTTATGTAAGGGTCTGCTTCCTCCTGCATTTTGTAAGGGTTTGCTTCCCCGGGGTAACGGCTGGTGCTGTGATGGGGATCGAACCCAGCACCTTCGGGTCGTGAGCCGTGCCACTTAACCACTAGGCCACGCCGTCCCCTCTCTGTTAAGTTTAACTGTACTCAGACTACTCACTACTCAAAAAGACAAAATTGAAAATCAGACGACACTCCCCGGGCACGGTCCGACCACAGTACACCGAGTACGTACATTACTCATAGACATACACTCACTTTCATACAGTGACAATAATCACTCAAGTCATCTGACTGACAACTGATACTATCTACACCACTACACTGAGTACTTACTCAACTTACTGCTTTTACTTTTAGTTTACAGGACTCGCAACAACAAAAAAGACTGAAGAAGACGAGAAGTGAATCAGATTACTGATTCCAAATAAAACTAATCACTCAGACAGTACTTAATAATAGTAAACTTATAATGTTTTAATTAATGTATTTTTGTAACACTAGCAGTAGAAGCAGTGGCCTAGTTCTCTGTAAGTGTCTAGTTTAAAGTCTGAAGTTCGAATAAAAGGAAAGACAGTGTTAGTGTACACTGTACATCTTCAAAAACTCGAAACTGCAAGTATATTTGCTACAAAGGTGCAAATATTATTTTTTTATAAGCCTCAACAAGTTTCTAATAATATACGATTATTTGTCCCAACTTTCAAATCATTGTCGTTTGAGTTAGGAATAGAAATGAAGAGATGCTTCCTTTCAACAACTGAATTTGTAGAAAACAATGATTCACTTTTTCACTTGAGGAGGATTGGACCAAAAGCCACCAAAGATGGTGTAGCTGATGCCATGGAGTAAGTGAAGTCCACTTGTGGCCTGTTGTGTTGTCAAATTTGTTATCCTCATTCTTTGTTTTGAAGAATCACTTATTTATACATTGTTAAGTCATATATTAATTTATTAGACATGATACAAATGGGGTGACCTACAATACATGTATCAGCTCTAGACTACATTCTCACTTGGATGCGAAATAGACAGCATGTCACAGATTTCAAGGTAATAACAAATGTGAGCCTAGATACAGATCACCGGCTGATAGTACTAGCGTCAAAAGGTGGTACTCAAAGTATAGAGTACAGTGACTGCAAAGGTAATTAATATTAATAGATTGGCAAACATAGCGGTACAAACAAATGTTAAACAGAACATGAAACAAGCATATGATCTGCGAGCACACATAGGAGGAGCGTAGAAAGCTGGCAGGTTTTCAAGTCTGCCTTGCAAAATGCCTTGACAAGGAATTATGGAAAAACTAAGAAGGGAGGTATAAGAAATAAAAGAACAATATGGTGGATTGAGAGAGTTGTTGTTGTTTCGAATGCCGCCAATGAGTAGGTTACTCTTATGTGTGCCCTGAAAAGGACGTTAAGTGACAGGTTGCAGTAGCTTTCCTCACATCTCGAGCGTGCTGATGAAGGTGAACCGGGGTCCTCCAGGCGGTTGTACTATGCTTGGCTTCATGTGCGTGTCGCTCACTACTACGGAAATCACATCAAACCTCACCTTGTTAGCCAGACTGTTGTTCTTGACAACAGCCCGTTTCCAGGATGACCAACGAGGAGGTCAGGTGAAGGTCTTGGCCAGTATATTTCTCCTGATCCTGGCTAACATTCTCTGATCAGTGTATTTTGCCTGACCAGAGGTTAGCCTAATCATCCCGAATGAGAGTACAGGCAGCCATCAAAGAAGAAAAGAGGTCATTATTTAAGGAATGGAAAAACTCAAAGATTGAAAAAAGACTACAATGACTATAAACAGGTGAGGCATAGAGCAAATACTTGATTACTAGTCTTGCGAGGAAACACGGCAGACAGGGAGAAGTGCTTAGGAACACCCAGGAACTTTTACAAAAAGAATCGTGCTATGCAAGTAAGAGATGAGAGTTACAATCCTTAAACAATAATAAACGACAGATATGGCAAGCCGATTTTCAATAACAACGAGATAAAGGCAAGATGGAATACATATTTCACAGAACTACACAACCCAAACACAAAAGATGATGGCTAGACCATGCATGTAAATATTACATTGTTATAAGCCATCCTTAACCAGACCATATCATCATCATGAGTCCCATTTGCTGAAAGGTCATTTGGACACCAATACTCCAGATTGTTGGATCAGTTCCCGCCACTCCACTAGGTTTTGTGCCAGGATATTGAATCTTCCGTCGAGTTAACCTCAGTGGTATAATTGTCATTGTTGAGTATTGAGATAGCTGGCCCATTTAGGATTTTTCTCAATGCTTTCTGCAATATCGGTGTGTCTTGGGCCGTTTTACACCTGGTAGAGCCCATCCCTCTCCAGACAACGTGTCCCTTTACATTGTGAATTTTTCTATGATCTCCCAGTCTACTAAAGCATGGCGTCACAGGTTCATTCTGAAGGTTATGGCTTGGGGGCCACATCGATCCCATCTCGTTTGCCAGATTACTTTCAAAATAACCTTGTTTCCAAGGCGTACTGCATAGACGAGAGGTGTGGATTTGGTCAGTATATTACACCTGCCCCTGACGAACAAGTGACAGATAGACAAACTGGTTCCCAGCGAGAAGTGTGGGGCATCAAGAATGTTTGCTATCCCCTCTTTCATTCATCATCTATATTGAAAAATTCACCTGAATAGTCAATTACATTGAGAAATCACTCAATTTATAGATTTTCATAGACAACCAGATCCTCTGCTAAAATAGAGAGGATTTATAACAACACCTCACATTTCTCGACTCAACCTGCCTGGAGTTTGACATGAAGATCAACCACGAGAAGACCAAATCTATGACAATTACCATCAAGCGACACCGCTCAGCTTCCACACCAGCGGCAAAAAACTAAAGCAGGTACAGGAGTTTAAGTACTTGGGAAGTGTCTTCACTGATGACGGCAGCCTAGACAGAGACAGAAAATAGGATTGAAAAGGCAAGCAAGGTCTCTACCAGTTGCACCAAAACTGAAACATCTAAGTGTCACTATGTCCACTAAACAGATGCCAATAAACATGTTGATCGTCCTTATATTATGCTTTCAGTGTCAAACTTGGACCTAGGGATCAAGATGCTGAGCAGCGTATGAGCTTCAGTGGTCAGCGACCCATAGCTGACTGCTAGCGTCAGGGCCAGCGAACCAGAGCTGCCAAGACCCTTCTACACCTCCATGCGGGGATCCTAGATAACAGGCTGCAATAGAGCAGACTGGCTAAGGAGAAGGGATCAAAGAGGGAATGCTAACCCGGTACTAAAAAAATGCTTGCTGAAGTCGGATGTGTTGGACCGAATGGTGCAAATATCGCAGTCAAGCTGTAAACTACGACACAACGCATTCCGTTCTCTGGACTACATTCTACTACTTAAGCCCTTTTAGGGTTGGTAGCAGGAGATTGAGAACGAACGAAGCCAAGCCCAGCCAAACTTGGGCATTATTAGATAGACACAAACATAATGTGAGATGCGCTGTGTACAAAGTGCAGCAAGAAAGACAATATGCTACAATATTTGCAACAACAGGTTGGGAACACATCAGTTAATTACTATATTGAAGAACAGCAAATAAAGTAAATTTATTATATATTAAGTGTCAGTATTGTAAAACAGTTATTACCAAATATGGTTTAAGCAACTTCATTTTACAATTTTGTGATTGGTTGTTTCAGTTTTGACAAGATAACAACACTGATTGGACGTAACCAAAATCAGGTTGATTTCTTGCTAGACTCCACAAACCAAGTTGCCAGTCAGTTCATATCACGTCTGCATGCCCGTGTTGTGAAACAGCAGCCAAACTTGCACCGTTTGTACGATGACAGTCTTAATGGGGTTTTCATTAACAACACAAAAATGAATGGTAACCTCCTCATATTCTGACTATTCAATCTTATGTGTTAAGAAAATCAATAATCCAGTTTGTTTAATGCCCACAATGAGCAAGTTTAATCCTTGTGTGTGCCCTGAAAAGGGCAATGTGGTGGTTGTAGTAGCTTTCCTCACATCTCGAGCGTGCTGATGAGGGTGGACTACTGTCCTCCAGGTGATTGTTATATATTTGTCATGATGCTTACAACTACGGGGATCACATCTCGTCAGCCAGACTGCTTTGAAAAGATCCTGTTTCAGGGAACACTACATGGAAGAGAGAAGTGGTCTTGGTCAGTGTATTGTGCCTGACCCTGACATGACGTCCTGGAGGTGGAGAAGGATCTTGGACCCAGGAAGTGTAGACACCTTTTGGTATATACTTGCAATCGTGTGTTCAGAGAAATCAGTGATGGGCCTGTTATGATCTGTGAATTTAGTAGATAAAAACATATAGATAAAGACTCAGTGACTGCACCAGGATATAGATAAAACAGTATCCACATTACGGCTACTCGTCTGTGAATTTAGTATTATATTTTTGTTCCATGTTAGATATGAATAAGTGAGAAAAAAAAGTTGTCCTATAGCAGATGTTGCTGACATGGAGGAAATGTTAAACACTTCATTGTACTATGCTGAATAGTACATGAGTTGTAGTGGTCAGCGGCCCACAGCTGGCTGCGAGCGTCAGAGCCAGCGAACCAGAGCTGCCAAGACCCTTCTACACCTCCAGTGGGGATCGTGGATAACATACTGCAACAGAGCAAACTGGCTAAGAAGAAGGGATCGAAGAGGGAAGGTTAACCCAGTACTCAAAGATGCCTGCTGAAGTTGGATGTGTCAGACTGAAAGGTGCAAATATCGCAGTCAAGTTGTAAACTACGGCAATACATTCCCTTCTCCAGACTCCTGCTATTTGCAAAGTCCATTTCAGGGCTTGGTAATCAGGAGTTTTGGAACGAATAAAGAAGAAGAAGAAGAAGCAGAATGAACCAATGTTATATCTGGTGTTATCAGATATTATTATTAGATATGAATTAATTCAGTGTTGTGTTACATGTTACCACAGAAGCTTAGCATTAACAGTGAAATTAGCTGAAATCCTGGTATTCAATCAGGCAGATCAGTGCCTGATGTCAGGTAACCAGAAAGCTATCATTTTGTTGTGCAGGTCCATCTAGTCAGTCCTTAGAAGGTGCTATCCCAGGTCTTCCTTGGTTTGAGTTTTGGACTCGCATTTGATTATTAGTAATACGTTTGTGGGTGGTTTCCTTCTTGTGGTTTATTAGAGCTGATGAAGTAGCAGCTCTAGGGTGTCCAGCCACTGGGTGTCCAGCTCTAGGGTGTCCAGCTAGTTCTGGGGTGTCCAGCTAGTTCTGGGTTGTCCAGCTAGCTCTGGGTTGTCCAGCTAGCTCTGGGGTGTCCAGCTAGCTCTGGGGTGTCCAGCAAGCTCTGTGGTGTCCAGCTAGTTCTGGGGTGTCCAGCTAGTTCTGGGGTATTCAGCTCTGGGATGTCCAGCTAGTTCTGGGGTGTCCAGCTAGCTCTGGGGTGTCCAGCTAGCCCTGGGATGCCTAGCCTCTGGGGTGTCCACCTAGCTCTGGGGTGTCCAACCTCTGGACATCCCTGTTAACATTTCACTTACTCAACAATATAGAACCTGCATTCTGCTTTTGGGTTGTACTGGTAACCGTAAAGCTGCCATTGTATGAGGTCTTGCTACGGGACATTTCTCATCACCACCTCTAGGAGTTGTTTACATCTATTTCTAATGTAAATAATATATGCATTAAAAATTGTGTATCATTTAAATATTTCTTCACTTCCAGGTAGTGCTATCCTGCAAGAAGGGGATGTTGTGACTTTTGGCCATCCATTTGGTGCTAAGCTGGCTGCTGGAGTCTGGAAACGACAGCCTGATTCAGAGTATCAGTTTTTGGTAGGCTAACTTTTTTAGCAAGTAATAATTTTATGTCAGTTTCCGGTTGCCAAGATGCCGATTCAGCTTTTCAAATGCTGAATTGTGTTCCTATGTTTTGTGTTATTCCAGGAATAAACCACAGGGGACAAACCGTTTACTACAGTTCAAAACATGCAGGATGTGGTTCGGTAAATTTTTTTTTTTTTGCGTTCGCCTTATTTCTCTTATCCCAATGCGTTGTACTGTGGTTTTTATTTTGCGCCTGTCGGCCCAGTGCATCCGACTTCAGCATGCATTTTATGTAAGGGTCTGCTTCCTCCTGCATTTTCTAAGGGTTTGCTTCCCCGGGGTAACGGCCGGTGCTGTGATGGGGATCGAACCCAGCACCTTCTCGTTGTGAGCCGTGCCACTTAACCACTAGGCCACGCCATCCCCCTGGTTCGGTAATTGATTGGCTAGATTACGCAAGGTATCAATGCCACATCATCAGGATATACTAACTCGAAATGGGGCCACTGCAACTGGTCTTACTAACCGGCAGTGCGTAAGGGTAGCTAATATTAGCCCAAACAAATAGCTGACTACGACATGAGAAGTGAGCAGAATAACCGAACTGAGGATGCCAGCATAGAAAAATTGAGTCCAACATAGAAAAAAAAAGAAAATTTGAGACCAACATCGAGAAAAACAAAATGTTGAAATGTAAAAATAGAGGAGAAAAAATTCTTAACACTAGATTAAATTTATTAAAGACTTTCCAACTCAAAAAAGAATGTTTACCACCGTATCCATACTAGATGCCTTCACCAACAGATGTCTCCTTCACCAACAGATATCTTTTTCTCATACTTCCAAAAAATGATCAGATATGAAATAAAGAAAACACACTTGCTGTAAAAAAAACATGAAAATGATCTGGAGGTTAGTTAGAGAAAATAGTGATGAATTTGGCACATCAGGAGGAAATGCAACAATATAAACACACATGTGCTGAATTGGAATCCACAGAGGAAGAGATGAATGGGGTAGTCAAATGACGCCTGACAATGAATGTAGAACGAGAAGCCAAAGCACCTAAAGTCTCAAAATGATAGCCCAAAATAAGAATGATTTAAAGATTTAAATAATTTAGAGCTCTTATACTGCCGAAGATGGATGTGTCGGACCGAAAGGTACAAATATCGCAGTCAAGATGTAAACTAGCGACACGGCTAATTCCGTTCTCTGGACTACATCCTGCTACTTGCAAAGCCCTTTTCGTTTTTGGGGCTTGGCAGCGGGAGATTGAGAACGAACGCAGAAGAAGAAGAAGAGCTCTTATAGAATCGAAAGGGAAACATTCAGTAAGTGAAAGTATGTTCACTCAAGATGGAAGACTAGATGGAGAGGTGGAATCAAGAACACAGAAAGCTAATGCGGTTTCCTATCAGCTCTCACCATTACTAAGACACAAACACATTCCAATGAAGACAAAGAGACAGCTGATAAATAGTATTTTTATTTCAACTCTCTGCTACCAGCGTCAGCCATGGACTCTCACCAAGGCACAAGAAAGAAAAATCATGGAATGCGAAATGAGGTATTTGAGAGAGGCTGTCTGGGTCATAAAGCTAGACAGAGTATGAAACGAAGTAATCAAACAGAAGGTGGGTGCAACACCGTGCATGGATTACATAGAAAGACAGATAATAAAATGGTTCGGACACCTGACAAGATTGCAACCAAAGTTACCATCTGCTTGTATCTACAATACCAGACATCATGCAGAGCAAGAGGCAGACCACGAAAAAGATGGATAGATTGTGTCAGTGAAACACTGAAGAAATACGGAATGACAACAACAGCGGCAACAAAGATGGCACCCGACAGAAAACTATACCTCCCCACGAGGTATATTTGTCGAAGAGGCAGAGGCACCGAGGGCTGCAGTAGAAGCAATGCTCACAGGCGAAAGCAATGAAAGCCAGATAGTCCTGTTCACAGATGCCCTGGCCGTGGTCACAGCACTAAAAAGCCAGAAAAATACTGAACTTAATGATTTAAGAGCAGTACTCTGTCAACTATGCCAGCAGTCCGCACCAAAAAAAGTTATGATACAGTGGGTTCCATCCCACTGTAACATCCTAGGCAAGGAGGAGGCAGACAGACTGGCAAAAGAAGGTGCAAGACTACCACAACCAGATTCTAGTGTGATCTACGAAGAGTCTAAAAGGCTTATTAGGGCCAGATACATGGCCAAATGGGAAACAGAACACACTGGCTACACAAAAAATTATGCCTACTACCAGCTGAACAGAAGAGAGCAGGTCGTGGTCTTCAGACTCCGCACAGGCCACAACAGACTGAGGTACCATCTATTCAATAAATTGAAGATAGGTGGCACTGACGAATGCTCGTGTGGCACAGGGAAAATGACCGCTGAACATCTACTGCAAAATTGCCCGACTTACGAGGACCAGAGAAAGCACATGTGGCCATCACCATTGGCAACACTAGACAAGCTCTATGGCAGTGTCGACAGCCTCAGGATGACAGCTGCTTTCTTCGAACCAATTCAAGTTGACGTCTGACAGCGTACGAAGAAGAAGAAGAAATAAAATGATATGATGCAACATCTAATGAACATAACATTTATACCAATTCTGAGGGGAGGAAGACTAACGTCTGGTCAGGCAAAATATACTCATCAGACATGTTAGTCAGGGTCAGACAAAATATACTGGCCAAGACCCTCACCTCAGCTTCCTCGTAGCCCTCCCTGGAAACGGGCTGTTTACATGACAGCCTGGCTAACGAGGTGAGGGATTGACGCGATCCCCGTAGTAGTGTGCAACACGCAGATGAAGCCAAGCATAGCACAACCACCTGGAGTATCCCGGTCCACCTTTATCAGCACTCTCGGTATGTGAGGAAAGCTACTGCAACCTGCCACTTAACGTCATTTTCATGACGCACAAAAGAATAGAGTAAACCTACTTATTGTGGGCACTCGAAACAACATACAAACTCTGAAACAACAGACATAAATTGTTAACTGCCAACTTTTTATAAATTTCAGTTTGAAAAATGCAGTTGTCAGCCTCCAGCGAAGAAAAGCAAGCCAAATGTATTGGATGAGAAGGCAAGACATTTGCTAAATTTGTGCTAGAAAATATATATATATATGAATGAAAGCATGAAACAGTTAGTCTTTGATACCGCTCGTTTCAAGTGACTCCTAGTCTAAAGGGAAGTGAGATCGAGCTAGATAATAAACTAAGAGGTCCAGTGTGCATGCTGTGCACATAAAAGAACCATTGGCAAATTGAAAACTGTCAAGAGCAGGCTGTTAGTTGCTATCCAGGCCCCAAAAAATGGACAAAATAATTAAATTCATTCCGCTAGGCCTTGTAATCCACAGGAAATAAAATGGCAAAAAAGTACCTATTATGAATACTACAGATATCCTTTGGTTATCTTGCAGTAGGCATATACCTGCCTGTTTAAATACCAAGCATTCCTAGTAATATATATCAGACTCACTTTTACATCTCGGCATGCAGAGATATTAAAGTATGAACCTATTCTGGAATGAAGACAGCTGCAGAGGATATGATGGTCAAATAGAGAGAAATGCTCAGGCAACCTTACAACCAGTTTTAGAGCTGATCAACCAGATGCTGATATATGATATATATACAAGGGCGATTTGAAAAGTTTTGCCTTTGAGAAGATTATTTCATTAATGTGCAAGATTTACACATAAGCTATACATGTTTTTGGCTTGGCTTCGTTCGTTCTCAATCTCCAGCTACCAAACCTTGAAAGGGCTTAAGTAGCAGAATGTAGTCCAGAGAACGGAATGCGTTGTGTCGTAGTTCTACAGCTTGACTGCGATTTTTGCACCTTCCGGTCCAACACATCTGACTTCAGCAAGCATTTTTTTAGTACCTGGTTAGCATTCCATCTTCGACCCCTTCTCCTTGGCCAGTCTGCCCTGCTGCAGCCTGTTATCCAGGATCACCACTTGGAGCTGTAGAAGGGTCTTGGCAGCTCTAGTTTGCTGGCCCTGACGCTAGCAGTCAGCTATGGGTCGCTGACCACTGCAGCTCATGTGCTGCTCAGCATCTTGATCCCGTACATGTTTTTAAAACTTGAAATGTCATTTAGTTTATGCGTCATAATTTTTTAACGTAGTCACCATCCCGGTCCACACGTCAACGTCAGACAAGTTGTTGCATTGAACAAGTTGTCCAGCTTTGGGATGCACAGAGTTAAATATGTTAATTTTTCAGTGTTCCATAAATTAAAATGTTCAAGGAATCAACAAATTAATAGATATTATTCCGAAAACATGTAGGGATGTCATTCTCAATTTTGTGTTGACATATAAACGATGGTCTTCTTGTTGAAACAAGAGTATGATGAGAGGTTCCAAGAACATAATGATAATCAAACCTAGTTAACACTTCAAAGAAAATACGTATGATTTAAACTAGCTAACCCTTTCTAGTCTGGCCGAATTGAATCAATTTGTGTCTCACAGTTCAAGGCAAGTGCTGTAGCTTTGTAGGGCAAATAATTTTTGTTTCTTTAAATTAAAATAAAATAATCTTAAACAAATTGAGCTACAATGTGATCTAAACACACATAATTAAACTATTTGAGACATGAAGTATTCATAATAAAAATATATTATTATGAAATGTTAAATGTCATTAATGTGGAAGAAGGATATACTCACTACGTGGCAAGTGATATTTTTGCATTATCCAATTGACAGCTTAAGTTCCAGTCAAAGTCTAAATGGCTTAGCTTGGCTTGGCTTCGTTCGTTCTCAAATCTCCCGCTACCAAACCCTGAAAGTGCTTAAGTAAGCAGAATGTAGTCCAGAGAACGGAATGCGTTGTGTCGTAGTTTACAGCTTGACTGCGATATTTGCACCTTTCGGTCCAACATATCCGACTTCAGCAAACATTTTATGAGTACCGGGTTAGCATTCTCTCTTCGATCCCTTCTTCTTAGCCAGTCTGCTCTGCTGCAGCCTGTTATCCAGGATGACCGCGTGGAGGTGTAGAAGGGTCTTGGCAGCTCTTGTTCGCTGGCCCTAAATCTAGCAGTCAGCTATGGGTTGCTGACCACTGCAGCTCATGCGCTGCTCAGCATATTGATCCCCTTTTAAAGTCTAAATCAAACATATTGAATATTCACATGTATTTCAGATGCATAATCATTTGCCTGATCAAATAATTAATTATTTCTTAGCCCTTGAAGTCAAAATTCCATTGCTCAAAACTAAACTTGATTAATTCACTGAAAAATAAATATAGACGGAAAGTCGAATACTCATCATTAAAAGAAACCAGCCCATGCACCAGATATTCTGCCATAATTAAGGTAAGTCTAAATATGTAAACATCCTAGCTAAGCTATGGTCAAACATATGTGTCAGATGTCATTCATGTTTGTTGATTTGCATTCACTGATTTATGTCTTTCAATCTGTCTATCTGTTTATGATTATATGTGTATTAGTCTATGGCTATTAATAGAATTGATTTCTGATTTTGCAAGAATCGATCCTGGTAAAATGGGACTATAAATGGTTAAGAGCTTCCAATAATATAATGATGTTCCAACCCAGATGAGAGATTTAAAGAAACTAGTCATAGACCTTGTTTAGAATTTCCAAAAATATAGTAATGAATAGACCTAGTTGAGAACATCTCAAAATATAGTAAACTTATTCCATGATAAATAATAACATAGTTGTTAAAGAAAAACTTATTATAAATATATAGTCTTTGTGTCACCTATATATATTAACAGCCTTGTTGATTCCACCTTTGTTGATTGTTTCTTATCTCACAGACTGTTACAGCTTTGAAACAAAGTGATGAGACCAGTACTCATCTTCCAGAAGCAAAACAGCCAGATAATCTCAGAAGTGATAGTTGTCATCTTGATCCATGTTTAAAGATTGCATGCAATTTGGAGCAAACAATTGGTTGCAATGAGACCGCCATTTCAGATATCTTTATTGACAATTTAAGTGAACAAGAACAGCAGAGCCCTAATGAATTCCCTAGACATAAAAAGACATTAACCTATCCACAAAGTCTTATATCTAGACTGGATGGAACAAGTGCAGAAAGTGTTTTAGAATGCCCTGCTGTTTCAAATGACAAGCTGTTGACCAATTTGAACATCAGATGTAAGGATGTTGAGTTATTAGAGAAGAAGTCCAACATCATTGAGGAAAGGTTTAATGTATGTAGTGACACTTTCAGCGAACCTAATTCAGTCATCCATGAGCCTATCCAAGTCATCCATGAACCTGATTCAGTCATCCATGAACCTAATTCAGTCATCCGTGAGCCTAATTCAGTCATCCATGAATCTAATACAGTGATCGATGAACCTAATTCAGTCATCCATGAGCCTAATTCAGTCATCCATGAGCATATCCAAGTCATTCATGAACCTAATTCAGTCATCCATGAACCTAATTCATTCATCCATGAGCCTATCCAAGTCATCAGTGAACCTCATTCAGTCATCTATGAACTTAATTCAGTCATCCATAAGCATATCCAAGTCATCAGTAAACCTAATCCAGTCATTAATGAATCTGATCAAGTCATATGTGAACCCAATGAGGTCGTCAGCGAACCTAACCCTGTCATTAATAAACCTAATCCAGTTATTAGTAAACCTAATCCAGTCATCCATGAACCTAATTCTGTCATTCATGAACTTAATCCATTCATCAATGAGCCTATTCCTGTCATTAGGAAACCTATTTCAGTCATCTATGGACCTAATCAAATCATTAGTGAACCTGATCAAGTCATCCGTGAACCTGATCAAGTCATCCATGAACCTAATCAGATCATCAATGAACCAAATTCAGTTGGGAGTAAACATAATCATGTCATCAATGAGCCGGATCTAGTCACCAAGGAACTCCGCTTAATCACCAGTAAGTCTGATGTCATCACCCTGGAACTTGACTTCATCACCAGTGAGCCTAATTTAGTCACAGGAGAGTGTGATCTAAACACCAATGAGCCTGATCTTAGCACCAGTGAGTTTAATCTAAGAACCCCAGGATTAGGCCTAATCATCTGTGAACCAGATCTAATCACATTTGAGCCTGATCTATTCACCCCTGAACCAGATATAATCACCAATGAGCTTGATCTAGTCACCAGTGAGTCTAATCTAATTACCCCTGAGCCTGATTCATTCACCCCTGAGCCTGATCTAATCACCAGTGAGCCTGATCTAATCACTACTTCAACTAATCTAATCACCCCTGATCCTGATCCATTCACCCCTGAGCCTGATCTATTCACCCCTGAACCAGATCTAATCACCAATGAGCTTGATCTAGTCACCAGTGAGTCTAATCTAATCACCCCTGAGCCTGATCTAATCACTACTGCGATTAATCTAGTTAACCCTGCGCCAAATCTAGTCACCAGTGACCCTAATCAAGTCACATGCCTCATTAATTATGTGACCAAGACCAATCAACAGGCTAATAATACTCCTGATATTTGTTATGAAAACTCACCATTAGCAACTGATACCACCAGCTCAATTGATCACTCACGTAAAACTACAGCTCCCACAGACTGTATAGAAAATCTGACAGATGCATCCAAATTCCAGAAAGTTTGTCTTGATAATATCCCTGCTGTCATCTCACCATCCATATTAACAATCACCCACCCAGCAGCAGTAACACTTACAGACAACAGTGAATCACTTCATGCTGCAGATACAGGGGCCTCAAGAGAAACTGTTGAGGGTGCTATGGTTGACTGTAGAAATCACGTCTTAGATATCACTGAGCTTACATCTAGTTGCATTCTACATGCCATTAAAGGGAGCTCCCAACCGTCTACAGAAGCAATGTCTCAGGACACTCATGATTTTGCTGGAGGTCATGTTA
This sequence comes from Ariolimax columbianus, assembly GCA_036924085.1. NCBI lineage: Eukaryota > Metazoa > Mollusca > Gastropoda > Stylommatophora > Arionidae > Ariolimax > Ariolimax columbianus. The sequence continues at coordinate 46,868,974 of JAVGWX010000016.1, forward strand.
GAACTAGAGAGTTTTTAAAGACACCATTTGAGCCGAATTTATTGACTGCAAACATTAAAACAGATGACCCATCTAGGATGCATATGAAAGACAGCAGACCAGAAAATGGCTCACAAACGTCTCCCAATATTGTTGTTGATGTTGTTAAGAGCATCTGTGGGGATTTTAGCGAGGAAGAGAGTCAAGAAGCTTTTGGTTTGAAGCTCCAGTCCTTGGTGGAGAAAGTCATGAGCAGTCAGCCAGAGGATGCGAGCAGTATTGTCTATTGTGCTGCAACATCTATTGATGACATTGGAGCTGCTTCTGTTGGTGGAGTTGTATGTGACATTCCTTTGGCGGACAAGGCAACCTCATCATTCCAGACGAAGCAGTTTTATCAAGAACTTGATGTAGCTAAAGATAAGCAAATTAGCAACATGGAAGTGTGTAGAAATTCTTCATGCTCAGTCACACATAGACCTGGAGAGTGCTTTGAAGAAATAAGAAAACTTGTCAGTACCAACTACACTTGTGTTGAGAAGAACATCCAAGAACAAAAGGATTTTGTTGAGAAGAACATCCAAGAACAAAATGATTTTGTTGAGAAGAACATCCAAGAACAAAATGATTTTGTTGAGAAGAACATCCAAGAACAAAATGATTTTGTTGAGAAGAACATCCAAGAACAAAATGATTTTGTTGAGAAGAGCATCCAAGAACGAAATGATTTTGTTGAGAAGAGCATCCAAGAACAAAATGATTTTGTTGAGAAGAACATCCAAGAACAAAATGATTTTGTTGAGAAGAACATCCAAGAACAAAATGATTTTGTTGAGAAGAGCATCCAAGAACAAAATGATTTTGTTGAGAAGAACATCCAAGAACAAAATGATTTTGTTGAGAAGAACATCCAAGAACAAAATGATTCTGTTAAGAACAACCAAAAACAAAATGATTCTGTTAAGAACAACCAAAAACAAAATGATTCTGTTAAGAACAACCAAAAACAAAATGATTCTGTTGCAAAGAGTATTCATGAACAGATTAATGACTTTGCTGACAAAAATGACTGCAAACCCACAGATGACATCAATAACGACATGATCATCCATAAGCATAGGAATCATGATACTGAAGGCAGAAGAAGCTATGAAAGTGTTGATGATTTAGCTGATAGCAGCCTCAAACATACGAATGATCTTTATTATGACAAGAATAACCATGGGGGAAGCCAGGTTGGCATGATAGGTAATGATATCATCTGTGTTGACAAGAGTTGCCATGGAAATAGTAAGGATACCTATGTAGATGGAGACAAGAGTTATGATGCAGAAACATGTGCTGGTGATGTATTTCTGTCTACAAACCATAGCACACAAAAAGAACTGAGCACATTCAAATCGAACGTTCACATCGAAAATGTTCAAATAAATACTTTAATTAATAACGAGGAATTACAAGATGCTGCTGTCTCAAAGGAGGGAAAGCTTAAAACTGACATTGCAAAACTGGAGATGATTCAGAGTTGTATGGAAACAGAAAATAGCAGGTTCAGCATAATCAAAACTGTTTATGCTGCTAGCTGTGATGTTAAATGCCCGGATGTAGAAATATTAACTGTCACAAACTGCGGTGAAGAGATTGGCCCAGTACAACAGTTACAGATACATTATGACAGTACAGTCTTCAACAAGATTTCTCACCAAGATGGCATAGCCTGTCCCTGTGTCAACAAAAGTGCCACAACCAGCAGTAACACTTGGAGTGATAACAGTAGGCACGCCTTTGAGAACATGGATAATTGTGGAGATGCTGTCTGCGTTGGTGCATTAACAAATATATTTTCTGATAGCTGTTTTGAAGGTCAGAAAGAAATAGAAAAGTGTCCTGCCGTCGCTGACAAAAGAACTAATGATGATTCTGAGTGTTTTGCCTGCATAGAAATACCAAAAACAAAGCAGAGCAAGAAAGATGGCTGTGTACAGAATACTATTGAGACATCTATTGGTCATAATATTAAAAATATTATTGACAGTATTACTACTGTGACTTTAAATGTTACAGGTGAGTCCAGTTGTGCTGATCTTTATTTGACAGGGAATGTCTTTGATGAGAAAGTGATCCCAAATGATGCAACTGTTACGGAGATACAACATTGCAACAAAGCTAGTCAGTTTACAACAAGCACACCTAATGATGAGCTTTGTTCAGAAACGTCTCGAGACGATTTTGTTGTGAGTCCTGTTAAACCAGCTCTAGAAAATTATATGGTATGTGTTCCTGAGAAACGTCTAGAACAAAATTCTGGTGATAATAACATACAAGCTTTAGGTAAGATTAAGATGTGTGAGAATGGGGAAGGAAGCATTTTGTCTAGAACCATCAGAGACAAAACAGAAAGCTCAGTTGTCATGCATCCAATAACAGCATGCTCAACTAAGACTCAAGATGAGACACTTACTGTCAATATTTATGACAAATGTGATGAATGCACCACAAAGAAGTCAGCCTTAGAGACATTTGATGTTGAAACAATAGGTTTGAGCAATAGTGACAAGTCATTGCTGTGTGACACTCAAGTCTCATGTGGTGACACTCAAGTCTCATGTGGTGACATTGAAAAATATGAAGGGAGACTTTTATTTCATTATGAGAAGATTAATCACGTAATAGCTGACTTGAACAAAATGGAAGCTATTGAAAATTGTGAGCCACTTTTTGATAGCCGGCAGTTAGATGAGAAGACAGAAGCTTTAGAAAATGTTCTAATGAGAGAGGCTGAAAAGGATAGGCTAGATAACAAGGAAATAGGGGAAGAAACTATTAAGGAAGATAAAGGGGAGATTGAGGTTAAGACATTGCAAGATATTGATGTTGATAACTTTCAGTCTTCAAGCAAAGCTGACATGATTCACAGTGACGGAGAACTGTTTAGGGAGAAGAGCCAGAATGGGGAGCAAATGGTTCAGAATGAGCAGACTGGTTTTGGTATTGAAAAAGAAGTCAAGAATGATAAAGAAGTGTTTAAGAACAAAACATTGCAGGATATTGATGTAGAAAACACTGAATCTCCAAGCAATACCACCATCATGTTAAAAAGTGATGGAGAAATAAATAATGACAGTAGCCAGAGTTGGGAGCAAGCAGTTCAGAATGTGCTGGTTAATATGGCAACTGAGAAAGAAGCTCAGAATAATGAAGAGTTGCTTAACGAAAAGATCTTTGGTGCAGATTGTGAAGTCAGAATCGATGTCAGTGATATACAAAATGATGTAGAGGGGGTCAGTGATGCCCAGAGGGAAGAGCGGATGGTCAAAAATGTACCGATTAATATGGAAGCTGAGATAGAAATTCAGGGCGATCTAAAGGTGCTTGAAGAGAAAATCTTTTATGTGGATTATGAAATCAGAAATGATGCTAGCTTGATTCAGAATGATGGAGAGATGAGCAGAGGAGTTCAGAATGAAGAGTTAATGGTCAAGAATGTACTGATAATGGAACCGGAGGTAGATGTTTCAAACAATGTAGAGGTCATTCAAGAAATGATCCCAGGCACAGATTGTGGTGAAGTGCACAATGAGGTCAACATGATACGGAATGAGAAGCAGATGGACAGAGATGCCCAGAGTCAGGAACAGATGGACAGATATGCCCAGAGTCAGGAACAGATGGACAGAGATGACCAGAGCCAGGAACAGATTGACAAAGATGACCAGAGTCAGGAACAGATGGACAGAAATACCCAGAGGGAGGAACAGATTGACAGAGATGAACAGATTGACAGAGATGACCAGAGCCAGGAACAGATTGACAAAGATGACCAGAGTCAGGAACAGATGGACAGAAATACCCAGAGGGAGGAACAGATTGACAGAGATGACCAGAGCCAGGAACAGATTGACAGAGATGACCAGAGCCAGGAACAGATTGACAGAGATGACCAGAGCCAGGAACAGATTGACAGAGATGACCAGAGCCAGAAACAGATTGACAGAGATGACCAGAGCCAGGAACAGATTGACAGAGATGACCAGAGCCAGGAACAGATTGACAGAGATGACCAGAGCCAGGAACAGATTGACAGAGATGACAAGAGCCAGGAACAGATTGACAGAGATGACCAGAGCCAGGAACAGATGGACAGAGATGCCCAGAGTCAGGAACAGATGGACAGAGATGCCCAGAGTCAGGAACAGATGGACAGAGATGCCCAGAGTCAGGAACAGATGGACAGAGATGCCCAGGGTCAGGAACAGATGGACAAAGATGTGCAGAGTCAGGAACAGATGGACATAGATGCCCAGAGTCAGGAACAGATGGACAGATGTGTGCAGAGTCAGGAACAGATGGACAGAGATGCCCAGAGTCAGGAACAGATGGACAGAGATGCCCAGATTCAGGAACAGATGGACAGAGATGCCCAGAGTCAGGAACAGATGGACAAGAGTAAACTTAATTGTACTGAAACTCCAGAAGGAAAAGCACAAGATGACAAAGGAGTGATTGAAGGTGAGAATAAGGATGTTATTGAATCAGGTCATGATCAATCTGGAAATGATGGGACCTTGGTCCAACGTGATGTAGAGTTGTGTGATAAGAAAGACAAGAGGATGGTTCACATTGTGCTAGATGATGTAGATATAGAACAAGCAGTTGAGGATTGTAACCAAATTATTCAGGAGAGTACTCCGAATGTTTCCTACGCTGCTGATGATAGCATTCTGAATGTTGTCGACATAGTGCAGAAGGATGCAGAGAAAGATAAAGTTGAAAATAGGAAGTTCTTGTTGAGTTATCTGAAAACAGAACAAGATGTTTTTTATAATAAAGGTATTGTTGAGACGAGGACCTTAAATACTGATGTTAATATTAATGAGAAAATCTCAAAAGATATAGACCTGGCACAGAGTAATTCCAAAGTGGGCAAAGACAAAGTCGAGAATGAGGACCTTACAGTTGAGACTGTCAATCGTGAGACATGTGTCCTGTTAGATTCAAACACTGACTCGAATAAGAAGCACCATAATCAAGACATGCTGCAGGAAAGTCCGCTGCTGGAGTGTAATTCTATGCAATCAGCTGAATATTCTTCTTACGTCTCTCAGATTGACAACCTAAAAAATAAAGTTGATAATGAGGAGAAACATAATCATATACAGAACAAAGTCTACACACTCAATCCCAGTGATATCTTGAAAGAAACAGATGGAAATTTTACACAGAGTCCAGATGATGAGGCTGGCAGCAAACAGCAGAAGATATTTTATCATATAGATTCAAAAAATTCTACAGGATCTACTTTTCATTCCACACACAATAAAGAAGAAAAGACTAGAAATGGTGTATTAGAAGGGATGAATCAAGGTAACAGTGAAGCCATTTCCAGTCAAGAAGGTAATGATGTGTGTATTTGTCCATCTCTGGACCTGTTTAGCCAAGATGCCCAATACCCATATGTGTTTGAAAGTGAATCAGTATTACATGTGGATAATTCTCATTCTGATAATTTTAATGTTGATAATTCTTACTCTGGTATATGCTCAGAAGAGGAGCAAATCAAAGATGCACTATTTACAGATAACAGATCAGAAGTTGATGAAAAAGAAATCATGCACGTTGATCAAGAGAGTCAAAACATTTCTGTCGATAGTAATGGCCAAAACTGGTGTGAAGACTCCTCTGGCACAACAGCCATGATGAATAATTTACCTATACACTATAGCGATGTTGAAGCAGATAACGGAGATGATTGCAGTGATGATTATGATAACATCATTGATAAGAATAACTTCTTCAAAGCATTCGGGCTCCAGAGTTCCATCCATGGAAGCAGTGAAGGCTGCTTATTCAAAGTTCCTTCCTCTCCAGTGCAACATGGTTCTCAAAAAGATTCCAAGGAAATTGTAAAGAAACATCCACTATCTGAAACTGTTTTCAGAGTCTCATGTGTCACTAATGAGCAGATGATATATGCTAATGTCACTGGTGAAAAAGACATTGTTTTTGGACAATTGTTTCCTGCAAAATCACAATCGATTTATAACAGCTCAGCAGATAATGTAGACCGTCAATGTAACCAAGCCAGCATGACACAGGAGACAGCTGATGAAACTCCTGAAGATAGTGGATTCACTTTGGTGGATGTACAAGAAGCATTCTATTGCAAGCCTGTATCAACTGATGACAATCAGTCTGTTTCAAGTCAAATAAGTGATTTTAAGGATGAAGAAGAGCTCTGTTTAGTGTGGTCACAAGATGACACTAGCACAGACAGGTCTTCAACTTTTGAGGAAGATTGGGCTGAAGTGGTCTACAAGAACGAGACTGTCTTTGAAGTAAAGGACTCAATAGATATCAATGTTAGTACAACTGGAGGGGACAGAAGTGTTAATCACATGAGCTGTGAGACAAACAGTGTTGTCACAGATGTTGGCAGTAAGAAATTGTCCATGCCGGTGTATGCAAGTGAAGAGAAAGGTACATATCATGAAGCTACTTGCAACAGGGAGTCGATAAATGATCTTGATACCATTAGTGACAAAGTTGTAACAAACATGGCTGAGACCATTAGTGACAAAGTCGTAACAGACATGGCTGAGACCGTTAGTGACAAAGTTGTAACATACAAGGCTGAGACCGTTAGTAACGAAGTTGTAACAGACAAGGCTAAAGTGGAAAATGACAACAGATGTCAGATTGAAGTAACATATAAGGGGACAAACTCCATTGTGTCAACAAAAAGTATGGTTGATTCAACAGAGGTTGTTCCTTTTGATGCAAAAATGTCCCATTTACAAGCATGCAGGGGTGAACATGGAGTAGGGACACTTGTGGCGGCCACCAAGCAAGAAAGTGGTCATAGTTTTAGCAGCGAAAATCTCAAAAGGTTGTGTAATGAGGAAAGCATTAAAGAAGTAAAGACTGGGAATCAAAAGACATATCCCTCAAGTAATAATGGGTCAAAGATTGCTAATTTGTTCTGTAAGGTAACGTCAAGCCAAAGATTCGAAGTAACACAAGTCCTTGATGTACTGCCTCAAACTTGTTCTGGTAGGCCTGTACACATGAAAGATGAAATTGATTTTGACATTGAGAGTGGCACTGATCAGCAACAGAAAGAAAAATGTTTAACAAATGAGGGTGTGTTTCCTGTACCATGTATTGGTGTGTTAAAAGTGAAATGTCAAGAAACAGATTTAACAAGCAATTCTGTTAAGTTTAAAAATGATGTGGCTAATTCTTATGTTAGGAGTAAAACAATTATTTGCGCAGATGAAACTGAAAGGATGGACTTCGAGAGTCAAATAATGGGGAAAGCTGAATGTGTTTCTGTAAGTACAGATGACACCAAAGATACAAGTAGGCAAAGGGATTCCGAACCGTTCCTTGACAGTTTTCCAGTAAAACACATCAAACGGAAGTGTGGTGAGCTCTCAGATATACAGGTCAAGAGAGTAAAGTTTGATGACTAGTCCATTGTCTCAAAAATAATTGTCAGCATCAATAATGTAGAAATGATAAAAGTGAATGATATCTGACAAGTGGATGGAGTGTTGTATACTGAACTTAATAAGGAGAAAATATTTAGACAATGGTTTATATCTTGCAGTTTCAAAACTAAGGTTGTAGCTTTTCAGTGCATATTTTACCATTGAAAGCTTCCTGGTTTCCAATGGACTTTACTACCTGAATGACCGGAAAATGTAACTAAACCTCTATGCTAGTTATTAGTTGTTCTATAGCAATAAGATTGCTTTAGTAGCACCTGAATTATAAATGGACTTTTAGAGTCTTCAGGTTTATGAAACTTATTTGAAAGGGAATCTACATATTGGTTTAGTGAATTAGGTTAGACTTCAAATGGTTAGAATGTGGAAAAATGGTGCACACATTCCTTCTGATGGTAAGATGATGTTATTTGTATCAACTGTGTTTGAATCTTCAGTCTTTCTTTCTGTCCTATGTGTGTGCACTGTGGGATCTTAATATTGAAAGGCAGGTTGTCCTCATTTGTTTGTTCTGAAACCCCCGCTACCAAGCTCTAAAAAGGACTTTTATTAGTAGCAGGATGTTATCTGGAGAACGGAATGTGTTGTGTCATAGTTTACAGCTTGATTGTGATATTTGCACCTTTCATTCCGACTTTAGCAGGCATTTTTTGGTTCCAGGATAGCCTTTCCTCTTTGATCCCTTCTCATTAGCCAGATTGCCCTGTTGCAGTCAGCTATCCAGGATCACCACGTGAAGGTGGAGAAAGGTCTTGGCAGCTGTGGGTTTCTGACCCTGACACTAGCAGTCAACTTTGAGTCACTGACCGCCGCAGCTGTTCAGCATCTTGATCCATTTCCTGATATGTATTTTTTTCTACATCTGTGTTTAGCAGCACCTTCTGGAAACAAACTATGGTAGTCAGATTTGGCAACATTGGGTGTTTTTTTCATGCATCTTCAAGCCAAACGAGAAAGTGTGAATTAGGAAATAGAACACATCAGAATTCAAGAGTAACAACGATGGACAAAATGGGACACATTTGGAGATCCAAAAAGTCAGAAACATGATCTTATCAAGCAAATATTGACTACAAGTAACGAGACACGTATTCTGAAATGTGTCATTTCTGCATAAATTGCTCCATTGGGCATAACTTTTTTTTAAGGTGCAAATTATGTATTACAATTGTTATTCTGATGTAAATTGGTGTACTCTATACACATTCCATTTTTACATACCAGTAGTCCAGGTTGTGTCCATTTTAAAAGCACTGTGTGAGTTGAAACATTTTTTTTGTTAGGCATTAATGGTTAGTTTATTTGTAGTTTTTGTGTTCATCCTTTTGTTTATTATAAAAACAGGTATGCGTTTCTTGTTAAAAAAGTGTGTATGTTTATTATCAAACTGATTTATATGTTTGTTATTAAAATAGGTATGTGTTCATTGTTAAACCAACTTATATGTATGTTGTTGTTGATTGATTATTAACATGGTCTGTTGAGCTGTATATTCTTTTCTAGTCAATGCCAAGGTTATGAATTTGCAGGTGTTTCCATGTTTGTTGTCAAACTACTTGCGTGTTCATTGTTCAGCTTATATGTTTGTTGGGCAGTGCATGAGCTGCAGTGGTCAGCGACCCATAGCTGACTGCTAGCGTCAGGGCCAGCAAACCAGAGCTGCCAAGACCCTTCTACACCTTCACGCGGTGATCCTGGATAACAGGTTGCGGCAGGGCAGACTGGCTAAGGACAAGGGATCAAAGAGGGAATGCTAACACGGTACTAAAGAAAATCATTGCTGAAGTCGGATGTGTTGGACCGAAATGTGCAAATATCGCAGTAAACTACAACACAACGCATTCTGTTCTCTGGACTACATTCTGCTACTTAAGCCCTTTTAGGGTTTGGTAGCGGGAGATTGAGAACGAATGAAGCCAAGCCAAGTCATATGTTTGTTGGGGTGGGAAAGTTAGGCAAAACAGTTAGGCTCACTATTCAAGTTTCTGGGTTTGAATTCTTGAAACACCAAAGTTGTACCTCTATGGGGAGTAAACGGCTTTTCGGGCTGAATCTTACATTAAAGTCTTATACGGCGATTTTTGTGTACACTGGTTGTCGTAGTCATTGTTGTAACATTTCATAGATCCCTATATCATTAGCAAATCCACTATGGGGCACATGGCACTGTAAGATGATGAGTGGCTTAGTCTCTCTATATCATCATATCCACTATGGGGCATGTAGTAAAGTAAGATGAGGAGTGACTTAGTCTCTCTATATCATCATATCCACTATGGGGCATGTAGCCCTGTAAGATGATGAGTGACTTAGTCTCTCTATATCATCATATCCACTATGGGGCATGTAGCCCTGTAAGATGAGGAGTGACTTAGTCTCTCTATATTATCATATCCACTATGGGGCATTTAGTAAAGTAAGATGAGGAGTGACTTAGTCTCTCTATATCATCATATCCACTATGGGGAATGTAGTAAAGTAAGATGAGGAGTGACTTAGTCTCTCTATATTATCATATCCACTATGGGGCATTTAGTAAAGTAAGATGAGGAGTGACTTAGTCTCTCTATATCATCATATCCACTATGGGGAATGTAGTAAAGTAAGATGAGGAGTGACTTAGTCTCTCTATATCATCATATCCACTATGGGGCATGTAGCCCTGTAAGATGAGTGACTTAGTCTCTCTATATCATCATATCCACTATGGGGCGGAGCCGCGTAGCGCAGTGGTTAGCGCGCTGGCTTCGCATCTGAGTGGTCCTGGGTTCATTCCCCAGTTGAGGCGGTAATGTTTTTTTCAGACCGCAATGGCTCCCGGGTCGACCCAGCCTTAAATGGGTACCGGTTCAGTCCGGGAAGTAAAAGCGGCGAGGGAGAGGAGATGGCTACCGCCCTCATATAGCCGAGCCTTTGAAATGTGAGATCGCTAACACCTCACACCCCTACGGCAATAATGCTATGGGATACTTTACTTTACTTACTACTATGGGGCACATATCAATGTAAGATGATGAGTGACTTAGTCTCCCTATCATCATCAGCATATCCATTATGGGGCACATATCACTTTAAGATGAGGAGGGGACATGGTGTGACCTTTCAGGTTTAGTGTTGCAGTCCTGGAACTGACTGAACATTTTCACAAATGTGATATTGGCCTTCTCCACGTACACAGTGAATTTGGCCTCCATGTCAAGTCATTTGAGGTGCGATTCGACCTGTACACAGGTTTCACTGAGTCCAATGATGTCGTAATTCAGAGATCGATAACTTTCCATTACTTGGTGTTGTCTGGGTAATCCAAAACTCTTTTTAGACTAAGACATTATGTCCTAAATCTGTTTTCAGGATGTCTTAAGAAAATACATACAATAAAATGTTTCAATTATCAAAACCATTAACAATTCAACCATTTAGTTTAATTATTCTTCGTCAAGCTGTTGTTGGCCTTTCAAACATCTTCTGTGATAATTTAACACACATTTTGTGAATCAAATGTAAATCTGACAGTCAACGACATGTGATACAAATATATTCACATTTCTTGTACTGTGTCTTGAAAGAAATGGTTACTATTTTTTTAAGAATAGAGCAGTATTTATTGAATGCTTATACTCCAACTTGCATTACTTACTTTTTCTGAACTTGTACTGCTGATGTAGAATCTGTTTTTATTTGTAGCACTTTTTTAAATACAGGAATGCTTGAAATTACTTTCAGATTTATTATTGTTATTATTACACACAATTTACTAAAATATTTTTTAGAATTGGCAGTTATTGAGGGCATTTTGTTTTGTATAGAAGCTCTGTACTGACGGTTGTTATGTACAAAACAAAGCCTTTCTCTACACTGTCTGTTTCTCATCATCTTCCCTATCAGTGATTTGTGTGTCAATCATTGTTGTGGTCATGCCTTTGTTCTGACACCTGATTAATTTACCTGACACCATTGATTTCTTTAAGATATGTCACCTTTCAGTTTTGTATAGATGACACCATTGATTTCTTTAAGATATGTCACCTTTCAGTTTTGTATAGATGACACCATTGATTTCTTTAATATATCTGTCACCTTTCATCTGTTTCATGAATATGTCACCTTTCAGTTTTGTATAGATGACACCATTGATTTCTTTAAGATATGTCACCTTTCAGTTTTGTATAGATGACACCATTGATTTCTTTAATATATCTGTCACCTTTCATCTGTTTCATGAATATGTCACCTTTCAGTTTTGTATAGATGACACCATTGATTTCTTTAAGATATGTCACCTTTCAGTTTTGTATAGATGACACCATTGATTTCTTTAATATATCTGTCACCTTTCATCTGTTTCATGAATATGTCACCTTTCAGTTTTGTATAGATGACACCATTGATTTCTTTAAGATATGTCACCTTTCAGTTTTGTATAGATGACACCATTGATTTCTTTAATATATCTGTCACCTTTCAGTTTTGTATAGATGACACCATTGATTTCTTTAATATATCTGTCACCTTTCATCTGTTTCATGAATATGTCACCTTTCAGTTTTGTATAGATGACACCATTGATTTCTTTAAGATATGTCACCTTTCAGTTTTGTATAGATGACACCATTGATTTCTTTAAGATATGTCACCTTTCAGTTTTGTATAGATGACACCATTGATTTCTTTAATATATCTGTCACCTTTCATCTGTTTCATGAATATGTCACCTTTCAGTTTTGTATAGATGACACCATTGATTTCTTTAAGATATGTCACCTTTCAGTTTTGTATAGATGACACCATTGATTTCTTTAATATATCTGTCACCTTTCATCTGTTTCATGCATATGTCACCTTTCAGTTTTGTATAGATGACACCATTGATTTCTTTAATATTACTGTCACCTTTCATCTGTTTCATGCATATGTCACTTTTCAGTTTTGTATAGATGACACCATTGATTTCTTTAATATATCTGTCACCTTTCATCTGTTCCATATATCAGTCACCTTTCATCCTTTTCATGCATATGTCACCTTTCATCTGTTCCATATGTCATTCATTTTTCATCCTTTTCATGCATATGTCACCTTTCATCTGTTCCATATATCAGTCACCTTTCATCCTTTTCATGCATATGTCACCTTTCATCTGTTCCATATATCAGTCATCTTTCATCCTTTTCATGCATATGTCACCTTTCATCTGTTCCATATATCATTCATCTTTCATCCTTTTCATGCATATGTCACCTTTCATCTGTTTTATATTTTGCAACATGATTGGTATAGAGCATTAGTTGTATTACTAGTTTCTTGTCCTCGGCTCACAGGGAAGGTAAAAAAACAAAATAGCAGAGACAAATAAATAGTGTGCTGTCATAGACCTACACAGCCAGAGTGGATCCTGGGGCCCTTTACTTGGAAGGAAATAAACAAACCACCAGGTACTGTAAAGATACACTCAAAGTGCTTTGGTGCAGGCTTCCTAAAGAATGCCAGCTTTAGCAGTGGTCCTAAACTCCTGTTGGAACGTACAAGTGATGTGATGCACCAATCTAACCAAAGGCATTGGTTAACCATTTGTTTATTTTCAATTCATTCCATATTACTAAGCCATCTCACTTTATTTGTTATTTTCCATTCTTAAACATTCAACTAAACACGTCTGACTTTTTAATACATTATTTTTCTGGTTGTTTTCACTTGATATGGGCCACTTACTAGGTAGGAAAGAATAGTACTATTACTCTATAAATTGTGCATGGGACTAGCAAGCACATCATATAAAATACATTTCTAGAGAATCCACCATTGCAGCAACACACTTAACTTCTTTATACTGATTTAGAAGACTCTACAGTCTGCATACAACCAGTTTCTTCTGCTCCGCTTGATCTAAAAATAACTATGTGCATCTAATCTATTCTTGAATGCATTTAACTAACCCTGCCCTCATTATTTCCTGTGGCAATACATTCCAAACATTCACCACTCTCTGACTAAAAAATATTTCCTAATATCTAATCTGGACCTTTCTTTAATTAACTTGTAGCTATGCCATCTTGTTCTTGTAACCGGCTGTACTTTGACAAATTTGTTGTAGTCTAATTTCTCCTTTCCCCTTATTATCTTATAAATCTATTAAATTACCACTAACTCTTCTCCTTTCCTCTTATTATCTTATAAATCTATTAAATTACCACTAACTCTTCTCCTTTCCTCTTATTATCTTATAAATCTATTAAATTACCACTAACTCTTCTCCTTTACCTTCATTATCTTATAAATCTATTAAATTACCACTAACTCTTCTCCTTTCCTCTTATTATCTTATAAATCTATTAAATTACCACTAACTTCTCCTTTACCTTCATTAACTTATAAATCTATTAAATTACCACTAACTCTTCCATTTTCCTCTTATTATCTTATAAATCTATTAAATTACCACTAACTCTTCTCCTTTCCTCTTATTATCTTATAAATCTATTAAATTACCACTAACTTCTCCTTTACCTTCATTATCTTATAAATCTATTAAATTACCACTAACTTCTTCTTTCCTCATAATTCTCGAATCCCACTTTCAATTGTGTCGCTCTTCTTTGTATACTTTCCAGCATGTTTATATCCCCTCTATGATACGGACTCCATATCTGAACATAGTACTCCAATCTAGTTCTAACTAATGCTTTATACAGTTTGACTATCTGCTCCTTGCATGTCGTAAAAGGATACTAAAGATGGCTGTGTGCATAGGGCTAGCAACATCATATAAAATAATTACTAAAGAATCTACCACTACAGGACAATACAAACCACTTTGGCCCAGGCTACCTGTAAGGAGCCATCTACAGTAGTGACCCTATGTTTAATAAGGAGAGAAATAGAGAAGAATAATCCATCCTGCTGTCTGCTCCCAAAACTTCCATTGATTTGGATAGTCAATATAATGTGTTCTTTTCATTGTTTTAAACCCTTCTGAATTCTATGCGTAAGTTCTGGTGGTTTGTTCTTTTTTGTGTGAAACATTCATTTGTATCTGAGACATGATTTGTCAAATACGTTGTTATTTTTATCATTCTTCTTAGGTTGAAAATGTATCAAATTTAATGATCATGATTCAGAATTTGACAAAATAAATATTAAATAATTATGTTTGCTGTTGTAATTGTTAATTTGTCATTTTATCTAGCTAAGCAAGACTTCATAGCCTAACAAATGTATGTCAGTTGGTGTGCACATACAGTGTGTCCCTGAATTTGTCATGTGTATGAAAAGTGTAGAACTGACAGATTAGATCGAATGAATACTGTCTCCAAAACCAAGGTTTGCTGAATTGGAATCTCCCATTTTCTGTTTCTTGCCTTTATAAATAAGATCACTTACTTGCTTCTCACTAACTGGGCACATAAACTTGTAGGGCATGCTGCAGTCAGTGGCAGTTTATAAGGAGAGCCACTGTAACCCACCACCAAAGAAAGTCATCAAGAGTTCAAGTATGAGTGGCATTATCAGCAACAACTCAGTCCATGTTTTCCTTGTTTCTTTTATGTTTCTCGCAACCTTTCTTTTCTATGTGTGTTTTGGCTTACATCTCTTGCCCTGGTGTTTCTAGAACAGAAACTGTCTTGTAACGCTGTCAGCACCTTATCTTCACGCCATGGGCCACTGGTTTCTGTCTGGACCTTTCCCACAGTGCCTCATGAATGACAAGATAAGCCGAATATCATTTGTCAGCACTCCTGTCTTCTGTTACATATCTATGGTGTCTGAGTCTAACAGCAGAGTAGCTAGAGCTTACCTTTTAAAGCAAAGGTACTGGATTCAATTACCAGCCTCTGCTTGATCCAGTGTACCCATCTGCAAATAGGTACCTGTCTTACTGTTAGGGAAGCCAAGCCAGCAAGGAAAGGTGGTTACTCAGGTTCATAAAAACTATCGCCTAGTACAATGAAGTCTCTAACACTTCATCCCTGATGGCTGTTTCTGCTATGAGACCACTTTTTGTACATTTTTTTAGGTGTTAGCTTGGCTTGGCTTCGTTCATTCTCAATCTCCCACTACCAAACACTGAAAGGGCTCAAGTAGCAGAATGTAGTCCAGAGAACGGAATGCGTTGTGTCGTAGTTTACAGCTTGACTGCAATATTTGCACCTTTTGGTCCAATACATCCGACTTCACCAAGCATTTTTTGAGTACTGGGTTAGCATTCCCTCTTCGATCCCTTCTCCTTAGCCAGTCTGCCCTGCTGCAGCCTGTTATCCAGGATCACCGCATGGAGGTGTAGAAGGGTCTTGGCAGCTTTGGTTCGCTGGCCCTGACGCTAGCAGTCAGCTATGAGTCGCTGACCACTGCTGCTCAACATCTTGATCCCATTAGGTGTTAAATACTTTTGCCTTGTAATTTTAACATCATAAGAAACAGTTCTTAAATGACTTAATCTTCTTTGTCAAACCTGCCGCTCATCCTGAAAAGGATGTTTTGTTACATTGTGTCATAGTTTACAAGGCTGTGATATTTGTCCCATTCATTCTGAGACTATTTTCTCAGCCAGGATGTGTTGATGCATCCAGGGCCACCACTTTCAAGCGGAATATGGTATTGACTGCTCTGATTCGCTGATAAGTAGACAGTTATAAGTTACTGGTTGCTGTGATCTCGTTCACACTATCA
This sequence comes from Ariolimax columbianus, assembly GCA_036924085.1. NCBI lineage: Eukaryota > Metazoa > Mollusca > Gastropoda > Stylommatophora > Arionidae > Ariolimax > Ariolimax columbianus. The sequence goes on from JAVGWX010000016.1 coordinate 46,885,125, forward strand.
ACTTATTCAAGTAGAGGAAACATTTTCATAAACTGCAATCATGTCTATCCTGAGTGGTCTGCCGGGGTCTTCATGTATGACAAGAATAGCACTACTGCCCCACAAATAATAACCTGCTCGAGCCTAGCCCGCTAAGCAGGAAATCCTCCTCCGGCTACATCCAGCTCATTCCAGAGCTGAGACCTGCACAGGGCACCTACCCCTGTAGAAGTACAGGCCGACTAAGACAGTTATGTCTTACTCGAGTGGTAACCAGGTTCATCAGAATATAACTAAAATAAAAAGTGACTAAGAGGGTTGTGCCTGTGGCTGGCAACCTCTACTGTACAAAACACTGCTATTAAACTGTCATTGCATATACTGGGAGGGGTGGTGTCAACATATCCAAGAGATTAGCAACACAGCACACAAATCAAACTTGCATGCGTTCAAGATCTTGACGAGCACATGAACTGCAGTGGTCAGCGACAGCGAACCAGAGCTGCCAAGACCCTTCTACATCCCTACGCGGTGATCCTGGATAACAGGCTGTAGCAGGGATAACTGGCAAAGAAGAAGGGATCGAAGAGGGAATGCTAACCCGGCACTCAATAAATGCTTGCTGAAGTCGGATGTGTTTGACTGAAAGGTGCAAATATCGCAGTCAAACTGTAAACTACGACACAACGCATTCCGTTCTCTGAACTACATTCTGCTACTTTAACTCTTTTCAGGGTTTTGTAGCAGGAGATTGAGAACGAAGCCAAGCCAAACTTGCATGTGTTCAGATTCATGAGCCAGCATGGTTGTGGGAGTTTAGACCATATAAAATACGTGTTGAAGTCAGACACACAGCCATTTGGTGTAACGCACAGTACAATACACTCCACTTCAGGAAATAAGACGAACAAAAACATATGCTCTGATTCAACCTTCCTTTGAGGAAGCCAGTTGTATTGTTGACCCTATGCTTCACTTGCAGCTAAAATGGCAACCACAGATATGTCATATCTCAATGATTCAAACGCAAATGAAAACTCAACCTGGGCTTATATATTTTGTATTTAAATGTATGAGCAGTTGGTAAAATGGAAGGGAAACAAAGATAGCAGATTAATACATAGTCGATTAATTTTATCTATCAATCTACAATACTCACCCATAATGCATGGCATTCTCTATATAAGAGACACTCACGTTTTGTGTGTGTGTGTGTATATATGTATATATATATAATTATATATATATATATATATAAATATATATATATATATATATAATGTTGTAGTATATACATAGACATTTAGCAGTTCTTAACAGCACAGCAAATTTTACATTTTATTTGTACGGTCAAATGAAAGAGGAGTGCATGCAATTTGTTTATGAGACCTTATAACAGTGGTATATATGTGAAAGGATAGGTATTACTCAATGGAAATACTTGAACAACCACTAATTTGGGGCCGTTATGTTTTACAGAAAATTTATGGAAACAAAACTAATGTGAGATTTTAAGGTTTTATACAAAGTTAATAGAAACACTACTAATTGGAGACTTTCATGTCTTATAAAATGTGAATAGAAACACCACTAATTGGAGACTTCCACGTCTTATAAAATGTTAATAGAAACACCACTAATTGGAGACTTCCACGTCTTATAAAATGTTAATAGAAACACCACTAATTGGAGACTTCCACGTCTTATAAAATGTTAATAGAAACACCACTAATTGGAGAATATCAAGTCCTACAGAAAGATAATAGAAACACCACTAATTGGAGACCTTCACGTCTTATAAAATGATAATAGAAACACCACTAATTGGAGACCTTCACGTCTTATAAAATGTTAATAGAAACACCACTAATTTGAGACAAATTTCAAGTCCAACATGATTCAACAATTACAAATAATGGACAGAGATAAACTTTTGTTACTGAGCTCAAGCAGATAGACTTTGGCAGCCAAAACTTTCAAAAGGAGGAAAATCTGCAATGATTATGAGACAACATTGGACAAGTGATTGTATCAAAATGAAAATATAAGTCAAATTAACTCACAAATGTCTAATGGTTACTTAGCTAAAACATAAATGCTTTCATCTAATATTATAGTGTGTTATATAGAATCACCATTACTGCACTTTGGGCAGATCCATAGGTACTCAGTCTCTCTAATCAAATGATGAAAAATATGGATACTGGTTGTTCATGTAGCTTGCTGTTTGTCCTCTCAGATGCTCACCATTTCTTGACTCACGAGTAATGTCAAACACCTGCAATAGGCTGATTGTTGGTTGCATAGTGTCATCATCCATCTGACAGTCACTGATTGATTTAAACATCTCCTGTCTTATCTATATATATCCTTATATAAGTTAGAAAGAAGTCAAGATATCATTACAAGTGTATCAAGAGGATGACTAGAAATACCCTATAAATATTCTTGTTATATACAATGTTCGGGTGTCAAGATGTAGCGCAGTGAATGAGTTGATAGCTGCCAGCAACTCATATTTGGCTTCTTGCATCAAGGTTGGTAAACTAGAGTTGACTAAGCAGCTGCCCCAGAAACCAACTGCATTAGTGTAGTCTGACTACGCGAATAGAGATCACAGTTGGAAGGCAAAAACGTCTGCTGAAACCAGATATTTGGGCCGAAAGACGCAGATATCATAGCCTTGCAGTAAACTACGATATAAAGAACTTTTCAGGGTGATCATTGAAGAAGAAGAAAAATAAGATAAACAATGCTCTTTAGTTCATTATAGATTATTATGTAGAAGAATTGAGGAGAGGAGATTAACGTCTGGTCAAGTAAAACATACTTAATGCCCTTTTCAGGATGCACAAACGAGCAAATTACTCATTGAGGGCATACAACAACAATATGTAGAGGAGTTATTTTAGAAGATCTCATTATCATAAACATCATTGGGATTATAAGGATTATAGGATTCACAAAGCAAGGACATTTTAATGGGCTCAAAACTAAAAATTATGGCTATAAAATTTGGAAGGTTACACTTTCACAATCAGGTGGAACTTAAAACTTCAAACAAAATAGAGCTACAATGCACAAGCAAGATTAATTTGTTAAAAACCAGTATAATGGGGAGAATTGGGGGGAGAGGGGGGGGGAAGCAAAAGGGTTGAAGGGAACCCATTGGGAAAGACTAAAGTAAGGGTAACAAGAAATATGATTAAAAGAATAAGCTGGCACTTGGGAGCTGATATAAACAGAAAAACATGTGCAAATAGAAAACAGTTTAGATTACCTTAAACATTAAAATACACTTATATGACCTTGTTTCGGGTAAGATTTCTGACATTCACGGAAATAGCAATATGAAATTAAATATCTGTTGATGTCAGAGGTGTTCAACTTATTGAGGTACTGAATTAATTTTTGCTTCTGCCAGTTCATATACATTATTTAGTTCATGTACGAGTTTCAAAACAATTAATTTTACTTCTTTATACTGGTTAGAAGGCTCTGCAGAGTATATACAACCATTTTCTTCTACTGAACTTGATCATAACATTGTGCATCTAATCTATTCTTGCATTAACTGATCCTGTCCCCACTATTTCTTGTGGCAATGCATTCTAAGCATTCACTACTCTCTGACTAACAAAATTGTTCCTAATATCTAATCTGGACCTTTCTTTAAACATCATTGTCCAGTACTTCACTGTTGTCTTCAACACACTTTTGTCACCATACACTGACTGCATTCTGCGATGAATGTCAACTGGTTGACATACTTCAGCTGTTAGAAACTGAATCCGTGCTCGCTGACCAACTCTGGACAGATTCCGTATCACACCCGCAATGTTTTCAACGATCTGCAGAGAAAACTATTAGTCGGAGGATAATGAAATTTTGCAAACTTGACTGTTGGTATTTGCTGTTTACACCAGAATTGATGTCATCATGCGCAGTGTACGTATGTTCACTTGTTGCAGTTTGGTCCGGTTTCATTTGAACATGCATCGTATATTCAGTCTCTTTCATTGCTGAAAATGCTGACAACAGAAAATTAACTGAAGCTCCTGCAGCGACTCCAAATTTTCCCCTGATTTTGTCAAGTACTCATTAACAGCTGTGTCAACTGGGAAAAGCAGTCATACCATGAGAAAACCATGCCATGCCTGGTCTGTCAAGCTGACCATGGTGTGATTCGACCCTGGTACGTTGGGTTTGTAAACCAAGCTGGACTGTTTTTAGTTATGGAAGTTCAAGGGGTGAAGAAGCTTCTTCTTTCTCCTTTGTGTTCAGGATCTTTGGTCAGGCTATATCTGCAGGCCAGTCACCATGATAAAGTCTATAGTCTTCACCAGGTCGGAGCGGCTGCCTCACAGCTTATTTCTCAGCTCGGTACACTCTGGCCAGGTCTGGTATCTCATTTCCCTATCAAGTGGGCTTTCCTGTAGAATGTGTTCAGGATTCTGGCCCCCTGTGGAACAGGGGCATTCATTGGTGTGTAAAATCCTTAGTTGTTATAGATGTTTTAGTAGTCTGCAGTGTCCAATTTTCAGGCGAAATAAGGTAGTTTGTTGGTTTCTTTTGAGTTGGTTAATTGGGTCTGATCTATCGCTTATGTTCATGTCTTCTCTCCATTGGTGTATATACTCATTTCTGATGATGCTCTTGATCTCTTTGTATGGTACTCAATGATTAAATTGTGCTTTTTTGCTGACATCTTTTGCTAGAGTGTCAGCTCTCTCATTCCCTGTAATTCTGTAGTGGGAGGGTAGTCATTGGAGCGCTATTGTGGAGAACCTCTGGGGTTTTCTTAGTTTTGCTCTATCTGATAACAGCGGTTTATTGCTTGTTTTCTGTATTGGCTCTATTATAAATCTGCAGTATGTGAATAAAACTATTTTTATTGGTGGGTGAAGAAGCTTACATGTCATTCCCTCACCCTATAAGATTGAAACCCTAGCAAATGAAGGTTCAAACACTCCACCTCTATTGTTTCATTTGCACTGGGACTACCTCTCCCTTATTTACCTAAACTGCATGCAATCAATTTGTAGGCATGACTGTTTTGATTAAAATACCATTATGTCTTCTTTTTTTTAGGAAAAATAAAGCAGTGTATTATTATTTAGGGAGCCGCGTACCGTAGTGGTTAGTGAGCTGGCTTTGCATCTGAGTGGTCCTGGGTTCATTTCCCAGTTGAGGCGGAAATGTTTTTCCAGACCGCAACAGCACTCGGGTCAACCTAGCCTTAAATGGGTACCGATTCAGTCCGGGAAGTAAAAGCCGAGCCTTTGAAATGTGAGATTGCTAATACATCACACCCCTACGGCAGTAATGCTATGGCCTACTTACTTTTACTTTATTATTATCTATCTTACAACACTGCTCAACATTCAGCTTATGATATTTATGGGAGATAGCCAAGAAATGTCTTAAATGAAAGGCTGTTCAGACAGTCACGACAATATAAATTACATACTTTACCTGACATGGGTTACACGTATCATTAAGTATAAGAATTATTTTACACTATATATGACTTTATACAGAAGTATTGTGGAATTTATTAAAAATTGCTTTAGTCCTATCATGCATCCACATACTTGCTGTTTAGCTTCCACCACTGTTTGTGGCTTAATAATGAATATTTTGCTATAAATTATAAATACTGTAGCTAGGTATATTAGAAGGTAATTGACAACAATTTAATATCTCAGTACAGGTGCTAATTTATTCAGGCTATTACACAAAGCGTATAATGAATGTTTAAGTTTTCATTCAAACTTTTCTGATCTGGCTGACAAAAAATTGAAATTATAATTATTCTTTTGTTAATACATTTTAAAAATCAAAATGAGCTATGCAAAATTAAAAACGATCATCAAATTAATAAAATCCTGTAGCAGATTCCAGGTAAACTTATTTGTCTTCTTCTTCTGCGTTCGTTCTCAATCTCCCACTACCAAGCCCTGAAAATGGCTTTGCAAGTAGCAAGATATAGTCCGGAGAACAGAATGCAATGTGTCGCTAGTTCACAGCTTGACTGCGATATTTGCATTTTTCGGTCTGACACATCTGTCTTCGGCAGAACAAAACTTATTTTTTAAAATGTAGTTAATTGGCAGTATTTTTCATTGACCATATTTCAGAAAGAAGGAAAAAGAAAATAACTTTTTTTCGGAATTGATAACATAAAATACTATGAACATCACAGCAGACAACCAACTGCGGAGCAGGAAGCATGAAGTCAAGAAAGACCCAGCTGTTGAAGTTCCTCCATCTTTGCTTTGCTTACTTTATGACTTTGAGCTGTGTAGCATAGAAATAATCAGTTCTGTTTCATTTCAGTCTCTTTAGAAAATCACTTTCATAAAATATAAATTGTTTTGAGGTAACATGAGAACAAATTATGGTACAATTTAACAAATTTGCATGCATTAAGTGTAAATATTTGTACTATCAAACATATCTTCACTTTTATTATCTGTTGATTTTTAAAATCATTTTTAAAATGAATGTGTAATTTTCAAACTATAATGTTACATTATTTTATTTCTAAAAGTGTCAATGTAAACCAATGTTTGTTACACATATTTAACAAAATAATTACTTTTATTTTAAATGAATGTAACATTATGAAACTGGAGTAAAACTAAATGAATAAAGATAAGTTGCTAATCTATAATGAAGGCTAAAAGAATTTAAGTTCTACAGGATTGGATTTATTAACAAGAATAATTAAATATGTAAAAGAAGCAAAATGCAATAGTATAATTGAGCAAATCCAAACTCACTACAGATGCCTAGCTACACCTTTTATTACTATATTTCATTTCTTCTTCTTCTTCTGTGTTCATCCTGAAAAGGACATTTGTGATGTTGTGTGGTAACAGAGAGGATGTGATATCTGCACCTTTCGGCCTGACACATCCAATTTCAACACAGCATTTTGTTATCTGGTTTGCCTTCATTATTTGATCCCTAATCTGTTAGCCAGGCTGCATGGTTGCAGTCTGTTTCCAGGGACATCACCTGGAAGCAGAATGGGGTCTTGGTCAGTTATGGGTGACTGACCCTGATGCAAACACCCAGATGTGAATCACTTGTTGCTGTCCTACAGTCCAAATACACTTAACATTATACTTTTTGTTAAATATTGCTAAATTATTCCAAAGTTCATAATTGTGAAATGTTTCATTTTTGATTCAATATTGCACCATGAGGAAAGTACTGTATTTTTCTGCATTTGTTATGTTTTCTTTAATGTCTTGATGTCATTAAACTTTGAAAACTATGTCGCCATTTGGAACTCACAGTAAAAGAGAACAGCACAGAGGCACAACAGTACCTGAAAAATGTGGTAAAATAACAGGACAAGCCAAACTAAATATCAAGGATAGGCTATTTGCTATTTAATGATGTGAATAACATTTGTGTAATGCTATTTTTTCAGCTAATTATATTTATAAAGATTGTTGTTTCACTTATATGTTTTTGAAGGAGTGATTAGTTGTGGGTTAATGGTATGACCTGGAAACCAAGCTGCAGTCACCACAGTGGAGATATTCACCACACCTGATGCCGAAAAAAGTGAGGCAGATGCACAGCAATGTTAAAGACATGTTGACCATTTTCTTTTACTCCCAAGGAGTTGTGCATTACAAGTACAAATCATAAGGTCAAAACAGTTACCAAAGAGTACTATTTGGAGGTCATCCGCCGCCTTTGAGATGCTGTTCGGCGCAAATGACTGGATCAGTGGACAATGGGAACTTAACAGCTCCATCATGACAACGGACTGCCAATTATTTGCATCTGATTCAGACTTTCTTGGACAAACACAACCTTCCTCTGGTTTGCTAGGCTTCCTATTCTCCTGACATGTCTCCTTGCAATTTTTGGCTGTTCCTCAAGATGAAAATTTTTCTGAAAGGGACCCAATTTGAGTCATGAGAAGACATAATGCGGAATGCGAGGACACCGCTGTGCTCCTTTCCCAAATAGGCCTTCCAACAATGACAGGACCACTTGGAAAAGTGTCTCAAGGAGAGTACTTTGAAGGTAATTAGGGTTTCAAACCTACAGGTGAGTAATTGTATTTTTCTGGCCTGACGGTCGGGAACATGTATATATATATTCTGTTTTATAGTTTAGATTTTGTTGAATTTCCATCATTTTTCTCTCTCTGAATCTGCCAGATGTTACCAAATTATAAATGAATGTGTTCACTTCCTCATGATTTGTTTAATAAACACTTAATACCTGAAGCTTATTTTGGTAATCACGCACTGATTCTAGGAATCATTTTATGCAAGCAATGTTAGTAAAATCAAATACATAACATGCACAAATAAAGAATGTATTTTCACATTGTAAAAGGAAGCTGGTTTTTTGTGCCAGCTAAGACATGCATGAAGATTATGTGGAGACCACTGCATCCTGCATACTTTGTGATTAGTACAATACAGAAGGGATATAAATGAACACACATTTGACAGTAAGTATTTTGTGGATCTATAGAACAGAGCAAATAAATGTGGTTGAAATGGTAAACTAAACAGGTGGACAGAACAAATAATACATTGGGATGTGTACAATTCTACAAGGGATATGGTAATGTTGGAATGATAGATTTGGGGTATGTAAGTGGGAAAGGGAAGTAAGTGGGAAAGGGAAGTAAGTGGGAAAGACTGGTAAGGATAACAATTATTTTAGAATATTGGACAAGCAAAAGTATCTACATGAATGGTACATTGTCAAATGTAGGAGGTCGATATAGACAAGATTTTTTTACTTTTCTCACCTGTGAAAATATAAAACATATAAATAGATGCATAGAAATTTTGTTCATTATTCTAAACACCTGAGAAGTGTGTCAAAGTGTGAAGTTGATGTAACTTCCAAAGATTTGCAGACATAATGTAAGTTCTATATTGTCAACATTAAAAATCACCCAAATACAATTTTCGTCTTTTGCGGTGAGATATATGTTAGAAAACATAGAAATCTATAAACCTTCACAAGTTAATGATATAAATCAACATGAGCTTTTAAGGGACTGAATATCAACAACAACAAAACCATTCAGCTCCCTGTGGGGTACAGGTTGTCAACAAACACACGTCAAGTTCCCCTATCCTGGGCCAGCTGTGTTAATATCTTCCCTGTTTTATTTATATTTGTCTTGAACTATCTTCTTCATGTGTGCTTTGGTCTGCCTCTACTTTTCTTACTTTGGGGATTCCAGAACAGAGAACGTCTTGTAATGTTGACAGCTGGTTTTTTTAATGTGTGTCCTATCTAATGCTAGCACCTTTTCAGCACACCATGTTCAACTGATATCTGTCTGGTTCTGTCCAACAGTTCCACATTAGTGATCCTATCATACCATTTCAACCTCTCTATTCTGTCTGGTTCTGTCCAACACTTCCACATTAGTGATCTCATCATACCATTTCAACCTCTCTATTCTGTCTGGTTCTGTCCAACACTTCCACATTAGTGATCTCATCATACCATTTCAACCTCTCTATTCTGTCTGGTTCTGTCCAACACTTCCACATTAGTCATCTTATCATACCATTTCAACCTCTCTATTCTGTCTGGTTCTGTCCAACAGTTCCACATTAGTGATCCTATCATACCATTTCAACCTCTCTATTCTGTGCAGGCAGCCACTTATGAAATTGTGTGCCGTTTTTGTTGTGGTTTTTGTTGTTCTCCGGGTATCAGAGCCATACATTAGAATAAACGTTACATTTTAAATTGAAGATTTGTATTTTTGTGTTGTACTCAATTCTTGTAGATTTCTTCTTTGTGGCTCGTTCTCAATCTCTCGCTACCAAGCCCTGAACAGGACTTTGCAAAGTAGCAGGATGTTGTTTTGAGAATGAAATGCATTGTGTCATAGTTCACAGCTTGACTGCGATATTTGCACCTTTCAGTCCGACACATCCGACTTTATCAGGCATTTTTGAGTACAGGGTTAGTCTTCCCTCTTCGATCCCTTCTCCTTAGTCAGTCTGCTCTTTTGCAGTCTGTTATCAAGGATCACCACATGGAGGCGTAGAAGTGCCTTGGCAGCTTTGGTTTGCTGGCCCTGACGCTAGCAGTCATCTATGGGTTGCTGACCACTGCAGCTAATCTGTTGATTTCCATAAATCAAGATGAAATGAAAACTCTTCTCATTTTGTGTATTCACATTTTGATATTTTTATCTTTACCTCCTGCTTTGCCTGCATTGCTATCAAGATATGAGTGATTCCATATCTTTTAGGAGTGTATCTCCAAATACAATCTGGTTGTTGCTAGTTGCATTTATTCTTATAATCTGTGTTTCATTGTATATTCTCAGTCACAATTTATGTGACCTCTCATCAAATTTGCTATTTCATTTTGCATCTGATTGCAGTTATGGGACAAAAAAACCTATCTTTTTTTTATTTTGTCAAGTGTTTGCCTCTCTGCATTCTACTGGTGGAGGCACACCCTTTTCCACCCAGGGCCACGGCGTTTTAGGTGCATCAGGATGTATTAACCAGTGCTTGGATGCGTGTTTGCGTATGTATGTACCTATGCTAGTTAGGGCGCTCTCAAAGATCAACACAACCAAAGTGCAATGGAAGGGCCTCACCCTCAGAGCGCATATGAAAGTTATGTAAGAGTGCGATTGTTGGACAGAGTCAAATGAAACAGAGTGTGAGGTGTAACAGATCTTAGCGGTGTAGAGATTTATTAGGGATAGTATTTTAGACTTGTTTTATTAAAGTTAGAAAGGGTGGGAGCATTGATAGTCAGTAGCCATTTATACTTGGAATGCATAGCGTTGGTTTCCAAGACACGCAGATGTTAAAAACTACGTAACCTTGCATAACACCTTGACACAAAGGAGCCTGTTACAGCATGATCGGTAGGGATGGCTTGGCTTGGCTTCGTTCGTTCTCAATCTCCCGCTACTAAACCCTGAAAGGGCTTAAGTAGCAGAATGTAGTCTAGAGAACGGAATGCATTGTGTCGTAGTTTACAGCTTGACTGTGATATTTGCACCTTTTGGTTCAACACATCTGACTTCAGCAAGCATTTTTTTAGTACCAGGTTAGCATTCCCTCTTTGATCCCTTCTCCTTAGCCAGTCTGCCCTACTGCAGCCTGTTATCCGGGATCACCGTTTAGAGGTGTAGAAGGGTCTTAGCAGCTCTGTTTTGCTGGCCCTGACGCTAGCAGTCAGCTATGGGTCGCTGACCACTGCAGCTCATCATGCGCTGCTCAGCATCTTGATCCCGATCGGTAGGGATGAATGCTATTAACTGGTTTTTATGAAATCTTGAAGTAAAAACCTAGGCACGAGATCAGGAAAAAGTGGCAGAAGTAGCAAGCTAGGGGAGACAGATCATGGGCAGTTGGAGGGAGAGTTTTGGAGAGCTAAGGTTAGTTGGAGAGAGAGAGTTTCCCAGAGCAAAGATCGGAGAGACAAATTGTCTCATTTCCAAAGCGAAGAGGACAGATTGATATTCTAGAACGAAGATCAGAGAAAGTCATCAGTTGGCAGCGAGCGGAGAACAAGTTGCCATCTGTCGGTAGCGGGCAACGAGAACAGGACGGTCTTGAAAATGGGGAATAGGAAAGGGAAAAGCAGATATATTTTCTGAGAGAGAGAAGGAGGTTTCGACAGACAAATCTTTCACCATGTGAGTCCAAATGTTAAGCAGCTTATCTAGGAGAGGTAATTAGTGATGACAGTGATGTTTCGCAATAGCAAGTAATAGCCAGATATAGTAGTGCGTCACGAGAAACACGCACGAGATAGTCATCTTAAATACTACTTTTTTTGAAACGCTGAAGAGAATTCAGCATCTAACAGAATTCTCTAAGAGAAGCCAGCGTCTAACTAGATAGATATTCGACTAGCACAGTGATCAGGGAGGAAGACTAACGTCTGGTCAGACAAAACATACTGGCCAAGACCCTCACCTCAGCTTCTTAGTAGCCCTCCCTAGAAACATGCTGTTTTCATGGCAGACTGGCTAACAAGGTGAGGGATCAAGGTGATCTCCATAGTAGTGAGTGACATGCAGATGAAGTCAAGCATAGCACAACCGCCTAGAGGACCCTGGTCCACCTTCATCTGCACGCTAGGGATGTGAGGAAAGCTACTGCAACCCGCCACTTAACGTCCTTTTCAGGGCGCACAAAAGAGTAGTCTTACTCATTGTGGGCATTCGCAAACAACAGCACTGCAATCCAGTGCTTCAATGATCACTACAAGCCACAGACGATGGGGAGAATAGGACCACGAACGAAATCCCCTGGGTTGCAGAACAGATACGAATCTTCCATCCTGTGACAATTCACATAATGGTCGTCTATCAAATTACAATTCATATAAAGTTACAGTTCGTCTATCAAATTACAGTTCGTCTAAAGTTACAGTTCGACTTTCAAGTAACTGTTTGTTTATCAAGTGGTAGTTTATAATCAAGTTTCTTTTAGTTTAGTTTAGTTAATATTTCTACAGCCAGCCAGGTTTTGTGTGAAGATTAGAGAGTCAAGTGTGAATGGGTAGAAATAAAGTTTTCATTGTTGTGTTTTAATTACAATTAGTGTTGTAGTTAATTTGCTGGAAGTGAGATATAGTTAGTGCAGACCCCTTGCACTATCTGCTATGGTAGTTCAGCCAGCTGGAGCTGCTACAGAGGTAAGAAGTGAGAGGAAGAGATTTGTGATGCCTCTTGTTATTCTGGGACGAAAAGCGATGCAGATAAGCCAAGTAATTGACAAAGTCCAGAGCATCATTTGGTTGTGAGACAGAAGAGCCTAGTCATTGACACAAAGTCCAGAACATCATTTGGTTGTGAGACAGAAGAGCCTAGTCATTGACAAAGTCCAGAGCATCATTTGGTTGTGAGACAGAAGAGCCTAGTCATTGACAAAGTCCAGAGCATCATTTGGTTGTGAGACAGAAGAGCCTAGTCATTGACAAAGTCCAGAACATCAAGTTATTTTGTCAAATTTCATTGAATTCCATGGACTGAATATGAGCTTGCAAAATATTGCTTATCATTTTTTAAACTTTTAACAGGCACAAAGAATCACAAGTATATAATCTGCATACTATTAGCAAAACAATATTCAACACAAAGGTGATATTGAAATTTTGACAAACTTTGTACAACTGTTTGAAAATCTATGAAAGTAAATGTAATAGTCTTGATAGTTCTGTCCCTTACTAATAATACATTTGGAAATGTTTGATTTAAAATTCTATGTATGATACTTGATTTTGAAAATTGGCAAAACTATACATAAAGTGTATGTTTGGTTCAGCAAGTAAAGGAAATTTAATGTAAATTATGTAAAATCTACTTCAACAATTAAAGGGGGGAAATAGAGCATAAAAACAGCAAACGCTGTGGAAAAAGTTTCAACATTATCACAGCACCACACATCTATAAATAATAACTTGACATGAATACCACACTAGCTAAAGCATCTATTTAATTCTTCAAAAACTACTCTTGAAACATCCAAATCATTATTTAAAGCTTCAAAACTATGCTAAAAAATAATAAAACGATGAAAATCACAAATACATAATGTGTCTGCATATTTATGGTTGCTAAAATTAGGAGCTTTTCTAATCCTATTTCAGTATGTATGGCCATATAATAAGTTTATATTTCTTTTTCTAAATAAAACAAATATATTTTAAGTGCACGATTCCCATGATGACTGTTGGACATATAGTTGATACATTCAAGAAACTTTCACTAGTAAACAAGAGATACTAAATATGTAGTGCCAAGTTGTTTTATGAAAATTAACAGTGAATACTAAAGCATGATAAGTTTGACAGTTGAGTTAAACAAAGTACATTACCCACATTAAATATGATATACATACAATTAAAAAAATAGAGAAAACAACAACATAGCAAACTAAAGTGTGCACAAAGTAACTGAAGCTTTGCAACACATTTCACCGCTCATTGGTGCAAAATGATTGGATGGCAGAGATGCAGATCTGTTTCAAACATATGTAGTAAGGTCTAGAGTGTCCAACCTTTCTAATGAAAATATTTCATAATGAATGTAGTAAATTATTAGAATAAACTTGAAAGTGGGTTGGGGGGGGGGGGGGGGCATGCACTGTCAATAAATAGCATGTCTAATCTGTGAACACGTAGTTGAATCCAGATTAATAATTAAGAAAATATTTTTCAAAAACATTTAACAAAAATACCTCCCAAATTGTAGTTATTTTCTTATTTCTTGTAAGACTGCTTAAACTTATATTAATAAACAAACATGTAGGTAAATGTAAATCATTTCTGAACGAGCCAATAAATAAATATGTCCAAATTGTTTGGGTAATTTATGGGGTTTTAAGCTACCACAGAATGAAGAAGATTATTTGAAACAGATTTACAGCATAGACTGAATGTTTACTAGAAGCAGTCATTCTGCAGAATAATACTACTCTCAAAAAGTTCAAAATGAAAGCCATGGACACCAACAGACAGCAACTACATCTATGGCTTAAATTCCTCAGGCGAAATTACCTGTGAATGTCCAGCCAAACAGATAGTCTTGTGGCCTTTCTTCCACGCATCTTTCTGGCAAACCACACCACAATACCAGGCCTGTTTGCATTTGCCACAAGCAGCAAATTTTTTACCATCTTCAGCTTTTTTATGACAATTTGTACATTCATTTGGCTGCTCACCCTCATATTGGCATCGCTGACATTGACACCAAAAGTTGAATGATTTATACAACCAAGCTTTGCGCAAAAGTTTTGGCATGGATGTATCAATGTATGTGATGAAGATCTCCTCTCCTTTCCTGCAAATGTATGCATTCAAAAGTTACAATTTTTTGTGAATGGGGATAAATGGAGAATGTGCAACATTACATTCTGTTCTCACATGATAATTTGAAGCCAAAAAAATTACAATAATTAATTAACTCTATTGTAAATGTAAAGTAGGTACTACAAGATAACCAGTTTGCATTTTGCAGGGCCAGAGGTACACGAGATACCATAGGATTGTTGCGGCTTCTCGTAGAAAGAATGATCAACCCAGGACAACCACTAGTTATCTTCTGACTGTGAGAAAACCTTTGATATAGTCCCTTTAAACTAATTTTTTAAGATGTTGCAACAAATATGTATCTTGAGACCAATCATTAGATTAATCCAGAAAATCAAGACCCAATTATATAAATCAAAGGACAAACAGATGCTGTTTCAATAAGACAGAGGATTTTACAGGGCTGCTTGCTGTCACTGAGCATTTATAACACTTATTTTGAGATGATGTTAGAAAACGTTGTTCAGATTTATAATAGGGGTGTCAAAGTCAATGGTACGAAAATAAATGCCATCAAATATGTTGACGATCAAGCCATAGTGGGAGGATCTAGAAGCATTGCAAAGGATTGTTTATAAAATTAACAGCACAGCTAAGACATGTAGAGACATTTAAGTACAAACCTATGCTGAAATATAGAGAGCTAGAGAGATTCTAAATACTTAGATTTGTTATTAAATTGAAGCTGAATTACTTATTAAAGATATAATAATAAGCAACTGCTTATATATTTTTCTTCTTCTTCGTTCATCCTCAGATCAAGGTTCCGGTTTCTCTTACAAAGGACATCGGTGTTTGTAAGGCTGTTTCATCTCCATACAGCTTCTGTCTCATATCTGTCTCACGAGGTCAGCATTATTCTCTCTTTTCCTGCGTGAGCGTGCAGCTTTGTAGGATGTGTTTCATGGTCATGATATGCTCCCCACATGGGCACCTGTCATCTGTTCCAATTCTCATTTTGTTGTAAAGATTACCCTTGAGTCTGTTGTGCCCAGTTCTCAATCTGAAGATGATGACTTGCTCTTCTCTAGTTAAGTTAAAGTAGCTGTCTTCTTTTCGGAAGTCAGGGTATTGATCAGCCCCTTCCCCTAAAGTTGGCTTTAATTATGGTTTTTCCCTCATTATATGTGATGCTCAGGTCTGTTTGTGGGGATGCTCCTCCACGCTTTGCTAGTGTGTCTGCAGCTTGCCTTTAATATTATTGTGGGATGGGATCCAATGTATGACCAACCTTGGGTGTTCTGCTGTGAGCTGTGTCAGGGAGAACATACATTGCTCGAGATCTTCATCTTTGTGTTGTTTTAGCGCTACTTATACTGACGCGGCATCAGTCAGGAATACTATGTTTTCTTGGTGGATTTATTTACCTTGGATTACAAGCTCAGCTGCGGCCTTCAGTGTCTCTGCTTCTGCACGGAAGTTATTGGAGTATGTTCCCGTTGTTAATACTCAAGTTTATTCTTCTCCATTTCTTAGTCTGTAATAGACCCATCCACCTCCATTGAATGTGGCTTTGTTAGATGAGCCATCTGTATATACGTGTATCCATGTTTCTGGTGGGTATACTCTCCTAAGATATTCTTCTGTAATAAATTACCTTTCTAAATCAGTCTAAGTTCCCTTTTTCGCTATTCCTTCTATGGCTTCCACCATCTCAGGGGACTTGCCTTTTTTCCATGGTGGGATTTGGGATGCTTGTTTCAGATCTCTAACCACTGCTTGGCTTATGATTTGGTCTCCTCTTGCAAGTTCTTTTGTTTTTGATATGAAGTGGTTTATCTTTACGCTCCCTCTTTCCATGTGATTTATCATGTCATATATTGGGTGATCAGGCATTTGTTTGAACTTCTTCCCCTGCTGGAGTGTTTTTTTATCTCTGCGTGTCTCCATACTTTCGATTCGTGTGATGTTCTCCATTGCATTTATTGGTGTTGTTCTCATAGCTCCAGTGTTGATACATATACCTTGGTTTTGGGTTGTATTTATTTTTTGAAAGTTATTCTTGTTGCTGTGGACCATGCTACTATCCCATATTCTAGCACTGGTCTCACATAGCATGTGTACAATTTCTTTAGGGTGCCCGTGTCAGCTCCCCATGTTGAGCCAGATATCTTTCTCATTATGTGATTATATATAATAAACTATTAGAATTTAAAATATACTGTATCCCACAGTGGCATAGCACTGTAAAAATATACTGTACCCCACATTCGCAATAGACGCACTGGTGTCTAAATAACTGAGTGTTAGCTAGTTTCTCTCTCACTATTCGCGAGGCACTGTTTACACATGGACAAAAGGGGCTGACGACATAGTGAATGAGCTGATAGCAGTTCTTCAAAAGAAAATTTGTACAGTGAAATTCATTTATTGAAAGAGATTCTGAATTGGTATTTATTATTGTCTTTTATTTCACAACAAACTTTAAACTGCAATATCTTATTTCATGAAAATGGCAAACTCACCACTTTCACCAAAAAGATATCCTTTTAACAGATGATATAAAGTCTTCATATACCATAATGCAAGCAAATTAAACAGATGACCAGTTTATAATTTTTTTTAAATAATCACGAAAAGTAATTTAAAATAGAGAATTGGCCTTACTTAATATCTCTGCGAGCAATCATCTGTATACCAGGTCGCCCATTAATATCAAGGTCACAAACTTCAGCATTGTTGAAACAAGAGTGATTGCTACAGGCATGCAATGGGCACATGGCTGCAAACTGAGCTTCTGGTGGCCGGTCAGTCAAAAACTTGATCATACCAATCTGTAGCGAAGATACAATACATCCCTTCAACTTGTTTTTCATACTGTTGCTTCTCAATAAAACTGAACATGCCTAGCATAGATCACTATTTGTGTGCGTGTGCATGTATATGTGTGTGTGTGTAGTTTTTATATATCCTTTGTGTGCCTTCTTTTTTTTGTAGGCATATTTTATTTGTCCAGTTCTTGATTTAAGCCGTTGCAGGTGGAAATTTCAGATGACATCTGTTACTGTTCTCAATCAAAAGTGCATTTTTGTTTTTTTTGGTTTTTTTTTTGCGTTCGCCTTATTTATCTATTCCCCAAGTCGTGTGTGCGTTACACTGTGGTTTTTATTTTGCGCCTGTCGGCCCAGTGCATCCGACTTCAGCATGCATTTTATGTAAGGGTCTGCTTCCTCCTGCATTTTCTAAGGGTTTGCTTCCCCGGGGTAACGGCCGGTGCTGTGATGGGGATCGAACCCAGCACCTTCTGGTTGTGAGCCGTGCCACTTAACCACTAGGCCGCGCCGTCCCCTAAAAGTGCATTTTAATCTTGCTTGTTTGTCTACCTGAGATGAGAAGAGCTGTGACATCAACATCATCCTTAATCACTTGTATCCGCTCCAGTGGAGCATAAGCTCCTCAACAATCAGGTGCCAAGCTTTTCTATCTTCCACCAACATTTTCAGCTGATCCCACATCAGGCCAGCTTCCCCAATGTTTAAGAGTATTTCCCTTCTTCCAGTGTGCCTGGACCACACTTGTTTCCTCTTGCTGTTAGGGGTCTAGTAACGAACCTGAAAGGTAACGCTGTTCAATGGTATCCTTAATGTATGTCCTAGTCACCTCCACCACCTCCATCATAAGAGGCGTGTTCAAATGAAACCGGACCGAACTGCAACAAGTGAACATACGTACAATGAGCATGATAACGTCCCTTCTGGTGTAAACAGCACATACCAACTGTCAAGTTTGTATAATTTCATTATCCTCCGACCGATAGTTTCCTCAGCAAACCATTGAAAACATGGCAGGTGTAATGCGAAATCTGTCCAGAGTTGATCAGCAAGATATGATTTGGTTTCTAACAGCTGAAGGATGTCAGCCAGTTGACATTCACCGCAGAATGCAGACAGTGTATGGTGATAAAAGTGTATTGAAGACAACAGTGAAGATCTGGACAATGATGTTTAAAGAAGGGCGTGAGTTAACGCAACAATATGTGCCTGACCTGGTCTCGGAGGATCTTTCGTTAACTCATGTCCTTCTTTACACATCGTTGCCCAGCGTACTCCAAGCCATTTCAAGTCACAAACAAAATAGACTCTCACATGAAATAAAATACAACATAGGATTGCTGTCTCAAAAAACAGATTTTGTCCTACAATGGATTCTGGCCCATTGTGGGATCCCTGGAAACAAGATAGCAGATAAGCTGGCAAAAGCCGGAAGTGGCGGCAAGCAGATTTCCTATCCACAGAATCGGTCTCAGAGACACTGCCATGCAAACACCAGAACATATTCTGCAAGAATGCCCTACCTATGCAGACCAAAGAGAGGCAGTCTGGCCTGGGGGAGCGACCATGCTTGAAAAGCTGTGGGGGACCGGCGAAGACCTGAAACGCACTGTCTCCTTCGTGAACCTCACCGGACTAGAAGCACAGCATCAGTTGGTCGTGAACCTCACCGGACTAGAAGCATAGCATCAGTTGGTCGTGAACCTCACCGGACTAGAAGCACAGCATCAGTTGGTCGTGAACCTCACCGGACTAGAAGCACAGCATCAGTTGGTCGTGAACCTCACCGGACTAGAAGCATAGCATCAGTTGGTCGTGAACCTCACCGGACTAGAAGCATGGCATCAGTTGGTCGTGAACCTCACCGGACTAGAAGCACAGCATCAGTTGGTCGTGAACCTCACCGGACTAGAAGCATAGCATCAGTTGGTCGTGAACCTCACCGGACTAGAAGCACGGCATCAGTTGGTCGTGAACCTCACCGGACTAGAAGCACGGCATCAGTTGGGCGTGAACCTCACCGGACTAGAAGCACGGCATCAGTTGATCGTGAACCTCACCGGACTAGAAGCACGGCATCAGTTGGTCGTGAACCTCACCGGACTAGAAGCATGGCATCAGTTGGTCGTGAACCTCACCGGACTAGAAGCACAGCATCAGTTGGTCGTGAACCTCACCGGACTAGAAGCACGGCATCAGTTGGTCGTGAACCTCACCGGACTAGAAGCATGGCATCAGTTGGTCGTGAACTTCACCGGACTAGAAGCATGGCATCAGTTGGTCGTGAACCTCACCGGACTAGAAGCATGGCATCAGTTGATCGTGAACCTCACCGGACTAGAAGCACGGCATCAGTTGGTCGTGAACCTCACCGGACTAGAAGCACGGCATCAGTTGGTCGTGAACCTCACCGGACTAGAAGCATGGCATCAGTTGGTCGTGAACCTCACCGGACTAGAAGCACGGCATCAGTTGGTCGTGAACCTCACCGGACTAGAAGCACGGCATCAGTTGGTCGTGAACCTCACCGGACTAGAAGCACGGCATCAGTTGGTCGTGAACCTCACCGGACTAGAAGCACGGCATCAGTTGGTCGTGAACCTCACCGGACTAGAAGCATAGCATCAGTTGGTCGTGAACCTCACCGGACTAGAAGCATAGCATCAGTTGGTCGTGAACCTCTCCGGACTAGAAGTATAGCATCAGTTGGTCGTGAACCTCACCGGACTAGAAGCATAGCATCAGTTGGTCGTGAACCTCACCGGACTAGAAGCATAGCATCAGTTGATTGATGAAGAAGAAGAAGAAAATTAACTAACTTAACTTAACTTAACTTAACATCTTTATACTGGTTTAGAAGACCCTGCAGAGTCTGTATACAACCAGTTACATTTACATCACTTTGCTCTAAAATCTATGCGCATCCAGTTTATTCTTAAATGCATTAATTGTCCCTGCCTCCACTACCTCCCCTGGCAATGCATTCCAAGCAGACACCGCTCTCTGACTAAAAAAATATTTCCTAATATCTAACCTGGACCTCTCTTTAGTCAGCTTGTAGCTATGCCCTCGTGTTATTGTAGGTGGCTGTATTTTAAAAAACTTGTTATAGTCTAATTTATCGATTCCTCTGATCATCTTATAAACCTGTATTAAGTCACCACGAATTCTTCTCTCTTCGAGACACTGTAGGCCGGTTTTTCTGAGTCGTTCCTCATAACTGTAATTCTGGAATCCCACTATCATCTTTGTCGCTCTTTTTTGTATTCTTTCTAGCATGTTTATGTCCCCTCTATGATAAGGACTCCACACCTGTACACAGTACTCCAATCTAGGTCTAACTAAAGCTTTATACAGTTTGACGATCACTTCCTTGCTCCTATGTTTAATATTTCTTTTTATCATACCTAACATTGCATTTGCCTTTTTCACTGCTACCTTAACTTGCTCACTCACCTTTCCTGTATGATCTATTATAACCCCTAGGTCCCTTTCCTTATCTGTCTTTCTAATATTGTTTTCTCCCATTCTGTAATTATGTTCCATATTGGATCTACCCATGTGGATGACTGTACATTTATCTACATTAAACTCCATTTGCCAGCTTACAGACCATTCTCGAATTTTATCTAAATCCGACATCAATATATCCACTTCCGCTTTAGATGAGACACTACTGCATAGTTTTGTGTCATCAGCAAATTTTGCAATCATGGATCTCATATCAATGTCCAAATCATTTATATATATCAAGAACAAAATTGGTCCCAAAACCGAGCCCTGTGGCCCACCACTTTTCACTTCACTCCACTCAGAGTACTCCTTATTTATGCCCACCCTCTGCCTTCTTCCCGTTAACCAATTTTCAATCTATTTGGCAACTTCGCCACCTATTCCATGTGATTTTAACTTTCGAAATAATCTTTGATGAGGTACTCTATCAAAGGCCTTTGCAAAGTCTAGATAAATAACATCCACTGGCTCCCCTTTATCTATGATTTTAGTAACCTCCTCCATGAATTCTGAGAGATTTGTTAAGCATGATCTCCCTCTAGTAAACCCATGCTGACTATTTCTAATTAGATTAAATTTTTCTAAATGCATTACAATGTTTTCTTTGATTATAGACTCTAACAATTTACAGACTATGCTCGTTAAACTCACCGGTCTATAATTTGCCGGATCTGATTTTTTGCCTTTTTTGAATAAGGGGATCACTCCTGCATCACTCCTGCATTAGACACTCTTCATTATGCATTTCTTTGCATACATATCTGATCAGTACAAGTACATAAGAGTATTATTACAAGTACTTAAGAGCTTAAACAAATGTTGCTCTACTTTATTTTTGTAAGGCCTGTTAAGTTTCATTGGCTGAATGTCATTTATGTGGAGGTCTTGCTGAACTTAGCTTACTTAATATTAGGAGCTGAGTAGGAGTCTACCCTCCTACCAGGCATATCAGCAGGGTTTCAGATTACTGAATGTCCCCATAATTTGGATGCTTGATGTAAATATTAAATAAGCAGATGTGGACAAAAACTAGCTGGCATGTGTGGAGGCTGTAAGGAGGCAACTTCTTCACAGTGCAAAGTCAGTCATTATGAATATTTCATAGTTTCATATTGCATGTTCATTCACTGCTTATTTTATCTATCCCACGTCTCAACAACAGTTAACTAATAACAATTTTTTTATAGCAACCTTCCTGGCATTTTATGGTTGTAAAAGTAAACTGCTACATATTTTTCTATGATATATAAAATAGCATAAAATAATTGAGTATTGCAACAGAATCAAGATGCTACCAAGACCCTTTTACACCTCTACACAGTGATCCTTGATAACAGCCCGCAACAGGCAGACTGGCTAAGTAGAAGGGATTGAAGAGGGAAGACTTAACCACTTACTCAAAAATGCGTGCTGAAGTCAGATGTATCAGGCCATAAAGGTGCAAATATCGCTGTCAAGCTGTAAATTACGATGCAAGGCATTCCATTCTCTGGATTACATCCTACTATTTGCAAAGCCCTTTTCAGGGCTTGGTAGCAGGAGATTGAGAACGAATGAAAAAGACGAAGAAGAAGAGCATTGCAACTATAAGCATGTCAAAGTAATAAAATCATTCTTTTCCATTACTCACCGCTCTCATATCATTCTTAATGTTGTCCATAAATCTATGATATGGTGTAATTGAAGGGGAAAAACACTGCAGATTGCAAGCAGCTTGATAATAGCGTCCATTAAACTCATCCTCTGTGATGTTGTAGCTCACTCCATCCCCGCATTCTGCAAATACTGCCTGGAAGTATGGAAGCATATGAGGCATTTTCTTTATGGCTGGCGTTGTACCAAAAGCAATGAACCTGTATGGAGCAAATCAAATAAGAATAATAAAATGCTGTGTTTAAATAAGAAAAAAAACATAACATAAGATTAGGAAATAAATTCATAAATAACAACAGCAGTTCAGTTTTGATTGTGATAACTTAACTTAAATTAACTTAACTTAACGTCTTTATACTGGTTTAGAAGACCCTGCAGAGTCTGTATACAACCAGTCACAGTGATGAAGGAGGCTGGCATAAAACTGTGCTAATAAAATAATGGAAACCATCTCCTCTGCTCTCATGTTTTGCTTTAATTCTTCAATCTTCTTTGTTTGTTCTCAATCTCCTGCTACCAAGCCCCAAAATGAGCTTTGCAAGTAGCAGAATGAAGTCCAGAGAACTGAATGCATTGTGTCGTAGTTTACAGCTTGTCTGCAATATTTGTACCTTTTGGTCTGACATATTTGACTTCAGCAAGCATTTTTTAATAACGGCTTAGTCTTCCCTCTTCAATCCCTTCTACTTAGCCAGTCTGCTCTGTTGCAGCCTGTTATCCAGAATCACTGCATGGAGGTATAGAATGGTTTTGGCAGCTCTGGTTCGCTGGCCCTGACGCTAGCAATCAGCTATGGGTCGCTGACCACTGCAGCTCATGCATTGCTCAGCGTCTTGTTTTAATTCTATTTAAGTTGTTCCTCAAAGGGTATCACCATGTACTTCTGGATTTAATGTTTTTTAAAATATCTATATGGATAACATACTTCAGAGATAGAAGCAATACTGCAGAGAAATTTACGAAGACAAAGTGGGAAACACCAGCATAACATCTTAGACCCAGGACATAGAGCTAGAACCTACAAAAGATGAGGTCCGACTAGCAATCCAAGACTTGTAGAAATGAAAATCACTGGGATGTGATGATATACCGACTGAATTCAAACTAGTAGATAGGGTCAAGATGCTGAGCAGCGCATGATCTGCAGTGGTCAGCGACTCATGGCTGACTGCTAGCGTGAGGGCCAGCAAACAAGAGCTGCCAAGACCCTTCTACACCTCCATGCGATGATCCTGGATAACAGGCTGCAACAGGGCAGACTGGCTAAGGAAAAGGGATCGAAGAGGGAATGCTAACCCGGTACTAAAAAAATGTTTGCTGAAGTCGGATGTGTTGGACCGAAAGGTGCAAATATCACAATCAAACTGTAAACTACGACACAACACATTCCGTTCTCTGAACTACATTCAGCTACTTTAGTTCTTTTAGGGTTTGGTAGCGAGAGATTGAGAACGAACGAGGCCGAGCCAAGCCAAACTAGTAGATAGAGACACCAACATCAAGATCTACCACAGGCAAATCAAGAAGATCTGACACGGCACAACATGGCCAACCAAATGGACAAGATCTGTGCTTATCCACCTCCCAAAGACCGATGCTCTGAAATTATGCACTAATCACTGCATCCTCACTCTTCTTCTTCTGTGTTCATTCTCAATCTCCCGCTACCAAGCCTTGAACAGGGCTTTGCAAGTAACAGGATGTAGTCCGGAGAATGAATTTGCGTTGTGTCGCTAGTTTACAGTTTGACTATGATATTTGCACCTTTCGGTCTGACACATCCGTCTTCAGCAGGTCCATCACTCTAATTAGTCATCTTAGCAAAATTCCCCTCCAGAAAAGGTTAGAAAATACAAAAATAGTGAAAAAGTACAAATGGCTCAGACATGTTTTCATCAGGGCAGAAACATGAAGGATCACATACTTAGCATACAAAATATTATTGACAAGTGCAGAGAGTACAATGAGAGCTTACACACCTGCTTCAAAGACTATACCAAGGCTTTTGACTGTGTGCAATACAGAAAGCTAGACATGGGATTTATGATGAACCTGATTTTACTGATTGAATCATTGTATATGGAACAGCAAGCACTGATCAGAATAGCTGGAGAGACATCAGACAGGTTCGAGATGCACAAGATAGTATGACAAGGATGAGAGACATCAGACAGGTTCGAGATGCACAAGATGACAAGGATGAGAGACATCAGACAGGTTTGAGATGCACAAGATAGTATGACAAGGATGAGAGACATCAGACAGGTTTGAGATGCACAAGATGACAAGGATGAGAGACATCAGACAGGTTTGAGATGCACAAGATGACAAGGATGAGAGACATCAGACAGGTTTGAGATGCACAAGATGACAAGGATGAGAGACATCAGACAGGTTTGAGATGCACAAGATGACAAGGATGAGAGACATCAGACAGGTTTGAGATGCACAAGATAGTATGACAAGGATGAGAGACATCAGACAGGTTCGAGATGCACAAGATGACAAGGATGAGAGACATCAGACAGGTTCGAGATGCACAAGATAGTATGACAAGGATGAGAGACATCAGACAGGTTTGAGATGCACAAGATAGTATGACAAGGATGAGAGACATCAGACAGGTTTGAGATGCACAAGATGACAAGGATGAGAGACATCAGACAGGTTCGAGATGCACAAGATAGTATGACAAGGATGAGAGACATCAGACAGGTTCGAGATGCACAAGATGACAAGGATGAGAGACATCAGACAGGTTTGAGATGCACAAGATAGTATGACAAGGATGAGAGACATCAGACAGGTTCGAGATGCACAAGATGACAAGGATGAGAGACATCAGACAGGTTTGAGATGCACAAGATAGTATGACAAGGATGAGAGACATCAGACAGGTTTGAGATGCACAAGATGACAAGGATGAGAGACATCAGACAGGTTTGAGATGCACAAGATAGTATGACAAGGATGAGAGACATCAGACAGGTTTGAGATGCACAAGATGACAAGGATGAGAGACATCAGACAGGTTTGAGATGCACAAGATAGTATGACAAGGATGAGAGACATCAGACAGGTTCGAGATGCACAAGATAGTATGACAAGGATGAGAGACATCAGACAGGTTCGAGATGCACAAGATAGTATGACAAGGATGAGAGACATCAGACAGGTTCGAGATGCACAAGATGACAAGGATGAGAGACATCAGACAGGTTCGAGATGCACAAGATGACAAGGATGAGAGACATCAGACAGGTTTGAGATGCACAAGATGACAAGGATGAGAGACATCAGACAGGTTTGAGATGCACAAGATGACAAGGATGAGAGACATCAGACAGGTTTGAGATGCACAAGATAGTATGACAAGGATGAGAGACATCAGACAGGTTTGAGATGCACAAGATGACAAGGATGAGAGACATCAGACAGGTTTGAGATGCACAAGATAGTATGACAAGGATGAGAGACATCAGACAGGTTTGAGATGCACAAGATAGTATGACAAGGATGAGAGACATCAGACAGGTTCGAGATGCACAAGATGACAAGGATGAGAGACATCAGACAGGTTCGAGATGCACAAGATAGTATGACAAGGATGAGAGACATCAGACAGGTTCGAGATGCACAAGATGACAAGGATGAGAGACATCAGACAGGTTCGAGATGCACAAGATAGTATGACAAGGATGAGAGACATCAGACAGGTTCGAGATGCACAAGATGACAAGGATGAGAGACATCAGACAGGTTCGAGATGCACAAGATAGTATGACAAGGATGAGAGACATCAGACAGGTTCGAGATGCACAAGATTGTATGACAAGGATGAGAGACATCAGACAGGTTCGAGATGCACAAGATGACAAGGATGAGAGACATCAGACAGGTTCGAGATGCACAAGATGACAAGGATGAGAGACATCAGACAGGTTCGAGATGCACAAGATAGTATGACAAGGATGAGAGACATCAGACAGGTTCGAGATGCACAAGATTGTATGACAAGGATGAGAGACATCAGACAGGTTTGAGATGCACAAGATAGTATGACAAGGATGAGAGACATCAGACAGGTTCGAGATGCACAAGATGACAAGGATGAGAGACATCAGACAGGTTCGAGATGCACAAGATGACAAGGATGAGAGACATCAGACAGGTTCGAGATGCACAAGATAGTATGACAAGGATGAGAGACATCAGACAGGTTCGAGATGCACAAGATGACAAGGATGAGAGACATCAGACAGGTTCGAGATGCACAAGATAGTATGACAAGGATGAGAGACATCAGGTTCGAGATGCACAAGATGACAAGGATGAGAGACATCAGACAGGTTTGAGATGCACAAGATAGTATGACAAGGATGAGAGACATCAGGTTCGAGATGCACAAGATGACAAGGATGAGAGACATCAGACAGGTTTGAGATGCACAAGATAGTATGACAAGGATGAGAGACATAAGACAGGTTCGAGATGCACAAGATAGTATGACAAGGATGAGAGACATCAGACAGGTTCGAGATGCACAAGATGACAAGGATGAGAGACATCAGACAGGTTCGAGATGCACAAGATGACAAGGATGAGAGACATCAGACAGGTTCGAGATGCACAAGATAGTATGACAAGGATGAGAGACATCAGACAGGTTCGAGATGCACAAGATGACAAGGATGAGAGACATCAGACAGGTTCGAGATGCACAAGATAGTATGACAAGGATGAGAGACATCAGACAGGTTCGAGATGCACAAGATAGTATGACAAGGATGAGAGACATCAGACAGGTTCGAGATGCACAAGATAGTATGACAAGGATGAGAGACATCAGACAGGTTCGAGATGCACAAGATGACAAGGATGAGAGACATCAGACAGGTTTGAGATGCACAAGATAGTATGACAAGGATGAGAGACATCAGACAGGTTCGAGATGCACAAGATGACAAGGATGAGAGACATCAGACAGGTTTGAGATGCACAAGATAGTATGACAAGGATGAGAGACATCAGACAGGTTCGAGATGCACAAGATAGTATGACAAGGATGAGAGACATCAGACAGGTTCGAGATGCACAAGATGACAAGGATGAGAGACATCAGACAGGTTCGAGATGCACAAGATAGTATGACAAGGATGAGAGACATCAGACAGGTTCGAGATGCACAAGATAGTATGACTAGGATGAGAGACATCAGACAGGTTCGAGATGCACAAGATAGTATGACAAGGATGAGAGACATCAGACAGGTTCGAGATGCACAAGATGACAAGGATGAGAGACATCAGACAGGTTCGAGATGCACAAGATAGTATGACAAGGATGAGAGACATCAGACAGGTTCGAGATGCACAAGATTGTATGACAAGGATGAGAGACATCAGACAGGTTCGAGATGCACAAGATAGTATGACAAGGATGAGAGACATCAGACAGGTTCGAGATGCACAAGATTGTATGACAAGGATGAGAGACATCAGACAGGTTCGAGATGCACAAGATGACAAGGATGAGAGACATCAGACAGGTTCGAGATGCACAAGATGACAAGGATGAGAGACATCAGACAGGTTCGAGATGCACAAGATAGTATGACAAGGATGAGAGACATCAGACAGGTTCGAGATGCACAAGATTGTATGACAAGGATGAGAGACATCAGACAGGTTTGAGATGCACAAGATGACAAGGATGAGAGACATCAGACAGGTTTGAGATGCACAAGATAGTATGACAAGGATGAGAGACATCAGACAGGTTCGAGATGCACAAGATGACAAGGATGAGAGACATCAGACAGGTTCGAGATGCACAAGATGACAAGGATGAGAGACATCAGACAGGTTCGAGATGCACAAGATAGTATGACAAGGATGAGAGACATCAGACAGGTTCGAGATGCACAAGATGACAAGGATGAGAGACATCAGACAGGTTCGAGATGCACAAGATAGTATGACAAGGATGAGAGACATCAGGTTCGAGATGCACAAGATGACAAGGATGAGAGACATCAGACAGGTTTGAGATGCACAAGATAGTATGACAAGGATGAGAGACATCAGGTTCGAGATGCACAAGATGACAAGGATGAGAGACATCAGACAGGTTCGAGATGCACAAGATAGTATGACAAGGATGAGAGACATCAGACAGGTTCGAGATGCACAAGATAGTATGACAAGGATGAGAGACATCAGACAGGTTCGAGATGCACAAGATGACAAGGATGAGAGACATCAGACAGGTTCGAGATGCACAAGATAGTATGACAAGGATGAGAGACATCAGACAGGTTTGAGATGCACAAGATGACAAGGATGAGAGACATCAGACAGGTTTGAGATGCACAAGATAGTATGACAAGGATGAGAGACATCAGACAGGTTCGAGATGCACAAGATAGTATGACAAGGATGAGAGACATCAGACAGGTTCGAGATGCACAAGATGACAAGGATGAGAGACATCAGACAGGTTCGAGATGCACAAGATAGTATGACAAGGATGAGAGACATCAGACAGGTTCGAGATGCACAAGATGACAAGGATGAGAGACATCAGACAGGTTCGAGATGCACAAGATAGTATGACAAGGATGAGAGACATCAGACAGGTTTGAGATGCACAAGATGACAAGGATGAGAGACATCAGACAGGTTCGAGATGCACAAGATGACAAGGATGAGAGACATCAGACAGGTTCGAGATGCACAAGATGACAAGGATGAGAGACATCAGACAGGTTCGAGATGCACAAGATGACAAGGATGAGAGACATCAGACAGGTTTGAGATGCACAAGATGACAAGGATGAGAGACATCAGACAGGTTTGAGATGCACAAGATGACAAGGATGAGAGACATCAGACAGGTTTGAGATGCACAAGATAGTATGACAAGGATGAGAGACATCAGACAGGTTTGAGATGCACAAGATGACAAGGATGAGAGACATCAGACAGGTTTGAGATGCACAAGATAGTATGACAAGGATGAGAGACATCAGACAGGTTCGAGATGCACAAGATGACAAGGATGAGAGACATCAGACAGGTTTGAGATGCACAAGATAGTATGACAAGGATGAGAGACATCAGACAGGTTCGAGATGCACAAGATTGTATGACAAGGATGAGAGACATCAGACAGGTTCGAGATGCACAAGATAGTATGACAAGGATGAGAGACATCAGACAGGTTCGAGATGCACAAGATTGTATGACAAGGATGAGAGACATCAGACAGGTTCGAGATGCACAAGATAGTATGACAAGGATGAGAGACATCAGACAGGTTCGAGATGCACAAGATTGTATGACAAGGATGAGAGACATCAGACAGGTTCGAGATGCACAAGATGACAAGGATGAGAGACATCAGACAGGTTCGAGATGCACAAGATGACAAGGATGAGAGACATCAGACAGGTTCGAGATGCACAAGATAGTATGACAAGGATGAGAGACATCAGACAGGTTCGAGATGCACAAGATTGTATGACAAGGATGAGAGACATCAGACAGGTTTGAGATGCACAAGATAGTATGACAAGGATGAGAGACATCAGACAGGTTCGAGATGCACAAGATGACAAGGATGAGAGACATCAGACAGGTTCGAGATGCACAAGATGACAAGGATGAGAGACATCAGACAGGTTCGAGATGCACAAGATAGTATGACAAGGATGAGAGACATCAGACAGGTTCGAGATGCACAAGATGACAAGGATGAGAGACATCAGACAGGTTCGAGATGCACAAGATAGTATGACAAGGATGAGAGACATCAGGTTCGAGATGCACAAGATGACAAGGATGAGAGACATCAGACAGGTTTGAGATGCACAAGATAGTATGACAAGGATGAGAGACATCAGGTTCGAGATGCACAAGATGACAAGGATGAGAGACATCAGACAGGTTTGAGATGCACAAGATAGTATGACAAGGATGAGAGACATCAGACAGGTTCGAGATGCACAAGATAGTATGACAAGGATGAGAGACATCAGACAGGTTTGAGATGCACAAGATAGTATGACAAGGATGAGAGACATCAGACAGGTTCGAGATGCACAAGATGACAAGGATGAGAGACATCAGACAGGTTTGAGATGCACAAGATAGTATGACAAGGATGAGAGACATCAGACAGGTTTGAGATGCACAAGATGACAAGGATGAGAGACATCAGACAGGTTCGAGATGCACAAGATGACAAGGATGAGAGACATCAGACAGGTTCGAGATGCACAAGATAGTATGACAAGGATGAGAGACATCAGACAGGTTCGAGATGCACAAGATGACAAGGATGAGAGACATCAGACAGGTTCGAGATGCACAAGATAGTATGACAAGGATGAGAGACATCAGACAGGTTCGAGATGCACAAGATAGTATGACAAGGATGAGAGACATCAGACAGGTTCGAGATGCACAAGATGACAAGGATGAGAGACATCAGACAGGTTTGAGATGCACAAGATAGTATGACAAGGATGAGAGACATCAGACAGGTTTGAGATGCACAAGATAGTATGACAAGGATGAGAGACATCAGACAGGTTCGAGATGCACAAGATGACAAGGATGAGAGACATCAGACAGGTTTGAGATGCACAAGATAGTATGACAAGGATGAGAGACATCAGACAGGTTCGAGATGCACAAGATAGTATGACAAGGATGAGAGACATCAGACAGGTTCGAGATGCACAAGATGACAAGGATGAGAGACATCAGACAGGTTCGAGATGCACAAGATAGTATGACAAGGATGAGAGACATCAGACAGGTTCGAGATGCACAAGATGACAAGGATGAGAGACATCAGACAGGTTCGAGATGCACAAGATAGTATGACAAGGATGAGAGACATCAGACAGGTTCGAGATGCACAAGATAGTATGACAAGGATGAGAGACATCAGACAGGTTCGAGATGCACAAGATTGTATGACAAGGATGAGAGACATCAGACAGGTTCGAGATGCACAAGATGACAAGGATGAGAGACATCAGACAGGTTCGAGATGCACAAGATGACAAGGATGAGAGACATCAGACAGGTTCGAGATGCACAAGATAGTATGACAAGGATGAGAGACATCAGACAGGTTCGAGATGCACAAGATTGTATGACAAGGATGAGAGACATCAGACAGGTTTGAGATGCACAAGATAGTATGACAAGGATGAGAGACATCAGACAGGTTCGAGATGCACAAGATGACAAGGATGAGAGACATCAGACAGGTTCGAGATGCACAAGATGACAAGGATGAGAGACATCAGACAGGTTCGAGATGCACAAGATAGTATGACAAGGATGAGAGACATCAGACAGGTTCGAGATGCACAAGATGACAAGGATGAGAGACATCAGACAGGTTCGAGATGCACAAGATAGTATGACAAGGATGAGAGACATCAGGTTCGAGATGCACAAGATGACAAGGATGAGAGACATCAGACAGGTTCGAGATGCACAAGATAGTATGACAAGGATGAGAGACATCAGACAGGTTCGAGATGCACAAGATAGTATGACAAGGATGAGAAACATCAGACAGGTTCGAGATGCACAAGATGACAAGGATGAGAGACATCAGACAGGTTCGAGATGCACAAGATGACAAGGATGAGAGACATCAGACAGGTTTGAGATGCACAAGATGACAAGGATGAGAGACATCAGACAGGTTCGAGATGCACAAGATAGTATGACAAGGATGAGAGACATCAGACAGGTTTGAGATGCACAAGATGACAAGGATGAGAGACATCAGACAGGTTTGAGATGCACAAGATGACAAGGATGAGAGACATCAGACAGGTTCGAGATGCACAAGATAGTATGACAAGGATGAGAGACATCAGACAGGTTTGAGATGCACAAGATGACAAGGATGAGAGACATCAGACAGGTTCGAGATGCACAAGATAGTATGACAAGGATGAGAGACATCAGACAGGTTCGAGATGCACAAGATGACAAGGATGAGAGACATCAGACAGGTTCGAGATGCACAAGATGACAAGGATGAGAGACATCAGACAGGTTCGAGATGCACAAGATAGTATGACAAGGATGAGAGACATCAGACAGGTTCGAGATGCACAAGATGACAAGGATGAGAGACATCAGACAGGTTCGAGATGCACAAGATAGTATGACAAGGATGAGAGACATCAGACAGGTTCGAGATGCACAAGATGACAAGGATGAGAGACATCAGACAGGTTCGAGATGCACAAGATAGTATGACAAGGATGAGAGACATCAGACAGGTTTGAGATGCACAAGATGACAAGGATGAGAGACATCAGACAGGTTCGAGATGCACAAGATAGTATGACAAGGATGAGAGACATCAGACAGGTTCGAGATGCACAAGATGACAAGGATGAGAGACATCAGACAGGTTCGAGATGCACAAGATGACAAGGATGAGAGACATCAGACAGGTTCGAGATGCACAAGATAGTATGACAAGGATGAGAGACATCAGACAGGTTCGAGATGCACAAGATGACAAGGATGAGAGACATCAGACAGGTTCGAGATGCACAAGATAGTATGACAAGGATGCATGTATTCCTCTTATCTGTCCAATATCTATGCAGAAAACTCAAATAGAAAAGTCAAGAATGACAAAACAGTTTTAAAAGTTCGACCAATTCACAATTGACGGGAGTGAAACTACCAGAAGATATGCAGACCATACAATTGTTTTCTTGAAAAGTATTATGAGGCTGAAACAGATGATCCTGTTAGTCAAACAACACATAGAGGACAAAATCTATTCATAAATACTGGCAAGACTAAGCCAATGAGTACCGACAAGGCAAAAAGCAAACCTAAAAGTAAAGTTATCTCAGAGAAGGAAAAAGGTCAGAACATCAAAAGTTTTGATTATCTCAGCTTGACTATGAGCAACAATGAGAATTGCTAAAAAGAAATAAAGACGGAGTGCACATGGCACTACAGAAGTTAACTAAAATAAAAAACTCATGGCAGCACACAAACAAAATGACAAAAATAAAGATCCTCAGGGCTTCCAATATTCCCGGTGGCAACATACGGATGTGAGACACCGTCAACCACATTAACTCTCTACTGAAGAAGATTGAATCTTTGAGCTAAAATGGATGCTCAAAATATCATGGATTGGGAAAACAAAAAACACAGAAATACTACAAGAGCTTGACATAGAGCAAAACTTGCAAGTAAACAACATTACCTCTAGGAAATTAACATACTTCGACCACATCAAACATCACAATGGCCTAGAAAGAACAATACTAGAGGTATGGTACCTGGCAAATGAGGAAGACTGAGAAGAAGATGGACAATGGACATTACTGACAGTGGCAGAGGCAGGAGAGCTGGCCAGAGATCGAGTGTCTTAAAGATCGTCTGTCATGAGACCAACATTCTGTAAAGGGCATGCTATGTGATGATGAAGATAGATAACCTTTTATTACTTGGATGATCTCAGTCAATTAGGACCAGAAACATATCACATTGTTGTGATACATTGAGACGATGTGCTAATTAATAGCGAGATTTATAAAACTATTTTGGAAAAATTAATTAAAATAATTGATAAAATTGAACTGGGAAGGCCAAAATCCAATAATTTGATTTTTTAAAACACATTGAAATCAAAGGTTGAAATACTCACTAAATCATTTCACCAATAAGTGATATAATATGAAAAAAAATATAATTATGAGAAGTAAAAGGTTTTGATTGATTTGTTGAAACTCTGGAAATATTTAGTGAAAAATATTACCGGATTCTGCAAACAAACAAAAAGAAAATAATTAATTATTCATATGGTTTTAAGGAGGATTATAAAAAACTGATTGGGAATTAGACAAAATCTAATGACCAAATTCGTGGAAGAAGATAAAGAGGGAGTATCTCTGAAAAATTACAAAATGGCTGAGAGAACAGACAGTATCTGAAGTGGTTAAAATGCTAAAAGATAGCCTGGCAAAAAATTAATAATCTATGCTTTTAGTCATGTCTGCAAATCCTTACCTTCTGTATGGTGCCTTAGCTCTAGCCCAGTGCTCTGCTGAGGGAGTTGTTGACCCATCTTTCTCCATCTGATCTCTGACTTGTGATGCAATGGTTGCCCATATCTTTGCTACAATCATTGGGCTTGATGATAAGTACGAGAAAAGTCATCACTATTAAGTATTTAAACAAATTCAGTTTCATTTATCCCAGAGGTGGACCCTACTCTCCTAACAGGCGTGGTAGCAGGGCTGCTGATTAGCTACCTAATTTGGAGGCTAGCTGCAAATATTAAATATGCAGCTGTGGACAAAAACAACTGGCAGGTGTTGAGGCCATAAGTAGGCAATCCCTTAACCATGCAAAAAAACATCTGGCTAATTACCTGTTTGTCTTTAAAAAAATTATTACAAGAAGAAACAGAGAAAACTGGATGGATTTTAAAGACAACGAACTGGCGAGAACTAAGGACCATGATTTATGGAACAAGGAATATAAGAAGCATAAATGGGAAGGAAGAGGAACTGACAAAAGAGATTTGGAAATCAAAATTGGATGTCCTGGCACTAGTGCACTAACTGATTGTGTTTAGTCTACAAGAGGAAGACAATAAAATCAATATAGTGATATTGGTGCACCAATTGAATATGAGAGAATTGACATTAAAGAAACATTCTTTGAGCTTCTCCAAAATATTGCTGACGATTGTCAAAACAAAATACTCCTCCTGGGAGACTTTAATATCAGGATTGGAAACGTTTATTCTAGATAGTTGAGTGATTGATAGGTATGGCAAAGATGCACTAAATGAAAATGGAAAAAGACTACTAACATTTTACAAGGAACAAAACCTTGCTATAACAAACACAAGGTTCCCACACAAGCGAATTAATGTCTACTCAAGATATGAACCAATAACAATTGAATAATCCATAACTGATTATTCATTAGTGAGGGAAAGTGCATTTAAGTACATGAGGAAAGGTAGAGTTTTCAGAGGACCAGAGATTTGGAAGTGACCATAACCTACTGAGAATAAAGAGAGTAACTGAAAAAGCTACACTATCAAGGTAACACCCAACACTATGCAAAAAACTAAACAGCTCCAAGGATAAGAAATTATATATTTAAAGAAACGGGTACAAGTAACAAGAAGAGATAAGGTCTGCAATCAAACAATACAACAAGATCTTGATGCCCAGCCCTTTCAGATTCAAGTGGAGCAATCTCAACTTCAGGAGTTAGGCCGTGCCTGCAGAACCAAAGAAGATTGAGAACGAACGCAGAAGAAGTGCCTATAAATGCTATTGTTCTCTGTGCATTGTTGATGTGCAAAAATAGACTTGTAAAATATCACCAAAATAATTGTGCAAGATATCACAAAAATAGATCCCACCTGTAGTGACCGCACCAGAGCTCAGTCCACTTCCCGTCTGGGGCGTGACCATAGCCATTATTTTCAATTATGTCGTATAACTTCTCAGCAGGTGCGTTATAATGTGGACAGATAACTCTGTGATACACATCCCATGCCTAGAAAAAGAATATGTTAAAATTTATTTGTGTGGGTTGCCAACGTAATTCACTTAAGTAAATAATGTAAAACCTGCAAAACTGCTGAAAAGGTGAATGACAAAGGGAGAAATTGTTTTACTTTAAATATTAGGACATGAAATTCAATAATAAACTTAATAAACAGCAGTTTAAGAGATTTTAAAAAATATATTTTGTTTTTCATTCTGTTCGTCTTATTTCTCTATTTTACAAGGCAAAGTATGTTGCACTACGTTTCTATTTTGTACCTGTCTGACCAGTGCATCCAGCATGCATTTTATGTAATGGTCTGCTTCCTCCTGCATTTTCTAAGGGTTTGCTTCCCCTGGGTAACGGCTGGTGCTGTGATGGGGAGTGAACACAGCACCTTCGGATTGTGAGCTGTGTCCCTTAACCCCTAGCCCACACTGTCCCTGGTTTAGGAGACTCATAATTACTTATGCCAGTTGGCAAAACACATGGCATGGTGATGAAAATAAATAAAACAATGTCTATAAATCTGTATACCTTCAAATAAAATCAAAATTAATAAAACAGCTTTTTGTATTTGATCAAAGTAAAAAGGGTTAATATCCATCATAATGGTAAATTATAAAATGGTAGATGTGTGTTAGTTTTACAGATATGCAAAAACGAATTTATGATGGAAGCTTGGATGTTTTATGCCCACTTTTCTCAGTACTACCAGCAAACAAAAGCAACAGAGTTTGGTGAGCAAGAAAAAGAGTTGTAGCAGGAATGTAAATTCCAATAAACAGTAAAATTGTGTACTTGCAAAAAAGTTATGAAACTGTTGAGGTGTGTAATCATTTACAATGTGTCATTATTTCCTATTCAGTCTTTTGTTTGTTTACCAAGTCTACCATTTCTAATTCTTCTGCATTCATCCTGAAAAGAATGTTGTGTTGTAGTTTACAGTGAGACTGAGATAACTACACCTTACTGCATGACACATTTAATTTCAGTCAGCTTTTTTGGGTACGAGATTTGCTTTCCCATTGCAATCTCTATCCCTTGGCCAGACTACATTTAGTGACTAGTGCAGCCTACTCTAGGGCCGATATGTGGAGATAGGATAGGGTCTTTGTCAGCTATGGTTTACTGACCCTGATGCAAGCTGCCGGCTATGAGTTGCTGGCTGCTGTCTGCTCATTCACTACTGCATCATTCAAGATGTATTATTTCATTCACATTTGAGTTAAACCATACCTCACTCCGACAGACTTTACTGCAGTACTTTTCTTTGTTACAGTGAGGACACCACACATCAGTCACATCAGGCCAGAATTCTTCAATCAAAGCTTTTTGTTCCTTCTCCATGATGGAAAGTCTGAGAATGAGAGATATAAAAAATCTACTATACTTTAATTGTCTCACATTGTACTGTGTATTTTAATTCATTACAACACCAATTACGAGAATAAATCAGTAAGTAGGTCAGAAATTGATAAGTGACAGCAAGAAAATATAGTTGGTAGTTTCTTCTTCTGTGTTCGTTCTCAATCTCCCGCTACCAAGTCCTGAACAGGTCTTTGCAAGTAGCAGGATGTAGTCTGGAGAATGGAATGCGCTGTTTCGCTAGTTTACAGCTTGACTGTGATATATGCACCTTTCGGTCCAACACATTAATCTTTGGCAGGGTTGGTAGTTTTTAAAGGTGTCATTTAGTGGCAGTATCATCCAGCTTTGCGATTACTGTAGGTAGCAGAAACTAGGTGTTGCATGCATGTGCAGAACTCAGATACAAAATGGCGTCCATGCTCACAGTGTCTAATCAAAGAACAGTCTGCTGTTGTACATTTTTGGGTGGATATTCATGAGGAATTGCTTCCTGTTTATGGCAAAAAGTGTTTGTCACATAAACCGTATCATAACTGGGTTGATCAATTTTCTCAAGGATGCTTACAAATTGTTGATGACGCCTGACCTGGTCATCCTGTTCAGATTGCAACAGAAACATCTGTACAATGGGCGGGGGAAATGATTCGAGGAGACAGGCAAGTAACAATAGACAGTGTAGCAACTGCAATGGAGTGTTCACATAGTTTAGCATACAGTATAATGCATGATCTCATCTTAGCGAGAGATGTTTCGTGAATGATGAAGAGGTTGAAAGTGAGGTGCAAATGTGACTGAGACAGCAAACCAAAAACTTCTATCCTGCAAGCTTTTGTGCAATGATAAAGCGATGGGATAAGTGTATCAATGTAGAAATTATGTTGAGAAATAAGGGACAATGTAAGTGCAATAATAAATGGTTTTCAAGTTCCTATCTCATTTCGTATTATTTTAAATAGCCATTTGTGACCAATTTGTTGCTATAAGTTGATGGCTGCCGTCAGCTTATTCACTGTGTTGCCTCTTGAGCCCTTTGCTAAACATCATCATCATGCAGCATGTCCTTTATAGAGCATCACTCCCATCACAATCTGTCTCAAAAACTCTTTCTCTTGCCAAAACTCCAGTCTCCGCCACAGACATACCGAGGCATTCGTGGATATCTTGGTGCCATCGCCTTCTTGGTCTACCGAGATGAAGTAGAAATTTAACTTCAGATCATTGGGACACCCCTGTTGACACCTACACAACCATGCCCACACCTCTGTGTCCCCTTAATTAATTCCTTTTTGGGCACAGGATTCTACAGCTCAATCAAATCAAAACTTTTTCAGCTCCTAATGGAGCATAGGTCTCCAATAAATACACATCGTCATCAAATATTTACCTGCCCACACTGAGGTGTTTTTTTTGCTAAAATTTTCTACAGGATGGGATAGCCAGTCTCATTCCAATCCCTCCTTAGTCACCTTCTAGAACATGCCTGGCAGGTTACAGTGTAACTATTTTTTGCTCCCGTTTTGGACCTCGGTAACACTTGGGTGACTGTGGCAGTCCCCATTAATTTTCATTTTAGACCATCTTCTTGAACCTCACTCATCAGACTTCAGTTGCCTTAACCTTCCTCTTTCACTTTTATCCAACAAATATTGATTAGTCTCCATATCCTTCTCGTCCCTGTCTGACTAAATTGTTATGTTTGTTAATGAAAGTATATTCTATCAATCTTCACTTTCTCTTCTTAAGTTGAAACCCACTTGGCTGCAAAATAAATCTCTGGAGTTAACATTGATGCAGCACAATTTGAGCAAGCTGGGATTTGTCTGGTGTTCATGGATTGTGCCATCACCATGGGAATATCTGTCAATACTGTATCCCCATTTAAAATGTCCTCTGTGGAGAAAATAAAGGATTTTTATGTACTTGTTTCCGATGATGAAGATAAAAATAATCTTAAGAGTACTAATACAAATTATGACAACCATAATGAATTGATAACATCATTGTGGTGGACTGAAAAATCACTCTCATAAAAGCATTTGCAATTGAGTAATAAAGTAGACATAAAAGCCATTTTTTTATTTTTTTATAATTCCTCTCTTGTTATAACGTAACTTAACTTAACTTAACGTCTTTATACTGGCTTAGAAGACTCTGCAGAGTTTGTATACAACCAGTTTCATTTACATCACCTTGCTCTAAAAGCTATGTGTATCAAATTTATTCTTAAATGCATTAACTGTCCCTGCCTCCACTACCTCCCGTGGCAATGCATTCCAAGCATTCACCACACTCTGACTAAAAAATATATTTCCTAATATTTAATGAACATAATGCCATAGAAGATGATCAAAGAGGTAACCAGCACTAGAGATAGAAAGTTGTAGAGATCTATGTCTGCCTACACCAGTGATCATCAGTCCACCATTCAAAGCCCATCACTCTTCTTGGTGCACATGCCATTGAGCACATCTCGCCAGTATTCATGGTCCTGGTCTTCTCTGCCTGCCTCTATCCAGGTGTAACCATTTAATCGTAGTTTCTTCTCACTTTCTCTTCTCCGTGTATTTTTAGGTCTGCTTCTCTTTATTTTCCTTTGCGAATTCTATTTGAGAGCCTACCCATCTATGTTGGACGGTGACTTTCAGCACCATTTTCTTGTTTTTCTCTTCATTTGCAAATTCAATTTGGCTTGGTTTGGCTTCGTTCGTTCTCAATCTCCCGCTACCGGGATCAAGATGCTGAGTGGAGGTGTAGAAATGTCTTGGCAGCTTTGGTTCGTTGGCCCTGACGCTAGCAGTCAGCTATGGGTCGCTGACCACTGCAGCTCATGCGCTGCTCTGGTTCGTTGGCCCTGACGCTAGCAGTCAGCTATGGGTCGCTGACCACTGCAGCTCATGCGCTGCTCAGCATCTTGTCTTGGCTTGGCTTCATTCGTTCTCAATCTCCCGTAGTAGCAGAATGTAGTCCAGAGAACGGAATGCATTGTGTCGTAGTTTACAGCTTGACTGCGATATTTGCACCTTTCGGTCCAAAACATCCGACTTCAGCAAGCATTTTTTTAAGTACCGGGTTACCATTCCCTTTGATACCTTCTCCTTAACCAGTCTGCCCTGCCACAGCCTGTTATCCAGAATCACCACGGGGAGGTGTAGAAGGGTCTTGGCAGCTCTGGTTCACTGGCCCTGATGCTAGCAGTCTGCTATGGGTCGCTGACCACTGCAGCTCATGCGCTGCGAATTCTATTTGAGAGCCTACCTATCTTTTTTTGGACGGTGACTTCCAGCTCTATTTTCTTCTTTAAATCTATTATTCCAGTTGTCAGTCATAGCACATGATAATGATGGATGATTCTGACTGATGATGCCCCTTGCTGCATAGGACCACCACTAAAGCTGGCGCCTGACAGACAGCCTATAACCAAGCCTTTGCCGTGACAGTTTCAATAGAATTAGTTTTATAAGATGTAGTTGCTAGCCCCATGCACCCCCTTCTATAGTCACATTTTAAAACTTACTTGAAAGTATACAGTGGCCCTATTTTTTTAACCTGGGTACCAGTCCTGTGATAATTTAATGATGGGCAATTTACAGAAATTTGTATAGTGAGTCATTATTATTAAAAATATAAGCGATGCAGAGGTGAGAATTATATATGATAATTTTAAAAATAAATTCCATAATAAAATCTTACCTTTTGCAAAGAGAGCTCTTCCATATTTAGTGAAGTCCACTTTCACTGGCTGATCTTGTGTGAGTGGGTCATACAACCTTTTTACCCTGACCTTCTGAAACAAGATGGCTGCTTCTTCATCTTTCCCACCTGACAACTGAGTGGCTTTTCGCAACCAAAATTCTGCCAGTACTGGCAGCCAGAGTTCCATTAATGCTTTTCCTGTGGGGTATTTATTGAAATATTTTAGAAATCAAGTCTAGATTACAATTTTTCAATTCAAATGTAAAGTTGGTACTGATATATAGCTCTGAAGCTTGGATGACAGCAAAGTTGTTAACAAAAAAGACAAACAAACATTCATAAATGGATGCCTGCTCAGAATGTATGGTTTCTTCTTCTTCTTCTATGGCGTTCCTTCTGAAAAGGATGTTCTGACATTGTGTAATAGTTTACAATGAAGCTGTGATATCTGCACCTTTCTGTACAAGACATTAATATTAGATGGATTTTTTAGGTACAAGGTTTGTCTTCTCACTGAGATCCCTTTCGGAATAGGGTCTTGGTCAGTTGTGGCTCGCTGACCCTCATGGAAGCAGCCAGCTAGCTGTTGTCAGCTCATTCACTGTGCTGCATCTTTGGCCCTGAATATAGGTTTGAAATGGTATGATAGGGTCAACAACATCAATCTCTTAGAAAAATCTGGACAGATAGCAATGAAATGTGGAATAAATAGAAGATGCATGTCATACTTTGTAAAAATAACAAGATGACATTGCAAGACAGACACTGTTTTGGAATTTCTTCTTCTTCTGTGTTCGTTTTCAATCTCCCGCTACTAAGTCCTGAACAGGCGTTTGCATGTGGCAGGATGAAGTCTGGAGAACGGAATACGTTGTATCGCTAGTTTACAGTTTGACTGATATTTGCATGTTTTGGTCCAACACATCCGTCTTCGGCAGCATTTTGGAACTCAAGAGGTAAAAGGAGTCTATATGAGGAATGCAGGACAGCTGCTGTCTAAGCTGGAGAAGATGGCAGGGGACAGACAGACTTGTAGGTTGTTGTTATTTATGCTCCACACAGAGCTAAAGTGGTTTGATTAATTGATTGATTAATTAATTGATTGATTGATTGATTGTAGGGTATTTAAGAAGTTTAGACATGAGATCATTATTTAATAAATGATGATCATTGTAGGATTGTCAACAAAGTAGTACCAGCATTGACAAGAATATTGCGAAAGATGGCTAAAGAGGGTTATACAGAGGCTAGCAACTTCATCATGTAAAACCATTGCTGTGAAACCATGACTGCATATGCTAAGATACAGGCTTCCTGTAAACAGACCAGCTGTAGTGATGATCCCCCATGTTAAAAATCAATCAACATAAGCTGTAACATAGTCAATGAAAATTATAAACAGACATTGCTCAGTAACTGCACTAGCACAGAAATAAAACAGACATCCTAAAGTAAGATCAACTACAACGGTGGCTCCATGCTCTTTATCCTCCAAATACAAAGAAAGAGAAATGTCACAAACATATACCACAATCATATATCT
This sequence comes from Ariolimax columbianus, assembly GCA_036924085.1. Taxonomy (NCBI): domain Eukaryota; kingdom Metazoa; phylum Mollusca; class Gastropoda; order Stylommatophora; family Arionidae; genus Ariolimax; species Ariolimax columbianus. The sequence continues at coordinate 46,928,087 of JAVGWX010000016.1, forward strand.
ACTGCTAAACATCAATAAATGGATACTGACAGGTAATGTTGATTATATATATATATATATATATATACGAGGGAGATTCAGAAAGTAATGCACCACATTGTTTTTCTCAGCTAATAATAAAATTAGGAGCATGAAATTTTGCACACTTCAAATATGGCATGTGTCAGTTGTGTGTACCAAATTGCACATGATAGTTTGTCCATCACAAGTGATGAAAACCACTCTCTTTGTTCAGCCGTGTGGACAGTCGTATCTCTTGCTGTGTCCGCTGAAATGGGTGACTTGCGCGGAGATTTGGATGAAAGTGAGGAAGAAACTGCGCCTTTTGTCAACCTCACTCACAGAGGCTAAGCTACCTTTTGCCAGTGGCAAGACATTCATCGAGACGACTGGAGATAGCATAGGATGCAGATTTTGCCTCAGGGTTACCACCGAAGCCTTTCCGTAAACATGTAACCCGCAGGGTAGAAAGGTGGGAAGGCACCTAACACAGTTTGCCGTGCTTTTTCGATAACCACAAGAGGTCGTATGGACAACACTCAGCGTGTGAGTGAGTCTGGCATCTCTCCCCAGCTGTATTCAGTTCATCATAGTAGCATCTAAAATTCCCACACGCCATATTCGTGAAGGTGAACCGGCAGAACTAACCCGTGAGATACGACACAGGTAAATGTAACTGGTTGTATACAGACTCTGCAGGGTCTTCTAAACCAGTATAAAGATGTTAAGTTAAGTTAGTTAAGTTAAGGTATAACTAGTTTAAGCGTAGCGCCATTCAGCCGGCGTCCAGACCAGGATAAACGGATGGAAGAAATCACAAAAAAAGAAAGAAATAACAAGTCCAGACGGAAAACAACTCCACGTAACCGTGAACACAAGTGTAAGTCGTCGACTAGTGTGAATTCCAGGCAAATCCGTGGTCTGGCGGCATCCATAATGATCCAAAACAGTAGAGAAATGTAGACTCGCAGCCAGTTATGGTGCTATCTTTGCCAGATTTCACATATATTTATATTTATGAATGGAGGCTGCTTGGCATAGGGGTGAAGCAACCATTTCCCAATCCCAACGCACTAGGTTTGATTCCTACTTGTGTCCAGATTGGCAGACATGGGTTTTTTGCTTCTCCATGTACGGAAAGTAATGGCAACCTACCATACTGCACACTTTGCCAAGAATTTTATCAGCCAAAAATGTTGGCGGTTTTAAAAAGTGACATTCTGTAAAGGATATGCTACTTGCTTTATATATATATATATGAATGGTTTATACTTTTTTTTCACTCCGACAGAAGCATGAGAGACACACTGTAGTTGGTCTCTTTGTAGATAGCTTGTCAGAGCATTTATGTGTCTTTACATGATGAGACTATCAACCTCATTCCATCCACACACCCTCCTTAGAAGCATTATACAACCTGCATAGTAAGATACAGTGAACCTGTTCTTTCCTTCCCAATTAGAGATCCTAGAATACACCTGCAGGGAAATATATACTTGTTATGTAATTTTCTAAGAAGAACATACAACAAGTACGGACAAACAGACGAGAATATAAAAACAAGGATACAAAAAGCAAGAGCTGCATTCGGAATGTTGAAACCAAGATGGAACTCCAAGAAAATAAAAAGGAAGACAAAAATAAGGATTTTTAATTCAAATGTGAAGCCAATCCTGCAGTATGGAGTGGAAACCTGGAAGATGACCAAAAGCAATGACAGGAGACGGCAGGGTTTTGTCAACAGATGCCTGAGAAAGATACGTGGTATAAAATGGTTTGACAAAGTTACAAACCACAGACTGTGGGAGAGAGCTGGACAAGGTAAATTGGAACAGGAAATCTTAGGAAGAAAGTGGAGATGTTATACATTAAGAAAGCACCAGGCCAGTATCACCAGGCAATCCCTGTCATGGAACCCGCAGGGAAGGACAGGCATAGGCAGACCAAGGAATACATGGAGACGTAATCTGGAGGCGGAAGTAAAGAAAACAGGGAAAAACTGAAAGGAAGTGAAAAAGATTGCACAGGACAGAAGTACTTGGTGAGGGTTGGTTGATGTCCTATGCACTCCTGGGTGGATAGAAGGCAAAAGAGATTTAATTTTCTAAGAAGAATATATAACAACTGTTTTAAATTAACTCATATTTCAGTCAAACTGACTTTAAACAATTTAGATATCACAATGTTTAGTAGCATTTTGTGCAGTCAACATTCAACTAACCTCCTTGTTTCCATACATCTGGCTTCCTTTGTGGCTTTGGGATGACCCAGTAATCTTGTACAACTTTAGCCCACTGACTCATGTTAAAATATACCTAGGATGATAAATGGTACGTTACATAGATGATAAGATATGGTAGGTTTTATATAAATTACAACAAATAGTATGTCACATACTCCAAGGATGATAAATGGTATGTTACATAGATGATGAGATATGATAGGTGACATAAATTATGAGAAATAGTATGTCATATCCTTTAATGATGATCAATGACATGTCACATAGATATCTCATGATAAATGGTAAGATCATGATGATAAATCATATGTCACATACATCAAAGATGATAAATGGTATTTTATATAGAGGATACCTTTGACAGTATTGAAACTGCTACCGTAATAAATGCCCTAAGAAACCAGGGTATGGCCGAAAATTACACGAGGGTGATCGAGGAAATATACGTAGGCTGCAGTACGAACATTACTCTGTTCCACTGCCCAATAACTGTTCCACTAGCAAGAGGAGTGCGGCAGGGTGATACAATTTCTCCAAAGCTGTTCACAGCGGCGCTTGAGGACATCTTTGAACAGCTTAGTTGGGCTGATAGAGACATATATATATATATATTGGGAAAGGCCCACCTGCCTATGCTTTGCGAATGACATTGTGTTCATCTGGGACACCACAGAGGAGGCCTAACACTCCCTGAACGAACTAGATGAGGTCGGTAGAGGTGTCGGACTATTGATGAACAAAATGAAAATGCAATGTCTCCTAAACTCTTACTGCCGCAAACTCGAGATCAAGCCTTTAGAAGATGTCAGCGTCAACATATAATTGGGGCAAGAAATAAATCCTAGACCGAGAAATCTCAAGACAAAGCGTTGCAGCGTGGTCTAGCTTTAATAACGTAAAGCCTATATTCCAGCAGCTGAAAGACACCATGGCAAGTGCACATCTTTTCAATTCTGCGGTCATACCAGCGATGGTCTACGGATGTGAAGTATGGAATCTACGCAATGCGGATGCAGAGAAACTACGAGATACCCAGTGAGTTATGGAAAGACGCGTCCTTGGGATCTTGATCAGAGATCAAATTCTTATCTTCTTCTGCATTTGTTCTCAATCTCCTTCTACCAAGCCCTGAACAGGGCTTTACAAGTAGCTGGATCTAGTCCGGAGAACGGAATATGTTGTGTCTTTAGTTTACAGCTTGACTGTGATATTTGCACCTTTCGGTCCGACACATCCGTTTATTGTTAGATATCCAGATGTTGGATCAACTCATTCAGCAGAAAATATTCACAAACCTGAGCCCTGAAGGTCCGATAGAAGATGTTTCCTGGGTCCATGGATACAACTTTAGATATCAGGGCCAAAGATGCTTCCAATCTCTCCATTGTCAGACACTCATATGCAGCTTGTACAAGCTGTGCCTCCAATTGAGGATCTTTCTGTTAGACACATAATGACAACTATCATGGCAAGGATATTAGACAAGAAACTAGATTTGTTCTGAGCAGATACATTTTCTGTTAATGCACAAAAGTAAAGACTTGGACAACTATACTCTATATGCATTTAATTTTAAAAAACATCTAGTAAGGGCTATGCATGGTGCTAGCAACCTCATGTAAAACCAATGTAAGCACATAAGTAGTGCTTTGATATAAGCATCTAGCAAGGTGGTCAGTTGCTGTAGTAGACATTGCACATGTTAAATATTCCTTAGGAAAACACACGCAGAACAGGTAAATGGATCTTTACAACTTTCAGCAGAAAGTCTACCATGAACAACTCCATTAAATATGTTCTGTAGCTGAAACGATTAAGCCAATCGCAGCCTTATTTAATAAGGAATTATATAATAACTCAGAGTAAGTCTTACCATAAATAAATTGGGTTGGTTAGTAATTCAGGGTCATCCAGGTCCTTGGCTGTTTGTGCATCTTTGGTTATCTCCAAAGTTCTCTCCAGGCATGTCTGTCCTTTGATTTATTTCAGAATCTCCCATGTGTTTCACTTCTCTGAGACCTTTCTTGACGTCTCTTTGCTATATACTAGATTAGGCCTATCTTGCTTCTTCTTCCCCCCTGAGGGTTCCATATCAAGGAAAACTTAATTAATTTGAAGGTTCATTTTTTTAATATACATTATGCATGTTACACGAATACAGAATGTACAGTAACATGTTCTATTTAATTTTTAAAAATTGATTTGGATAAATAACGTACGAAGAGTCAAAACGGCTTATCAAAGCCAGATACATGACCAAATGGGAAACCGAACATACTGGTTACACCAAAAACGATGCCTATTACCAGTTGAACCGAAGAAAGCAGGTCGTTGTCTTCAGACTTCGCACTGGCCACAATAGACTGAGGTACCACCTATTCAACAAATTGAAGATAGGTGGTACCGACGAATGCCCGTGCGGTACTGGTAAAATGACCGCTGAACATCTGCTGCAGAACTGCCCGACATACGAGGATCAGAGAGAGCAGATGTGGCCATCACCAGTGGAACTGCAAGACAAGCTGTATGGCAGTGGCGACAGCCTCATGATGACCGCCGCTTTTTTCGAAAAAATAATGGTTACTGTCTGACTGTGTACGCAGAAGAAGAAGAAGAAGATTTGGATAAATGGCTATGCCTTACAGAAAGTATATCTCAATCTGCAGTCAAAATAAATGTTATTGACTGTTATTACTATCCAGTGAGAGAAGTCTAGTCCAATTGGCTCGGCTTGGCTTGACTTCGTTTGTTCTCAATCTCCAGCTACCAAACCCTGAAAAGGGCTTAAGTAGCAGAATGTAGTCCAGAGAACGGAATGCGTTGTATCGTAGTTTACAGCTTGACTGTGATATTTGCACCTTTTGGTCCAACACATCTGACTTCAGCAAGCATTTTCTGAGTCCCGGGTAGCATTCCCTCTTCGATCCCTTCTCCTTAGCCAGTCTGTTGCAGCCTGTTATCCAGGATCACTGTGTGGAGGTGTAGAAGGGTCTTGGCAGCTCTGGTTCGCTGGCCCTGATGCTAGCAGTCAGCTATGGGTCGCTGACCTCTGCAGCTCATCGAAGTTCATTTTTAGTCTCTTCTCATGGTATCTTTTGTCTATCTTGCTTCCTCTTCTCCTGTTTATTCCATGTCAGGACTTACTCAGCATCTTGATTCCCTCTAGTTCAATTTTGTCAACAACATTTCTTTGATTCTGTAAAAATGTCTCCCAATGGTACATGCTGGCATAAGTGCTAATTCTCTAATACTTTAACATAATCTCTAAATTTCCTATCTTACCTTCAATTTCAGTTGGTTATCCACATAAAATTCATCTTTTAAAATTGTATATTTGACCTCTAAGATTTCCTTCTCCATGTTAAGAAGCTGGTCATCACCAGGATAGATGCCTTGAGAGCAGAGAGAAACTGCAGAGTAACTCGAGTCTTCCTTGTCTGAATGCTCCTTTTGCTCCTGTGTCACATATATCATAGATACATTTACTTTTAAAAAATATGCATGATACGGATGTTATTGCACATGCAATAAATAATTTCAATTTGCAGTTTGTAAGCCAATCTTTAAACACAAATATTTCTTAATGACAATTTTAAATTTAGAAAATCATTAAACTGACATGAAAATGTTTGGTTGGTCAATGGTGTATAAGAATTGAGCTGATTTATAAAAAAAATTTTCAGAGCTTTGAAAATCGGGGCTCAGTGGTCTTGAGGTAAGGTGTCCACCTCGAGTGCTGGAGGTCACGGGTTTGAATCAGGGTGGAGACCGTGACTTTTTTACTTGAATTTTCTGGTTAAAAATTCTTCTGATCTCTGGGTAGTGAGATTGGACTCCCGTGTTCATTGTCAAGCACATAAAAAATACCTTGGCAGTTAGAAATCTAAAAGAGTAAGCTTAACAGTTCGCTGCCCGAACAAAAATTCTAGTTAAAAATCTACCCAAATTATTTATATCTTCCCCCAGGCATAGTAAGCTGCAGGAAGCTGCAAAATACCTACTACATATAGCCGAAGCCCTCGGCTACCTGGCAACAGAAATTAACATGCCTGTTTGAATACCAGGATTCCAAATATTCCAAGCTTTCAAAATCCATATTTTGCTTACTTTACATATATGGTGGTCATCTAGGAAATCTAAGAAACAGAATAGTAAAAGGCATCCCAAAAAACACTAAATGTGTGGCAAAACCAAAACACAATGTTGAATTGCACTCTGCAGTGATTCTTGATAGATGGCACTTACATGCCTAAAACCAAGTACTGGTTTTCTACTATTGTCACAGACTTTGCTCAATGACCTCCATGCATGTATAGTGAAAGCGTTATTGATGGTTATTGAGAGTTGAAAAAAAAATGATTTAGTTGGGACAGGAAAAGGTGATTTGTTTGCAGTCAAAACATTCCATAAAGGAAAAAGAGAAGAGTTTAAGTGAATACCTTCAAAATTAGGACTTGTAACTTTTTCAACTCCTCTGTAATGATTTTATTGCTAGGATTAATTTTCAGGCCATCCTTGAAGTGTTTTAGAGAATCTGTGAACATTTCCATCTGGCTGCAAGCCTAAAAACAGATTTCAATTGGTGTGATGGTGGTCATGCTGTCAATAATTTAATGATGATAGTGCCAGTAACAATTTTTGTGATGATTTTTGTGATGATACTGCTATATCTAATGGTGATACATCTGATGGCAGGGCTTGAAAGGATATTCAGCTCAGGTGCCATCTCCACATAGAAGATTGGCTGCAACGGATCTCCAATGTCCTCTGCTTCTTCTTCTTCTTCATCGTACGCTGTTTACAGCGATATTTACGTTGCACTGTTTTATTTTGTTAAGCCTGTGGCTCAGTGCATCCGATTTCAACAGGCGTTTCTGTAGGGATGCCCTCCTTAGCATTTGGCTGTCCCCAGCCTATCTGCAAGGCAGCAGTTGTTTTTGGTCAGAGTTGTCTCTCTTAGGGAAGTTGTCTTGCAGGATTAACGAGTCTTCCCCACTCGTGTCTATAGGGTTTGGCAATGATATGATATGATGGACTATGTACTAGTTTGTACTATCCCGGAAGAGAGGCAGTCCAGTGTGACTGTGTCTCAGGATCGTCACGTCCTGCCAGAAACGTAGCATATGCATGTGAGTGAGGTATCTCTTTGCTACCTTTATTTTCTCGGCTCATCTGCAGTGATGGCACGCCTAGCATTCCCCGCCACCTGGGACGTTGTCACAATAGGGCAGAGGTGCAATGTCCGCTGGACTGCATCTCTTCTGCGTCCATTGGGATGGCTGATAGCAGACAAAGGTAAAGAGCGAGGCAGGAGTGGATTCGACCGGGCCGGGCTGAGACGTGAGCCCCAGGTCCCAACCATATCGTGGCCTCCCATCACAGCGGTGCTGAGATTTAGGGCGGGATTCTGGCTTAGAGGCGTTCGGCCGTAGTCCCTCAGGTGGTAGCTTCGCACCATTGGCTTATCAGCCAAGCACGTGGACCAAATGTCAGCGACCTGCGATTCCTCTCGAAGGAGTGCATTTAACCAGGGGACAAGCCTGGTAATGACACGGAGATGTTGTTCGCCTGGTGTGCGGACATATCTCATGATCAAGGGTTGCGTCTCAACAGTTCGCAGTGAGGTGGCTGCTCTACTGCTTACGACACCCCGACCGAGAACTAAGTCTTTTACTGGTGGTTTCACACCTCCATGCCGCATGGGGTGAATATCGGGCAGCTTCCCGCCCACTTTGATCGGCGGACGGCAGAGACCTCTTTCTGCGGCTCGACCGGGTCGGGCTGGGACACGAGCCCCAGGTCCCAACCCTTTCGTAGCCTCCCATCGCAGTGGTGCTGAGATTTAGGGTGGGATTCCGGCTTAGAGGCGTTTGGCCGTAATCCCTCCTATGGTAGCCTCGCGCTGTTGGCTTATCAGCCTAGCACGTGGGCCAAATGTCTGCGATTTGCGATTCCTGTCCTCTGCTTCTTACTTTGACTGTACAATCTGTCAGGCTGTTCCCTGTCCATCTCTTATTGTTGACCTCCTGCTTAAAGCACTGTTTACCTGTGGCACGTTTAACCTCCACTTATTCTTCTAGTATTGTTTTCAACAAGGTCTAATGTCTTTCTATGTGATCAAAATATCGCAACTTGTGGACTCTTCCTTTAGTTCATAAATTTTCTTGGCATTACTAATTTCTTCAAGACTTCATTATTTCTTTTCTTTTCACAAGATTTGTCTTATCCTTCCATATATCCCCATTTCAAAGTGTCAGTTCTCTTCTCTTGTTCATTGTCCTAGTTTCTATGCCATACATTAAAGATGAGTGTATATAATACCTGATCATTCATATTTTTAATTTATGAATGAATTGTTTGGATACCAATATATTACTCATGTTGATGAAAACAAATTAGACCATACCTATTCTCTTCCTGAATTCCATTTCCCATTTTTCTTGATTATATTTCCAAGATGTGAGAAGCTCTTGACCTGTTCTAGTATGTGACGGCTAATTTCTGAGCCAACACTGGCGCTAAGGAGTTTGTACTTTATCGTCGTCACTTTCAGCAGTGAAAAGGTCTGTGAACATATTGGAGCACCCAGGTACAATGAGATCAGTTCTATCAACCATTTTCCATTTCCATAGTTTTAGTTTTCGCAAACGTCAATCCATAAAACTTACTTTTGTTCTATACTTGAATTACCATTTCCTGTATTTCTTGTTCGCTTTCACCCAGCAGAACTGTGTCATCTACATATCTAAAGAGATGACTTAATAGTTAATAATACAATCTTCATAAAACTGATTCACAGGAGTATCAATAAAAAGAAATTTGAAGAAACAGACAAATCCTGACCTTTCCACATAAAATACAGGCATCAATAGAATTTTGGTCTGAAGCTTTTGCGATCTTTCCATCGTCGAGGGCCAAGCTTTGATTTTTAAGTTGGAGGAAGCACTCACCACGGGCACACAACCACCTGAATTAAATCATTTGTATTTTAACACAATCTGGCATTCCAATTAATGATTAAATTGAAATTTATTACTTTCAGTTGTCTTTCCTGTTTGTTACTTAATTCATTTGATTATGATATGAAAGTCAGACATTGTTGGAACTGTTTTGAATTTGGTGACCCCCACTGAACATTTAAATTGATTAACTATTTATTTTAAATTTGTGTGTAGAAAAAGCCCAGTTACTTGGAAGTAACACATATTTTGCAGTAAATAATAAATTATTTATTTTGTTATTTTAAAATGTGTGTACTTTTGTATTTTACAACCTTCCAATTTTGACCCGGTGCAGAACATTAAATTACATTTACAAACAAAATAACCACCATTCCTCACTATAAATATGTTTTCATTAAAACAGCTTGACAATGCGCGAATGAATACTGGCAGAAACTGTGTGAAGAAATTCCGCTAAATGCAGGGAAATATCCAGGGCATGTATAGAGGCATAAAGATGACATTGGGCCCTACTGCATGAGGTGCTGCCCCCCCTGAAATCTCTCACAGGTGTGAGAATCATGGACCATGACGAGCAGATCGCCAGATGGGTAGAGCACCACTTTGAGCTCTACTCTCGGGAAACGGTGGTCACTGATGAGGCTTTGTGCAGACTACAGGTACTGATCATTATGGGGGAAATTGACAGACCACCTACTCTGGATGAGTTTGATAAGACTATCAACTACCTATCTAATGATAAAGCATCAGGGGGAGATGATATCCAACCCGAAGCCATCAAATGCGGGAAATCCGCACTAGCTCAGCCGATGTTTGATCTTCTATGCCTCTGCTGGAGGGTAGGTGCATTTCCCCCAAGATTTGCGTACCGCGATCATTGTGACTTTACAAAAACAAAGGTGACTGTGGGGACTGCAATAATTATATAGGGATCTCATTTTTGAGCATTGTTTATCACATGGAAGACGAGAGGTTGCCAAAGGATATCCTTTATGGAGAGTTAGCCATTGGAGTTGGAAGAATCGACCGTCCCACACTGCATTTCAAGGACGTATGCAAGAGGGACTTGAAGTCATGCAACATCCCATCCGAGGGCTGGGAAGAAATTGCTCAGGATCAAACCATCTAGAGACAGTCAGTTGGAGGGGGCATAGTGACTGCTGACACTCGTAGAGGTGTTTTGGCTGCAGAGAAAAGAGAAAGACTAAAGAGATCAAGGAACAGCCAGGCAAGTCAGCCACCTCAGTATGGTTGTACAATCTGTGGCAGGGACTGTCACTCGCGGATCGGCCTTTACAGCGATAGCAGACAGTGTTCAAATACAGGAAACAGAGCTGGACAAAACTTACAGGGTGTCATGTACATAGTCTATAGAGACTGAGACACCTATGATGATGTCACTGTGACCCAACAGCACCTAATGGTGTGTTGACATTTGTAAACGAAGAAATATCACAGTATTTTAACAAATCATTTGCAAATACTGTCGAATGAAATCAAGTATTATAAAAATCAATCTTCTGATGTAAGATTGTGAATATTTTGTTGTTTCTCAGTATATGCAGTTTAATTTTCATTTCAAGTAGCTCCAACGTTTCTTCCAGATCCGTTGTTCAGACATGGTATAGATTATGATATTTTTTACTATATATGTTTATTTATTTATTTTAAAAAATTCTACAGGGGACAGCGTGGGCTACTGGTTAAGTGATATGGCTCACAATTCGAAGGTGCTGGGTTTGTTTCCCAATTACAGAACCCGCGTTACCCAAGAAAAACAAACCCTTAGAAAATGCAAGAGGGAGCAGACCCTTACATAAAATGCATGCCGAAGTCGGATGCACTGAACGACAGACAAAAAATAAAAACATAGTGCAATGCACATCACCATGGGGAATAGAGAAATAAAGCAAATGAATTTTAAAAATATATATTTTACAGCAGACATTTAATGTGAAGTTAGAATAAATTACTGCAATTATATCGTTATTTAATAATGTATTTAATATTTGGTTATCTTAATTTTTTTCACAAGGAATGCACCTAAAATGAAAAAAATCCATCTTAGCATGAATTGCACTCTGTCCCCTCTTCATACGTGAACTTTCAATAACTTGGATAGAACTTTTAAAATTGAATATGCAATAACAAAACAGTTATTCCTATTTGTATATAATGGTACTGACAGATCTTGTGAATTGGTCCTACCTGGAGCAAGTAAAGTGTACACTTTATACAGATAACCTATTTTGTTTTGAGGCTGACATTCATAATGATTTAGATAATAAACATTCAACTATCCTGCGAGAGAAATGTGCAAGTGTGTTGCAGATTACAGTAGATTTATTTAACCCTGATGTTGCTGCAAATGGTGGAAATATATTAAAGTGAAATTAACTAGTTGTATACACAATACAAAATCATGTATAGATCCACTTCAATCTGAATGTTGATCTTTCTAATATTTAAATGTAAATGTATCCTATTTAGCCTTGCAGTGAAATGAGATTGTGTTACTCAGGATAAGTTTGATATGATTGATAAAACACTACATATAAATGTCAACAAAGTCAACTTTACCCATGATTGAAATATGGAAGACTGTCTACGGTAACTTGTATAGAGCAGGGACATTATAAATCAATTTCCAGAATTACCATTTGTCATAGACACATACCTACTGCAGATCTGCCCAACAAAGACAAAGGCAAATACGGCTGTCCATCGTAGACGATGATGGCATAATTAATTTTGCTAGCGCTATTTTTAGTAAGGATTAACTGCGCTACATTTTAACCTCACTCTCTCGTCTCGTGCCGCCCGACCCCAGTGGCAAGTCACGGACAAGATGACTAGGGGGGAACTACGAGATGCAGGGGACTCCGCATCAAGCACTCATGAAAAAGACGGCGGAGTTCGGAGTCGAACCCACACCACCTGATCACGAGGCCGACGGCTTAACCACTTCGCCACGGAATCCCTAATTTGTGAACAGATAATAGTTCCCTGTATCAAAAATAAATAGTCTAGTGATGAACAGAAGTTATTGTATGTGAAATGCCGAGTTACATTCATAACAACATTACATATGGAATCAAGATGCTGAGCAGAGCATGAGCTGCAGCGGTCAGCGACCCATTGCTGACTGCTAGCGTCAGGGCCAGCGAACCAGAGCTGCCAAGACCCTTTTACACCTCCACATGGCGATCCTGGATAACAAGCTGCAACAGAGCAGACTGGCTAAGAAGAAGGAATTGAAGAGGGAATGCTAACCCGGTACTAAAAAAATTCTTGCTGAAGTCAGATGTGTTGGAACGAAAGGTGCAAATATCGCAGTCAAGCTGTAAACTACAACACAACGCATTCCGTTCTCTGGACTACATTCTGCTACTTAGGCCCGTGTTAGGGTTTGGTAGCGGGAGATTGAAAACGAACAAAGCCAAGCCCTATAATATATGGCCTGACCTTTTACACACTATTGTAAATAACGTGTGTGTTTTGTCATACATCACTCCAACTCTTTTGTTATGACAGTGTTTGTGTGAATGATAGTTTGAATGTAGAAAAGGGCATTTGCTGAATTTAAATGTGGGTTGTCCTTATTTTGTCAAGTGATATTCATTGTTAAAATACAGCATGTGTAGGTAAATTGCATTAATAAGATAATGACATTATTAATTGTATTTGTGTAATTTGAGTGTATAATTAAATTTCATTTGTGGAATGTAACATTGTCACTATCTTAAATAAGGTTAATTTTATATTAGCAATTATGTTTACACAACAGGGTAGAAGAGGAGTGACTAAGCAGTAAGTAAGTTATACTGGCAACTTAAAAAAATTAGCTAATAAGCCAATTTTGTTCTTTCAGTAATTTATTTTTACAAAATGTATTTTATGTTAAATAAATTGTAAAAATAGACATTGTGTAGATTGGTTTATTGCATCCCATATGTTTTGATGTGTCAGTTAAATGACCAAATAGAATTTCATATTATATTGACATAGCATAAACTATACAGGATTACATGACCTTATTCAGCACAAGTATTGTGATGTAAATAAAATATATTGTTCATATCTCAGCTCCCTTGACTTTGCAATATACCATGTCATTTATTACAATTTTACTTCTGTGTTTACTCTAAATGTTTAGAAATTAATACAATTCTTGATTCAGATGATTGTCCACATTTCAAAATAAAAATGCACCTCAAACTTTGAAAACTGTAAAAATATTGGGCCATTTTTACAGTTATTTTACACAACTTTATTGTCTTTTAAGTGTATAATTTGGATAGTCTTTAGTGCTGCCATGTATTACCATTAGAACCAAATTTCACTGGTCACACACTGTTATTGAAATTAATAGATAGGATTACACAACTTTACATAATTCATAAAATATTTTGAGTTCAAAAACAGTTTACAAGGGAAGTAAGTAAAAGATCATCATGGACGCTTTGAAATATTAACTAGCAGGTATAACAATCATGAATATTCATAAACCGACTGAATACTCCCCATCTAATGTCAGTTTATTTGCAGAAAACATCCTAATTAAAATGGCAGTAAGAAGGCCAAGGACACCCCAGATTGTGAATAAATAAATAAAGGCAAACGTAAGATGTGTAGATTGGCTAAAGCAATGTGGATTGAGAATAGATGCACATTAATAGAAGATTTGGAAGTTATACCCACTATCAAGTCATGCATGAGGAAATAAGAATTATATCAAAAAATAAAAATGGGATCAAGATACTGAGCAGCGCATGAGCTGCAACGGTCAGCGATCCATAGCTGACTGCTAGCGTCAGGGCCAGCGAACCAGAGCTGCCAAGACCCTTAATGGATGTTTACATGTTCTCACATCCTACATGGTACTACTTACAGTGAAAGCAGATGCCAGCTAGTTAAGACTCTTACCTCACAGAATCTTCAGGCGAAAGCTGTAGCAGCTGTGTGTACTTTTTCACAGCATCCGAGAATCTGCCAGATCTGACATCCGCCTCTGCCTGGCTCTCAATCTGGTTTGGTCCACTGGCCATCTTAACTCTCAGCTCTTTATTAAAATAGCAATACCTTTATAAATACCTATTGGTCCCTCAGCTTCACCTCAGGCTATTACCTATGTATGTTTTATCGTCCTTTCTAAACCTAAAATCGGAGACGACGTGGGCTAGTGATTAAGTCACACGTCTCCCAACCCAAAGGTGCTGGGTTCGCTCCTCAATCACAGCACCGACCATTACCCCAGGAAAGCAAACCCTTAGAAAATGCAGGAGGCAGCAGTCCCTTGCATAAATGCGTTGCCGAAGTCGGATACACCGATCCGACAGGCGCAAAATTAAAACACAGTGAAAAGCACACCGACTTGGGGAAATGGAGAAATAAGGTGAACGCAAAGAAATAAAAATAAATAAAACTTAATTTTGAGGTGAAGTTTGGTCTGTATGATAAGATAATCTCTAGCACTTAAATGTCTACTGACTGGTAATATGTTGGAGGTATGTGTTCATATTCACATGTACATATCTGATTCGTGCGCATTCTTCTTCTTCTTCTTCTTCGTTCTCAATCTCCCGCTACCAAACCCTGAAAGGGCTTAAGTAGCAAAATGTAGTCCAGAAAATGGAATGCGTTGTGTCGGAGTTTACAGCTTGACTGCGATATTTGCACCTTTCGGTCCAGCATATTCGACTTCAGCAAGCATTTTTTGAGTACCGGGTTAGCATTCCCTCTTCGATCCCTTCTCCTTAGCCAGTCTGCCCTGCTGCAGCCTGTTATCCAGGATCACCGCGTGGAGGTGTAGAAGGGTCTTGGCAGCTCTGGTTCGCTGGCCCTGACGCTAGCAGTCAGCTTTGGGTTGCTGACCACTGCAGCTCATGTGCTGCTCAGCATCCTGATCCCCGTGCGCATTCAATTTCATGCCTACTAGTTCAAATGTGCTTCAATGAAAACGTGGCATTTTTTTCCTTAAAATTGGTTAAGAAAAATTGACACACAACTATTTCATTTTTCGACAGTCTCCAATGTGTTCGATAACAAATTTCCAGCGCGTGCCTTAGCAACTGAACTGCCAACTTACATAACTATGACACTCATTCGAATTTCTTTAGCAGTTAAAGGTTTTAATTTGAAGCCCCCTCGTATATAGATAGACAATCGTGGCTCTAATTTACTTTTAGCCTTGGTATTAATATTAAATTAATTTAACAGACTTTCTATCAAACCACGATAATAAATTGTACATTATCTTTTCACTTTTTGTGTGCATGCCCTCTCTTTTCAGCATTGTCTCACCTTAAAAGTGTATTTCGATACTTTTATTTTCATGAGTTGTCCGAAAAGATAATTTAAGATGTATAGGAGAAATATTCACCGAAGCTAATTAGTCACGCAGCAACAGTCCGTGTAAAACATTAATTCATTCGTATCATTTAACATATTGGGGCCGAGGATGCAGAAATTAATATCTAACAGCAGCCAGCGACTCGTGGCGGGCTGGCATCAGGGGCAGTGACCCAAAACTGTCCTAGACTCTATTCTGCCTTCGAGTGGTGACCCTTAAAACAGGCTGCGAACACACATCCAGGCTAAGAGATTAGAAATCGAAGAGGGAAAGCACAAAATATACCGAGCTAAAATCGGATGTCGGACCGAATGGCGCAGATAACGCATCCTCGTTGTAAACTACGATATCATCATCATGTAGTATGTGCTTTGTAGAACGTCGCTCTCGTCAAAGCCAGCCGATATGAATCTCGGTCTGCAGTCAATCTTCCCACCTGCTCCATATTCATGTTTCGAGTATTATTGATATCTTGTATCCACCTTCGCTTTTGTGGACCTCTGTGGCGCCTTCCAGTACCATGCCCTCCATGACAGTTCTTTCCAGTCCGTTATAACGTTTGATATGGCTGAAAAAATTCAATTTCTGAAACATAACATTGTTTATGAGCCATTTTTATAGTTTATGTAAACTACGACACAACGTTCCAAACGTCCTGTTCGGGACGAACGCCAAAGAAGACGAAGAAGATGAAGAATATTTACAATATTCAAGTAAACAGCAGACAGAGCAGCCATGCACACCCAAACACATTCACTTGCACTCATACACACATATACCACAAACGCCAAAGAAATACACTCGTACACAGTAATATCGTGTTTCTCGTGCAATTGAGATCTACAAACGCAAATAGTACACAAGCAGCAATTCCCCCCCCCCCCCTTGTTTCTTAGCATCTTAAGTCAATCAAGCTATCTTGAACAGTGGGACTTTTTACATCAAAACCAATATTCACGTTACATATTGATCACCAAATAAGCAAGTCTTCTTAGAAGTTACAACTAATATTTTCAATATTTGATAGGTAGCAAACTGATCAATTTAACTATACAAACTACAGCACAGAATACTTGTACGAGCTCAGAACGCTATGGCCTCAACACATTAGCTTCAAGAATCTCGCGTTGGTTCTCTTGTGTTGTTTAAGAGTGGTGCATGAACACAGGTAATGTTTGAGTGAGTGCCTCCTGTGTCTATTTTTAGTGCTCGGAAGCACATAGGCCAGTTCTGGAGGTCTGCTAGCAGCAAGCAATGTGTGGTTTCGTTTTCTGCAGTGATTTGAGAGTATCAGGTACAGTTTTACTGCAGCACACATTGGGAGCCACAAAATGTTAACTGAACTTGTTTATACGAGTTACCTCTACTTCACTTAATCTAACAATAACTATGTGCATCAAATCTATTCTTGAAGGCATAAACCATAAACTAATAAACTACTTTAGATTAAAGTTGGCCAGGCATAAACTTACCTTCCCCCCCCCCCCCCCCCCCCATATTATAGTCAGTGGCAATGCGTTCCAAGCATTCACCACTCTGACTAAAAAACTACTTCCTAATATCTAATCTGGGCCTTTCCTTAATTAATTTGTAAATGTGCCATCTTGTTCTTGTAGCCGGCTGTACTTCGAAAAACTTGTTATAGTCTAATTTAACCTTTCCGTTGATTATTTTTAAACCTATTTTAAATCACATCGAATTCCTCTCTTTTATAAACGCTGTAGATCGGATTTTCTTAGCCTATTTTCATAACTATAATTTCAAAATGCCACTATCAGTTATGTCCCTCTTTTTTGAATCCTTTCCAGCATGTTTATATCTCCGCTAATGACTCCACCCCCGAAGACAGTACTCCAATCTAGGTCTAACTAATAATTTATACAATTTGAAGGGGAACTGAAACGCTAGTCCAGTCAGGCAAAATATACTGACCAGGACGTTGCGTCAGGGTCAATACACTGACCAAGACCACAATCTATGTAGCGTTCACAGGAAACAGGCTATTTTCAATGCAGCCTGGCTGACGAGATGTGGATCGATCGATGTAATCCCCGTAGTAGTGAGCGCCACGCAGCTGAAGCTAAGCATAGCACAACCGCCTGGAGGACCGCAGTCCATCTTGATCAGCATGATTGGGATGTGAGGAAAGCTACTACAACCCGCCACTTAACGTCCTTTTCATGCGCACAAAAGAGTCAACTTACTCATTGTGGGCATTAAGCAACAACACACAGTTTGAATATCACTTACATGCTCCTATATTTTTTATTTGTTTTATCATACCTTCCATTGCATTTGCCTTTTTCACGGCTACCTAGACTTGCTCACTCACCTTACCTGTATGATCTATTACAACCTGGACTTGCTCACTCACCTTACCTGTATGATCTACCTGGACTTGCTCACTCACCTTACCTGTATGATCTACCTGGACTTGCTCACTCACCTTACCTGTATGATCTACCTGGACTTGCTCACTCACCTTACCTGTATGATCTACCTGGACTTGCTCACTCACCTTACCTATATGATCTAATATAACCCCTAGGTCCTTATCCTTTTCTATCTTAACTTCATTATACTGGTTTAGAAGGTTCTATATGGCCTGTTTACAACCATGTATTTCACGTCCCGGATACCGAAAATACTGTGAGCATCCAATCTATTTTTGAATGCATTAACTGACTCTGCTTCCACTACATCATGCGACAATGCATTCCAAGAATTCATCACTTTGACTAAAAAAAATATTTTCTAATATCTAATCTAGGCCTGTCTTTAAACAATTTGTAGCTGTGCCCCCTTGTTCTTGTAGCCAGTCGTACTTTCAAAAACTTCGTATAGTCTAATTTATTCTTTCCATTTCTGAATTTATACACTTGTATTTGGTTACCTCGAGTTCTTCTTTGTTCGAGACACTGAAGACCAGTTTTTTTAAGTCTTTTCTCATAACTATAACTCTGAAACCACGCGATCATTTTTGTAGCTCTTATTTGAACCCTTTCCAACATGTTTATATCCAATCTATAATATGGACTCCCCTCCTGAACACAGTACTCCAATTTAGGTCTCAGTAATGATTTATAAAATTAAATATTATTTCCTTGCTCGTATGTGAAATGTTTTTTTAAAATCATGCTCAACATGGCATTATCCTTTTTCACTGCCACCTGGACTTGCTCCCGCACCTTTCCTGTATGATCTATTAAAACTCTTAGGTCTCTTTCCTTGTTAGTGTCCTAATATTGTTCTCTCCCATCCTGTAATTATATTCATTATTGGATCTTTCCAAGTGGAGTACTGTACATTTTTCTACATTAAACTCCATCTGCCAGCTCTCAGATCATTTTTGAATCTAAATCTGTCCTAATATTGCTATGAGAGTATCCCTTACAGTATGATAAAAGTTTGAGCTGCGCTCACGATTAGCTCCGGTGTTTGTGTCTGTTTCGGATGTTCTCAAGTTTCTGAACGGATTAATATATGTACTGATCGTTGCCCTGTAGAGCTGCTTTACTGCGACTGTGTGGGCTCAATAGGCGACTGCAGAGAGATAATATGAATTTCGCTTTGTTAATTAATAACTATTTGACTAATATTTCATGTCAGACTCTCTGTGCTACTTATCTTTAGCACATAAGAGCATTACTAAATGCGCTGTGCTAACCCTCATCTCCCCCCCCCCCCCCTATGTAATTTGTATTACGGATTTTTGGTTATCGTCTTGTGTGTGTCTTTAGAGTAAGCCTACAGTTTTAAGTAAAATACTTTTGCATTAAATATTGAACATTCTTTTGCAAACCAAATTTCTGTTTTAAAAAAAAAGAAGAAGAAATATGCCCTCTTGAGCTACAGTAAGTGCACAGCTTGTGATTAATACGATTATTAACATTTTGATTTCGTTGCGAATTCAATCTCTGGTAAACTTTAAACAGAAATGAAACGGCGGCATGCGTGGACGGAAGATCATATTCATAAATACCCGCCTGTTCTAACTATAGATCTGACAGGCAACCCGGAACTACAATGTGAAGGAGAAAATTGCAGAATTGTTTAAATTATTTCATTTAAGAGAAAACTAAAAGCTTCATTGTAAAACAAGTGATGTCAGCAATATACAATAATGATAATGTATCAAACTATGACATAATTGTGAAACAGTTGAAGTAAACTAATAATGTATCTACTTTTTTTAGCAACTGAGAAAGTGAGATTCTTGCAATGGGAATTGTATTATAATTATTATTCAACAGCAGTGTGTTGCCTCTTGCCATTTTATAAATATTTTCAATGTAACTACGATGGATGCATATACTAATGCCCACATTTAATTTATGTTGTAAAAATATGTCCGATAGTGAACCTAGCAGATAGGTATGTTGACGGGATTGGTTTGTTGACAACAACATTCAAAATTTGTAAACAGTGAGATCACGTGATCTACCGCTTACACGCGCAGATGTCATATATCAGTGACCTCAGCCAGGCATGTCACGTCAAGAATCAGCGTCTCAACCAATCAAATCACAGCCAGGTCACTATTCTTCATGCTATGTCAGCGTGATGAAATTAATACGCCATGTTCTATTTTCATCATACAGAAAAAGATGTTATTCCAGGACCAACTTTTACATTTTATATAAACAATAAGTTATATAAATCTGTAGCGTTGTTTTTTTAATGATCGATCGATTTATTTATTTCTAAAAACATAAATTTGTTGTTCTTAAGAAACTTTATTTCGTGTGCGTAACGTGGCCCCGGTGCTTGGTAGTGGTGTGGCTGTAGAGGAAAACATAAACAAGTCTGCTCATTCAGGCTCCACGCTTGAAGACTGGTCGGTTTTAGAGGTCTGTTGTTGTGGACGTGTTTGTCTGGTCATTTGTTTTACAACAAACACACGATGCCTGTACTCCTGAAAAATGAAAGCACCGCAATTTACCCAGCTGTAGATGTCGAAGCGCTTGTCAACGAAGTTAGAGAACGTTTGTGTCTAAAAAGTCGAGAGAAGTTGTGCTCACAGCAGCGAAGTGCTCCGTATCGCATTGGCCGCCATTCTGCCACTTTCGAGAGCTCGAAACATTATTCATCGCCTGAGTTGTGCGTGTACCGTTGCAAACAAAGACTTAAGAGTTCATATACTGCGGGTTCGTGTGGCAGAAGCCAGTCTTCCAGACTTAGAGACAACCAAACTATTGAGAACCCACGTGATTTGTTGGAAAAACTTATATCCGAAAATTCTCTCATACAAGAAGCGGTTCGGCGTCTGCAGTCGCAGACAACGCCAACGACCAAAAGGATTTTTTCCTTTGTGGACGCCGATTCTTGCGACTAGTTCAGTAACTAGAATCCCATTATTATTATACCATGAAGTTTGATCATTTATCAGCATTCATTTCACTTCCATAAGACTCAAAAACAATTCTTAACAAAGGACTAGATCGTGTAATCTATAATGCGAGTCCAACCTAACTGGAAACAACAACAAAACGGAAATGGATACCAGCTTGCGAACCACATCACCTGTGTATTTTTCAAGAGGCCGTACCGTACTTGATATCGTTGAATTTTTTAGCAGTGTTTTCATCAAAGATACGCTATTGTTGTTTCGCTTCTCAATTGAGGATATCTACCACAAACATCTCGGATTCCAGTCTCATCCAGTTAAAAGGACTGATCGAGCCAGATCATTTTTTTGTCTTTCTCCTTGGAGGACAACAATACTAATATAACTAGTACTGTTCTTGACTTTAAAAACTAGAAGACCAACTGATTTATACCACAAGATGTTCAACAAAACGAGCAGATTATGTGATACCGTCATTACCCTTCATGTTCACAGCCTCATTATTGCGACTAGTTAAATGTTTCACATTCTTTGCTGTGTGTAATAACGTGTATTTTCAAGCCAGTTACATATGTTAATAAATCTGGCTTTATTTTGTTTGACTGGTGTCTTTGGCATTGAGTGCTTGGTTTGAGAATGAATTAGTTTTGGTTGGATAATTTTTCACTGGTAATTTAATCAAATTCCATATAAAAATTGTAATTATCAATATTTGAATCTCATATTTTGTCATGTGTATCCCATCCCTGCATTCTTGTATTATAACTTAAACTCAATTTCCTGAGTTGTAGCTTTCAACACAAAACAATCCATTAGGGGTTTTCATTCAACAATTGTTATGCATTTGTGTTAAAAAACCCCAACATGTGTTTTAGAACATTTCAAACTGTCATCATTAATCATATTGTTCTGTTTTTGAGTACAAAGTTTCTACCCTATTTTTAACAAATAATGATTTCATATTGATAATCATGTAATAGATGTTTGTAGCACAAATGTTATTTATATCAATTTTTTTAATAGTTCTTGCAGCATTTCTAATGTTATTTTATTGTTATAAACTTTGAAACAAACAAACTGCAATCTTTGTTTTTTGTCTTCATGTTCTGTGTGTTAGTCTATCATTCATGATGTTATTCAGTTGTCCTGTGTGCATTTGGTCCTGACATTTCAATGTTCTGAAGGTTGTCTTTTTTTAAAAATTGTCTTTCCTTTTTGTCATTTTAAAGATTAGTGACAGATTCATTGTTTTTTTTAGCTGAAAGACAGATGCTTGGCTTAGCTTCATTCGTTTTCAATCTTCCTCTAACAAACCCTTAAAAGGGCTTAAGTAACAGAATGTAGTCCAGCGAACTGAATGCATTGTGTCATAGTTTACAGTTTGACTGCGATATTTGCACCTTACCGTCCAACACATCCGACTTCAGCAAGCATATTTTTAGTACCGGGTTAGTATTCCCTCTTCGAAACCGTCACCTTAGCCAGTCTGCTCTGCTGCAGTCTGTTTATCCAGGATCCCTGCATGGAGGTATAGAAGGGTCTTGGCAGCTCTGATTCGCTGGCCCTGACGTTAGCTGACAACTGCAGCTCATGCACTGCTCAGCATCTTGATCCCAGACAGATTTTTAAAAAGAACATATCATAAATAGGTTACCGAGTATATCACAAGGCAATTCAAGTTTATTTAAGTCTTCTTCTTCGTTCATTCTCAATCTCCCTCTGCCAAACCCTGAAAGGGCTTAAGTAGCAGAATGTGTTGTCGTAGTTTACAGCTTGACTGCGATATATGCACCTTCAGCGAGCATTTTTGAGTACCAGGTTAGCATTCCCTCTTCGATCCCTTCTCCTTAGCCAGTCTGCTCTATTGCAGCCTCTTATCCAGGATCACCGCGTGGATGTGGATACAGAACTTGACAGCACTGGTTTGCTGGCCCTGATGCTAGCAGTCAGCTATGGGTCGCTGACCACTGCACCTCAGGCACAATTTAATGTTGGTGGATTTTGTGTCTTACAAATGGGTTAACGTGATGAGAATCCAAAATGATATTGGAGACTAATAGTACATGTTTATGAGCTTCTGATTAGTATCCCAAGACACTACTTGTTCTAGCACACCAGGTGCTGTGTACAAGACTGAAATCTACATGAAGTTTCTTACAGGCTGGTTCTGGTAAACGGCGCATCGAAAAATTAACTTATGCAGGATCAAGCTGCAGAAGGAAACAGTGCCATAAACCACTTCCCTTAAGCATAATGAAAGTCAGTGCCTGTAATTAGATAGACTCCGATCTGATGTATGACGATGTCGAAAGAGATGGGGACACCGGGATGATGAGACATGGAGCAACACAATACCCAAACAATCTGATGATCTGCAGAAACCTTCTGGAAAAGAGCAATATGGATGACATGGTGCAGGGGAATGACAATGCAATCCACGTGGCTGACCAATGGAAACATGTCTGACGTGGTGCCCGTCAAACAGAAAGTAAGTCAGTACTTGTTCTAACACTCATAAGTTAAAAGAAAATGAAGGCTCTGGAATAGAGAATTCACTGAAATCAGATGAGATGAGAAATACAAGAATGTTATGCCCATGTCAAAATGGGCGGGACAAAGTTAAGTGAAGACTTGTACTGCATGTGGATGGTGCAGAAGTACAAAACCATGTTTGGTCATCTCATGATAATGCAATTTGATAACTACCACAGTCTGCACTAACACAAGAAGCCTATGTAGATGAATAGATGTCAAAACAGAAATCTACAAGATTGGCTTACAATGACTGACCCAAAAACACTTGACCAAAGAGAGGAAACTTCATCTACTCATGACACGTATGTAGACAGAAAAAGTCAAGGAGAGCACTGCACAACTCAATATTCAGGAACATAAAACTTTAATATTTCAGACCATAATATGACATTTCCTAGCACGATAATGGATAGCTCCAATTGCATAATAGTTACCATTCAGAAAGTTGGAGATATTCTGACAGTAGAGGAACGCTTAAATATTTACAAAGTTCCATCTAATAAATAGGCCAGATGCTGAACTACCCACGTTTCTGATCCAGAAGGTGGCACCTTACTTGAACTCCAGATCTAGGCTTCATCACTCACAGGGATGCAACCACAGGTCTATAAAGTTGTATATATATGTTCAGCTCTATGGCAGTGTCGACAGCCTCAGGATGACAGCTGCTTTCTTCTAACAAATACAGGTTGACGTCTGACAACGTACGAAGAAGAAGTATATATATGTTCACGGTTACAAAAAAACTGTTGAAACTACAAATGAGTGGTCTGGGAAGAATTTGCTATACTCATAGACAAGATAAGGCCACCAACACAGAAAACAGCAGTATGACAACAATTATTGGAAGCCCTCAATATAGGTGTTCTGTAAGCATGGGGGGGGGGGGGGGGGGGTACTACGCCAGTCCAAGCCACATTGAAGTCACACAAACAAAACATTGATAAACAATAGATACATAATACACATGTATCAGACGAACACATAATTGGTAATTTAACAATTGACAAAGTGTTAGTAGCCATGAATAAACTCACTAAAGAAAATTAAATCAACAGGAAAAGATGGGATAACAAATTAAATGTTTATAAGTTTTGGTACAAAAAGTAAAAGAAAATTGTACAGCAGGTGAGGAAGGAGGCTGTATTGCCAAGAAAGATAAAGACTTAACAAATAAAAATGACTACCGCTAATGGTTTACTTGGATGTGTGGGAAAACTTAAGGAACGCATTATAAGTACCATATTCATTTGGTACATGGAAGAGAGACATCTTTTAATTTCACAACAAGCGGGAACCAGACAACAACGACCAGCTGAAGATCAGATCACCCAATTTGCTAAAAAAAAAATGAAGATGCTTTCCAAGACAACAAAAAAACGTACACTAGTGGTATAGAACAAAAAAGTTATGATAAAGTATGGAATGAGGAATTGGAAGTAACGCTGCGTAGAAGTAAGATTTTGGAGAAAATGTGGGAATGGATCAGTCATTATCTTGAAAACAGAACAACTATAGTTCAAGGACAGACTAGCCGAAATATGACAGGACCAGAAGTGGCACAGTGGGAGTCCTTTACCTCCTTCACCCTGCTCTATTCCCCACTTATATCAAGGATATAACGGAAAACTTTCCTAAAAGTGCACGCCACTCTGTTTTTGTAGATGAGTTAGCCTTGTAGATTTCTATCAGCGGCACAGGGAAAAGTTGAAGAATTAATAACTATAACGTTATTTCTAATGACTGAAAATACAGAGTGATTCTCATTAAATAAATCTAAAGGAACTGAGAGTACAGTAATACCCTATAAAATAATTTACCAGTTACTATATAAAATAATTCACCAGTTCAAGAGTTTTGAAAGAGTTGTTGTTTCGAATGCCTATAATGAGTAGGTTACTCTTATGTGCCTCTTTAAAAGGGCGTTAAGTGACGGGTTGCAGTAGCTTTCCTCATATCCCGAGCATGCTGATGAAGGTGGACCGGGATCCTCCAAGCTGTTGTGCTATGCTTGCCTCATCTGCGTGTCGCTCACTACTACGGAGATCACGTCGAACCTCGCCTTGTTAGCCAGACTGTTATCCTCGACAATAGCCTTTTTCCAGGACGACCAATGAGAAGGTCATGTGAGGGTCTTGGTCAGTATATTTCTCCTGACCCTGGCTAACATTCTCTGATCAGTGTGTTTTGCCTGACCAGACGTTAGCCTCATAGTCCCTTGTGATAGAGTAGATTACCTAATTACAACATTCTTGGTAGACATATTGTCAAGGAAAGTTACTTGAACGTGACAGATGTTGTAACATAGACAATGAAGGCGCCAAGACGTTTGCCAGATTTAGATACAGGAGCAAGTGGGAAGCATAACCACGGTTCAACAACCAAATGACCCATATTACCAGCTCAACAGGTGGTCATCTTTAGACTTCGCGCAGACCACAACAGACTGAGATACCATCTGTTCCACAAACTAAGGATATGACATACAGAGGGATGTGTCAGCGTCCCTGACAAAATGGCTGCTGAGCATCTGCTACAAAGGTGACGAACAACAGCGAAAGCGCGCAGAGCCATCATAAATATAAGCAGTAAGGAGAAACCAATAACCTCAGACTAACCACTGCTTTATTTAGATATATTCAAGTTGACCCCTGAAAGCGTACGAAGAAGAAGACAAGCTAAACACATAACCTAATCGTCCAAAGACACCTTACATATATTCATTTAAACGCAAGTCTCAGTGTATTTATCGAAATGTAGCAGCCAAAAAGTAATGACATAAAGAAATTACATAGAAAAGATCAAAGTCTCTCATCTTTCAGTTCCGAACAGTACACACCAGAGTCAATAGCCACTTTAACCGCATCAATCCCCAGCACCTGCCCTTGTGCAGACATTGCTCTCATCCTGATGAAACAGCTGGACACTTACTCATTGAGTGCACGACGCTTGAGGAAAAACAATCACTGCCGAGACACTATACAAGAATGGCATTGGGCTGCCACGAACAGGCTTGCTCAGCAGCTAAGAGATAACAATAATTTAAACTATAGGCGCCTATATTGGTTTACTGCAGATGTACATGTCATCTTTGCCGCGATTTGCTGACGTCAATCACAGGTCTAAGTTTAGACTGGATTTCATTTGTCACCCATAACCCTTTCCAGTCCAGCCAACAGTTTTTAACTGCACATAGTCGATGTATTTAAAGAATATTCGGCAGTGTCCGCTTCTCACAGCAAAGATGATGAGTTCCATCTCCGCTATTGACTCGCTGCAGTCTACCCAGCTGTAAATGTTTACCGGACTTACTGTTAGGGAAGAAAAATCAACGATGAATGGAAATGACCACACATCTCATTAAAAAACTGAGGACAAGGAAGTTTGTTTCATGCCCGTCAGAAATGTCTGCTGTGAGATCAACTTTATCTTAGCACATTGCTGCAATCATAACTTAACCTGGTTTAATTTAGATCATAAATCGCAATGTTTGGTGGTAATTAAAATGAAATTAACTTCCCGGTTTGAAGACCAGATTGTGCTAACACAGACTGAAATGGATATTCTTATGCAGCGTCGCTGGGAGGATCGCCGGTGAATACAGATCTATAGCACCGACTAGATCGATAATCATGCCACTTTCAAGGGCAAGAACGTCAGACATTCTGTTTTTGTTTCTAGTCTGCTCTGTGAGAAAGAACTGAAAACTAGACGTGGCAGTTTTAAATTGGTTGATCGCGCTCTGTCTGCGCAAATTTTGTAAGTTCGATCTCAGCATTTGTGGTCCGAAATAAATTGAGTGCCTCTGACGCTGCGAGGTTATTATCCCGACTTTGATGGTGACTTTCAGTTGTTATTGTATTTGTAGATGGCGAATGCTGTTGTTATTCTACAAGGGATGTCACTATTGCCAGTATTAGAGTAAGTCTACATTTGATATCAATGATCGAAAAAGAGGTCACTGTCAAATTCACCTAATGGCCTATTTAAGCACAGCAGTAAACTTCCTCTATTTCACCCAGTCTGTGACTATCATTACGGCGTCTCAGCTCTGATTCGTGATTTCCCTTTATGTAGTTCTTTAATAAGTTGTTTTGAGGTAGTCCTCGCTTTCCGTCTGTTGCCACATTGTATAACGGTTCTATGATTACTGTTTGATGCCGAGGCAGTAGATTTGTAATTCAGGAAGAAAATAATAAAACTCAAGACAAATTTGAATGATAGGTTCAAAACAAATAAACAGTAGCAGAGTTAGGTTGTGTTTCGGGATCAACATGTTAAGCAGCGCTGATTGCTAGCGTCAGAGCCAGTGAACCAGTGTTGTCAAGTTCCAATACACCTCCACGCGGTGATCCTGGATAATAGGTTTGCAACAGAACAAACTGGCTAAGGAGAAGGGATCCAAGAGGGAAGACTAACCCAGTACCCAAAGTGTCGGACCAAAAGGTGCAAATATCGCAGTCAATCTGTAAACTACGGCAAAACGCATTCAGTTCTCTATACATCATCCTGCTACTTGCAAAGTCTTTTTCAGGGCTTGGTACCGAAGTGGTTAGTACCACAGTTCACAGCTCAACTATGTATGTGTTCGGATTCAGTAAGGCAGTTCTACTTTGGGAAATACCCATTTAAATGGGCGATGAAGTCGGATGCACTGGTCCGTAGGCTTAAAACATACAAGGGGCATTCAAATCAAACCGGGACTTTTTGTTCTAGTTCTACCTGAATGGGTTATATCGTGCTGGAACTACTATCATCAGTTAGAGGCACTTGTGTTCTATTACTGCTAGGTGGCCCACTTGCCATGGGCCAGTCACGTGACATATACATAGAAATGGCGGACAACACTTTTAGTAATTGCATGGAACAGAGTGTTGAGATGAAGTTTCTTGTGAAAGAAGGCGTGAAACACGTGAAAATCGACGCAGAAATTGCACAAGAGGCGAGTCTTTCTCTGGGTTCGGTGATAAAATTATTTATGAACATTTGCATTTTCGGAAAGTTAGTGCACGTAGGGTGCCAAGACAGCTTTCCGCTTTTGACAGGCAGAAAACAGTTCAAGCCTGCACTGAATTGAAGAAACGTTTTTACATGGAAGGGCATAACTTTTTGGATCGCTTCATTACATGTGACGAAACCTGGGCGCATCATTACATGTGACGAAATCTGTGCGCATCATAACATGTGACGAAACCTGGACGCATCATTTCATGTGACAAAACCTGGGCGCATAATTCTTGAATCGAAATGAGCATCCAAGCAGGGGAAGCATACACGATTGCCACCACCCACAACAAATGTCGGACAATCACGTCTGCAGGTAAACTGATGGCGAGTGTTTTATGAAACAAAATTGGCATAATTCATGTTGATTTTTTACCCCGTAGGGCCACTATCAAACAGTGAACAGTACATAGGCAATTTAAGTGACGTGCATAACAGTTTACATAAATGAACGGCCTGGTTTGATCACAATGGGCGTCCTATTCCTGCAAGATAACGCTCGAACTCATACGACTCACCGCACTTTGTGCTGTCTGTAGCAACTCCGCTGGGAGGTATTGCCACATCCACGTCACAGACCAGACCTCGTTCCAAGCAATTTACACCTGTTTGGACACCTAAAAGAATTCATGGGAGCTAATGACGAAGTGAAACAGGCTGTCCTGGATTGGTTCATGAATTTTGACAAATCTTTCTACACTGAAGCTTTTCAAGCATTACCTAAAACGCTGAAATAAGTGCATAAACGTTGCAGAAGATCATATAGAAAAATAAATGACAATTTGACTAACGTAATTAAACAAATTATTTTGTCCTTGCATAAAAAAAAAATCCTCGTTTGACTTGAGCGTCCCTTGTAGTATAGGGAATTCCCTTTTTGGAAACAAGACGGGCACACACAAAATAGTAATGGCTTCAATTAAACTAAATGTACCATGTCTCAACCTTCATTAGTGTCCATTTACTACTTACCTAGAAGGTTACAGAGATTCTATTATTGTGTTACGTGTGTATCAGTCTGGTATCATGTTTTCATACAATGATTTTATCTAACATGAGAAAAAAACATTGTAATTGCCCAGAACAAAACCAGGACATAAAAACAATTGTTATTGTCACTTATCTCATTTCCGGTAAGGCATTGCTAAAAATAGTCACTTGAGATT
This sequence comes from Ariolimax columbianus, assembly GCA_036924085.1. Classification (NCBI taxonomy): domain Eukaryota; kingdom Metazoa; phylum Mollusca; class Gastropoda; order Stylommatophora; family Arionidae; genus Ariolimax; species Ariolimax columbianus. The sequence continues at coordinate 46,957,695 of JAVGWX010000016.1, forward strand.
TCCAACTGCGCACTTTCAATCTAAAATGACAGATACCTTATCTCTAGAAGTAACAATATGTGATATAATATAAATGTAAACGAAACAAGAAATGATACTAGGATAAAGATAATCCCATAGCAGACATTGTTGTCAGGGATGAAGTGTTAGATATTTCATTGTACAAAGCCACAGCTTATTTAGCAGTAAGCTATGGATCAATGACCGTTGCAGCTCATGCGCTGCTTATCACATTGAACCCGAGATGTGGAATAAAATGACTTTGTCGTTTTGTAGTTATGCAGTATAAACGCCATTTTCTCCCCTCATTGTTACCTTAATCACATCTCCCTTTCCCTCCCCCTCCTCCACCCATCCGTTAGAAGCAAAATCCTTCAGTGAGTTACTCAATGGAGGCCAAGATGCAGCACAGTCAAAGATCCGACAGAGGACCCTATTCCAGCTACAAGCGGCGGCCCTGGAAGCAGGCTGCACTGGGGAAACCTGGCTAAGAGAATATATATCGCAGTGGGAAGGCAAACGCGGTACTCAAAAAAAAAAAAAGACAGCTGAAACCGGATGTGTTCTGCCGAAATGCGCAGCCTCGCTGTAAACTATAACACGACATCACAACATCCTTTTCAGGACGAACAGTCAATCAGTCACCACTTTATCGGCTCCCTGTGGACCGTATGTTTTCAATAAATAAATATTACCATCGGATGTTGACATTTCAAATCTTTTGACGTTTTATTTTGTTTCTTCTTCGTACGCTGTCAGACGTCAACTTGTATTTTTTGGAAAAAAGCAGCCGTCATCCTGAGGCTGTCCACACTGCCATAGAGCTTGTCTAGTGTTGCCACTGGTGATGGCCATTATTTTGTTTCAAATATGTACAGTTCAATATCCAATCCTACTTTGTCGTCCTTTACGACACGCCTGACAGTTTCCTCTTTTAGGGCCCCGGTAACACTCTAGCCTAATGAGTTTCTTCGCTAAATGATATACATTGATTTATTCCTCTATCCAAATGAGCTCTTTTGAGGACATGGTTCAAGAGTGCTTCATCGTATATACATTTACAAATCAATCAATAGTACGCTAAGGCGACCAGGGCCCGTCGCGTCGAATGAACATGTCCATGACCACGAAAAATGGCCGCGTCCCAGACGGCCTGCAGTTCTGTTGGGGAGGTGGCGATCTGTTTTAGTCAGGTGTTGCTAGGGCAGCCCCGAGGACGTCTCTAGGACGTCTCCCGTAATTCGCCCCCACAGTCTGTCGGAGCATCTCGTGGGCTGGGACTTCCCTGGAAAGGCGAGCAACGTGCCCGAAGAGGGAGAGACGACGGCGACCCATCGTTGAGATAATGCCTGCAAGTTTAGTACGTCGAACTACTTCATTGTTGGAAATCATGTCATGCCATACGATCCTGAGGATACGCCTCTGGTTGCGCAGGTGGAAGGCTATGTACATTTATAATCCTAGTTAAATCCGGTCAGACCAGTTTTGGGAGACAATTGTCAACAACAAATGCTTGTTATTAGCTTTCACTCCTTTGGTTACACGGCGGGAAGATACGGATAAACAATAAGGATGTGTAAACAGCGATGCACTACTTTTATGAACAACTCATGCTGCTACGTAGATGGGAATCAGAGATAACTGATAAACAATGGGATAGATCAAAAGCTACAATTGTGTATCAGTGGAAGATAAAGCCCCAAAATACGACATCGTTACTTTAACGATGGTGGCTATCTTGCTACAGTCAAGTTTTGTAAAATTAAAAAAGGCAGGGAGTCGTCACTCGCTCACTCCGGAATATTTTTGTCGTATGGATACATTTATTTATGTGATGTAAACTTCCGTAGCAGGTCAACTATGGTGTACTGAAGAATCGTATATTATATACCGATGTGTTTAGAATTAGGCACTGAATGAGTTAAGGGTCTGGAGTATTTCTGTTTTTGACAGAGCTATCGATATGCCAATTTCACCGCCATCATACGTAACACTCGCGCTTAAGGGGGATACAGAGTTGGGCAAAATCGATAGAATAATTGTAGGATGCATGAATATATATTTCTCTCTGTTTCGTACTTCACAAATGTCATTGCATATGTGCATACCATCTTTTCAACACATTAAAATAGGATTCATATAAGCATGCGTATATATAAAAGAAATCAAAAACGGAAGTTTTTGAGAAATTAGCGGTACAAAAATAATTGATTAACATAAACAAGTCCGACAATTAAGATATTTTGATCACATCAAAGATATAACACCTTGCTGAAAACAATATTGGGTAGGGGAAAAGATGAAGGGAAAACGTGTCAGATGGAAACAACGCTTTAAGTGGGAGGATGACATCAAAAGATGGACAGGAAAAGTAAGGGGTAATCTATCTATCTATCTATCTATCTATCTATCTATCTATCTATCTATCTATCTATCTGTCTATATATCTATCTATCTATCTATCTGTCTATATATCTATCTATCTATCCATTTATCTATCAATCTACCTATCTATATATCTATCTATCTATATATATATATATATATATATACCTATCTATCTACATATCTATCTATCTTCAGTCTACTTGTGTCGTTAGATGTCGTGGAGAGGTTTGATCTCATTTGGCAGGCGAATAAAGGCTGATGACTTTCCAGACCTGCTAACAGTTAGGTTGGTAGCCCCTGGAATATACGATCTCCTATATTTTTTGTTGAGACTGGTGGTGGCGGAAGCGTAAATAGGAACAAGGTAAACCCACAGCCTGTCAGGCGCCACCTATGCTGCTCCGCTCACCACATAACCAAGATATGATATTATAGCAGCACATTCTTCTTTTTGCGACATATTCTCTGTACATGAGAATCCCTAGAACAATTTGAGTAGATTTTTAACTCGAATTTTGCCCGAGCAGCCACTCGTTTCGATTTCCAACTGCCAACAGATTTTTAACGTGCACGCCACTGTACACGGGTGCCTGATCTCACTACTCAGAGATCAGAGGTAATTTTTACTGAATGATTCGCGTGACAAAATCCCGGTCTACACCGTTATTTGAATCCGCAACCTCCAGCACCTGAAGAGAACACCTTATCTCGAGACCTCTGGGTTAACGTAAACAGCGCTATATATAAATCATGGAAAGCAAGGAGAACGGTAACTAGCTGGCTGTCATAATCAGACTGTGTTCTAGTACAATGATATATGTAACACTTCATCTTGTGCAGCAGTGTCAGTTATGCAGGGATTGTGCCATACTATTTGAGCCCTGGTGGTCTGTCTACCTTGAAATCCTTGTAAGGACCGTTTGTGTTAGATCGAGTAGAGTGTGTCTAGTGGCCTAGCTTTAAGTCCATGTAAGGATTGTTTGTGTGTTGGAGGCTAGCGTGCGTGTTGGTCTACCTTTAAGCCGTAGTTAATGGCGGTTTGTGTTTATGCATAACGTTTCTGTTAGTTTACGTTAGGCAACGTTTGGAGCCCTGTTGCTTTGGTTAAACATTACCCACCTACAAAAACAAGAGAGCACAGCTACAAATTAATTAAAGAAAGGTCCAGATCAGATACTAGGAAATATCTATTTAGTCAGATGGTGTTTGTTGCTGTTATTTAATGCCCACAATGAGTAGGTTGCTCTTTTGTGTGTCCTGAAAAGGAAGTTAAGTGGCGGGTTGCAGTAGCGTTTCTCACATCCCGAGCGTGCTGATGAAGGTGGACCGTGGTACTACAGGCGGCTGTGCTACGCATTGGCTTCATCTGCTTGTCACTCACTACTACGGAGATCACGTCGATCCGTCACCTCGTTAGCCAGGCTGCCATGAAAACAGCCCGATCCCAGAGATGGCTACTAGGAAGCCGAGGCGAGGGTCTTGGCCAGTACGTTTTTGCCTGACCCTGACTAACATGTCTGACCAGTATATTTTGCTTGACCAGACGTTAGTCTTCCTCCCTCCCACAATGAGTAATTTGACTCTTTTGTGCGCCCTGAAAGGAAGTTAAGTGGCGGGTCGTAGTAGTTTTCCTGAAACAGGTCTGACACTAGCAGTCAGCTCTGGGTCGTTGGCCCTGACACTAATAGCCAGATCTTAGCCAAATCTGGGTCGCTGGCCCAGCGGTCAGCTCTGGGTAGCTGGTACTGACACTAATAGTAAGCTCTGGGTCGTTGGCCCAACAGTCAGATCTGGGTCGCTGGTACTGATACTAATAGTAAGCTCTGGGTCGCTGGCCCAACAGTCAGATCTGGGTCGCTGGTACTGACACTAATAGTAAGCTCTGGGTCATTGGCCCAACAGTCAGATCTGGGTCGCTGGTACTGACACTAATAGTAAGCTCTGGGTCGCTGACCCAGCAGTCAGATCTAGGTCGCTGGTCCTGACACTAAAAGTAAGCTCTGGGTCGCTGGTCCTGACACTAATAGTAAGCTCTGGGTCGCTGGCCCAACAGTCAGATCTGGCTCGCTGGTACTGACACTAATAGTAAGCTCTGGGTCGTTGGCCCAACAGTCAGATCTGGGTCGCTGGTACTGACACTAATAGTAAGCTCTGGGTCGCTGGCCCAGCAGTCAGATCTAGGTCGCTGGTCCTGACACTAAAAGTAAGCTCTGGGTCGCTGGTCCTCACACTAATAGTAAGCTCTGGGTCGCTGGCCCAACAGTCAGATCTGGGTCGCTGGTACTGACACTAATAGTAAGCTCTGGGTCGCTGACCCAGCAGTCAGATCTGGGTCGCTGGTCCTGACACTAATAGTAAGCTCTGGGTCGCTGGTCCTGACACTAATAGTAAGCTCTGGGTCGCTGACCCAGCAGTCAGATCTGGATCGCTGGTCCTGACACTAATAGTAAGCTCTGGGTCGCTGGTCCTGACACTAATAGTAAGCTCTGGGTCACTGACCCAGCAGTCAGCGCTGGGTCGTTGGCCCTGACACTAATAGTAAGCTCTGGGTCGCTGGTCCTGACACTAATAGTAAGCTTTGGGTCGCTGACCCAGCAGTCAGATCTGGGTCGCTGGTACTGACACTCATAGTAAGCTCTGGGTCGCTGACCTAGTAGTCAGATCTGGGTCGCTGGTCCTGACACTAGCAGTCAGTTCTGGATCGCTGGCCCAACAATCACTGAGCTGAACATTAGCACGGACAAGAAAACAAGTACGCCAGCAATACATATTCCTTGCCCACGACGTGTAGGTCACATGGTAGGTTGAAAAACAAGCTATTCTTTCTCTGGGACACGCCACTTCAAATAAAGTTTGAGGGAATTGAACTCAAGAAAATATAAGTCTTTGACCAAAGCGGGGAGCTTAGCATATAAGCTGGGGGATGAGTGTGCATGGGACAGATAAGAAAGAGCAGAGAAGAGAAGACTACCGTGCAGTTAGTAGGTAGGATATAGACCAGAGTAGACTACAGAACATAGCCAATGATTAGAAGTCACCGAAGCAGACTAGCACTGACAGGGAACGAGATACCATGCACGTGTAAGAATCTGTCTGTTTATAATGTTCTTTTCGAGTCGTCGCTAACAGTTGTCACCCGTGACCCGACTTCCAAGTCCCTGAGTGGCATTTGTCTGCATTCTCGTCAGAGGGAGACGTGTTGCTTCAACACAAAGCTGTCGTCCTGGACAACACGTCGTGACTCATGCGTTACCTTGGCCTGACAACTACAGTAACCGAAACACTGTCGTCTGTCATAGGCACGAGTACAGCTGCATTCGCCGAGTTCCTGACGTTGAGACGAGACAGGAGACTCAGAAGACATCTACGTTGTATAAACTGAGAGGTGGGACATAAGGCCCTCAGACGAGAGAGGACAGAGACATTATGACTGAGAACAAGTAGCTAGACAGCATTGTATCAACGCACAGGGATATAGATGGTGAATAGAACAATTGCTAGATCTGACATGTGATGAGAACGCTGTGTAATTTTAGTGCAAAAGAAAGACCTGTGCTAATTGCACACAACTCCTGAAAGTCGTTATAGTTAGAGAAGTGTTGATAACGAAACTCTTAATGATTCGCATGCTTGATTTTATTATAGTGTGATAGTGGTAAGGAAGAAAGTTATAAATAAGTGGTGATAGCAATAACGTTAAATCTGTCATATATTCGTTTAAATCGTGCCATGACCTAGGATAGCTTTAACGTTAAATCTGTCATATATTCGTTTAAATCGTGCCATGACCTAGGATAGCATTAACGTTAAATCTGTCATATATTCGTTTAAATCGTGCCATGACCTAGGATAGCATTAACGTTAAATCTGTCATATATTCGTTTAAATCGTGCTATGACCTAGGATATCGATAGCAATAACGTTAGAACCTTTTATTTAGTACAATGAAATCTGTAATACTTCATCTACGACGGCAACGCATGCTATATTGGGTATAGTTTACCTCTTTGGCGTCCTGATATCAACAAAAGAACTCTGACTGTGGTTGACGAGGGCATGTCTTTGTTAAAAGCGAAGATTTAATTCTTACTGAACAAAAATACCAATGAATTGCAGCGGCAGAGAAGGTGAAAAGTTCGATAATAACATAAATAAGAGTCGTCCAGATAGGGCACCGGAAGAAAAACAACAAGAAACTTAGTTATGGTTATAAGGTTTATATGATAACACATATTGCCAGGCGTTGCACTATAAATCTATTTTTAACAGATTAGTACTTATGGTGGAAAGATGGAAATGCCAGACTTGTGGGACACCTGGAAAGGAGAAACTGGATTATTCTACAACAAGCCAGGTTTATATAACACGGCGTCAAGAAGACTAACGTCTGGTCAGGCAAAACAAACTCATCAGACATGTTAGTCAGGGTAATTCCTTTTCTTCCTAGTTCGTCTTCAGACCTTGACTTCAATAACTTTACCGAAGGCAGCAGTCGACTCAATGCTCCATGCACTTCCGTACAGCTTTACGTGGAAGGACACTGGCTGTTGCCAAATGCTACTTGTTTTGTCGGTATACAGTGGACAGGACTGCAAAATGTGTTCTGCCTTCACAAACCGCAACTGAACGTCCTTTTCAGTGCGCAAAAAAGAGTAAATCTACTTATTGTGGGCATTTAACAACAACAGAGTCTTCTAAACCAGTATAAAGACGTTAAGTTAAGTTAACAACAACAATAATAATACCGGTTAACGGAGGACCAACTAACACATATCACACGAGATTGAAGATATCAATATATATGGACTTGGAGTATATTCAAAAATAAATATACCCAACTACATAATGGGCCCATTTATAAACTGTTGGATCATCAACGAGACATGAAAAATAGAAAGGGAGGCATTTACCTAAAATTAAATAATGGATAGGAAATCCAAATATCAGAGGCCACTAAACAAATTTTAAGACAACTTCAATTGCCATTGTAGAAAACATGGACCATGCCAGAGACAAGAAAGCTCTTCTTGCAGGTTCCCTGTCAGCCATAATGGCCCTCAGAAACAATACACATAACGAACTGGACAGTTTGTCCGATGCACTCATGAATACAATTTAAACAGTGTGAAAATGCAGTTGATTCATGTATACTGTAAGATACAGCAATAAAAATGGCGTTGTAACCGGCCTTGTGTATATATTGCTCTGCTGTTTTAGTTCATTATAGATGCCGCCAGACCATGTATTTGCCGAGAATTTACACAAGTCGACGGCTTGCACTTGTGTTCACGGAAACGTGTTGTTGTTTTCCATTTGGACTGGTTAATTCGTTCGTTTTTTGTGTGTGATTTCTTCCGTCCGATTATCCTGGTCTGGACATCGGCTATATGAATATCGCTACCCTTAAACCTATGACGTATTTCACGGTCTAGTTCACAAGGCTGAACTTCACGAGATTGGGGCCCTTCTCCTTAGCTGCAAACAGTGTCAATTTTGGTGTGTGAAATTTAGACACGACTTTAATGGACTGAACACAGCCGGGGGAGAGATGCCAAACTTACATGCTGAGTTATGTCCCTACGGATTCTTGTGATTATGGGAAAGACACGGCACACAATATTATATGCCATTCCCCCTCCGCTGCTTTGTGGGATACCTATTTACGGAAAAGGCTTCGGAAGTAACCCTGAGAAAAAAAATCTGCAACATGTGTTATATCCAGTCAATCGATAAATCTCTGAACACTCTCCAGGGGTAGCTCAGGAGCAGAGAGTGAGGTTGACAAAATGCGCAGGTTCTTCCTCACGTTAATCCAAATCACCACGCAAGTCACCCATTTCAGCGGACACAGCAAGAGAAAAAAACTTCCCACGGCTGAACAAAGAGAGTGGTCCATCATTTGTGATAGACGAACATCATTACTGTATGATATGAAAATGGGGCAGATAGATTTGCCAAAGAGGGAGGAAGCAAAACCTGAACTGAAGATAGGGCTACACGTGAAGGCAAATGGTAGAGAGGACACTCAGACTGGCGTAACAGAAGCATACTGCGCCGTACCAAGAGGAGATCAAAGGACAATATTCAGACTGCGAGCAGGTCAATGTAGACTGTAAAATGATATGTGCAACACAACAAAAAGTTGGACACACATAAATGTGTTCATGTGGGAATAACAAACAAATGGTGGAACATGGTCTGCCTGTTCCACGAGAACAGCAGAGTGACAACATGGCCCTTACCAAACTAATTATGGGATCAAATGTATAAGTCAAATACCTCTTGTTCGCTTCATTCTCTCAATAATGTTGTGCTTGCTTCATTGAATTCACCCTTTTTTATCCAATCATACAATAATGTTGTGCTTGCTTCATTGAATTCACCCTTTTTTATCCAATCATACAATAATGTTGTGCTTGCTTCATTGAATTCACCCTTTTTTATCCAATCATACAATAATGTTGTGCTTGCTTCATTGAATTCACTCTTTTTTATCCAATCATACAATAATGTTGTGCTTGCTTCATTGAATTCACCCTTTTTTATCCAATCATACAATAATGTTGTGCTTGCTTCATTGAATTCACCCTTTTTTATCCAATCATACAATAATGTTGTGCTTGCTTCATTGAATTCACTCTTTTTTATCCAATCATACAATAATGTTGTGCTTGCTTCATTGAATTCACTCTTTTTTATCCAATCATACAATAATGTTGTGCTTGCTTCATTGAATTCACTCTTTTTTATCCAATCATACAATAATGTTGTGCTTGCTTCATTGAATTCACCCTTTTTTATCCAATCATACAATAATGTTGTGCTTGCTTCATTGAATTCACTCTTTTTTATCCAATCATACAATAATGTTGTGCTTGCTTCATTGAATTCACCCTTTTTTATCCAATCATACAATAATGTTGTGCTTGCTTCATTGAATTCACTCTTTTTTATCCAATCATACAATAATGTTGTGCTTGCTTCATTGAATTCACCCTTTTTTATCCAATCATACAATAATGTTGTGCTTGCTTCATTGAATTCACCCTTTTTTTATCCAATCATACAATAATATTCGTCAGATTAGTACGTGTCACCGCTGTCGTGATGTGATGTGTTATGTGTTTTCGTGTGTGTTGTTGTTTGTCTGGTTACGAAAGTTGCAAGAGAAATGCAGAGAACAAAAAGCAACCATTGTATATTGCCTTCATAGATCTCACGAAGGCATTCGACTTGGTCAATCGTCAGGGACTGTTCAGAACGCTCAGAAAGATATGTTGCCCACAGATTCTTCTGAGCATTATTGAGTCGTTCCACACTGATATGAAAGGCACCATCAACTTTGACGGTGCGTCCTCAGTAGAGTTTGCAATCAAGTGCGAAGTAAACCAAGGCTGTGTACTTGCTCCAACCCTCTTTTCAATATATTTCTCACTTCTCTTGAAGCATGCATTTCGTGACCAGGAATGTGGTATCTTCATTCATTCCAGTACCATTCTTTATGGCAGTGAGATGTGGTCTACCTACATGCACCAGGAGAGGCGGCTTAACAGCTATCTCACTAGGTGCCTGCGCAGAATCCTGGGGGTTGGGTGGCAAGACAAGATCAACAACGCAGAGGTGCTGGAGAGAACAGGCATGGTCACATTCTATTCCATGCTTAGTCTTCGAAAGCCCCGATGGCTGGGACATATTCAGAGGATGGATAATGGCATAATATCAAAATATCTTCTCTATGGGGAATTACAGTTGGGGAAAAGGTCTCGGGGCCGGCCACTACTTCAGTACAAGGATGTATGCAAGTAGAATATGAATGACGCAGGCGTCGATTTGAAATCATTGGAACAGGACGCCATGGATCGTGTTACATGGAGGGGCAGGATTAAGCATGGAATACAGACAAAGCATGGAATACAGACAAAGCATGGAATACAGACAAAGCATGGAATACAGACAAAGCATGGAATACAGACAAAGCATGGAATACAGACAAAGCATGGAATACAGACAAAGCATGGAATACAGACAAAGCATGGAATACAGACAAAGCATGGAATACAGACAAAGCATGGAATACAGACAATGGAGATACTGATTGCTGATAGGCTCAAGACTCAGAGTTTGAGAAGACACGCCACAAACGGTCCTGACTTTTCTTGCACACACTGTGGAAGACGTTTCTCTGCCCGGATTGGTCTTACAAGTCATATTCGTTATCGTCATGGACTGTAGTTGCATACCTTTTTTTCAAAGCACAATTACTATCGTCTGACAAGACGGAAAGAGCCAATAATAATGTTGTTTGTCTCGGATTAAGGCTTTGTGCCCGAAACAGAGGTTTCGTTGTGTGTCTTTTCTGGTGAAGTATCAAAGCTATATTTGTTTACATTGTTATGAACTGACTAAACAACAAGTAAACAACGTCAATAACTATTTCTACCAGTCCAATACGTTTGCGCCATGAACAGCCACATTATTGCTAACCTTACCATGCTTGCAATTCAGCTTTCAGCGAGCTTTGTTTACTTTACACTAAAATACGACCACCAAAAAAAAAGAAAGAAATAAAAAAGGAAAGGAATTTCATCAGGAGTCGGCAGAGGTAGAGCCAAATACTGATCTAGCTCTCTCACTCTTTACAACCTGAACAGCCATTAGACTCGGTCGGCGGATGTTAACCTGTTTCTCCCGTTTAGTAGGTTAGTAGGCCAGCAGACGGATATACCCAGGGCAGAGTTGAAAGTCGAACCGACCAGCACCGTTTTAATATTACTGGTGGTCTGATCTTGCGGGGGTGTGCTGCATCTGTGAGAGGCTGTTAGAGGAAACAAGAATTAAAAACAAGCTGGCATTGGTTTTATCCCATTTGTTTTGTTATAGCGCAATCGAAAAAAAATAATAGGTCATAGTAGGCTTCGCCAAGTCGCCTCTCTTATTTCTATTATGGGTGTAGAGATATTCTCTTCTTGTGTGTGTCATATATTTTCTACCAGCCCCAAGCCCAACCCTCCTTAGTGACCTTAGTCTCCTCTTACAACATGCCTGGGAGGTTATGGCGTTACTCTTCTTTGCTCCACTTCTGGGCTCCGAATTTGTGCAGGTACAAAGTCAAATATTGACGTGTTGTTAAGGGTACCAGGGACTACTTTTTGTACGAAGAGAAATATAGTAGTTATAGACAAGATGGGGTGGCCCTGTTATACAGTGGTCCAAACCAATCTCCGCTGTGCTTCTTATAAGGTGCCGTTCTCGGGTTCAGTTCAGTTCAGTTTAAGTGCCATATCCGCTTTGAAGGTCGGCTGTATGTCTCAAGTCTATCTCCTGTCCTAAAGGTGCAATCTAACAGGCTTTTTTCCTGTCCATCTTCTGATATTATCCACCCACTTATAAAGTTCTCTGCCTCTTGAACGACTCCTTCCACCCTGTACTCTAGTTTGTTCTTCAACAAGGAGGTACGTTTTGTTAAATGGTCAAAATAACTTAACTGGCTAACCTTGATTTCGGTCAGTAATTCTATTTTCACACCAACTTTTTCAATACCTCCACATTTGTTTTCTTCTCTTTCCAAGAAATGCTACTCAATCTTCTATATACCCACATTTTGAAGGTTTGAATACTCATTTCCAACTTATTACTCCGTGTCCATGTTTGTCGGCTAGGAAGACTAAAGTGCCCAGCTACATAGCTTTCCTAGGAGAGACAGCTCCTGTCTTGCAGGTAGACTGGGAAAAGTCAGAGGCTAGAGAAGCAGCTCTAAACAAATGTATGCTGAATACGAATACACTGGCCCAATGACTCAGAATAAAGTACAACACAACTCAGCACATAAACAGACCCACCGACATGACTTTGTTGGAGTCGCTGGTGTAGACACACCTACAGACATGACTTTGTTGGAGTCGCTGGTGTAGACACACCCACTGACATGACTTTGTTGGAGTCGCTGGTATAGACACACCCACAGACATGACTTTGTTGGAGTCCCTGGTGTAGACACGCCCACAGACATGACTTTGTACGAGTCGCTGGTGTAGACACACACACTGACAGGACTTTGTTAGAGTCGCTGGTGTAGACACTCCCACAGACATGACTTTGTTGGAGTCGCTGGTATTGACACACCCACAGACATGACTTTGTACGAGTCGCTGGTGTAGACACACCCACAGACATGACTTTGTTGGAGTCGCTGGTGTAGACACACCCACTGACATGACTTTGTTGGAGTCGCTGGTGTAGGTAGACACACCCACAGACATGACTTTGTTGGAGTCGCTGGTGTAGATGTCTGATGGCGACCGAAGGAGATGACTGTACTCATGAGATCCACATGTGTGGTGGGTTGGCTTGGATGCCAGCCATGAGAACATTCGCCGTAATGATAATGTCTTTCAAAACATATTTCTACACGTCCATCTTGCCTAGGGAGCCGCGCAGCGCAGTGGTCAGCGCTCTGGCTTCGCATCTGAGTGGTTCTGGGTTCATTCCCCAGTTGAAACGGAAATGGTTTTTTAGACCGCAATAGTTCCCGGGTCGACCCAGCCTTAAATGGGTACCGGTTCAGTCCGGGAAATAAAGGCGGCCTGCGTGATGCTGACCACATCAGCCATTAAGTGCCGTGGGTTACAAAATAACATGGGCCTAAAACATTTCCTATGCGACACATGGCGTGACGGGATCTTGACTTTTATCTTGCGTAATTAAACATATTTTCTAAAGTCTGATTTATTGAATGATAGAATAGACCGACTGGTTGAATATATATTTACAAGAACAGACAGATAGATCTGTTAGAATAGATTAGTGGGACAATCTTTGTTTGCGCAAACGAATGATACACGCGATTGAATATAAATAATAAAACACTCAAGAGAACAACACAAGATAAAGAAAGAAGGACTGAGGATGGAGAGGAAGGAAATACAAAGAGGATGAGGGGGGGGGGGGATTTATGAAAGGTAAATGCTGTCCCACAAAGTAGAACTGCCGTTTAGAATGAAGTGTTGGAGACTTGATTGTACAAGGTCTCAGCTTTTCTATGAGGTGAGGTGGCCATGTTCTTGATTCGTCACCCCTGAGTCAGGTACTCTTTTACAGCTGGGTACTTTGGAGCGCGGTGAGACTGAGGCGTGATGGCTGTCCCTTTATCGCGAGACACAAGCACTTTAACCTTACATCTGGGTACTTTGGAGAGCGGTGAGACTGAGGCGTGATGGCTGTCCCTTTATCGCGAGACACAAGCACTTTAACCTCTCTACCCTTTCGTGAAGAAGGTGGGAGGGGGGACGGTGAAGTGAATAAAGTAAACAGAGAAGGAGTTAGTAAATTAGCTAGGAAGAGAGGAGATAAAGATAAGTGGAGGAAGATAAAAATGAGAGGTAGATGAAACAAACAGGAAATTAAGCAGAGGAGGAAACACACAAATAGCTATTGGAAAAAATGAAGAGCATTAAGCTGTTTCTGTTTCTAAGAATGGACGTCACTGCACTCCGGGCATACCCATAGGATAATAACGAAGAAGCTAGAGAGGATAAAGAATAATGAAAGAAAGTGGATGACGATATGAAAGTGACAAAGATACTGTACTTATTTAAGACAGACAGGTACGTGTTTGTGTGTGTGGTACAATAGTGTAATGTCGAACTATGTGTCGTGTGTGGAATTCAGGAATGCTCTTACAACAATAACCAAACAGAAAATAATGGGTCAACATATCTCTACATAACTTTGCTGCACGTTATAAACTGACCATTTCCTCCTATTTTAACTTTGAGAAGCAGGTGGCCAAGTGCCTAGGATGCGTGTCCTTTAACCAAGCCGGCACGAATTCAAAACCTTTGGTAAGACATACATTTATTACACTTCACAGTGACTGCTAGACAAGCGGGCTTTATTCCACCGCCCCATTATTCCCACACAGCAGAGGAAATAAACGCTGTAATGACAACAAAAATGAATAACGAAAAGCAGTTCTGTTTTGTTGTATGACATGCTTGTTTCCCCAACAAATGTGCACTGTTTATTTTAATTCGTATCTGTGCAGTAGGTTCTATATATTGGCTTCCACATATACTACATTTGATTGTGTATACAGCATGTATGTACATGTGCACTCAGTTGGGTTAGTCGGGTATTATATAAACATGCATTCATTAGTGTGCGCAGTCGCATGGCGGGTAGGCCGGCATACGCACGAAGACCCAGCAACACGCTTAGACCCCGAGTGTGTAGGGGATTGACTTGGACAAGAATAAACCGGTTTGTACCGCGAGAAAACTGGTTCTGCTGTTGACAGATACTGGGCCTATGGGCTGACGCAACCACTCTGTATAGTATCCGTTAATCTTTCTCATCTATCACTTATCTATTTCTCCACAACTCTCACAATCTCTATTTACTCGTCCTCTTATATTTTATCCAATATTATTCTATTTTCCACTTTTCATCTCAAATTTTCAGATTTACATCCCTTCACAGTTTAGTCTTGTCTGGTTACACAAATTAACTAACTGTTCCCACGTGTTTCCTTAGTAGGCACAAGCAATTAAGTTCTGTTAGTTACCATTTACAAAAATCAGCACTGTAAATGTGCTTCTGTGTTGATTTGTTAAAAATCTCAGTTTGACTACTCTCATATTTATCTTTCTCCTCTCACGTTTATCTTCCTCCTTTCATATCAGTCTTCATTTTCTCATATTTATCTTCATCCTCTCATGTTTATCTTCTTCCTATCATGTTTATCTTCCTCCTCTCATGTTTATCTTCTTCTTCTCATCTTTTATCTTCTTCTTCTCATCTTTTATGTTCTTACTCTCATCTTTTATATTCGTTCTCTCATGTTTATCTTCTTCTTCTCATCTTTTATCTTCTTCTTCTCATCTTTTATCTTCTTACTCTCATCTTTTATCTTCATCCTCTCGTGTTTATCTTCATCCTCTCATGTTTATCTTCTTCCTATCATGTTTATCTTCCTCCTCTCATGTTTATCTTCTTCTTCTCATCTTTTATCTTCTTCTTCTCATCTTTTATCTTCTTACTCTCATCTTTTATATTCGTTCTCTCATGTTTATCTTCTTCTTCTCATCTTTTATCTTCTTCTTCTCATCTTTTATCTTCTTACTCTCATCTTTTATCTTCATCCTCTCGTGTTTATCTTCATCCTCTCATGTTTATCTTCTTCCTATCATGTTTATCTTCCTCCTCTCATGTTTATCTTCTTCTTCTCATCTTTTATCTTCTTCTTCTCATCTTTTATCTTCTTACTCTCATCTTTTATATTCGTTCTCTCATGTTTATCTTCTTCTTCTCATCTTTTATCTTCTTCTTCTCATCTTTTATCTTCTTCTTCTCATCTTTTATCTTCTTACTCTCATCTTTTATCTTTTTCTCTCATGTTTATCTTCCCGTATTCCCTTGTTCATTTTCTACCTGTTTCTCTATTTACTTCACCATTTACCTCCACATTGGGATTGGGGTAAATAAGAAAGAGTGAAAAGGAGAAAGAAAGAATGGGAGAGAGGGAGAATAAGAAAGTGAGAGTTGTTGTTTCGAATTCCCATAATGAGTAGGTTCCTGTTATGTGCGCCCTGAAAAGGGCGTTATGGGACGGGTTGCAGTAGCTTTCCTCATATCCCGAGCGTTCTGATGAAGGTGGACCGGGATCCTCCAGATGGTTGTGCTATGCATGGCCTCATCTGCGTGTCGCTCACTACTACGGAGATCATGGCGAGCCTCACGTTGTTATCTAGACTGTTGTCCTCGACAACATCCCGTTTCCAGGACGACTAACGAGGAGGTCAGGTGAGGGTCTTGGCCAGTATATTCCTCCTGACCCTGGCTAACATTCTCTGATCAGTGTGTTTAGCCTGACCAGACGTTAGCCTCATCGTTCCGAAAGACTGAGAGAGAAAGAGAATAAGAAAGATGGAAGAAGGAGTAAGAACAAGTGAGAGAGAAAGAGAATAAGGAAGAGTGGGAAAGAGGGAGAAAAAGAAAGAGTATCTATTTTGTGTCTCTGTCTAGCTATGTTATGCGTGTCTCATTGCCTATACCATATCTGGTTGTCTGTCCAAATAGGTACCTATCTTCTTTCTGTCTGTCTATTCTCTGTCTTCTTCCTGTCTGACTGTACCTCTGTCTGTGCAGGTTTGATAATCTATCTTCGCCCGCATGTCTCTCTATATCCTGCCCAACTGTCTTCCTATATTTCTGTTTGGCTGTCTCTAAATTGCCTCAACCAATTGTTGTCGTCTGACTTTTTCTGTCTGCATTTTTACTTAATTTCTCTCTGACTGTGTCGGTAGTCTTCTTCTTCATTCTTCTTCATACGTTCTCAATCTCCCACTACCAAACCCTGAAAGAGTAAGTAGCAGAATGCAGTCCAGAGAACGGAATGCGTGGTGTTGTAGTCTACAGCCTAGCTGCGACATCTGCACCTTTCGGCCCAACACATCCGACTTCAGTAAGCATTTTTTTAGTACCGGGTTAGCATTCCCTCTTCGATCCCTTCTCCTTAGCCAGTCTGCCCTGCTGCAGCCTGTTATCCAGGATCACCGCATGGAGGTGTAGAAGGGTCTTGGCAGCTATGGTTCGCTGGCCCTGACGCTAGCAGTCAGCTGTGGGTCGCTGACCACTGTAGCTCATGCGCTGCTCAGCATCTTGATCCCTGTCGGTAGTCTAATCTACAGTCTAGCTGTCAGTCTACCCTTATATATCCATTTATTTTCGATCCAATTGTCTGTCTTTGTACATCTACATTGTTCTGTCTATTTGCTTGCCTATATAATTGCTGCCCTGTACGTCTGATTATCTGCATCACAAGTAAACACGTTCGTTAGCACAGGCGTGTAACCTTTTAATTCAACTATTTGTCTATAAGATGAACAGGCAAGAACAAACTGTCGTGTTGCGCCTTAGAACAGGACACATCCAACCCCGCAGCAACGCATAGACACAAACATGAAGATTAGCAACTCAGCCATGTGTACATGTTGACAGGCATCCCAGACCGCAGACCTAACACAACAGAACTGCCCTGAATATGATATACAGAGAAAATCCAACTGGCCCATAGAAACAACACTGGAAGAGAAACTGTATGGACCTGTATTTGAACTATATTTTCTTCTTCTTCTTCTGCGTTCGTTCTCAAACTTCTGCTTCAAATACCTGAAAAGGGCTTTGTAAGTAGCAGAATGTAGTCTGAAGAACGGAATGCGTTGTGTGGTGGTTTACAGATTGACTGCGATATTTGCACCTTTCGGTTCAATACATCCGTCTTCAGTAGCTGTAAACTACAAAAGACAGTGAAGTTTATACAAGGGACAACATTGCAGATATAGAAAATATTTTCAAGCTAACGAAAGAAGATGAAGAAGAAGGAAGAAAAGAAGAAGAAGGAGAAGAAAAAGAAGAAGAAGGAGAAGACAAAGAAGAAGAAGGAGAAGACAAAGAAGAAGAAAAAGAAGAAGAAGAACTATTGGTCTCTGCATATACATTTTTGTTATGTCTGGTCACCTTTATTCTTTCTGCTTGACTCATCTCATCAGTGAACACGTTAGCACAGATTTGCCGCCCACCTCCATCCCCCAACACACACACACACACACTTAGCGTGCGACTACGTGATGCTATGTATAACATTCCAGGCTTTGCTGTTTCAGTGCTAGTGAGCACCGCTAGGCACTCTAGAACGTTTTCAGGAAGCACAACACATGACTGCACTCTCATTGCATTGTTGAGACCAGCCCACAGAGGTCAATCGCTGACCTCGAGCATTCATATGACCTTTAACCCCTCGCGCGTATGTACATGTCCTCCGTGTGAACTCTGGCGGCCCTTACTAAGGTAGAAAGAATATGGTCATTGAATCGCGATATTTGTTGTACAAGATTCACCATTTTGCGCTAATTTTCATTTTAGAATTTCACAGGTTATGACAAGTCTGTTTACATAACATAACATACATATTTATATATCGGTGCGCAATCTACGGGGCATTGTTTCAAACTGTAGTATTCAGTCATACAATCAAGTCTCTTAGCTGTAACATCTAGACGGAAAAGCTGTGCTTTACTTTCCGCTTAGAGGTAGAAATAAAAGTAGTCCCGTACCAGATACTTCAGTCGGGGATCAAGTGTTTCTTCTTCGTTTGATCTCAATCTACCGCTACCAAGTCCAGAAAACAGCTTTGAGAGTAGCAGGATGTATTCCGGAGAACGAAATGCGTTGTGTCGTGGGTTACAGCTTGACTGCGATATTTACACATTTCGGTCAAACACATCCGATTACAGCAGGCATTTGTGAGTACCAGGTTAGCCTTCCCTCTTCAATTCCTTCTTCTTAACCAGTCTGCTGTGTTTCAGCCAGTTATCGCGTGGAGGTGTAGAACGGTCTTGGTAGATCTGGTTAGCTGGTCCTGACGTTAGCAGTCAGCTCTGGTTCGCTGGCACTGACGCTAGCAGTCAGCTCTGGTTCGCTGGCCCTGACGCTACCAGTCAGCTATGGGTCGGTAGCCCTAACGCTACCAGTCAGCTACGGGTCGCTGGCCCTGACGCTACCAGTCAGCTATGGGTCGCTGGCCCTGACGCTACCAGTCAGCTACGGGTCGCTGGCCCTGACGCTACCAGTCAGCTCCATGCGCTGATCAGCATTTCGATCCAGAAGTTTGAGACTTCACTGTGTTAGACCTCACATATTTAATCAGTTCCCTTCCTCGCTGCCTTTCCATCCCTAACAGTAAGCCAAACACACATTTACACCTGGGTCGACTGGAAGGTGTAGATGACCGATGATAATGATTTCATCTCTTTAGCTGTATTCTGATAGCTCTTGACAGCGCAATGCCTCACGGGCAGAGCACCTTCAACAGTTGTCTGGGGGTTGGGCAGAGCTTTTATCTGTCCTACATTTGTCATGATTCCGAAAAAGGGGACAGGTGGTATGGATATATCTGCCGAGTATCTGCTGAGGGAGACAGTCGTGTGTGTCGGTGTCCCAGGACAGTCCCGTCCTGTCATGGAGGCAGCACAATCCTCAAGATCGGTACTCTCATCCTACCTCAGCCTGCCCTTATGTAGTGATGACACGACTTACAATACTCGCCACCTGGGAGATCGTCACAAAGAGGCAGATGTACAATGTCTGCTGGTCTGCATCTCTTCGCTATCCATTTGGGTAAAAGAACATAGCACAAACAGTAAGGAACGAGGAAAGAATGCATTTGACCGAAGAGATGAGGTTGGATTAGTGCAGCCCAGAGCGTATACAACTCTGTATCTACACCTACAGAGCTCCACCTGCTCCACAGCCTTTTCTCTCTAATGGCCCGTCCGGCCTAGGTGACAAAGATTGGAGTAGCTCCCGGACTCATTGGAGCGCGCAAGCTCTCCAACCAAGGCGAGGTAGACTTACATAGGGAGAGTACATAACTGATAACATGGATCTAACTTGGCACATTTTCTGTGAAAAGCGATGGCTTCTCATGTCACTCTGCTGTTGGAATGGATATCTGAGACTTCTATAACATTTGCAGTCATCGTGACAGACGCGCAAGCCGCATTTCAGAAGGTACATACGGGATGGCTTAGGTACGTGTGGATAGCAGCTGTTGAGGCCTTAAACCTCCTTGGGTTGACATGGATCTACTGTCTTGCTCATGCCGGTGTTCAGGGCAATGAAAGAGCTGACGTCATGGCTTCACAAGCTCCCATCATTAGTGATGGATAGAAGTGACATTTTGAAATCAATCAATGACCGCCTCCTAGATGAGGACACCGCAATAGATGAAGCAGCAATCTACAGACTACAAAGTTTCGACATTAAACGAGATTCGAGCGGAGTGAGGCGCATGAGACGACGGAGCAGGAGAGTGTACAAACAGCAAGCTACAGGGACCATCAGCATCCATACCTTGCGCTATTTGATGAAAGAAACTGAGCACCTATTGGTATGTCCGGAGTGCAGTGACGTCGATTCTTAGAAACAGAAACAGAAACTCTGCTCAGGCGTTCATACAAACGTTCAAATAAGGAGGAAATAACTCTGATACAAACACCAGTCAAACTGGAGTTACTACGCTTTGCTAGACACGCCCCTTACCAACCGTACAAACAAACACATACGCCTGAGTTTGTTTTGGTTTTCTGTTTCAGGGGAGTATAGCTTGTTTGTTTATTCGCTGTGCGATACCTAATTAAATCACAATCCTGCATAACAAAGCAATGAACATATACTTGTTAAAGAACTCTCCTTTTAGCTTGTCACTAAGAGCTACAATTAGTGTGAATTAAATACCTGGACCCTGACAAAGAAAATAGAAAAGCGTATTGAGACCTGTGAGTGTGAATGTATATTCAGAAGACTTGGGCGAGTTTCTTGGAAAGATCGTAAATCAATAATAAAGTTTTGGAACAACTCCAGGTGGAAAAGACACTTCTGCAGGAAATACAAATCAGAAAAATTAAATATTTTGGTCATGTTAAGCGCATGACAGCCTGCTATAAGTTTGTTTTTGTTTGTTTTTTGAGGGGCAGAGTATAGGATAAAAGAGAGACAAAGGGTGACAGAGATATAGATGGACAGACAACATCAGGATTTGGTCGGGATACAGTTTGACTGCGTGTATCGCCTGGTGAGAGACATTACCGTCAACCTCCGTTGCGGAGATGGCACCGGATGATGATAATGATGAGAAACCGTAGTAAAATAGAACCTTATCTGTAAGATACATCCAACCTCTATCCAATTCAAGATACATCCAACTTATATCCAATTCAAGATACATCCAACTTATATCCAATTCAAGATACATCCAACTTATATCCAATTCAAGATACATCCAACCTATATCCAATTCAAGATACATCCAACTTATATCCAATTCAAGATACATCCAACCTATATCCAATTCAAGATACATCCAACCTATATCCAATTCAAGATACATCCAACCTATATCCTCCAATTGAATATGTCATGACAGATTGACGTTTGACAGCGTACGAAGAAGAAGAAGAAGAAAACGTCATGATGACGAGATCAAACCCATAATTAAGTTTCTAAAAGATAGTGAATGACTTCAAAAAACATTAGTTAATAAGTCTTAACATATTTCATGCTCTACATAAACTGCACAATCAAATGAACATTTTATAATTACATTGATGTTTGCAGTATTTTGTTGGGTGCAAATATGATAATTTTTTTAATGGTTTTTTTTTGCGTTCGCCTTATCTTACTCTAATCCTAAAAACGGTGTGCGTTGCACTGTATTTTTTATTTTGCGCCTGTCTTCCCAGTGCATCCCACTTCAGCATGCATTGAATGTAAGGGTCTGCTTTCTCCTGTATTTAAGAGTTTGCATCCCCGGGGTAACGGCCAGTGCTGTGATGGGGATCAAGCCCAGCACCTTCGGGTTGTGAGCCGTGCCACTTAACCACTAGCCCCATATGAGAATTTAAAATGAGTCCCTTTTTCTAACTCAATAGTTTGTTTTAATTACCAATTATTTTTAATTTAAATGTAGAACATGTTACTTACTAGTGGCTGAGACAAACTGTTTAATAATACTATGAAGATTTGTTTTGTCTCTCATGGAAAACCCCAGTCTAGTTTTAACTTATCATAGTAGTTCCAAGCTATTTATGAACATTAGTGAGAAGTTCCCGCACACGCATATTAGCATTTATATTCACACACAATCACTATTCACACACAATCACTCACACAGTAACTTATTCTGTCACACGTTTACTCATACATACACTAACACAAATGTTTACCCATATATATATATATATATATATATATATATATATATATATATATATATATATATACTATAATTGACTTTCGAGACACTGACACCATATATCTTTGCATGTATACATGTGCCCAATCTCTAAGACTCACATCTTTGCATGTATACATGTGCCCAATCTCTAAGACTCACATCTTCGCGTGTATATATGTGCCCTATCTCTCACACACACTCTCACCACATATCTTCGCATGTATACATGTGCCCATCTCTCACATGTTCACATCTTCTCATGTATACATACATACACCCAATGTCTTATGCACAATCATGCACGCACATATAAAATACTGTCGTGCACATAATTACAACGAAATACATTCAGCAAGAAGAAATCATTTTACGGAAAAGTCAAAGTCTGATAAAGAGAGTCAGCAACACTCAAGGTCGAATATAATAGCAGAAACAAAACAAGATTCCACTGACACAAATACAAGTTTCAAACCAACAACATCAATCAAAAGAACCAAACAACAACAACAAACTAAATCTTGGTTTATCACGAACGTATGACGTCTGTCGATGATATCTGACATTGGCATACCTAATCTCCCACTTATAGCTGCTACCAAACATCGACCAATCATGTGACAGACAACACGTGACAGCCAACACTAGAAAGGTACGTAACTGTTAAAAACTCTGGTTAGAAACGTGAGGATACTTTTATTTACGATTATGGCTGACGTGTCTCTTCGTAAAATGTAAAAAGAAACCAAACAAAAAAATAACAAAATAAATTATGGACCAGGATGCATGTGCGTACTGAATTGATTTGTAGACCTTCTGATTGGCTGCTATTGGCGCTGTCACAGTTCTCGTGTCAGAATCGATTTCTCCGTTCACTGTTAGCAGGTTCACCTTGTACCAAAACAATTCTCTCTCTCTCTCTCTCTCTCTCTCTCTTTCCCTCTCTAACTCTTTCACACACACACACACACACACACACACACACACACTCAGAGATAGAGAGATAGAGATAGACATAAATACAGAGAGAATGCGAGAGAGAGAGAGAGAGAGAGAGAAAGAGAGCGGGAATGTTTTATTAGAGACAATAATGTAAACAATATTTATAAATACAAAGACCAGTTTTTGAAAAAGGAAGATTCAAATTTTACGTGAACAGAATATGTCAAATTAAGGTTTTTGTTTTTACTTCTTCTCGTCTATACACAGTGTGTGTGTGTGTGTGTGTGTGTGTGATGTGTGTGATGTGTGTGTGTGTATGTGTGTGCGGGCGAGAGTTTGCGTGTGCCTGTGTTTATGCTTACCTATATTGTAACGCCTATGATTGTGTCTTGTTCTAAACGTTCACTCCAAACAAGTTATTGGTTGTTCAATTGCGTCACTTGAGAATTTTTTTAAAAAGCTGCATTCGAACCGGTTGTGGAAATCGTGCACATTATTTACGTGAATGCAGAAGCCGTTTGATTTGAATCACATGACAGTAGCGTAGCATTATGCACATGTATTCCAGTATCGCCAAAGTATCTCGTTGTAGTATTCTTGTAGTGTTTGTGTAATTAAGTGGCATTTTGGTTTAGGCTCCTACTCTTAGGACGACTGTCACGATGTCAAGATGTTTAGAAACAATCTTCTTTAATCGAAAGAAGTTGGTCGGTCTGAAAGATCGTCTCTCTAAAATGTAGTAAAAATCCATGGCTAACATTAACAACCCGAGCTGAAACCAGAACCATGGCCATTCCAGAACTGATCTGTCTTCTTCCTGGCAACAGAGGGTCATCAATGATGCAATGGACATATGATGTTATTATTATTGTGTGTGTGTGGTTTTGGTTGGCTGGTCCCGGGTGTATGTGTGTGTGTGTGTGTGTGTGTGTGTGTGTGTGTGACTGTTTGTACACGAGGGACAGTATGTAACATCAATGTTATTAACATTTTCAGAAGAGTACGAAGCAGAAGGCACTAGCGTATTAATTCACTCTAATCACAGTTCCCTGGGTTCACATCGTACGTCACAGGACATTCCATTTCGGGTTAAAGGCGAGGATAGGTCGATAGACCGTCGTCCATTGTAGACGATGACGGCATAATTTATTTTGTTAGCTCTATTTTTAGTAAGGATTAACTGCGCTACTTTTTATCCTCACTCTCTTGTCTCGAGCGGCCCGACCCTAGTGGCAATGCAAGGACAAGACGACTAGGGGGCGACTACGAGATGCAGGGGACTCCGCATCAAGAACCCGTGAAAAAGACGGCGTAGTCCGGAGTCAAGCCCACACCACCTGATCACGAGGCCGACGGCTTAACCACTTCGCCACGGAATCCCGTGGTCGATATAATATAATATAATATAATAGGTCGATTTAATTTTATTTTAAATAAATAAGTAAAGACTTAGATAAAGATAATTATTAACAGTATTCTGTTTTGGCAGCGCATGAACTGCAGTGGTCAGCGACCCATAGTTGACAGCTAGCCTCAGGGCCAGCGAACCAGAGCTGCCAAGACCCTTCTACACCTCCACGCGGTGATCCTGGATAACAGGCTGCAGAAAGGCAGACTGGCCGAAGAGAAGGGGTCGAAGAGGGAATGCTAACCCGGGACTCAAAAAATGATTGTTGAAGTCGGATGTGTTGGACCGAAAGGTGCAAATACGCAGTCAAGCTGTAAACTACGACACAGCGCATTTCGTTCTCTGGACTACATTCTGCTACTTAAGCCCTTTCAGTGTTTGGTAGCGGGAGATTGAGAACGAACGAAGCCAAGCCAAGATACTGTAGTGGGATGAAGTATTAGAGACTTGATGGTACAAGGTCGAAGCCAAGCCAAGCCATTCTGTTTTGACTAGATTATGGTTTCCATGTTGCTCGTCATCATCTCTCTCTCTCTCACTCTCTCTCTCTCTCACTCTCTCTCTCTCTCTCTCCTACTCTCTCTCTCTCTCACTCCTCTCTCTCACTCTCTCTCTCACTCTCTCTCTCTTTCTCTCTCTCTCTCTCTCTCTCTCTCTCTCTCTCTCTTATGTGATGTCTTAACTCCGTTAGTTCTTCATTCGACAAAGGCTGAGCATGCGCAGTCTTAGTCTTAGTCGACCTGTACGCTCTTCTAAAGGGGTAGATGACTTGTGCATGTCCTAGCTCTGACCCAACACGAGCTGGATGTAGCCGGAAGGAGCATTCACTGCTTAGCGGGCTAGGCTCGAGCAGCTTATTACACCGCTACGTTGGGAGAATGTGCCACGGAGGATGGTTAACCGATGCCTGAGTCCATCTTAATAGACTCAAACACTAGAGCAAAGTAGACCCCACAGCCTGTTAGGTGTCATCTATGCTGCTCTTTACAAACCACCTAACATTGGTGGTGTTATGCCATGTCACACAGTTAGTCACCCCTTACGACATACTCTCTGTTGGGCAGTGGTGCTATTCCTAACCTTGTCATACACAAAGATCCCGACGGACCACTCGGTATTCTGCATCCGAAGTGATGTCATCAAGTTGAGCATTAGCCGACTGTGACAAGACAATACTGGCATTAGCCGACTGTGCCAAGACAATGCTGGCATTAGCCGACTGTGCCAAGACAATGCTGGCATTAACCAACTGTGCCAAGACAATGCTGGCTTTAAGCAACTGTGCCAAGACAATGCTGGCATTAGCCGACTGTGCCAAGACAATGCTGGCATTAGCCGACTGTGCCAAGACAATGCTGGCATTAGCCGACTGTGCCAAGACAATGCTGGCATTAGCCAACTGTGCCAAGACAATGCTGGCATTAACCAACTGTGCCAATACAATGCTGGCATTAGCCGACTGTGCCAATACAATGCTGGCATTAGCCGACTGTGCCAAGACAATGCTGGCATTAGCCGACTGTGCCAATACAATGCTGGCATTAGCCGACTGTGCAAGACAATGCTGGCATTAGCCGACATGCCGAATGTTGAAATAACTTATAAAACGACACTAAACTATAAAGCTATAAATGTTAACTCTCGCAAATCTAAACTTCGTAAATCCACCCCCCCCCCCCCCAAACCACACACACACACACACACACACCCACACACCCACACACACACATTATTGCCAAGCTCGGACCTTCCATATAACATTTGCTAACGGTGAAATTCTTGGCCAGGAATCTGATTGGTTGAATACCAAAGTAACTAACATATTACAGAACGGTTAAATCAATAGCCAATGGTTTAAAATTGTAATAAGAAATTGTTCACAGTAAATAGCCCAATCGTACAGCTAAATATGAACAATCTTTATGTTTACAAAAAAATCAGTCCCATGAATGTTCAGATCTCTCTTGTGTTTTTTTAATGACTTTAGAATGTTACCGCTCCTTAAACTCGCACTTTTAGACTATTTATGTGCCTGCATATATTAGTGCCGATTCAGACAAACAAGATAAGGGGACGGTGGATGCAAAACAAAGTTGTTTTTTAATAATCTGGACTCTGTTATGAGAAACAGGCTGGTCGTTAGTCGTGGGCTGGTCGTTGGTCGTGGGCTGGTCGTGGGCTGGTCGTTAGTCGTGGGCTGGTCGTGGGCTGGTTGTTGGTCGTGGGCTGGTCGTTGGTCGTGGTCTGGTTGTTGATCGTGGCTGGTCGTATGCTGGTCGTGGGTTGGTCGTTGGTCGTGGTCTGGTCGTGGGCTGGTCGTGGGCTGGTCGTTGGTCATGGGCTGGTCGTTGGTCGTGGGCTGGTCGTTGGTCATGGGCTGATCATTAGTTGTGGGCTGGTCGTTGGTCGTGGGCTGGTCATTGGTCGTGGGCTGGTCGTTGGTCGTGGGCTGGTCGTTGGTTGTGGGCTGGTCGTTGGTCGTGGGCTGGTCGTTGGCTGTTGGTCGTGGGCTGGTCGTTGGTCGTGGGCTGGTCGTTGATTGTGAGCTGGTCGTTGGTCGTGGGCTGGTCATTGGTCGTGGGCTGGTCGTTGGCTGGCCACTAGTCGTGGGCTGGCCACTAGTCGTGGGCTGGCCATTAATCGTGGGCTGGTCGTTAGTCGTGGGCTGGTCGTGGGTTGGTCGTTGGTGGTGGGCTGGTCGTTGGTCGTGGGCTGGTCGTTGGCTGGTCGTTGGTCGTGGGCTGGTCGGTGGTCGTGGGCTGGTCGTTGGTCGTGAGCTGGTCGGTGGTCGTGGGCTGGTCGTTGGTCTTGGGCTGGTCGTTGGTCGTGGGCTGGTCGTTGGTCGTGGTCTGGTCGTTGGTCGTGATCTGGTCGTTGGTCGTGGGCTGGTCGTTGGTTGTGGGCTGGCCGTTGGTCGTGGGCTGGCCGTTAGTCGTGGGCTGGTCGTTGGTTGTGGGCTGGTCGTTGGTCGTGGGTTGTTCGTTGGTCGTGGGCTGGTCGTTGGTCATGGGCTGGTCGTTGGTCGTGTTCTGGTCGTTAGTCGTTGGTCGTGGGCTGGTCGTTAGTCGTGGGCTGGTTGTTGGTCGTGGGCTGGTCATTGGTCGTGGGCTGGTCAATTAGTTGTGTGCTGGTCGTTGATCGTGGGCTGGTTGTTGATCGTGGGCTGGTCGTGGGCAAGTCATTGGTCGTGGGCTGGTCAATTAGTTGTGTGCTGGTCGTTGATCGTGGGCTGGTTGTTGGTCGTGGGCTGGTCGTGGGCAAGTCATTGGTCGTGGGCTGGTCGTTAGTCGTTGGTCGGTGGGCTGGTCGTGGGATGGCCGTTGGTCGTGGGCTGGTCGTTGGTCGTGGGCTGGTCGTTGGTCGTCGGCTGGTCGTGGGCTGGTCGTGGGCTGGTCGTTGGTCGTTGGTCATGGGCTGGTCGTTGGTCGTGGGCTAGTCGTTGGTCGTGGGCTGGTCGTTGGTCATGGGCTGGTCATTGGTCGTGGGCTGGTCGTGGGCTGGTCGTGGGCTGGTCGTGGGCTGGTCATTAGTCGTTATCTGGTTGTTGGTCATGGTCGTTGTTGGTCATGGGCTGGTCGTTGGTCGTGGTCTGGTCGTTGGTTGGTCGTAGGCTGGTGGTGGGCTGGTCGTTGGTCGTGGGCTGGTCGTGGGCTGGTCGTGGGCTGGTCATTGTCTAGTCGTTGGTCGTGGTCTGGTCGTTGGTCGTGGGCTGGTCGTTGGTCATGGGCTGGTCATTGGTCGTAGTCTGGTTGTTGGTCGTGGGCTGATCGTGGGCTGGTCGTGGGCTGGTCATTAGTCGTGGGCTGGTTGTTGGTCATGGGCTGGTCGTTGGTCGTGGTCTGATCGTTGGTCGTGGTCTGGTCGTTGGTCGTGGGCTGGTCGTGGGTTGGTCGTGGGCTGGTCGTTGGTCGTGGGCTTGTCGTTGGTCGTGGTCTGGTCGTTGGTCTTGTGCTGGTCGATGGTCGTGGGCTGGTCGTTGGTCGTGGCCTGGTCGTGGTCTGGTCGTTGGTTGTGGGCTGGTCATGGGCTGGTCGTGGGCATTAATCGTTCTTCTTCTTTTGCCCTACTATCCTTGCCATGAGGAGTCGTAGAGACGCGGGATGCGCAGATTTCTTTCTATCACCACGTAGGTGGCTTGTGTTGTCATTAGGTGCAACTTCCCGAGTGTGTCTTCCTGTAACTTCCTGCGCGTGTCTTCCTGTAACTTCCTGAGTGTGTCTTCCTGTAACTTCCTGCGCGTGTCTTTATGTAACTTCCTGAGTGTGTCTTCCTGTAACTTCCTGAGTGTTTCTTCTTGTAACTTCCTGCGCGTGTCTTCTTGTAACTTCCTGAATGTGTCAGAACACCTTCGATAAACTGACGTTGAGCTCGGCCTCTTGCACGTGGACCGGAAACATGTATTTTATTTGCTCTTGATGCAGGCTGGTGATAATGCATTCCGACTAAATGACCAAACCATTTGATTTGTTGTGCGTTAATGTAGTTACTAACTGCGTTTGTCCCCACCATCTGCCCCAGCGTGGTGTTGCGGATTCGGTCACGGATTGTCTTTCCCTCTGCACTTCTCACACAGCACATCTCAGAGCTCTGAGTCTTACTCTTATATGTTTCTAATAAGGACCAAGATTGACATTGGTAACACAATGTAGGAATAAACAGTGCACGTATCAGCCTCCTCTTAGTTGATAGAAGCACTCTAGGGTGTTTCATTAAAAATCGGTGCAATTTGATAATGGCCACTACTCAGCTTATGAATCAATGATCGATATTTGCACTCTGTCACCATCAGTGAACATACTATACCTTACGCACATTTCTCACCTATCTTTTAACTTGATCATTTCTTCTTAAACAGTAGTAAATCACCTATCGGCTGGCTGGGTCTGTGGCAGGATTACTTCGATACTATTTGGAGTTCCTGTGTGTCTTACATTGTAACTGACCCTCTGTAAGTGCTGAAGGACAGGTCTGACTCCGTCAGCAAATACAAACACACAGTGTTCATTCCGCTATCTTGGCCAGGTCTGCTTAGCGCTCATAAACAAATAAACTGAGATTGCTAGATAGCCTATAACGAACAGTATAAGATCACTGAGAATACGAATTCAAAATACATGTTATAAAGACACGGGGATGGGATTGTATGGCAATCGTGATACTGATGGGCGAGTTCCATGATTAGACATTAACTAACACTTTAAAACATCTCCATGTGATGTATCTTTGAAAGATGTATCTTTTAGTATCAGAACTGCCTGGCTAGCGCTCAGGAAATTGACAAAATGGCGCCGCTGCCACCCAATATTACGAAGTGCCTTATAGTGAGACAGGTTGAGTATTTAGCACATTTTGTCTGGAGGACCAAAATGAACCGTCTAAGTGTTGCCGGGGTCCGAAAGCAAAACAAAGAACGTTAGCACTGTAAACCTGCCAATCATATCGTAAGAGATAACTAAGGACTGTTTGAGCATGGGGCTGGCTATTTCATCCTGGGAAAAATTTAAGCCACGAAAACGTCAACATAAATAAACAGGTAACAGATCTGCAATTGGTGAGTATTTGTTGGAGACCTATGCTCCCCTGGGAACAGGAAGGTTTTGATACATATATATATATATATATATATACATGCATATGAAAGATCATTACCCAAATCCAAATATATATTTTATAAACGTAACCAGAATTTATTTGGGCGTCTATTGTGCGTTCAACCTCAGATCAAGGTCCCGGTTTCTCTTACAAAGAACGCCGTTATTTGTAAGGCTGTTTTATTTCCAAATAGCTTTTGTCTCATATCTGTCTCGCGAGACCAGTATTGTTCTCTTCCTGAGTGAGCATGCGGCTTTGTATGATGTGTTCCACTGTCATGATATGCTCCATACAGGGACACTTGTCATCTGTCCCAATCCTCATTTTGTTATAAAGATGACCCTTGAGTCTGTTATGTCCAGTTCTCAGTCTGAAGATGATGACTTGCTCTTCTCTAGTTAAGTTATAGTAGCTGTCTTCTTTTTGGAAGTCGGGGTGTTGTTCAGCCCATTTTCCCATGAAGTTGGCTTTAATTATGGTCTTGGCCTCATAAAATGTGATGCTCAGGTCTGTTTGTGGGGATGCTCCTCCACACTTTGCTAGTTTGTCTGCAGCTTCATTGCCTTCATTTATTGCAGTGGGATGGGATCGACTGTGTGACCAACCTTGGGTTTTCTGCTGAGAGCTGTGTCAGGGAGAACATACATTGCTCGAGATCTTCATCTTATATATATATATATATATATATATATATATATATATATATATAATTAGGATTTTAACTGTACAAGTAACCCACACAAATGTGTTTACATACGTAGTGGCGATGAATCGGTTTATGACAATAAGAAGTGTAAACAACACTGAACTATTTGCATGACAAATGCGTACGCCATTTGCAAACTAAATATAGTAACACCCAGCCAATTAAATCGGTCAGACGTACGAGAGTCTGTAACAGGTCATGGCGACTGCGCAGTTCAATTCTGTTAGCGTCTATGGATACAATGTTTGTTCTCTTACTAACAAACACGTGAATGCCGTTGCTTGCTAAATTATTTCGTTATTACCCTTGTTATTGCTTAATTAAAGCCTATTTTATTTTGTTGTGGTTTTTATTAACCATCTCGATTCCGTTTCCTATGAATTGATATAACATAAAAGACCATGTCTGAGGTTGAAAATGCTGTGAATTACCAAAAATAAATGTAAACCCATAATTAACGAACAACATCATTCCTTAACTTAGTGCCGCCGTTGTGTTGTTTGTTTGTTGGTGAATGCCCACATTGAATGAGTATGCGAAGGCCTCAAACCTCCAGGGGTTGACATGGATCTACTATCCTGGCCATGCTGGTATTCAAGGGTAGCGAAAGAGCTGACATCTTGACTTCACAACCTCCCACCATGAACACGTTTTGAAATCAATCAACGACCACTTCTACAAGAAAGCGATGAGACTGAGGGATCGCCCAACATAAATCATAACGAGGGATCTGAACGCCGGGCATTTTGAGAAGAATACTTCAACTGTCTTCTTAACCCAGGTAGAGGAAATGTCATTCGTATCCCGACAATCGAACCATCTACAGCTGGATATGCTGATTCAGGGGGTGGAAAGAATATTCAAAAGCAGTCATATGAACAAGTCTACTGGTATAGACGGCATTCCTACCGAGACAATCAAAGTATGTGGGCAGATAGGAGTGCTGTCTTTGGCTAACGTGAATATTTATAACGGCGTAGAGAGAACCAAGAATTTCAAACAACTACCAGTTGTACCAACTTGAAAAGGAAAGGGTTCGAAGCGAAACTCTGATACCTATACAGACATTCCGATGTTCTTTTCGTTTTAAAAAAGTTAGTTGCCCACCAGAAGCAAGGATGGCGACATCATCATACGGTTGTTGTGTGTGTGTTGATGATGTAACTTGCGCTGTATTTGGAGTATAGTGATGAATAAATTAGTTTGATCATCAACCTCACTCGCTCGTCCAGAGCTTCATTGAACCAGTGGCAGGACTTTCAATCAAGACGACTGGAGGTAACTCAAGATACAGGCACTAGCACAGGGTAAATGTATCCAAAACTTCTTGAACAGAGAATGCAACAAATTGCTGAACCTCACCCCAGCAAGGCCCAGTTCGGTCTCAATAAGGCCAAGAGGTGCATCGATGCTTTATTTACCATAAGCAGATGTATAAGAGCATCTCAACTTATCATTTATCGACCAAAAGAAAGTTTATTCATGGATGACAGAAATAGATGGAAGAGAAAGAGAAGTATGGGACACGAGGCCAGTTAACTGATAACGTGAGTGATCTGTGCCGAGGGAACGAGAGTGTGTTGCGTACAGAAGACGGCGTCACAAAGGATTTGCAACAACCAAGAGTGTGCGTCAAGGATGTATGCTGTCCCCACTGCTTTTTTTAACATTTGTATGGACAAGTTGTGTCTGAGGCCTATCAGGTTTTCACACACGATCAAGATCTTAATTCCCAACATGAACTGTTATTCGGGGGAGACCAATGCCTCGCATTTACAGAAGAATAGAAACTCCAAAATCCCGTTTCTGCATTGGACGTAACCTGCGATATGTATGGTATGCTATCATCACGGTTAAGGCGACAACTCTGGGGGTGGGCAGAACTCAGGGAGGGGCATTCAGAACTTGGTTTTCCAGCACAGGTCAGGTATCTGGGCAGCATTTTCTTGGAAGACGGCAGCTGCGACAGAGAAATTGAGACCATATATCAACTGGTGTCACTGCTCAAACATCACCACATTAGTCGGGCAACGAAACAGCAACTGATTCACGTCATCTACCTATCAACCCTGTGCTACCAAATCCAAACATGGACAGTGTCCAAGATACGAAGGCTTAATCATCTTCACCTGCGAAATATAGCTGCTAATGACCGCGGCTTCTCCACGAGAGACCGTTTGAGGGACGAGGGTACTCACAAAAGGCTCGGTTCCATCACATGTACCGAGAGCATGTCCAGATAGAAGGTGAGATTGTTCGATCATCTCATGAGGAATGGTCCCTGATCTGAGATTTTGGTCATCTCATGAGGAATGGTCCCTGATCTGAGATTGTTCGGTCATCTCATGAGGAATGGTCCCTGATCTGAGATTGTTTTGTCATCTCACGAGGAATGGTTCTTGATCTGAGATTTCGGTCATCCCGTGAGGAATGGTCCCTGATCTGAGATTGTTCGGTCATCTCACGAGGAATGGTCCCTGATCTGAGATTGTTCGGTTATCTCACGAGGAATGGTCACTGATCTGAGATTGTTCGGTCATCCCATGAGGAATGGTCCCTGATCTGAGATTGTTAGGTCATCTCACGAGAAATGGTCCCTGATCTGAGATTGTTCGGTCATCTCACGAGGAATGGTCCCTGATCTGAGATTGTTCGGTCATCCCATGAGGAATGGTCCCTAATCTGAGATTGTTCGGTCATCTCACGAGAAATGGTCCCTGATCTGAGATTGTTAGGTCATCTCACGAGGAATGGTCCCTGATCTGAGATTGTTCGGTCATCTCATGAGGAATGGTCCCTGATCAGCTTCCGCTGCACTACCGTAGTCGGATGCGTTGAACCGAAAGGTGCAAATATCGCAGTCAAGCTGCAAACTACAACACAACGAATTCCGTTCTCCGAACAACACACTGCTACTTGCAAAACAAACCCTTTTCAGGTCTTGGTACCGGGAGATTGAGAACGAACAAAGCCAAGACAAGATTTTACAATGCCTGAAGGCCGGATTCCGGGCGAGAGGACGACTGATTGGAAGGCGAATAGACAACGTGAAGATGACTTTCCAGCGACACGTGATGACGATATCAAACGCCACAGATCTGGCCCAGGAGAGGCAACTTAGGCTCCCCACGGAGCCCATCAGGATAACTGATAACAAACCAACTAGAAATCGACTCAAATGTCGCTTAATTGGTGCAATCACGTCACATCCTCATTTCTTCGTTTTCTTCTTTCTTCTTTTCCTCCTCCTGCTTCTCTTCTTCTTCTTCTCCATCTCTTCCTCCTTTTGTTCTTCTTCTCCTTCTCCTCCTCCTCTTATTCTTTGTCTCTTCTTCTTCCTCTCCTTCTTTTCCTTCTTCCCTACTCCTCCTCCTCTTCGTCTCCTTCTTCTTCATCTCAAAATGAGTGGTGCTGCTGATTCAAAGTCTGACACAGCATAGTTAAAGGATCTACTTTCTGTCACAGATTTTAGCTTAACGATACTGCCCCTATCCCCGGCGTGGTGAGCGTGCTGAGGAGGCTCGCACTGCACTGCAACCAGGAGAACCCAAATCCACTTTCCCAAGTACGCTTCGGAGTGTATGAGAAGCTACTGTAACCTGCTACCAAATAACAGTATGTAGAGGAAGAAAAACCCGATATAATCGGGTTAACCGAATCATGGGCATATGAGGACATTGCAAATGGTGAACTTGAAATAGATTGATATACAATGTTAAGGAAAGATATGGTAGTTGGAGACAAGGCTAAGGGGGGGGGGGGGGGGAGGTGTTTTATTATACTGTATAAATTCTGTTAATATAACGAACAGAGAGGATGTATCATGTGGTAACAAAAATGAAAGTGTATGGGGTGAAATAGAAAGTGGGGGTGAAAAAACAGTGATTGGAGTGTGCTATAGATGTCCATCAAGTCAAAAAGAGGAAGATGAGGAGCTGATTAGTAGCACAGCAAAGGCAAGTGAAGGGAAATTATTATTAATGGGGGATTTCAACTTTCCAGAAATAAAATGGGATATGGCAGAAGCACTTGTAGAGTCAAAACCTTTTGTTAAGTGCATAACTGAGAAATTTTTCATTCAACATGTAGAAGCAGCCACCAGAGGCAAAAACGTACTCGGCCTAGTTTTTACTACAGAGGAAAATATGATTGAAAACGTTACCGTTGGGCAACTGTTTGGCTCAAGTGACCATCAAATCATCCGATGGGATCTTATTGCAGGGAAAGAAGTAACCATAAACACGCGAACATATGACTACTCTAAGACAGATGTTAAGAGGATGAAAGAGGCAGCGAACCACATAATCTGGGAAGATATTGTCGGAGGAACAGATGTTGAACAGGAGTGGGAGAGTTTTAAAACAGTTCTCGAAACGCTAAAAGAAGAATGTGTTCCATATATGGAGGTAAGCCCCAAGCGTAAAAAGTGGATAACTAAAATTGTAGTTAAATGTAGAAGAGCTAAAAATAAAGTATGGAAAAAATATATAGAGGCAGGTAAATCAAAAGAAACCTATTAAAAATATTTTGACAAGCAATACATATCTCAGAAAGCGAATAAAACAGCAAAAATAGACTTCGAAAAGAAACTTGCTCAGAGGATCAAGACTGAGAGTAAAAACTTCTTCTCTTATGTTAGAAATAAACAGAGATCAAAGGACAAAGTAGGCCCTCTCATAGACAGTACAGGAGAAAAAATAAGTGAAAATAGGGAGGCAGCAAATCTACTCAATCACTACTTTGGCACAGTCTACACAAAAGAGGACTGCTCCAAGATCCCAGAGCCTGTAGATATTTTTCAAAAAGACACGAATACAGCGGGATTAAGATTAATCTGTATTACAGAGGAAATGGTTTTTAAAAAATTGGAGGGGTTGAAAGTGGATAAATGTCCAGGTCAAGATGATATTCATCCAAAATTGCTGTTTGAAATTAGACCAATTAGCAAAGCCATTGGCTATATTATGTTCTCAATCACTTGCACAAGGGATTGTTCCACGGGATTAGAAAGAAGCGGGAGTGATCCCCTCATTCAAAAAGGGCAAAAAAGCAGATCCAGCAAACTATAGACCTGTGAGCTTAACGAGCATAGTATGTAAATTGTTAGAGTCAATAATCAAAGAAAACATTGTAATGCATTTAGATAAATTTAATCTAATTAAAAATAGTCAGCATGGGTTTACTAGAGGGAGATCATGCTTAACAAATCTATTAGAATTCATGGAGGAGGTTACTAAAATCATAGATAAAGGGGAGCCAGTGGATGTTATTTATCTAGACTTTGCAAAGGCCTTTGATAGAGTACCTCATCAAAGATTATTTCGAAAGTTAAAATCACATTGAATAGATGGGGAAGTTGCCAAATGGATTGAAAATTAGTTAACGGAAAGATGGCAGAGGGTGGGCATAAATAAGGAGTACTCTGAGTGGTGTGAAGTGAAAAGTGGTGTGCCACAGGGCTCGGTTTTGGGACCAATTTTATTCTTGATATATATAAATGATTTGGACATTGATATGGGATTCATTATTGCAAATTTTGCTAATGACACAAAAATATGCAGTAGTGTCTCATCTGAAGCAGAAGTGGATATATTGAGGTCGGATTTAGATAAAATTCGAGAATGGTCTATAATCTGGCGAATGGAGTTTAATGTAGATAAATGTACAGTCATACACATGGGTAGATCCAATATGGAATATAATTACAGAATGGTAGAACACTATTAGAAAGATAGATAAAGAAAGGGACTTATGGGTTATAATAGATCATACAGATAAGGTGAGGGAGCAAGTTCAGGTAGCAGTAAAAAAGGCAAATGCAATGTTAGGGATGATAAAATAAATATTAAACATAATAGCAAGGAGGGGATAGTCAAACTGTATAAAACATTAGTTAGACCTAGATTGGAGTACTGTGTACAGGTGTGAAGTCCTTATCAGAGAGGGGATATAGACATGCTAGAGAGAATGCAAACAAGAGCGACAAAGCTGATAGTGGGATTCCAGAATTACAGTTATGAGGAAAGATTTTTAAAAGCCGGCCTACAGTGTCTGGAAGAGAGAAGAATTCGTGGTGACTTAATACAGGTTTATAAGATGATCAGAGGAATGGATAAAGTAGACTATAACAAGTTTTTTTTTAAATACAACCACCAACAAGAACAAGAATGCACAGCTACAAGTTGACTAAGGAGAGGTCCAGATTAGATATTAGGAAGTATTTTTTTAGCCAAAGAGTTGTGAATGCTTGGAATGCATTGCCAAGTGAGGTGGTGGAGGCTGGGACGGTTAATGCATTTAAGAATAGATTGGATGCGTACACCTTCTAGAGCAAGGTGATGTAATTGGAACTGGTTGTATACAGATTCTGCAGAGTCTTCTAAACCAGTATAAAGACGTTAAGTTAAGTTAAGAGTAGAGAGCTCAGTACGACTAGATTCGAAACTAAAATTTACCACAGATTTATTAACAGATGAAAAACATTTCACAGGCTGCTCAATATGGGACATAACTTGTTATTTTTCCAGACATCGTACAAGCAGAAAAATAATATATGCGATTATGCACCTTTGATAATAGTTTTTTTTTGGTTTTTTTGTTATGGGATATGGCGAAATTAACACATCGAAACTGATTCGGTACTGGAAGTTCAAAGTCTAAAAAAACGCATATAGGTAAGGACTCAGTGACTGCATAAGAAGAAGAACAAAATTATACCTACGTTACGACCACAAGGCCTTCTTCAGTAAGAAGGATCGAACCTAAACATGGAATAGGTGGGGAAGTTGCCAAATGGATTGAAAATTGGTTAACGGGAAGAAGGCAGAGAGTGGGTATAAATAAGGAGTACTCTGAGTGGTGTGAAGTGAAAAGTGGAGTGCCACAGGGCTCGGTTTTAGGACCAATTTTATTCTTGATATATATAAATGATTTGGACATAGGTATGGGATCCATGATTGCAAATTTTGCCGATGACACAAAACTATGCAGTAGTGTCTCATCTAAAGCAGAAGTGGATATATTGAGGTAGGATTTAGATAAAATTCGAGAATGGTCTGTAATCTGGCAAATGGAGTTTAATGTAGATAAATGTACAGTCATCCACATGGGTAGATCCAATATGGAACATAATTACAAAATGGGAGAGAACAATATTAGAAAGATAGATTAAGAAAGGGACCTAGGGGTTATAATAGAACATACAGATAAGGTGAGGGAGCAAGTTCAGGTAGCAGTAAAAAAGGCAAATGCAATGTTAGGGATGATAAAATAAATATTAAACATAATAGCAAGGAAGTGATAGTCAAACTTTATAAAGCTTTAGTTAGACCTAGATTGGAGTACTGTGTACAGGTGTGGAGTCCTTATCAGAGAGGAGATATAAACATGCTGGAAAGAATTTTAAAAAGAGCGACAAAGATGATAGTGGGATTCCAGAATTACAGTTAGGAGGAAAGATTTTTAAAAACCGGCCTACAGTGTCTGGAAGAGAGAAGAATTCGTAGTGACTTAATACATGTTTATAAGATGATCAGAGGAATGGATAAAGTAAACTATAACAAGTTTTTTTTAAATACAACCACCAACAAGAACAAGAGGGCACAGCTACAAATTGACTAAGGAGAGGTCCAGATTAGATATTAGGAAGTATTTTTTTAGCCAAAGAGTTGGGAATGCTTGGAATACATTGCCAAGTGAGGTGGTGGAGGCAGGGACATTTAATGCATTTAAGAATAAATTGGATGCGTACACCTTCTAGAGCAAGGTGATGTAATTGGAACTGGTTGGAACTCTGCACAGTCTTCTAAACCAGTTAAAGACGTTAAGTTAAGTTAAGTTAAGTTAAGTTAAGTTAAGTTAAGTTAAGTTAAGTTAAGTTAAGTTAAGTTAAGTTAAGTTAAACAACTAACAATCAACAAAAAAAAACCGAAAACAAGACGTGATCTTCTTCTTCTTCTTCTTCTTCTTCTGCGTACGCAGTCAGACAGTAACCATTATTTTTTCGAAAAAAGCGGCGGTCATCCTGAGGCTGTCGCCACTGCCATAGAGCTTGTCTTGCAGTTCCACTGGTTATGGCCACATCTGCTCTCTCTGATCCTTGTATGTCGGGCAGTTCTGCAGCAGATGTTCAGCGGTCATTTTACCAGTACCGCACGGGCATTCGTCGGTACACCCTATCTTCAATTTGTTGAATAGGTGGTACCTCAGTCTGTTGTGGCCAGTGCGAAGTCTGAAGACAACGATCTGCTCTCTTCGGTTCAACTGGTAATAGGCATCGTTTTTGGTGTAACCAGTATGTTCGGTTTCCCATTTGGTCATGTATCTGGCTTTGATAAGCCGTTTTGACTCTTCGTACGTCATACTGGTATCTGTTTGTGGTAGTCTTGCACCTTCTTTTGCCAGTCTGTCTGCCTCCTCGTTGCCTTGGATGTTGCAGTGAGATGGGACCCACTGTACCACTACCCTTTTTGGTGCGGACTGCTGGCACAGTTTGCAGAGTGCTGCTCTTAAGTCATTAAGCTCAGTGTTTTTCTGGCTTTTTAGCGCTGTGACTACGGCGAGAGCATCTGTAAGCAGGACTATATGGCTCTCATTTTCACTGTGTGTCACCATTTCTTCCACTGCCGCCCTCAGTGCCTCTGCCTCCGCTCTGAAATTGCTTGTGTACTTACCAGTAGCGAATGACAGTGTTATTTTTCTGCCATTTGGTAGGTTCAGGAATGCTCCTGCCCCTCCGTTCTGTGATGTGTTTGTTACAGAGCCGTCGGTGTATGCATGGGTCCAGTCCATGCTTGGGTAGCTTTTCGTTATGAAGCTTAGGGTAGTATCTCTCCTTTCTTTTTCAGTCTGGCAGTTTTTGTTTGCAATACCTGGTATATTTTCTACCACCTCTGGAAATATATCCTGCCTCCAGGTAGGTTTTCGTACAGTAGTGATGGGTTTTGGTGTTGTTAGTGCGTTTATGGGATCTTCGTGCATCTTTGCTTTGGCTATTTCTGCAAAGTTTCTCCGCTTTAGTTTCCCATTTCCCAAATTGTTTAGTCTCTGGTGCATTGGATGGTCGGTCAGTCTTCGGAGTTTCTCTGACTGCAGCTGGGCTCTGCAGTCTCTTCTATCGGTCATGGATTGCAGTTTTGTAATCTTTTCAAGTTCTACAATTGGCGTTGACTTCATGCCACCTGTTATAATTCTCATGGCTTGGTTTTGAAATTTGTTAACTTTGTCGAAGTTCGCCTTCGCTGCTGTTGTCCATGCCGCAATGCCATACTCGAGAACTGGTCTCACTCTTCCAGTGTACAGTTTCTTAAGTATGCCTTCGTCTGCTCCCCAGCTAGTGCCAGCCAGTTTCCTCATGATTGCCATTCTTTCTCTGGCTTTCATTCGGTTTCTCTCAATCTGACTTTTCCATGTCATGCGCCGATCAAATGTGACTCCCAGATAGGTTGGGTTGTCGTTTGGCTGCAGGAATTTGCCATTTAGACTTAATTTGGTACTTTGGGGTTTTGATGAAAGCGAGAATATTGTGCATGTGGTTTTCTCCTCGTTTATTTTGACCAGCCATGAGTTCGCCCACTCTTCCAGCGATGTTAGGGCCGTCTGCATCCGATTTCTTGCTATGGTGAGATTCTTTTCAGAGGTCCACATAGCCAGATCGTCTGCAAACATTGAGCTATGGACTCTTCTTGGTATATTCTCTGTAATATCGTTTATATATACCAGGAAGAGTGTGGGTGACAGTACTCCCCCTTGGGGTACTCCCTGCTCGAGTGTCACCTTTTTGCTCATCTGCCCTTGTACTTGGACTCTGGCCGTTCTTTGTTTGAGGTAGTGGTTGATCCACTTGTACATCTTCCCACAGACATCACTTCTTCTTAGCTTGACTCTAAGTCCATCTTTCCAGACTTTGTCAAATGCCTTTTCCAGATCCACCCAAACAGCTACTGTGTGTTTCTGTGCCTGGTAGGCATCTTCTATCTCCTGGGCTATGAGGATGACATGGTCCTCAGTGGATCTGTGCTGTCTAAAGCCGGCTTGCTGTGGAATTAGTATTCGTTTTTCTTCCAGATGCCACATCAGTCTGGTGTTTATCATCCGTTCCATCAGCTTGCCGACACAGCTCAGTAGGCTTATGGGCCTGTATCCGTTTGGATCTGTTTTGTCCTTTCCTGTTTTTGGTACTGGTACCAGTATTGCGTCTTTCCATGCCTGTGGTACAATTCCCCTTTTCCAGCTTTGGTTCAGGACCGATAACAGTTTCCTCTTCGCTGTTTGGCCCAGCCCCATCAGCATTTCGTTTGTTATCCCGTCTTTTCCGGGAGATTTCCTTTTCTTTAGTGTTCTCATAGCCTCTTCCATTTCGCGCATTGTTAGTTTGGCCATCATGTGCTCTTCAGGTGCCGTATTCATGTTTTCGTGTCCCTTTAGCTCTTCGCTAATGTCTGTATGCTTATCTGCAGGGACCTCGATGTGGTTTGCTCTGGCATAGTGATCGACAAAGGCGTTTGCGGCTTTCTTACCTGTGATCACGTTCTCGCCCTGCTTGATAGTAATTTGTTTATTTGACGGGGTTTCGTCGTTCATGGCTCTGACTAGCTTCCATAGCTTGTTCCCGTCTTTGTCCAGGTTTAGACTTTCCGTTTTATTTTTCCAGCTTTCTCTTGCTGTTTGCTTGAGAGTGTGTTTGTACTTCGCCGCGGCGGCTTTGAGGGCGATGTTTGCCTCCATGGATTTTTCTCGCTCTGCCATGTTCCTAGCATTTGTTACTGCATCTTCCACTTTCTGCAACTCATCATTCCAGTAGGGCTTATAGTTTTTCCTAGCTCCTCTTGGGATGGTTTCAGTGGCGGCTTGCATTATTGCCTTGCTTAGGCTCTCTACCATGGGCTTCATTTTGGTGTTTCGTGTGTTTATGGTTTCACACAGCCCATCTGTCAGGATTGCAAATCTGTCCCAGTCGGCTCGTTTGTAGTTCCAACGTGGGAGCGGTTTTGTTTCCTGTGGGCCTACTTCCATGTCAATGGTTAGCCTGATCGGCCTGTGGTCGCTACCTGCCAGTTGGTTTAGCACCTGGCGGTCTATTTTATGGTGTATGTCCTGTGTGGAGAAGGCCAAATCTGGAGTCGAGGTGGTATGCCATGTTCTTGAATAGACGCTAGGGCTATCCTCCGGCCTATTGATTAGGGAAGACGTGATCTAACATGAGCGGTTTAAGTTCGCAGGCATAC
Organism: Ariolimax columbianus; assembly: GCA_036924085.1. NCBI lineage: Eukaryota > Metazoa > Mollusca > Gastropoda > Stylommatophora > Arionidae > Ariolimax > Ariolimax columbianus. The sequence continues at coordinate 46,999,745 of JAVGWX010000016.1, forward strand.
CAGAATGTGCCAGCAAAGTGTGAGACGTGGTATGCCAGTTATGAAATAAAGTGAATCAAACACGAAATGGTCAAAATGATTGCACACATACACACAAAAAACAGGCGAAACATGAACATATTACAAAAAACAACAACAACAACCACAATAAACAAATAAATATTCACAGATATGGGTACAGAAGTTAATAAATAAACAAACAAATATTCACAGATATGGGTACAGAAGTTAATAAATAAACAAACAAATATTCACAGATATGGGTACAGAAGTTAATAAATAAACAAACAAATATTCACAGATATGGGTACAGAAGTTAATAAATAAACAAACAAATATTCACAGATATGGGTACAGAAGTTAATAAATAAACAAACAAATATTCACAGATATGGGTACAGAAGTTAATAAATAAACAATAATAATAAGAGATAGATATATACAGAAAGAGAAAAGGAAGGGAAAAGAGAGCAAAATGAAAATATATATAAAGGATATTCTTCCCAATGCCCTTCAGCGTGTCATCACCATCTCTCGTACCATCCCCTCACCCCTTCTAACCGTTCCGTGTCTGACCGTGTCTAACTGGTTCTTACTCTTCATCTCACACATTCTCTTTCAGTGTGAACATGCTCCGATGTTTTCTATACTTCCACATGGGTTGTATTTTCTTATCCTCCTAGGGGGCCTATAGACGTGATAGACTTGTGTGAGCTGACGGTTGAGAAACCAACTCAGAGCTCACAGAATGGACTATTTCTACACCTCGCCTCGCAAAAACAAGCGTAGTTGCGGGACTTGTCCCTAAGTTATCCAGACACACTCTGTCCTTCCCGAAGTCAGTATTTGAGATAAAAGAGCTGTTCACCTGAAAGTCACGTAAATTAATTTACACTATTATATGAAACTTTTACAACACGAAATGCATTGCAGAAACAGATCTAGAACTCTATACCGTCTTCTTTCAGCACATCAATGACATTCCGTTCTCTGGACTACATTCTGCTACTTAAGCCCTTTCAGGGCTTGGTAGTGGGAGATTGAGAGCGAACGAAGCTAAACCAAGCCAAGCAATTTCCAATAACTCCTGTCGCCAGCTATTTCAATAGTCCTGGACACCAAGACAAGGTAGACATCAGAGTCACTGACATCTTCCCTTGCTTCTCCAATGATCGGTATCGGGTTGAGCTTGAGAATCGTTTGATTTTCCTTATTTGTTGCCTCAAACCTCATGATGTGAATATGTTTCTTACGTTTCTTGGTCTTCTCATTTCGCGCGATTTTTCTTTCCATTTCTCTTTATCGGTGTATCTCTCTTATTATTCTTGTTTATTCATTAATTTCTGCACCGATATCTTTTTAAATTAGTATATTTTGGTATTTGTTTGTGTATTGCTATTTTTGCATGTGAGTGATTTGTTCATGTTTTATCTGTTTTAGTCTGTGTGCGACCATTTGGACCTTTCTTGTTTGGTTCACTCTATTTTATTACTGACATACCGTGCCTCACCCTTTCCTATCACATTCTGGTATGGCTGTGAACTTAAGTCGCTCATTGTACATAAGGGATACACTTTTTTTTGGTTGTATATAAACAACATCATAGAAGAATATACCAAGAAGAGTCCATAGCTCCATGTTTGCAGACGATCTGGCTATGTGGACCTCTGAAAATAATCTCACCGTAGCAAACAATCGGATGCAGCAGGCCCTAACATCGTTGGAGGAGTTGGCGAAATCATGGCTGGTCAAAATAAATGAAGAAAAAACAACATGTACGATATTCTCGCTTTCAAATAAACCACAGGACAACAAAGTAAGTGTTAACGGCAAATATCTGCGGCCAAACGACAACCCAAACCACTTGGGCGTCACATTTGATCGGGGCGTGACATGGAAAAGTCAGATCGAGAGAAACCGAATGAGAGTTAGACAAAAAATGGCAATCATGAGGAAACTTGCTGGCACAAGCTGGGGAGCAGACGAAAGAATACTCAAGACACTGTACACTGGAAGAGTGAGACCAGTTCTCGAGTATGACAATGAGGCATGGGCAACAGCAGCAAAGGTGAACTTTGATAAAATTAGCAAACTTCAAAACCAAGCCATGAGAGTTATAACAGGAAGTATGAAGTCAACGCCAATTGTAGAACTTGAAAAGATTATAAATCTGCTATTCATGACCGACAGAAGAGACTGCAGAGCCCAGCAGCAAGCAGAGAAACTCAGAAGACTGACAGACCATCCAATGCATCAGAGACTAAATAGATTTGGAAAAGGGAAACTAAAGGGGAGAAACTTTACAGAAATAGCCAAAGCAAAGATGAGCGAAGACCCTATGAACACTATAACAACACCAAAGCCTATTCCTACTGTACGCAAACCCACATGGACGCAGCATATCATTCCGGATGTGGTAGAAAATATACCAGGTATTGGAAACAAGAACAGCCAGACTGAAAAAGAAAGAAGCGACATAATCCTGAGGTACATAGCGGAAAACTACCCAAGCATGGACTGGACCCATGCATAGACCGACGGTTCTGTAACAAACACAACACGGAGTGGAGGAGGAGGGGTATTCCTGAGCCTATCAAATGGTAGAAAAATAACACTGTCAGTGGCAACTGGAAAATTCTTAAGCAATTTCAGAGCGGGGGCAGAGGCACTGAAGGCTGCAGTAAAAGCAATGCTGACAGGCGAAAGCAATTAAAGCCAGATAGTCCTGTTTACAGATGCCCTAGCCGTAGTTACAGAACTAAAAAGCCAGAAAAATACTAAACCTAATGATTTAAGAACAGTACTCTGTCAACTATGCCAGCAGTCCGCACCAAAAAGAGTAGTGGTACAGTGGGTTCCATCCCACTGCAACACCCAAGGCAACGAGGAGGCAGGCAGACTGGCAAAAGAAGGTGCAAGACTACCACAACCAGATTCTAGTGTGACCTACGAAGAGTCCAAAAGGTTTATTAGGGCCAGATACATGGCCAAATGGGAAACAGAACATACTGGCTACACAAAAAATGATTCCCATTACCAGTTGAACAGAAGAGAGCAGGTCGTGGTCTTCAGACTCCGCACAGGCCACAACAGACTGAGGTACCACCTATTCAATAAACTGAAGATAGGTGGCGCTGACGAATGCACCTGTGGTACAGGGAAAATGACCGCTGAACATCTGCTGCAAAATTTCCCGACATACGAGGATCAGAGAGAGCAGATGTGGCCATCACCAGTGCCAACACTAGACAAGCTCTATGGCAGTGTCGACAGACTCATGATGACAGTTGCTTTCTTCGAACAAAGAAGAAGAAGAAGCACATCAGGGATCAACAGGCTGAGCAGGTCCAAACTCAGAGTGACCCAAGCCTCCTTTGAGAGACGGTCGGTCTCACGCTTCATAGTCAGCGCATATAAGGTCTACATTGCTCGGACATTCGTCAATTGTCTTGGTCGAAGATGCAGTTATGTATGCAGACAAGATGAAACATCGCTGGGCTGGCTACTTATTGCAGATAATAGATGATCGATGAAGCGCATCAACTACAATATTACGTTTATGGTAGGACGTGATGATCCTGGGACACAGACACGCTGGACTGCCTCTCTTCCGAGATACTTGAAAAACTAGTACATATAGTCCATATCATATCATATCATCACCACACCCTACAGACACGAGTGGGGAAGACTCGATAGTCCTGCAAGACAACTTCCCTAAGAGAGACAACTCTGACCACAAACAACTGCTGCCTGGCAGATAGGCTGGGGACAGCCAAAGGCTAAGGAGGGCATCCCTATAGAAACGCCTGTTGAAATCGGATGCACTGGGCCACAGGCTTAATAAAACAGTGCAACGTATATCGCTGTAACCAGCGTACGAAGAAGAAGAAGAAGAAGAAGAAGAAGAAGAAGAAGAAGACTACAATATGGTAACGCAGAGACAAAAAGCAACCACGGGGACGATCACCAACGCTCTGGTCCGACTCCCTTGCATCCTACAAGAATATTCACGATGCCACATATGGACGACCCATTATCCACTGGTCCACCGAGACCCAAGACTGAGACCGTTGGAAGAAAAGTTACTTCCCGCAACGGTGTAAGCGCCGCTGGGTCATCCAGTAACAGTGGCAGAAGCAACAATGGTAATGAAGATCATTTGGCTCTGTCGATAGTGGGAACTCGGTTGTAGAAAGGTTTATCGCCTCCTACCCATGACATCATCACCCCTGTTTAAGTGAGAGCTAGAATTTCTTATTCGGATTTCTTAATTTCTTCCATAAGCTCGTTTTCCATTTCGTTGATATTTCAAATACTTCTAAAAATAGTAGTCAGCGACCCATAGCTGACTGATACAGTCAGGGCCAGCGGACCAGAGCTGACTGCTACAGTCAGCGGTCAGCTACCCATAGCTGACTGCTACAGTCAGCGGTCAGCGACCCATAGCTGACTGCTACAGTCAGGGTCAGCGAACCAGAGCTGCCAAGACCCTTCTACATCTTCATACTGTGATTGTGGATAACAGACTGCAACAGAACAGACTGGTTAATGAGAAAGGATTGAAGAGGGAAGGCTTACCTGGTACTCAAACATACCAGCTGAAATAAGATGTGTCGGACCGAAATGTGCAAATATCGCAGTCAAGCTATAAACCTCCACACAACGAATTCAGCTCTCGTGAGAACATCCTGCTACTTCCAAAGCCCTTTCCCTGGCTTGATAGCGGGAGTTTGAGAACGGTCAGAACTTGGTAGTGGGAGATTGAGAACGGTCAGGACGTGATAGCGGGAGATTGAGAACGAGCAACGAAGTAGTAGAATATATTTGTAATCGGCTGGATAGCAAACAGGTGATTGGTCTGTGATGTCTTTGCATGATGGAGATACTGCCTGTTTTTGACCTCAAATGCAGGCCACCTTTTCTGGTTCATGGCTGCTTATTGGATACTAACATCTAATCTACAAATATAGAGATCATTCAACTATCTACCGCCAAGCTGACGCATCTGGGGTCAGGTTTCTTCTCTAGGTACATGTAACTAAGCATATAATATCAAATAGAAGGGAGCGGGGATGGGGAGATGGACTGTTTAGCAAAGTGGTTAGTAACATTGCGAGACCAGTCTAGAGGGGTCGCTGTAGTCAAGAGACTATGCCACTCGCCTCTCGCAGTAATGAACGGAAACGGTGGGCATTCGAATCCCTTAAGTTTCAAGCGACCCCTGGTAAGACCAGAAGGCCTGCATCCCGAGATAGCTCCAGTCGTCTCGACCAATAGTCTTGCCACTGATCCAAGGTAACTCAAGACAAGAGTGAGATTGATGTCTAGCATATTCTCTTCCTCACTGTAATCCAAATACAGCGCACATCACATTATTAAGACAAAACCGTCTGATGCTTTGGCCATCATCGCTTGCGATGGACAATAACTAACGAGCTTGTGACATCGCATTCAACCGTAACCTGCGTATGTTCGGATTAATTAAGATAGTACCTTTAAAAGGTAAGGTAAAGGAAGTCAGTAGAGCATATTTAACTGTTGGTCATGAATGAGACTTCAGTACCGGTATCATGACAGGACATCACTCGCAGGGGGGACAAAAGAAACGATACAAAGACACTAAAAGTTTCTTTGAACAGTTTCCCCATTGATGTTGCGGACTCGGAGCTGCTTGCTCTAAACCCCTCAGCCTGGCGCACTGTCGTCACATATGGTGCACAGCTGAGCAGAGGACCATCGCAGAGGCGCAGGAAAAGCGAGCTGCACGAAAGGAAAGAATGCAAGACTGTCTAACTACATGTGTGCCCTAAGTGAGGTAGAGTTTGTCACGCTGAAATCAGACTGTACAGTCATATGCAGTCACATCTGAATAAACATGTCTGACGCTATCGCCATCTTGCAATGGGCAACTAACTAACTAACTAACTAAGCCTCAGCTTGTGGGGTGAAGTTGCCAGTTCCCTTCCTTGCTGCCTTTTCCTTCCCTAACCTTAAGGCATGTACCCATTTACAGCTTGGTTGACTGGAGCTGATCAGTAGTGGGAGTTGAACCACAGTATGTAAACTCATAAAAACGGGTGATGGTGTCGGATGCACTGTGTCGCATGGAGCAAATACAGTTCTTCTTCTTCGTTTGTCCTGAAAAGGACGTCTGTGAAGTTGTATTGCAATTTACAGAGAGGTTGTGATTTCTGCGCCTTTCGGTCCGACACATCCCATTTCAACATGCTATTTTGGGACCAGGTTTTTTTTCTCTATTAGACCTCTAATCTCTTAGCCAGATAGCAGGGTTGCAGTCTGTTTCCAGGGCTGCCACTTTGAAGCTATGAGTTGCTGACTGTTGTAGCTTCGATCTCAAATACAAGACAATGCATTGCTTTAGGAAACAAGGTTCTCCAGCAAACAAGATTCTGCAGACCTTCACTGCCAACTGAAACCAGACTCACTTCGTATAAAATTGTTATCAGTGTAACCTATGTGTAAGACAAAACACAACAACACTTCCGGCTTGAGGTTAAGAAGGCTTATGACATACCTTCCTGATCCAATTCAATACTATAACTAAACATGCCCTAGATTGGAATCCGCTGGGGATCAATATGCTAAGCAGTGCATGAGCTGCAGCGGTCCGCGACCCAAAGCTGACTGCTAGCGTCAGGGCTAACGACCCAGAGCTGCCAAGACCCTTCTATACTTCCACACGGTGATCCAGGATAACAGACTACAACAGAGCAGACTGGCTAAGGAGAAGGGATCGAAGATGGAAGACTACCCGGCACTCAAAAATGCCTGCTGAAGTCGGATGTGTCAGACTGAAAGGTGCAAATATCTCAGTCAAGCTGTAAACCACAGCGCAACGCATTCATTTCTCCGGAGATCTTCCTGTTACTTGCAAATCCCTTTTCAGTGCATGGTAGAAAGCAGAGCAAACCAATATCCAGCGAGATTGTAAACAGGAGAATGACATATTGGGGATACCTTTCTCCTTGCAAGAACTAAATGATGCAATACATCAAATGAAAAACAACAAAACAGCTGGGCCAGATGACTTGAGGACAGAGCAAATTAACAACTTTGGACCAGAAACCATAAAATGGCTGCTGAAGTTTTTCAACACATGCATCGGTTCTATGCAAATTCCTAAAATCTGGACAAAATCCCAAGTGGTTGCTCTGCTAAAACCAGGAAAACCCTCATCAGAACCTAAGAACTTCCGACCGGTTTCACTGCTGTGCCATCAGTACAAAATCTTTGAAAGAATGACCCTAAACCGTATCGCGCCACCCACCCCACCCCCTCTCATAGACAAGAAACTTATCAAGGACCAGCAGGCTCCAGGCCTGGGAGATCATGTTGCGGCCAGATTCTTAACCTGGCACAACTGATCGTGGACGGGTACGAACAAAAACAGATCACAGGAGTAACTTTTATTGACTTAAACGCAGCATATGACACCATAAACCACCAGAAGGTGTTTGCTAAGCTATACTCTATGACACCATAAACCACCAGAAGGTGTTTGCTAAGCTATACTCTATGACATCATAAACCACCAGAAGGTGTTTGCTAAGCTATACTCTATGACACCATAAACCACCAGAAGTTGTTTGCTAAGCTATACTCCATGACACCATAAACCACCAGAAGTTGTTTGCTAAGCTATACTCCATGACACCATAAACCACCAGAAGTTGTTTGCTAAGCTATACTCCATGACACCATAAACCACCAGAAGTTGTTTGCTAAGCTATACTCCATGACACCATAAACCACCAGAAGTTGTTTGCTAAGCTATACTCTATGACACAATAAACCACCAGAAGTTGTTTGCTAAGCTTTGCTCCATGACACCATAAACCACCAGAAGTTGTTTGCTAAGCTATACTCCATGACACCATAAACCACCAGAAGTTGTTTGCTAAGCTATACCCCTCATTAAATGTATCCTGCAGAATGGGCGATTCTATGTCACTTTTAGGGGTAAAAAAAGCCGATGGCAAAACCACAAAAATGACTGGCACAAGGAAGTGTCCTGGAACCTATGCTATATGATATATACACCAACGATCAACTTATAGATACAGAGGGGACACAATTCATATATGCCGACGATGCAGCAGTAGCTGCCCATGGAAAGGGCTTCGAAGAAGTTGAACAGAAACTGACAAGCTCCATTGATGCCCTTGCTCTATATTACCAACAAGATCACCTCAAACCAAACCCCAACAAAAACTCAAGTATGTGCTACCATCTCAGAAATAGAGAGGCGCACAGAAAGTTGCATAACAAATGGCAAGGACAGGATCTAGAACACAGCACTGCCCCAAATACTTGGGAGTAAAGTTGGACCGCACGCTGTCCTATGTCGCACATTGTAAGGAGACAAAACAGAAAATACATGTGAGAAATAGTATCAAAAGTATACGAAAACTGACTGGCACAACATGGGGAGCAAAGCCAGATGTCCTCAGGATATCAGCACTCGCTCTGTGTTTCTCTGTAGCTGAGTACGCCGCATCAGTCTGGAAGAACTCTGCAAATGTCAAACACATAGATAGAGCAATAAATGAGACAGGCCGAATAATTACTGGATGTAAAAAACCAACACCAACTTAAAAAATATACCCTATAATCGGCATAGTGCGACCAGAGATACGAAGAACTGTCGCGTCAGAGATAGAAAGAAAGAAACCGATAAATTGCCCAAGACACTCTATGTTTGGACATCAGGTGCAGCGCGCAAGACTAAAGTCAAGACGAAGTTTCTTACAGTCAACCCAGCCCCTACAGACTAGTCCAGGAAAACGATGCATCGAAAGTTGGAAACAGCTGACACAGGTCCCCTTGATCGAGTTACAGGAGGAACCTGCGCCTGGACATCTCCTGCCCTGCCCAACATGCAAGTCACTAAATGGACTTCGAACTGGTGTATCACGATGCAGGAAAAACCTGAAAATATGGGGATACAGGGGTGATGAAACATGCGAATGGGGAGTAACACAAGACCAGGGCCATCTGATGATCTGCCCAAACCTCCCGGAGACTTGTAGCGTGGATGACCTGCTGAGTGCCAGTGACAGGGCAATCTATGTGACTGAATACTGGAAGAATGATGTGTGACGTAGTGCCTAGGACAGGGGAAGTAAGTCAGTGCATGGTAGCGGGAGATTGAGAACCAATGTCGAAGAAGAAGAAGAAGAGGGATCAAGACGCTGAGTAGCGCATGAGCTGCAGCGGTCAGTGACCCATAGCTGACTGCTAGCGTCAGGGCCAGCGAACCAGAGCTGCCAAGACCCTTCTACACCTCCACGCGGTGATCCTGGATAACAGGCTGCAACAGGGCAGACTGGCTAAGGAGAAGGGATCGAAGAGGGAATGCTAACCCGATACTCAAATGCTTGATGAAGTTGGATGTGTTGGACCGAAAGGTGAAAATATCGCAGTCAAGCTGTAAACTACAACACAACGCATTCCGTTCTCTGGACTACATTCTGCTACTTAAGCCCTTTCATTGTTTGGTAGCGGGAGATTGAGAACGAACGAAGAAGAAGAAGAAGAAGATGTGGAAGAAGAAGAAGAAGAAGATGAAGAAGAAGAAAAAGAATCCTTTGGTTGCAGAATCATTTCTTTCACATCACTCTTTCTCGCGGTTCAATAAAAAAGCGTCCAAATTAAAAATGTTGTGACGAGTGACAGTGACGCTTTTAAACAGAATTACTATGTGATTATTTGTGCCAATAGTATTCATATTTACGAGATGTGTTCAAATGAAACCGGACCGAACTGCGTCAATTGAACATACGTACGACGCGCATGATGACATCCCTTCTGGTGTTAACAGCACACACCGACCGTCAAGTTTGTAAAATTGCATTATCCTCCGACTCATAGTTTCCTCATCAGACCATTTAAAACATGGCGCGTGTGATACAGAATCCGTCCAGAATCTATCAGCGAGATGTGATTCGGTTTCTAACAGCTGAAGGTTGTCGACCAGTTTACATTCATCGCAGAATGCAGGCAGTGTATGGTGACAAAAGTGTGTCAAAGACAACAGTAAAGAACTGGACAACGATGTTTAAAGAAGAACGTGAGTTAATGAAAGATCTTCCGAGACCAGGTCAGGCACATATTGTTGCGACAGAAGATGCCATCGCCAAAATTGATGCAGCAATTCGGGTGAACTGTCGCCGGAGCTTACGTTCGTTAGCAGAAGAATTCGCTGTGCCGCTAGGGACAGTTAAAATGGTTGTTAGCAAAAAACTGAAGTATCGATACCCATTGTGAACACCTACCGATACTTCAGTTTCTTGCTAACCACCATTTTAACTGTCCCTAGCGACACAGCGAATTCCTCTGCTAACGAATTTAAGCTCTCGCATTGGTCCACCCGAATTGCTACATCAATTTTGGTGATGACATCTTCTGACGCAACAATATGCGTCTGGTCTGCAATGAATCTCAACTGGTCGACATCCTTCAGCTGTTAGAAACCGAATCACCGCTCGCTGATCAACTCTGGGCGGATTCTGTATCACGTCCGCCAAGTTTTCAATGGTCTATTGAGGAAACTATGAGTTGGAGGATAATGAAATTTTGCAAACTTGACGGTTGGTGTGTGCTGTTTACACCAGAAGTGACGTCATCATGCGCATCCTACGTATGTTCACTTGTTGCAGTTAGGTCCGGTTTCATTTGAACACGTCTCGTACATATAGTCACTTCTCAGATGAACGAGTGTACCCCCTGTTTTATCTATACAACGCATTCAGAGCAGATTACATCTTGTAAACAACCATTTGTTACTCCCCACGCAAGAGATTCATTCTAACTTGTTAACAGTTACTCCGTCTCCCGCGTGGCTCTAGTAGGTCACGTCACTAAGTGTTTTCACGTGTACCGCGCCGTTCCCGGTTAAGGTATGGGCAGCCCAAGGGCTTTTGTCAGCCAGAGAGCTTCATAAATTATGTGAGAATCTGGAGTTATTTTGTAAAAATTTAGTATTTTTTGTTAAACACCAACCCACAATCATCAATACACAAACGTCAACCCACAAACACCAACCCACAAACATAAACCCACAAACAACAACTCCCAAACACCAATCCACAAACATTAACCCACAAACATTAACCCACAAACACCCACAAACAACAACCCCAAAAACCAACCCACAAACATTAACCCACAAACACCCACAAACAACAATCCCAAACACCAATCCATAAACACCAACCCACAAACATTAACCCACAAACACCCACAAACAACAACCCCCAAACACCAATCCATAAACACCAACCCACAAACATTTACCCACAAACACCCACAAACAACAACCCCCAAACACCAACCCACAAACACCAACCGCCAAACACCAACCCACAAACACTAACCCACAAACACCCACAAACACCAAGTCCCAAACACAAACACAACACACAAACACAACCCCCAAACACCAACCCCCAAAACCAAGCACCCGCTATTCATACATACCTAGCTACCGATAACAGACAACGCCAACCAACCGCCTACACGAAACATGACGCCCTCCTTATGAAATACACAAACAAAACAACCCCCTCCCAACCTGTCCAGTGGAGCACTTTATTCATACACAAACAACATATGGCTCATTGACTCACAAACTAGTTGATTGATTGGTCGATACTCCCCACCACCACCACCACCAGTCTCGATCTGACTTGTCACGTGATACAAATAGCACAGTCACCTTTCACCCGTCACAGGCAACCATTAATTTCTCCTCCTCCCCCCCCCCCCTTTCCGCACTGTCTGCCTGGAATGATTATGACTTAACATAATTTATGTTCTGACGTGGATGTTTAGTGCGCATACTATTATATGATTTTATCTCAGATTATCGCAGACATGCCTCTATGTACGCACGGGAGTGCAGGGAGAAAAAGTAATTAAGTGCAATTTTGCCTCCCGCGCATGCGCATGTTTATGCCTTATGCGCATAGCTTATTCATATTTCGGGTATTAATAATTTGAAGAATGTTTATATATGAAACCATTTTCCCACATGGATTTGCATACACATATAAACGCAGTAATTTATTATAATGACATGTGTATGCGCATTCGTGCATGCAAGAGTGAGAGAGAGAGAGAGAGAGAGAGAGAGAGAGAGAGAGCTCAGATAGTTATAGTCAAGGCCGACACAAAGTCATCAGTCTGAACCCTTCCCCCCCCCCCCACCGGGCCCCCCGCGCTGCCCCTCGCCCCCACTCCCCAAAGAACACATTTGTTTGGCTGCAATCTTCCACACTTATCGTTAGAGATGACTAAAGAGGGTTGTGAATGGGGCTAGCAACCTCATAATGTAAAATGGTTGCTTTGAAAAAACCACCACAAGTGCTCGAATACATGATCCCCGTAAAGGGGCCAGCAGTAGTGATGGGCCTATGCTTCAGTTGGAGCGAAAACTTGAATCAAATATATATATATATAATTTAGATGTATTTGTGTATACTTGCGTAAACGTATTAACAGTTCTTGGACACCTAAGAAACTCGGTCGTCCGAAATGTACACGTGAAAGACAATGAGAGGGACTGGGGATAATGGGGGTGTCTTTAAATAAAGAAACAGAAAGAAAAACAAATAAACATAAATAAACCCGGAGACCTTGAGAAGAGCTTGAAAACAGGTCAACAAAACAAATCTTGCAGAGCGCCATGAACGGTCTGCGTGTCCTACATCCCGCTGGAGGTGTGTCCGGGACCTGCCCACGGTTATGGCCAATCAGCGAGTGAGAAACTAGCAAGTTCAAGGTAGTCGACCCAACCCACCACTGGTTGCTGACGAAACTTGCCAGCACTTCCAAATTAGCCTTGGACAGAAGCAGTCACGAAGACTTTCAAGTCGAGAATAACGTGAGTGTCCCCAAATTTGACATATCCAAAACTGTAAACTACCTTTTCTATTATAATTATGAGTAGTCTTTCGTGTATGAAAAACTTTCCTAGTAGTCTATAGGCTGTTGCGGGAAAGTTAGTTAAATTCTGAAAACTAATTTTCAAACAAAATCTTTGGGACTTTGGGTATAATTCATTTGACAAGTTATTATAATTATTATAAATATATAATTATATATATTATTATATATATATATATTGTGGATATTATTATGTTAAAAGTATACATGTATAATAAAACGGAAATTAAATTGAATAATTGGTAGATTAGACATTTCACTATTTTTATAAAAGAATTCATTTTGAAATTTCAATTCAATGTTGTACAAAAATTACGACTATATTTAGTACCTCTTATTACTTTCAAATTGCCATCTTTCATTGTTCTGAAGCTGTGCCGTTAACTAATGCAATTTCCAGAAAGGTTAATCTGATTTTTGGGGGGTTTTTGTTTTTGAATTTTGAGATTTTAAAACGGAAAAACGCGTTCCTCGTGTAACGAAAATCATTCGTTCGTTATGTAGAAATTTTGCTGAGATTTACAGTAACAAGTCAGAACTTTCGATTTTGATGCTCTAGATGTTGAATCCGAGTATAACCATAAATACTTTAAGCGAACACACGCACAGTTTGTGAGTGTAAAAATCGTTCGGTATTTGAAACTGTACGATCTATTCGCTATGCGGACACACTTCTCCACACATTTATCAATGATTTATTTTCAATTTCTTGTTATACACACACTTCCACTCTCTCTTTGTCTCTTTCTTTCTTTCTCTCATAAATATATCCTATAATTATTTGTTAATTATGTTTGAGAGCAAAGTTGAATATGTATGCCCACTGCCCCCTTTCAAGCAGGTCATTCGACAATCTCAGATTGTTACATATATCATCATTGCAAGATCATGACATTATTATGAAGGGCTTTGGCGCAGGTTTATTAGTAGGACATTATGACCCGATAAAGGACTACAAAAGAAAGTGCCTGACCTGAATACACCAAACGTTTTAAGTAAAATATTGCATCTTAGAGGCATGCTCAAATCTTTAGACGAATTTTACAAACTGGTTCAAAACAGATGAACTGCTTGCCAATGAAGTGGGTAAATTGCAATTAATGTCAATTTTACTTTTGTTTGCATTTCACGCTCCCTACAATAAAAAATGCAGTTTTTGTATTTGTTAGTTTGCATAGGGTCTATCTTATTGTCAAATAAATTGGTCCTGGTTTTCTCAAAGAGAATTGATACTTTGAAAGGTGTACAGTACCGGTAAGTGATCAAATTTGTTGCTGCATCATGAGAACTCATTTCAAACTGAATAAGCTGAAGAATGAATACAATGTAACAATGTTTTTTGGGTTTGTTTTTCTTTTTTTTCAAAAAATAATATAATAAAAATATGTACACATGATGTTGGTGTTTCATTTTTGTGTGCTTCTGTATTTTCTACTCAATGCATTTCATGTATTCTTTCCTTTTTGACATTGCTAAAGTCTTTTGGTTTGATTAAATGTTTGCCTTTCTGGATTCTACTGGCAAAGGCATTACCAGTCATTCCATGCATATTTAAACATCACGTGATAATTGTGGCTGGTTCAGTGAACAATATGCTTAGTCCCCGTTCATGTTTGGTAATGCTACCGCCTCAGTTCTTGTCATTTGCTGCGCAGTACCTGGCCCTGTTGGATCTCAATGATGATTAATGTATATATATATATATATATATATATATATATATATATATATATATATATATATATATATATATATATATATATATATATATATGAGAAAATAGTACATTTTTTCAGAGCTAATGACATTGTGCGAATATAATAATATTGGACTTTCTCGAGGAAAATGTTTGCTACATTTGGGTGTTTCAAAGAACGCTTTTGAGGACAGTATACGGACTAACTTTATGCCACGTATGAACAATTTAACTGTATGACGTAGTTCCGATGTCGCCAGTTAGGTTACGTCATTGGTATAAACTGGCCCTCCACTTCCCTGCATGGGAGTCTGGGCAAACAACAACACTCCACTGCGCGAGCGCCGTGGGCCACGGCCATGGCCATCTGTAATTAACTAGAGTAGGCATTGCGTGGGGACACCGTCATTTGTCACTTCGTGAACGTCGTGGCACAACGTCACTTCCCACTGCGCGGGCGACGTGGACTCACCGCGTGAACACCGTGGGCACAACGTCACTCTCGATTGCGCCGGCGACGCGGGCATCCGCCGCTCTCCACTACGCGCGGGCGTTTTTGGCACAGCGCCACCACTTCGCGACATGGTCTCGTGGAACCAACGACGTTCTTCACGTGGCGCGCTAGCGCTGTTCTCTCTCCATCATCATCATGTCCTTTATAAAACGTCGCTCCCATCACAGTCTGAAAGACATTCGTTCCCTTGCCAAAACTCCAGCCTCCGCCAGTCATACCCAGGCATTCCTGAATAGCTTGGTGCCATCGTCTTCTTGGTCTACCCCTTCCTCTTGCCTGGCACCATACCTTCCATCACCGTTCTATCGAGTCCGTTTGTGTCTCTTGGTGTAACCAAATTATTTGCATTTTCTAGCCAAAATGGAATTGATAAACCAGTTCTCCTCTAGGCTCAACTCTTGCCGAATGTCTACATTTGTCTTTTTCTCTGTCCAATGTATTCCGAGGATCTTTCTGTAACATTTTGACTCGAAGGATTTGATTCTTTGTCTGGAAGTTTTGGTAATCGTCCATGATTCGCAGCCATAAGCTGCCACAGGAAAAACACAGGCTCTCAAGACTTTCACTTTCATCATTTTGTTGGTGCCCTGCCATAATTTCTTCAGGCTGTTCAGTCTCTGCATTGCCATGTCAGGTCTTCTTCTGATTTCTTTCGAGCAGTAGCCATTTTTGTCAATTCTGGAGCCCAGATATTCAAAATGTGTGACCTGATCTATTTCCTCACCACCCAGTGTAAATTTATGCTGACATTGTGTTTTGTCAATGGTCATTATCTTTGTTTTATTTGTGTTTATAAACAGGTTTTGATCTTTACTGTGTCCATTTACGGCTGAAATTAGCTGCTCTAGCCCTTTTGCACTTCTTGACAGTATCACTGTGTCATCTGCGTATCGTAACTCTGGAATCACGTACCCGCCAATCGTAAATGGGTCGAAACTTTCAATGTTCTGGTCTTCTCGAACATTTCTCATTATACATTCCGCAAATATGTTGTATAGTTAAGGTGAGAGGATACATCCCTGTCTTTCTCCCTTTTGTATTGCGAACCAATCTGATGTTTGCCCAGATACTCGGACAGTGGCTTGTTGATCTTAGTATAATGTTTCAATGAGATGAATAATATGCAAAGGAAACCCCATTTCCTTCATGATTCTCCAGATTTTGATTTTTTACCCCATGGATGGCCTTGGTGTAATCAAGGAAACATGTGGCACATTTTGTGCATGCATTGATCAACAGAACTGTGACTACAGTCTCATGAATTTTGCTCGTGATATTGGCTTACTTTCCTCTGTACCATTTCATGTAAGAATGAGAACAAGAACATTACTGATTCATTACAATTACTGGGAATAACGTACTGACTCGTCCCGTGTCTCCTGACACAAGATCATAAAGGCAATCGCGCTGAAATCTGCAAGGAACTTCTGGATCACGCAAACGAGAATGGCAACTTCATTAAGAAAATAACAACAGCAATGACATATGGGTCTAAGAATATGACATCCAGACGACAATGAAATCCTCTCAAAGGGTTGGTACGACTTCACCAAGCAAGACGTCATCATGACAACATCAAGGCACCATCAAGAGGACATCAAGATGACACCAGAACGATAAAGTAGTCTCAGTGGGTTGACAGGATTTCACCCAGAATAACGCAGCCAGACTCGCCCTAAACAGAGATGCATACAGAGCTGCCGTGAAGGAGACGCTGGCCGACTCGTCCTAGACCGAGATGCATACAGAGCTGCCGTGAAGGAGACGCGGGCCGACTCGTCCTAGACCGAGATGCATACAGAGCTGCCGTGACATCGTGCACATAGAACATCCCCACCAGTTTATACTTTCGTTGAAACACAGAGAGAAGCGCCTTACCTCACCATAGCACACTTAGTCTTAAGAGCCTTAATAGGAATGGCATTTTGAAATCAATCAACGACTGCATTTAAATGACACCAAAATAGATAAAGCAGCATTCCATAGACTTCAAAGTTTCGACAATAAGCGAGGTTCAAGCGGAGTAGGGCGGCTGAGAGGACGGGGCAAGAAAGTGTACAGCCAGCGAGCTACGGGGACCTTCAGCATCCAGACCTTGCGATTTGCTGAGAGATACTAAGCACCTATGGGTATGCCTGGAGTGCAGTGACGTTGATTTTTAGAAACGGTCCTTAGTGTATGCTTCATGTGAGACTGCAATGCTAGACTGTTGTTGTTCATTATAATGTCCGATGTATGTCCATCATTATTTCCGGATGCTGGTCGACACATATAGTTGGCTTGTCTCTGTTCTTATCGAGTCATTAGTGGCCATTAGTTAAGAACTGGTCCCAGCGCATATTCAATAATTTTCTTAGAAATTTATTTTCAAAGACATTTATTTTGTTTCCAGCGCGTTTGTTGTCTTTCCAGCTTTCACATCCATATGCCAGGATTGATATTATGATTGAGCTGGATAGTCTGAGCTTGGTATGTTTGCTCAGTGTCGTTGATTTCCAGATGTTGGTGAGCTGATTAAATGTGCATGAGACCAAAGCAATTCTAGTGGAAATTTCTTTTTGTAGCATCTCCATCATTACACTACAGCAAGAATAACCCAAGGTCACCTTCAGTGGGCCTCGCGATGTAAGATGGAACACTGTAAAGCCCGATACTAGATAATATTTGTAAAGTGTGAAGAACTCAGTGCGAGAAGCTTCGAAAACAAACAACCCTTTTTGCAAAAGTTCTGGATTTTCATTTTTGCTTAATTCTGGTCAAGTCTGAATGGCACTGCTCCGCATATTTTTGTGTGGTTTTTGAAAATTGTTTGTGTTGCTTTAGTAATTGAATAAAACGTCAAAAACAAAGATCGTAATCTTTTGACATATCGAGCCCCACTACGTTGCAGAGCTGCTAACTGACATTCGTCCGTCACAAGTGATGAAGATCACTCTCTTTGTTCAGCCGTGTGGACAGTCTTTTCTCTTGCTGAATCCACTGAAATTGGTGACATGTGCTGTGATTTTGGATTAAAGTGAGGAAGACACTGCGCCTTTTGTCAACCTCACTCACTGCTAACTAAACTTTGCGAAAAGACAACTGACACTCACATGTCCAGACAAAACAACTGACACTCACATGTCCAGACAAAACAACTGACACTCACGTGTCCAGACAAAACAACTGACACTCACATGTCCAGACAAAACAACTGACACTCACGTGTCCAGACAAAACAACTGACACTCACATGTCCAGACAAAACAACTGACACTCACATGTCCAATTCTCACCTTAAATGCTGCATATGTGGAAGGAGCTTTTGTGCCAGATTTGGACTATACAGTCACCTCCGGGTCACTGGAGAGGTGCAAAACAAAATCTGACTGCTGTTGTCACCATTGCTTGCAATAGACGCCTGTTATTATTATTCTAACTAAACATTTAGGAAGAAAACAATTATCTGTATGAAACTATATCATTTAAAATGAACCGATCTGGATCGTTTGGCCATTTGCCGCAATACAATACTGTGCGTTTTTTCTTCCAAATGTCATTGGAGACAATGTTGAATACATTTGATTAAAACAGTCGCATTTTAAATCAATAAAGTTTAAAAAAGTTGAACTTAACAAGCTGTTAGGCCAGAACTGTTGTGACCAGTTAGCACAAATAGTCCACAGTCTGAAAAATGTGGTAGTCCCATAGCTAACACGAGGGATCAAGTTTTAGATTGTATTTTGTCTCAGATTCATTTTTAGATGAAGTGACCAATTGCATTCCTCGCTCTTTCCTAACTGGAAACAGGCACCCAAATCTTTCCATCAATGAATTTTGCTAAGGTACAAAACTTTCCACCAGTTGAGCCTTGTCAAACCACATCAATTATACTAATTATACAACACAAACTACTGCTTTAACCGCCATTTATTGAAATAATATTACAGTAATTCATTGTTTTTTTTGTCTTTGTTTATTGTTTCAGATTTGAACAAAACTAACAATGTCTACAAACATAAAGAAATTTAGACGTTCTTGGAACGTGCCAATCACCAAGATGGCTGAGAACACATTCAATCCAATTCGAAGCATAGTGGACTCAATGAAAATCACCCCACATCCAGACAAAGCCATGATTTCACTCTCCATTGGTAAGATTGATTGATTACTTCATTGATTAATTTATTGACCTTTTCACAACAAACCATAGTTGTAATATGGTGCTACAAGTCTTAAATGTTCCACCCTAGAGGGAGTTAGTAGTCAGTTTAAAATTCAATATGAGCCAAACGTATTATTTGACAATTAAAATCTAAGGCACAAACTTAATAAACTATCAACAATATAAAACACAATTCAAGCACGTTCCCGGGATCACCAGCAAACCAGAGCTGTCAAGACCTTCTACGCCTTTATGCGGTAATCCTGGATAGCAGACTGGCTAAGGAGACAGGATTGAAGAGGGAAGGCTAACATACTCAAAAATGCCTGCTGGAGTCAGATGTGTCAGACTGAAAGGTGCAAATATTGCATTCCAGCTGTGAACTATGACACAACTCATTCTGTTCTCCATAAAACATCTCGCTACTTGCAAAGTCCTTTTCAGGGCTTGGTAGCGGGAGATTGAGAATGAATGAAGAAAGAGAAGCACATTCCTGCCAAATTAACTCGATATTTTAACTTGAATAGGCGAAACGTTAGGTAGGTACTGTAATAACTTACTGACTTATACCATTTTCATGTTTAGTCATCAGTATACATGGCTTAGTCATTAGCCTGGTCTAATTACCTGGCAATGTTTCCTTCACAGGAGACCCCACAGTGTTTGGCAACCTGCCCATTTCAGACGTCTGCGAGAAGGCAGTTATACAGAGCATTCAGAAGAAAACATATAATGGCTATGCACCATCTATTGGTGAGTTTAATGCTAGATCCTTTTGTGACTGCTTCGTCTTCCTGCCTCTGTTGCAGAATATCGTACTAATAAATAGAAAGTTACTTTCATCTACTCAGATCAGAGAAAATTTATTCAGTTTGACAACGTATGTGACAACTGCCCCTCTCTCAGTAGGCAGTTTACCTTTAATATATATATATATATATATATATATATATATATATATAGAGAGAGAGAGAGAGAGATAAATATGCCAAATAAATGCAATATATATTTATGAAAATGATCACATGATGGGGTAGGGTAAACAATAACAACAGTGTTGCTGTCAGCGGGGATGCCACAAACATGAGGGAAGGACAAATAAACAACAGCAGTGTTGTTGTCAGCGGGGATGTTACAAACATGAGTAGAAACTAGGACAAATTAAGAGTGAATAAGTTCAGACTGCGAACAGGCGTATGAAGAATCAAATATCAGTTCAGCAAATTAAAAATCTAGCAGACATGTGGCCATGACAGGAGGACAAACGAACAATAGAACATGTTCTCCAAGTCTTGTCAGTTACATGAAATGTGCAAAGTGGAAGTATAGCCCTTTCCAGGTCAATTAAGGGATAAACTGTATTGTGATGCAAGAATCATGAGGCTCTAGACTGCAGTGTTTGAGATAAATGTGTGTGGCTATTTAAAAACCAGCAATGAAACAGTTGTAAATAATTCTACTGAACACTTCAATGCATTTTTAATGTCAACAATTTTGTCACCCATCTATAATAGCTTTTTTAATGCTTTTCTCTTCTATCTCATAAGTAATTTCCCCACTTTTGTCTTTCGAAAGTGTTTTCAATTCATATTTATTCACTAACATTTTCTCCCACTTTTACAAACATGCATCTCTTATATCATTCATTTTCTCCCTTCTCTTACGTCTGTCACTCGTATACTGCCAGTCAAAAGCTGTTCACCTTAATCTTTCAACAACTTTCTTATCTCTCCGATTTTAGAAGTACTTTTTTCACTAACATTTTTCAACCAAATTTTGTTGTCCTCGTCGTCTTCTTTATTCACATTTCTTTTAGACCCATTTATTTATTGCTAAACCACATACTCAGATTTATTCCAAATAGTTTCCTAAAGAAATACTCATCCATCACTGTAGTTATTGGCATTTGCATCATATAATTGTGTAAATAGATTTCACCAAGAAGATTTCAACGACTCACTCTAGATCAAAATGCATACATAGTTGCTGTGAACGAGATGAATAGTTGGTTGTTTGTATTTTTTTAATTTGAAAACTTTTAAAAAGTAGAAGTTGAGATTTATTTTTAGTTATTTGAAAACTCATGAAAAAATAAATGTTAAGATCTATAGTTTATTGTTTGAGAACCTATGAAAAGTTCAAATCTATAGTTTATTGTTTTGAGAATCTATGAAAAGTTAGCGTTTGATCTATTCTATCACCAGGTTACGAGTTTGCACGCCAGGCTGTTGCTGAGTATGTGTCCACGCCAACTTCCAGGGTTGATGCCAAGGTACTTTTAACAATGTGATTGAGGGGAAAGTGGGATAGTTTGTCTTATACCCTCATACAAATATATGATGTTTTGTTTTGTATATCATTCCACCTTTTTTTATAATCTCCCCATTTATATATTACCAGTAGAATTAAAGAAATTCCAATTCTTAATGCCACATAAAATTTGGTTAGTTGGAGTGAATTAACAATATATGATATAATAAAAATAATGTATAGTATCTGACATTGCATGCAGCTTACGCTCAAAATGATGATAAACTCTGTCTTGTGTACATGCTGTGTGTGTAAAAAAAAACATGGCAGCTGACAATTTCAAAAAGTTAGCCCTAGTCCAATCAAAAATTGTGACCCTGGGGTTGTAGAGGTCTATTAAAAAATATACTTGTAATCGTTTGTGCAGACGAACAGATGGTTGGCCTGCCATGGCTTTGTATGATGGAGGGGGTTGAGTCCTTTTGACCTCTATGCAGGTCAATATTGGATAGGAATCGTTACCTTGAGAATTTTTCCCAGATAGCGACTAACGACTTGCTCATTTTTATTTTCAACTGCTAAGTGTTCTTTAATGTGTACATGAGACCATCATCCATCTCCAATAGGATTAGACATGGATCTCACCACCCTTGAGACCAGGAGATGGTTGAAACTTGCAAAATGTTAATACGCACCATTTCACGCTATTGTATCTTGAGATATGAGCACATGCATTAGAGCTGGAATTCATAGGACAACAAGGATTATCACTTGCAACATGACAACAGATTGGAAACTGAACTCTAATTAGAATGAACTGAGCTGATGTTAAAAACACTGTTCTATTTTGTAAACAAAGGAAGTAGTACTGAGATAGAATGGAATGTTTCTCACTGCCACATTTACCACAGAAAAATATAGAAATATTGAGAAAAGATTCATTATATAAAATGATGAATTACATATGTTTTTTTTTATTGGAAATGTTTCCCTGTTACTTTTATGAGGATCGATCAATGAATCAACCAAAATCTTTTGAGCTCCCCTTTTATGAGGATCGATCAATGAATCAACCAAAATCTTTTGAGATCCCTGTGAAGCATAAGCCTTTAACAAATACATGCCAAGTCATCAATGTTTGGCCTGTCTTTATGTGTTAAGTTTTTGAGGTTTAAAGTTTCTACAGGTTTCTCCCATGCCCAACCCTCCTTAGTTGCTCTTATGACATGCCTGGCAGGCTACACTATTGTTATTCTTTTAGGCCTGGTAGAACTCAGGCATTTTTATGAGAATGCCTTCATTTGTTTCGAGTAAATAAATTATAATTTTCAAACATATTGGTTCGATTATCTGGCTAAGCATTGCCAACTAATGGCATAAGTCAGGGTTGTATCACATGTGCATCTGTTACTGTGGATTATAACAATATAACTGATAAACAAAACATCTGTGATTTGCATTGTTTTTTAGCATCACAGGTGTAACTGTTTTTTCAAAGAATCGCTTTAACAATGAGAATGATTATTATGTTTCAGGATATAATTTTTACAAGTGGCTGTTCAGGAGCCCTTGATCTCTGCATCTCATGCCTGGCTGAGCCTGGTCAGAACATCCTTATCCCAAGACCTGGTTTTTCTCTGTACAAAACACTAGCAGAGTCTCTTGGTGTTCAAGTCCGACAATACGATCTTCTGGTAGGAAACATTTCTTGATACTGTGTTAGCATTCCATTTTGTTGTCACTGGATCCTCCGATAAATTATATCTTTCATGCCAACAGCAGAGTATCTTGACAAAGGAATGTCTAAAAGAAAGTTATGTAGTGAGTGTTAACAAAAACCAGATGAAAGATTGACTGTACCTTACCGTGCACAAATGTGAAAGTGTACCTTCCAATGATCCTTCAGGTCAAGTGAATACGGACCATCAAGAGGGCATAGCTGCAAATTAACTAAAGAAAGGTCCAGATTAGATATTACGAAATATTTTTTAGTCAGAGAGTGGTGAATGCTTGGAATGCATTGCCACATTAAGTAGTGGAAGCAAGGGACAATTAATGCATTTAAGAATAAATTTGATGTGCATAGCTTTTAGAGCAAGGTAATGTAAATTAAATTGGTTGTATGAGTCTTCTAAACCAGTATAAAGACGTTGTTAAGTTAAGATGGGGAACTAAACTTCTTAATATTATAAGCATTTTTGCTGAGCCTCACCAATAGAGATAAACAGGAATAAACTATAATATCAACCTGTCAGTGCTTTTATCTCACTTTGGGAGGGAGGGAGAATATTCCAGTAAGTACATTTAGTGTGTGCAAGGCGGTCTGTTTATATAACCATCTGTCTTGCGAAGATTTGGGGGGGGGGGGGGGGGGAGTGTTGGCCTATATTTAATCTTTCCTAGTTTCCTTCTGTAGGCTTGATTTGAAAGAACACTGTTCTTTATTTTTTTTTCAAAAGCCAGCCTTGTAACTCTATGGGTGTGCACAGTAAGCAGAAAAACAGTGTGAAGCAAAATAAATAATATAGTGTGGGCAGGACGGTTCAGCTTCAATTGTATCAAGCCTACACTTAAACAGATAAGAAAATAAAAGACAAGAGCTCACACCTTCAACAGTATGGGTTTTCAGCCATGGTACATGGCTTAGTGGTATGACACCTACAAAAAGCAGATGCAGAGAAGCTTTGAGTTGCTCAAAAGACAAAGTAGCCAAGAACATTGACAGTCTCTCTGTACGGACCAAATTCACAACACAGAAATCGGCCAAACCACCTTCAATGATGTTGTAGATACTTAATTGTTAAGAAAATTCAGATGGTGTGTATGCCTGACAACAGATGACACAAATAGTGACATCCTGATAGCCTTACAACTTTAAGTTTCCACTCAGACTTTCACTAATGAGATGGGATGATGGCTTGAGTAAAGCCTTTGGTCCAACATGGTATTCCAAGGCAAAAGTTCTGTAAGAGTTTAAACACGTGGCTACCTGGCATCAGGCACAGATATGCCTGATTGAATAACAGGGTTACAGATTGGGAAGGTAACACAGTACTGCAGAGTTTTGCTAACATTAAAAAAAACACAGGTTATTATGGAATGAAAGAAGAATTTTCAGGTCACTGATATAACTGGTTTTCAGATTCATTATGGCTCATTCACTAGTGTTACTGCCACTACAAACCACTAAGATTATCTCTTACTTTTAGCATCTGAATAAACAAGAAGTTACATATTATATACAGTATTACATTTTGTTTTCAAATAAAACTATTTTTTTTAATCCATCAGCCCGAAAGATCCTGGGAGGTTGATCTGGAACATTTGGAAAGCTTAATAGATGTTAACACAAAAGCTGTGATTGTATGCAATCCATCCAATCCTTGTGGTTCTGTATACAGCAAAGAGCATTTAATCGACATCATTGAAACTGTGGGAAGGAACTGTGTGCCTATCATAGCAGATGAGATCTACGAGCACTTTGTAAGTGGGCATTTTGTATCAGTTTAGTTCATTCTTACTACACTGAACATCAACCATATACAAGTAGTTGCTTTTGTTCACTGTTTGAGCAATACACTTTGAACAGTTAGAAACTAGCATAAGAAGAAGAAGAAGAACAGTTAGAAATAAAGGAAAGTTACACTATACATAAATTTAATATTTTATGTAAATATATATATATATATTCTGTGGTGGCTAACTTACAGACATTTGACTTTATATTTGCAGGTTTTCTCTGGCAATACTTACCACTCCATTGCATCATTGTCAAAAGATGTTCCTGTGTTAGCATGCGGAGGGTTGACTAAGAGGTAAGCAATGATTTTGATTGCATGTCAGTCCTACACATCAATCAATGAAAACCTTTCAACTCCCTGCGGTGCATAAGTCTTCAAGATATACACGCCAAGTCTTTCTGCTTTGTGCCATCCTTCTTAACTGATCCATGGCTTCCCTATTTAATTTATGGTTGTTGCAGTCTTTTTTTCATATGTATTTTGGCCTACTTCAACATCTCTTGCCCTAGGGATTCTAAAACAACCCGTCTGGTAATGCTTTCAACCCATCTTCTTAATGTCCTTTACATAAATTACCGTTAAATGCTTTTAATCTCAGGTTTTCGTGAGTTCTCTTGCAACAACTTTGAAGAATAGTCATCATCTACCTTTTTTGCATTGTATGTGTTTTGAGTCTGTGAATAAGTGAAATACTGTGATAGTTTTGTCCATCACAAGTGATGAAGACCACCCTCTTTGTTCAGCCGTGTGGACAGTCATATCTCTTGCTGTGTCCGCTGAAATGGGTGACTTGCGCGGAGATTTGGATTAAAGTGAGGAAGAAACTGCGCCTTTTGTCAACCTCACTCACAGAGCCTAAGCTACCTTTTGCCAGTGGCAAGACATTCATCGAGACGACTGGAGATAGCATATGATGCAGATTGTGCCTCAGGGTTACCACCAAAGCCTTTCCGTAAACATGTAACCCGCAGGGTAGAAAGGTGGGAAGGCATCTAACGCAGTTCTGAGTTTGTCGTGCCTTTTCGATAACCACAAGAGGTTGTATGGACAACACTCAGCGTGTGAGTGAGTCTGGCATCTCTCCCCAGCTGTATTCAGTTCATAGTAGCATCTAAAATTCCCACACGCCAAATTCGTGAAGGTGAACCGGCAGAACTAACCCGTGAGATACGACACAGGTATAACTAGTTTAAGCGTAGCGCCATTCAGCCGGCGTCCAGACCAGGAATAACGGATGGAAGAAATCACAAAAAAAGAACGAAATAACAAGTCCAGACAGAAAACAACTCCACGTATCCGTGAACACAAGTGTAAGTCGTCGACTAGTGTGAATTCCAGGCAAATCCGTGGTCTTGCGGCATCCATAATGATCCAAAACAGTAGAGAAATGTAGACTCGCAGCCAGTTACGGCGCCATCTTTGCCAGATGGCGAAATACTATGTCATAATAAATGTATGACAAATAATCACACATAAACATCAAGCAATGAAGAAAAAAGGATGTATAAAGTATAATGACCTTTTCTATCTTCACAGGTACCTGATTCCAGGCTGGAGGTTGGGTTGGATTGTCATAAATGACAGAGATGATATTTTCTCAGAAGTGAGTGAATTAATGACCTGCACATTAGTTCATAAAACTGGTGCTTGTGTTGTATATTTAGACATTTTTTTTCAACATATCTGGACTGGACTGCTAAAAGTGTTCATTGATTCAAGACTTTGATCATAGTTATATGACCCCAACCTGTCCTTTGTTGGTCTATTCACACGTCCATGAGGAAAATTATTTGTTTTCATTAGACCTATGACTCGTGCATCTAATTTCAGCAGGTTTGTCTTAATAGTTTTAGGCTGTCTTCAGCCTGCCTGTAGTGTAGCAGTTTTGTCCCTTTTTCTGACTGTATCTTAGGTCTGCGAGGAGCTTCATTTTGCCTTTGTTTATCAGACATAACATTTAATTTGCTATCACATATTTTCATGGTGTTATTTTTCTGTAGTGATCTCATTGTTGCTAACATTTTTTAAAAACTACTTAATAATGTTTGAATAACTTGAATGTTAGTATGAAACTCCCTTTTTAAAAGTATGTAACATTAGAACAACTGATGTAATAGCTATCCATCGTTGTCGATGAGGACCGCCGACACCATCCTTGTCACAGATTTCCCTGTTGGGTGTGGGTGCGCATGTGGCTGAACAGGCCAATGTGGGCACGAAAACATCTGCTACATATCGGGCACACAAGGTTTGTAGAAGGTGATAGTGTTCCCGCTGTTTGGGATTTCCGGGTCTCGCGTCTGCTCTGGGCTTTCACAACACGGTCGTCTTCGCTGGTAGCTACACCCGATTTGACTGCGCTTCTCCAGTCAGATCTGTTTTGCGCAAGACATTCCCAGGTGTCCATGTCTATCTAGCAACTTGTCAGTGAGTCCTTCAGACCATCTTTAAATTGTTTCTTTGGGCGCCCTCTCGCGCCATCCCTCTCTCAGCTCACCATAGAGAAGCTTCTTTGGGAGCCGCTCGTCTGACATACGGACGAGGTGTCCAATCCTAGTCGTGCTTTTTCTAGCAGTGCATGAATGCTGGGCATGCTAGCCCTCGAAAGAACTTCGATGTCAGGGACACGATCTTGCCATCGGATGTGGAATAATCGCCTTAGGCAACCTGTGTGGAAGTGGTTTAACCTCCTTGCATGTCCAGAGTATACAGTCCAGCTTTCGCAAGTAGGGTTGGAATGATGGTTGCACGGTAGACTTTGAGTTTGGTCTTGACGCTGATGCCACAATGTGCCCAGACCATCGAGCGCATTCTACCAAAGGCTGTGCTGGCCTTTGCTATTCTGCTTGCCACAACATCGTCTAGACTGACAGATCTCGACAGCGTGCTGCCCAGATATGTGAATTTGTCTACGACATCCAGCGTCTGCCCGCTGACTGTAGCCTCTGGTTTTGTGTACGGCATGCCTGGTGCTGGTTGGTACATGACCTCTGTTTGTTTTTTTTGCATTTATGGTCAGGCCAAAATTTTTGCATTCAGCAGAGAACCGGTCCATTCCAACCTTCCTGTTCAGTTCTGAGTTGCTCATATATAAGAACAACTGATATTTTAATTGAAATGGAATTTTTAATATAACTTGTAACTATTTATATATAAGCACTTTTTATAAATGAACTTCTTTTCAAAGCACTTTTATAGATTAACATCTTTTTAATGTTCAGTGTACTAAATTCATTAATATAGTCAATTGTACACTTTTTTAATGAGCTTATTTTACTGTTGCTATGATGATGATGTCTTTATGTAACTAAGAATTGTGTTTCTTTCCAGGTCAGGAAAGGACTAAACAAGCTGTCTCAAAGAATCCTGGGTCCAAATACCTTAATCCAGGCTGCTCTTCCAGAAATCTTTAAGAGCACACCACATGCTTTCTATGCAGATACCCTCAAATACATTGAGGTGTGTACCGTACCTGTTTGAGACTTGCAAACACATTTATGAATAACACAGTGGTTAGAACACTTTCTGCTCACAGGAAAGGTACTAGGGTCAATTGCTGGTCTCGGTACACTTCCGTCTGCTCAGCCAGAAACGATAACAGATAGGAAAAGGAAATAGACATCTCTACCTCAAAACAACAGCTGATACATAGTAAAATGATAAAGTCTCTTAACACTTCGTTCCCAATTACAGCATCTGCTAAGAGATCCACTTATTTACTATTGTTCCATTAATATATTAAAGCTAGCGTTTATAGTTTTTGCCTTCTACTTTAAAAATGACCAGATCTGCAACCTAGTTGCTTAACCTTTAGCACGCTTTGTCCGATCCCTTCTAACCAACTCGGCCTACAAAAACGGTGTACGGGAAAAAAAGTTTTTTTCTTTTGAACGGAGTCACTCCCGACAGCGATTTTTTACTGCTGAATACGCCCTCCATATATACACGATATTTTGCCGGTTAAAGTATCGTATGTTCGATTACAAATGGCTTTTGAACAGTTTTAATTTTGTATACGCCGTTTGAAGCAAGTCGACTTTTTGCGAAAGGGGAAGTAGGTTGTTGGGAACGATCTTTATCGAGTAGATCTGTTTATTTTGTTTGTTTAAATGAAAGAACTACGTTTGAATTGAAACTAACAGTTGTGTCGATATTGTAAACACAGTATCGATACGTTGTTGTGGTTTCTATGGTTTTCTATCGAAGCGACTAGGCCTAGTGGTCGAGTCCAAATTTATTCCGAGATTTTCAAAAATGTTCAACTTTATCTTTTTGAATCTCAAAAACTAACAAACACACAACAAAAACAATAACACCAACATGTTCGTTATGCTATTGTGTGTCTACACGCCAGAAAATCATATTTATTGACAAACATAAAAATTAAAAATTTTCTAAGACAACTACCAAAGCGAGAAATTAAGAAAATTAATTAGGTCAAATTTTTCCAAAAAACTGCTATCGTGCCAAAGGTTAACACTACAAATCACCCAGCTGTAAGTGTTAGAAGTAGGGTAGGTAAGTCAGTGAGGAATGGCAATGGTCACCCATCTTCTTCTTTATTCTCAATCTCCCATTACTAAGCCCTGAAAAGGTCTTCTCCCATTACTAAGCCCTGAAAAGGTCTTTGCGGGTAGAATGATGTAGTCAGGAGAACGGAATTCATTGTCTTAGTTTACAGCTTGACTGCGATATTTGCACCTTTTGGTCAGGCACATCCGACTTCAACAGGCATTTTTTTGTGCCAGGTTAGCCTTCCCTCTTTGATCCCTTCTCCTTAGCCAGTCTACCCTGTTGCAGCTTATTATCCAGAATCACCATGTAGAAGTGGAGAAGGGTCTTGGCAGTTCTTGGTCACTGGCCCTGATGCTAGCAGTGAGCTTTTGGTCGCTGACGGCTACAGCTCATGCACTGCTCAGTATCTTGATCCCCGTCACCCACCAAGGCTGAGACCTTGTACCATCAAGTCTCTAATACTTCATCCTACTACAGTATCTTGGCTTGCCTTCGTTCGTTCTCAATCTCCCGCTACCAAACACTGAAAGGGCTTAAGTAGCAGAATGTAGTCCAGAGAACGGAATGCGCTGTGTCGTAGTTTACAGCTTGACTGCGTGTTTGCACCTTTCGGTCGAACACATCCAACTTCAACAAGCATTTTTTTAGTATCGGGTTAGCATTCCCTCTTCGATCCCTTCTCCTTAGCCAGTCTGCTCTGCTGCAGCCTGTTATCCAGGATCACCGCGTGGAGGTGTAGAAGGGTCTTGGCAGCTCTGGTTCGCTGTCCCTGATGCAGCTCATGTGCTCACTACAGTATCTGCTAAAGAACTACCATTACCTCTCATAGTACATGTTTAAGTGTACAATGTACATACTTTAATTAGTATGTGCACTCTATCTGTTTTTTGTACAGTACCCATTTAGATTTTTTTAAATATAGCACACATATTAAACACAATACCAACAGTTTGTTTTTTCCAATATCAGTTAACAGAAACTGGATTCAGCCAGCCAGATGACCAGATAAACTTATGAAATGTTGCAAAGCTAATGTTTTTACTGTTGCCAGTTTAACTATTTTAGACATCCCAAATATGCATGACAATGCAATGTATATTTTTTATCTGTACATTAACAATAGTTACTCTGCATGAGATGAGGGATTACATTTTTTGGGTATATTTTTACAAGTGTGCTTCAAATGAAAACATTTTTTTTCGTCTAAATTTATTAAGAAAAAATTGCACACAACTATCATTTTTCTACGTAGTCTCCATTGCATTCGATACAAGTTTCGCAGTGTCTACAAAGTGTGTGGATTCCTCTAGAAAAAAAGTATTTTGTTTCAATTCTGGAGTCAGCTGCCATTGCACCCACCTTGCAGACAATTTGTGGATCTGGCCCACATCATATAGTGTGCTGAATCTTGATTGATGTCCAAAAGTGTGGTGGTTTGATTCAGTCACTCCACTGTTTTTAATCGTGATGTGTTTCAAGTGCTGTCATTTTTCTGTGTGCCTGAATCCGTCTAGAACAGTGTCACAGAACTCAATGCTGTTTCTGAACTTTCTACTCCACTCATACACTTGCTGGAGTGACAAACATGCATCACCATATTCAACCTTCATTCACCAATGAATTTTGATAGGTTCTATCCTTACTGCTCATAAAATGGATAAGTGGAGCAGCGCAAGAGCTGCAGTGGTCAGCAACCCATAGCTGACTGCTAGCGTCAGGGCCAGCAAACCAGAGCTGCCAAGACCCTTCTACACCTCCACGCGGTGATCCTGGATAACAGGCTGCAACAGAGCAGACTGGCTAAGGAGATGAGATGGAAGAGGGAATGCTAACCCGGTACTCAAAAAATGCTTGCTTAAGTCGGATGTGTTGGACTGAAAGGTGCAAATATCGCAGTCAAGCTGTAAGCTACGACAGAACGCATTCCGTTCTCTAGACTACATTCTGCTACTTAGGCCCGTGTCAGGGTTTGGTAGCGTGAGCTTGAGAATGAGCCAAGCCAAGCCAAATGAATTAGTGAATGTTGCTCCTCCATTTTTTAAATGGCTACTATAAAATCATGTGACTCATCTGCACTGTGAAACTAACAGCAGAACCCTCTTGAAGTCCATAGCAAAGATACTGTCAACTGTCATGACAATGGCTATTTTAATTTCTATTGTAATTTAGAGAGATTTTTTTTTTTTTGCGTTCTCCTTAATTCTCTTATCCCAAGTCGGTGTGCGTTGCACTGTGGTTTATATTTTGCAGTTGTCGGCCCAGTGCATCCGACTTCAGCATGCATTTTATGTAAGGGTCTGCTTCCTCCTGCATTTTCTAAGGGTTTGTTTCCCCGGGGTAACGGCCGGTGCTGTGATGGGGATCGAACCCAACACCTTCGGTTTGTGAGCCGTGCCACTAGGCCACGCCATCCCCTTAGATTTATATTTGAAACCCCCTCGTAATTTAAAATTATTACTGAATAGAGAAAATAATAGTTAAAAATGTGATGGTTTTGCACAATTCATTAACAAAAGTATCTTTATCATATTTTAGAACAATGCCAAGCTGTTTTATGACTGTCTCTATGAATTGCCAGGATTACATCCAGTAATGCCACAAGGTGCCATGTACATGATGGTAAGTATTGGAGATCTTAAGCTATTATCCCAGTTTGGTTTATAGAAGTCATGAAAGAAATGAAATACCTGGGATCAGGAAGGGTTTGGTTGTCAATGCCATTAGACTTTGTTGGAATCTCTAAATTCATTTATTT
Source organism: Ariolimax columbianus (assembly GCA_036924085.1). Classification (NCBI taxonomy): domain Eukaryota; kingdom Metazoa; phylum Mollusca; class Gastropoda; order Stylommatophora; family Arionidae; genus Ariolimax; species Ariolimax columbianus. The sequence goes on from JAVGWX010000016.1 coordinate 47,032,109, forward strand.
TTAGTTGTCTGGTGTTCTGTGTGTCTATCAGGTACTTATAATTTAATTATCTGCTAATTGTTGTTTGCTATATCTGGATTGATAATTATAGCAGAGGTGAATGATAGCATATCGAATTAGATATTAGGAAATATTTTGTTAGTAAGAGAGTGGTGAATGCTTGGAATGCATTGTCACAGGAAGTAGTGAAGGCAGGTACAATTAATGAATTTCGAGAATAGATTAGATGTGCATAGTTTTTAGATCAAGGAAATGTAAATGAAACTGGTTGTTTACCGACTGTGCAGTTTTCTAAACCAGTATAAAGATGTTAAGTTATATCGTCCTTGCTTTAAAAAAAAAAATATTTATGACAATCAAAACGTGTATGTTTAAAGGCCTTTCCATTTTTCTATCAGGTTGGCATTGACATAGAGCTTTTCCCTGGTTTCAAATCTGATGTCGATTTCACAGAAAAAATGATCTCAGAAGAGAGTGTTTTCTGTTTGCCAGCAACGGTATGTACTTATTTTCCTTACCCTGTAAGTGATACTAATCTATATTATATCTAGAAATGACTAGACAAACATGCAGGCTTACTTTCATTTAGTTGTCACAAGTTTATTGTTTATTATCAGTAGGAATTTCACATAAACTTTTGAGAAGGGACAAGTTATCTTTTAAAATCATGTCTTTGCCCATTTTAGATTCATAGGAATACAACCATCTTTCCACTAGTTCATAAATTCTGCATGAGTGTCTGTTCATGAGTCTCTTGTGTTCTAGCATCCTCTAAACTCTTTTTTTTTTTTTTTTTTGCATTATGTTCTTCGGTCTTTTTCTTCATTCGTTGTCAATCTCCAGCTACCAAGCCCTGAAAAGGGCTTTGCAAGTAGCAAGATATAGTTCGGAGAACGGAATGCGTCAAGTCATAGTTTACAGCTTGACTGTGATATTTGCACCTTTCAGTTGGACCTATCCGACTTCAGCAGGCATTTTTGAGTACCAGGCCGCCTACCCTCTTCTATCCCTTCTCCTTAGTCAGTCTGCTCTGTTATCCAGGATCACCGCATGGAGGTGTAGAAGAGTCTTGGCAGCTCTAGTTCGCTGGTCCTAATGCTAGCAGTCAGCTATGGGTTGCTGACAGCTGCAGCTTATGCGCTGCTTAGTGTATTGACCCGTGTTTTAGTCAAAAGCATGTCTGGTTATATTTGTATCTATTTATCTTTTCTATCTCTCAAATTTTTTAAGTCTTCCACAAGACTTACTTCTAATCATTTGATAGCAAACAGACAATGAAGGCATCTGGCTAGTGAAGGTCTGTTGCTTGGATAGGACATTCTTTGTTTCCTGTAGTAAATATAAACCATAGAGTTGTACACATTTTAAAACAGCCCAGTCATATTTTCATGGCGCAAAGCTGTCATATTTTGTATTTAGAGAAGAGAACTGAATGTAAATTTCTCTTTACTGAACCTAACATTGATGTCCCATTTATTCTTCCATCTTTGTTTCCAAATAAGTAAAACTGGACATTTTTATATTTAAATAGAAAGATTATATATGCCATCTTTCCTAGTATAACTTGTTTATACATTATATGAGTTTTATGTTTCACAAGAAGACTGACTATATTGTTTTATTCATCACTGTCTTCAAAACAATTGGTTACATCTTCTCTTCAACAGTGCTTTCAGTACCCAAACTACTTCCGTGTTGTACTGACTGTACCTACAGAAAAAGTTCAAGAGGCTTGTGAGAGGATAAAGATATTTTGTGTGAAACACTTCAGGCAAGAAATGAACAATCTCAATGGATATGATTATGCAGTTAGGAAAGTCATGAATGGATCAAATATCAATGGATGTGATAAGATTTTTGAATCTGAGAAATAACTGCTTTGAATCCTTTTTTTATTGTAATTGTTTTTTTAATATAAATAATACATATTGTCTTATTTTTAATGTTTGATCCCCATTAAAGTAATGTCTATGCATAAGGTAAATAATTTAGTTATCTTTCAAATTTTAAAAATAAGTTTTAATAATGTCAAGGATAAGAAGAAAATTTATTTTATTTAACAGATAAGAACTGTAAAGACTTGGAATTTTTAAGAAAAGAACACTGGATTGAGTACTGAAGAATATGTATGTCATCTGATAAATGTAGGTTAAAATTGAAGCCCTGTCCAGAAAGGTTAATCTGATGAATGTAGGTTAATATTGAAGCCCTGTCTAGAAAGGTTACTTGGTTGTTTATTTTTTCCAATATAGGCAGGTTAGATCTTGTAACACTGGGGATGCTAGATTCCTTAACGGAATATATCAGGTAAGACTAGTGAACATTGTTCTGGAATGTGTGCCTAATTGAAACAAATGTGAATGCCTTTATCTACAACTATATGATTGAAATTTCAATGTTCTGCAATCTCATATAAGTAACCTTTATATTTTACATAACCTTCACAGAGCAGCTTTTTTTATTATTGATGTTTTACTGTTTGCATTACCATTGAGACAGGGTGTATAGTATTCAGGAACCTGAATGATTTATGTCATGTTATTATTGTCAGTATTTTTAGAATTTGAACTTGTAAGAGAAATAAAATTCTCTTAATCTGTTTTTCAAATTCAACAGAATGTACAATAAATTATAATTTTGCTTGTCCCCTTTTTTGTGCTAAATAAAACACAGGGTGATGAATGAAACTAGACCCATTCTGGAAACTTGTATTAAAGCACGCTGTGTAATTCTTCTTTCTTCGTCTTCTTCGTACGCTTTCAGAGGTTAGCTTGAATATATCTAAAGATCGCAGTAGTCAGCCTGAGGCTATTATCTCCATAGAGCTAGTCTAGGAATCGTATCGGTGATAGTCACACATTCTTTCTGTTCCTCGCTGTTTGACACTTTTGTAGCAGATGCTCCGCAGCTATTTTGTCAGTGCCACAAACACATTAATCTGATTGTCCTATTCTTAGTTTAAAGATTACTACCTGCTCACCTCTGTTGAGCTGGTAATATGCATCACTTGGTTGATGACCTGTGTGCTCTGCTTCCCACATGTTCCTGGTAAACATGACCTCTTCATGTTATACCGATGTCAGACTGGAAGCTTTCCACCTTCTCTCGATAGTCAGTCAGTCTCTTCATTGCCAAAAATATTGCAATGGCATGGAATCCACTGTATCACAGCTCTCCTGAACCGATGATATAGTTTATAGAGTACCACTCTTAGTTCCTTTAAGTCTACATTTCTCTGGCTCATCAATGCCGCAACTAGTGAGTCTCTGTGAAGAGAACAACTTTTCTCTGTTTTCATCTTTCATTAGATTTTCTGCTGCAGTTTTCAAGCCTCTGCCTTTGCTGTGAATTGACTTGAAAACTTTCCAGTTACCACCGATAGCTGTCTTTGTGTGTACTGTTTTTTAGGCTTAGAAAGATCCCTCCATTCTCTGTTGCACTTGATGATGATCCATCTGGATATACATGGGTCTAGTTGTTGCTTAGGTAGTGATTCTTTTGTGTGTTTTACAGTTAGGGTTCTTTGTTTCTATCTGGCTGCTTTTTTTCACCAATGCCAGGAATGTTTTCTATCAGCTCTGGGAAGTCCTGTTTTCTTCAGGTGGGAAACATGTGTTTAGTGTGCATATGTCTTATTTGTGATGTGCTATTTATAGGATCTGTTCTTAACTTTTCTTTCAATGATGCCACAAAGTTGTTCCCCTTGTCTTCTCCTTCCAAACCCATTTATTCTCTGGTACTTTGGGTGGTCTATCATCCTTCTAAATTTCACACGTTCTTGTTGGGCCCTGCTGTCCTCCATTGGTTGCAAGTTTGTAATTGTTTCCAGTTCTCCAATAGACGTGGTCTTCATGCCCGCTGTTTTGATTAACATTACCTGGTTTTGAACTCTATTTATTTGGTCAAAGTTGGATTTGGCCGCAGTTGCTCATGCTGCTATGTCATATGTTAGGACTGATCTCACACCACTAGTGTACAGCTTCTTTAACACTTTCATCTGCCTAAACGTCTTCCAAATTATTGTTCATATCATTTTTGTTTTAATGTAAATTATATTCTGAAGAATAATATCATTGTAATGAAAATACTTGTTGCAAATTGCTCTGAACAGTAAGAACTATTTAATAATCAAATTTGTGTGAATATAGTTTAACCTGATGTAGATATGTGACTTATGTCTAAACACATTTGGACTGACCAGTGATTTTAAACAGCAATCTCATTTGTAATTTTTAAAGATGATGATCTTATTTTGACACTAGTTTCAAAGTGCAATCATAAAGTAGTTACTACAAATTTGCTGCTCCGTACTAGTTTTGTTAAATATGTCTGTTGTGAAAATAGAATACTTTTATCTGTGATGTGTAAAGGCTATAAAAACAAGTGGAATTAAAACAATCTAAATACTTAACATCTTTATACTTGTTTAGAAGACTAAAGAGTCTGTATACAACCAGTTTCTTGTAGGGTGGTTTAACCCTGTGAGAGTCCATCTTAATAGACTCAAACACTAGAGCTCAGTAGACCCACAGCCAGTTAGACGCCATCTATAGCTGCTCTTAACAAACCACCTGGGGAAAGGTACAAATAACTTGCATAGATTTTGAATTTTGTCCGGACAGTGGCCGTTAAGCCTACTCTTTTCGATTTGTAGACTGCCAAGGAATTTTTTACGTTCTCAACACTGAACACAGGTGTCCGATCTCACTACTCAAAGATGAAGGTAATTTGTTTCCAGAAGATCTACGTGAAGATACCTTAGTATTATAATACTCCAAGTACTCTAAGAAAAACATACAAAGTTGATATGGAAATATCATGCACATTCCTTAAAACCACAGGACAGTTGAGTTTAAAAAAATATAAATATCAATTTTCTTGCAATCTGCAATGATAGAGTATATAGAATCTTAAAATACTTAACAGATATTATCATTTTTCTGAACATATGCAGAAGAAAATATATACAGTAATATTTTTCTCCAAGTAAAAATGTTTTGGTAGGCTCTGATCACAATCGTCTACTACAAAGATAACATTTCAATAATGTGTAAAAACTGGCATCGATGGTCAGCATGATAAATCTTTATTGATTTTAAAATTGAATTGTGAATCTCATCTTAAAATTTTACATGACAAGAATAATGTAGATGTATGCGTTGCTACATGTGTTCAGTTTTCTTACGAAATCATGCCTGCAAACTCTTGTCGTGTTGGTCAAAGAAATCATGCCCGCAAACTGCTGTCGTGTTGGTCAAAGAAATCATTTGACAATCAATGAACGGTTTGACCAACATAAAAAGTTGATAGTTGCAACTCTAAGCCTAAAAAAACTTATGAATTCATTGTACAGTTGTCCTAGTAATGTATGAATGATTAGACCTGGATAATTTTGTAACTTTGAGCATTTTGTGATATGAGGAATGGAATGTGAGGATGTATAGAACTGTAATACGTAGTAATTATGTATTTATATATGTCAAGTACATTTTTTTAATGCAGCTGACATTCCATATTTATGTACATAAATTTATATAAATCAAGTTACATTGTTAATGTTTACTTTCTGCATTCTTCTTTTTGTGACCAAAATATGAGTATGTTATATTATTTGTGAACAGTTCCAGTGATGTTATTGAGCATTTTATTTTTGGCTAATTAACATGTTCTTGTCTCCAAAACCAACACCATTCTTGACAGTCAACTATTTTGATGTTCATTTTCTGAAATGAAATTATTTTATGTATAAATTCTGATTGAATTTGAGTTCGATTTATTGCCTTTACAATGGCATCTGCACTTTGACTATGCAAAATAATGTAACCATGCGGAGGCAAAATCACAGTTGGATAGGGGTACATTTTTGAATCTCAATGAGTAATTATACTATTACTTTTTCTTTTACAGAACGCTAGTTGAATAATTAACAAGACTTTACCCTGATCATAAATCAACATTAGTGAACCCATTACATTGGTTATATTAATTACTTCATTTGAAATCTTGATTTGCTATTTTATTTCATGGGCTGATGATGGAAAAACATTAGGGGGATAAAAATTAATGAAACTGGGAAATGCACCAACAAATATCTTCTTCTAATAATTTAAATCTCAAAGTTTGTATTTTGCGTTCGTTTTCAATCTCCCGCTACCAAGCCCTGAGCAGGGCTTTACAAGAAGCAGAATGTAGTTTGGAGAAAGGAATGCATTGTGTCGCTAGTTTACAGTTTGACTGAAATTTGCACCTTTCGGTCCGATACATCCGTCTTCGGCAGTAAAGTTTGTATTGTGTATATTTGTTAGCCAGGCAGCAATGAAAACAGCCCGTTTCCAAGTAGGGCTGCTAGGAAGCCGAGGTGAGGGTCTTGGCCAGTATATTTTGCCTGAACAGACGTCAGTCTTCCTCCCCGTGTGTCTCATTCACTGCCTTAGATATTTCCACCTTTTCGTGGTCGGCCTTTGACCTTTAATCTGCTGTATCTAAATAGCATTGTTTATTGGGGTGCTTTGTAGTCGTAGTCTTGTAACAGGGCTAAACCATTTTAGTTGCTGTCTTTTGATGTAGTCAAATACTAGTGCAGTTCCTACCAGTATCCTGTCATCGTTTCTGATCTTGTCTATTCTTGTTACACCCAATATTTTTCGCAAGCATTTCATTTCTGCTGTTACGGTTTGTTGTTTTTCAATTGATCTGGGTCCAATTTTTTTACATTGGTAGCATAGTGTCAGGACAAAAATCATATTGCATAAAATTCTTTTGATAGTTATTGTCGCATGCTTGTAATTAAGTATTGGTGTTAATTGTCCAATTATCTTATATGCCTTATTGCATCATTGTTGTTTTTCCGCTGTGATTCTTCTGGCTGCTGATAACATATATAATATATATATGTATATAATGTATATAAAATAATATAATATAAACATTCAATGAACATGACTAAATAAATTACAAAAATATGGGTGGGTTGTCTCTTCGTTCCCATCCACAAGTTGTGGTTCCATGAAGATTTTTGTTTACCAGCAAATACTGACACCCGGAACTGATTTGGACAACAGCTAAATTTTTAATTGTCTTCTATTTATTGTTTGAAAATTGTTGGCTTCATTTGTATTTACTACCAAACTTTAATTCAAAAACTTATTTTTTGAACAAAACTGGGAATTGAACCTTGAAGGAAAGAGACGGACAAGTTGAAGAGGAAAGAGATTTTAGGTGAGCACAGAGAGATGGGTAGATTGACAGGAGTGACGGATTCTTTTAATTTTTTTTTTTTGGGGGGGGGGGTATTTGGTGCTGAGACGAGATTGGTGAGTTGAGGGGGATGAGATGAGTGGTTTGATGGGGGGTGGAGGAAAAGACTTGCTTTATAGTGGAAAGAGGTGGACAGATTGAGAAAGGATGAGATGGGTAGGGTAAGGGGCAAAGTGATGACATGTTAGAGAGTAGGATGGGAGTGCCATGAAGATATTACATATGAGTGGGGGTTAAACAATTTTCATAATTATCTCAGACATGCCAGGTCAAATACTAGTAAATTTATAAATGTCAGTTCTGGTGGTTCCAAAAACTGGTATAACTTCTGTCTTTATAACATATAAATTGCACAAAATGTTTTGTTTATGTTAATTTAGCAAATAAAGTGATACAGAGTTCGTCTTTTAGCTTGTGTATTATTTGATTTGTTACAGAAGAAAATGTCCATTTATATTTCTAACTGAGAGTGAATGAGATCATTTTCATCAGAGAAATATCGCTGTCTTTCCCTAGAATGGATTGAATTTCTCCCCAATTTATAATGATTGCTTTTCTCAACTTCTAATGCTTGTCCCTCTTCTAATGATTGTCCTTCTCCACAGGCTCTAAAGATTGCTTTTCTCCACAGCTTATAATGATTGTACCTCTCCCAAACATAAAGATTGTCATTCTTCACAACTTCTATAGAAAACTCAGGATCGTGTCACAAACGTAGACATCCGTTAGAGAGTTGAAGACGCTATTGGTCCTTTTGAAGATCTGTTCACAACTATCAAAAGACGAAAGATGGCCTGGTGTGGGCACGTCGCGAGGTCCAACGGAATTCCCAACTCGATACTCTTTGGATCCGTACCGGGACAGAGAGGGCGAGGACGTCCAAGGAAGAGATGGGTGGACAACATCGCTGAGTGGTCAGGCCTTCATCATGGTGAGATACTTCAGGCGTCGACAGAGAGAGCTGGCGTGGGATTTTCATGTCTTCATGTGTGCCCCAACGACCTGATGGGTTACGGGATGAACTGAACTGAACAACTTCTAAAGATTACTCTTCTCCACAACTTCTAAAGATTGTCCCAATGTACAACTTCTAATGCTTGCCTCGCTCCACAACTTCTAAAGATTGTCCCAATGTACAACTTCTAATGCTTGCCTCGCTCCACAACTTCTAATGCTTGCCTCGCTCCACAACTTCTAATGCTTGCCTCGCTCCACAACTTCTAAAGATTGTCCCAATGTACAACTTCTAATGCTTGCCTCGCTCCACAACTTCTAATGCTTGCCTCGCTCCACAACTTCTAATGCTTGCCTCGCTCCACAACTTCTAAAGATTGTCCCAATGTACAACTTCTAATGCTTGCCTCGCTCCACAACTTCTAATGCTTGCCTCGCTCCACAACTTCTAATGCTTGCCTCGCTCCACAACTTCTAATGCTTGCCTCGCTCCACAACTTCTAAAGATTGTCCCAATGTACAACTTCTAATGCTTGCCTCGCTCCACAACTTCTAATGCTTGCCTCGCTCCACAACTTCTAATGCTTGCCTCGCTCCACAACTTCTAATGCTTGCCTCGCTCCACAACTTCTAATGCTTGCCTCGCTCCACAACTTCTAATGCTTGCCTCGCACCACAACTTCTAATGCTTGCCTCGCTCCACAACTTCTAATGCTTGCCTCGCTCCACAACTTCTAAATATTGCTCTTCTCCATAATTGATAAATACTGTTCTTTTCCATAACTTCTTCTTCTTCTTCTGCGTTTGTTCTCAATCTCCCGCTACCAAGCCCTGTACAGGTCTTTGCATATAGCAGGATGTAGTCCGGAGAATGGAATGCGTTGTCACTAGTTTACAGCTTGGCTGTGATATTTGCACCTTTCGGTCCTACACATCCGACTTCATCTGGCATTTTTTAGTAATGGGTGCCTTCTCTCTATGATCCCTTCTAGTTAGTCAGTCTGCATTATTATGTTATCCAGGATCACTGTGTGGAGGTGTAGAAAGGTGTTGGCAGCTCTGGTTCGCTGGCCCTGATGCTAGCAGTCAGCTATGGGTTGCTAACCGCTGCAGCTCATGCACTGCTCAGCATCTTGATCCCTCTCCACAAATTCTAAATATTACTTTTGTTCTCATCTAAAAATTGTTCTACACCAACTTCAAAAGATTGTTTTTCTCTATAACTTGTAAACTTCTTTCAGTGTTACCTGGATCCTATAGGGAAGGAATAAACTGTAACCTCCCAGGCAACTAAAGAGGACTAGGCTGAACTTGAGGATGGCTACTCCATCCCGTAGCAACAATATGCCACATGCTGCCGAAGATGGATGTGTCAAAATGAAAGGTGCAAATATCGTAGTCAATATGTAAATTAGCGACACAACACATTCCTTTCTCACGAACGCAGAGGAAGAAGAAGAATATGCCACATGAAAAAGAAAAGAAGTCCTCTACACTAAATGGTAGAAGAGGAGTGACTTAGTATTTAACTCTTTGTCACGTCAATTAATCATCCATATGTCCAATAAAACTGTTCATACTCCAGATACATCCAGTCAAATGACAACACAGTTGTCACTGGATCAATAATAAACTGAGGACAGCCGCTGAAGACGGATTGTGTCGGGCAGAAAGGTGAAAATATCGCAGCCAAGCTGTAAACTAGCGACACAACACATTCTGTTCTCCGTGCTACTTCCCAAGACCTGTACAGGGCTTTGTAGCGGGAGATTGAGAACGAATGCAGAAGAAGAACTGAGGACAAAATTATGTAGTACAAATATTTTGGTTAAAGACAGCAACAAAATGCCACATACTTCTGCTGCGTTCGTTCTCAAACTTCCGCTACCAAGCCCTGAACAAGACTTTGCAAGTAGCAGGATGTAGTCCGGGCAATGGAATGCATTGTCTCTAGTTTACCGCTTGACTGCGATATTTGCACCTTTCGGTCAAACACATCCATCTTCGGCAGGCAACACACCTAACAATACAAATATAATACGAGGTGGTTCTCACGCCATTCAAGATTCTGAAGCCAGTGGTAATACACTGAGCGCTTCTGCTCTCCCCTGTCACAGGAGGTTTAAATTGAAAACGTAGTCAATTCAACATTTAACAAAAGTAGGACCCCCAGGTCTATCCATCTACTCACATCCAGACGTGTGAGACAAAAGGGGGGGGGGGGGGGGGAGAGGATATTCGGAAATGTAAAACAGGAAGCCCAAGCAACAGTGTAAAGTATCGGTATGTAAAACGTCGCCCATGCAGAATCAAGGTAATATGATTCATTTATGCTATTTTATAAATATTGATGAATCAAAACTTTGTTGGAAAACAGCCAAGGTCAGAAACCTCGCCAGTAAAATCACATAGATAGATAATCTCTTAATTCCCCCCCCCCCCCCCCTCAAAAAAAAAGATCTTCCAAATCAGAACAATACTTTTATAAAATTGAACCTCACAAAAGATTTAAAATTCCACGAAGCACAAGCAAAGTGAAAATAACACAAAATGAAAATAATACAATGGAACTGCAGAGGCCTACACAAAAACTTTAAGCCATACCTAGGACTGGCCAATCTGGGAAAAGAAACAATAATATATGCGATTCAAGAAACCATGCTCAACCCAACCAAAAGACTTAATATTCAAAAATACAATATAGTTAGGAACGATAGAGAGACGTGAGCCTTTATAGTAAATGAAGAATACAAAATAATGGACTGGGATTCATTTAATACCGAAAACCTAGAAGGCCTATCCATTAAAATAGACAGTAGTCCAGAGAGCATCACAATAATAAACATATACAACCCAAGAGGAAAATTCACTCCAAATGACATGGAAACAATCAAAACACAAATAAACAATTGAACAATCATAGTAGGGGATTTCAACGCACATCATCCAGCATGGGGAAAAGCGCCATAGATACGGCAGGGAAACAAATAATGACCTGCGAAGAAAACAATCTAATAATAATAAACAATGGGTCAATGACCAGAATAAATAACAATCCAAATGGATCAGATACGGCTATAGACATCACAATAATAACGCCAAACTTAGCTACCATCAAATGGGAAGTTCTGGATAATGCAGGATCAGACCATCTGCCCATAGCAATCTATTCAAAAGAAAAATACTGGATCAATCAGACAATATTTCAACTACCATAAGGCAGACTGGAACGGATTCCAAGAAGATCTGCTCAGACTCAAAAGAGAAGACTTAATCTCAGATAACGTAGACGTATTCAACCATAACCTAACAACCAACATCCTGCAGATAACTATAAAGCACATACCCAACAAAAACATGCCAGCTAACTTAATACAATCCACAGGAAAAGAAAACCAATACGGTAACCATAAAAAGAACAAAACACCTGTACCCTGGTGGAATCAGGAATGCACTAACCAAATAAAAAAAAGACAAAAAGCTATAAAGAAATACAGGAAATACAAAACGGACGATAACCAAAAATCTTACCAAACAATTAAAAAAGAAACAGAGAAAGTAATAGAAAACGCGGTAGGTGTGCGTTAATTCACCCTCGGATTGTAATAGGTCAAATTTAGTAGAGTGTAGCCACACGAGGCACCATGCTTTTCAAGTCGCGTGGTGTACCTGTGTCCATGTCATTCTCGGATCTGACACCGTGCGTGGAAGATGGATTTCTTGCACCGCAAGAAAGTAAATTGTGTGCAGTTTTCGCAGGAAGGACGATTCATACGCGCCGTCCGGCTGTGTACTAGAAACATGTCGTGACTTGTTATGTCTCACCGTTCACCAGGATCGTTGGAGAAGTCGCACGTGTCAGCGGGACATTCCTGTTCGTTCTGGCGCATGGTTGGAGGGCATACGTCTGTCCTATAGGGAAGTTGTTCTCTTCATGTACTGAGTGAAGAGATGACTAGCATTGCTTTCTGTAGGTCGGAGCTAGGAATTGTCAATGGTGCTGCCATAAAGTGGAACAGTAGCCTCCGTGAGGTTTGTGCAAATTCATTGATTGCCCCCAAAACTCACAAACCAGCATCAGGGTCCTTTTTTTTTAGCCCATAAAAACCAACAAAACTGCACCCAACCAAACGGCACCCTGACAGCTAGACACTCAATTATTTTTGTACGGGAACCCGTGTGGTGATAGAATTTCAGAATGGGTGAGTTAACGCACAAGTACCTATAATTATACTACTACTACATCAACCTTATTTATCTATAATTATTTAATCAATTATCTACCTTTCTATTTTTTATATTGTTTTGTTGTTGCTGATTTTTTTTTTAAATTTCCATTCCTGAGCCTACCACACATTCAACACCTAATAAACTGCGAGAGCTAGAGGACACAGGTGAAACGAAGGATCTGCAAAGTGGCACACAAATCAGTAAATCGCTTACAAGTTGGAGTATATGGCTGTGATGGAAAAATATATGAGAGCAGGCAAAACCTGATACACCAAGACCAGACAGAAGGAAGTCAACACATATGGGCCTCACAACAGAAGGAAGACCCTTTTCAATTAATTTATATTGTACTCTTAATTCTTATGTATCCAGTATATTGTTTGTCATTTTTCCAAATCATTCCATTTCATTCATTCTCGTTGTACACCTTACTACACTGCTATCTTCACAATTGTTTATCTTCTTCTTCTTCTGCGTACGCAGTCAGACAGTAACCATTATTTTTTTCGAAAAAAGCGGCGGTCATCCTGAGACTCTCGCCACTACCATAGAGTTTGTCTTGCAGTTCCACTGGCAATGGCCACATCTGCTCTCTCTGATCCTCGTATGTCGGGCAGTTCTGCAGCAGATGTTCAGTGGTCATTTTACCAGTACCGCACGGGCATTCGTCGGTACACCCTATCTTCAATTTGTTGAATAGGTGGTACCTCAGTCTGTTGTGGCCAGTGCGAAGTCTGAAGACAACGACCTGCTCTCTTCGGTTCAACTGGTAATAGGCATCGTTTTTGGTGTAAACAATTGTTTATAAAATGTATGATATGGTTTTATTCAATTTTTTTAATTTTTAAGGGGGGGTGGGAAATATATATATATATATATATATATATATATATATATATATATATATATATATTTAAATCAGGAAATAAAGAGATCCGAATCAAGTATGAAGGAAAATAAATATACTCAATCCCAAAATGGTCCCAAGAAAACAATTGTGTATATTTGTGCAAATACCTACGAAGGACAACGAGAATCATCAAAAGTAAGGAACAACGGGAGGAACATCACGGAAACACCAGGTTAGGTACAAACAGATACACACACGTATTCAAGCACTGGTTTATGCGTCTTAATATCGCCCAAATTGACTACGATCTGGGGCGGAATAGGCGCGTCTCCGCCAGTAGAAACTAGTGAGGCAAACACATAAAATAACAATAAAAATTTAAAAATCAACATTTATAAATTTAAAAGAAGGGCATACAATCATGGATGATTAATGATAAGAATCAAGACTACTAAGGAAAAGCTCGAACCGTCTGACCAGAGAAATCCACAGAAAACACGCAGGCATCCTTGAAGCTGAAACCAAAAAGTGCGAATCACTCGTTTCAAAACCTTGGACACGGAGCCAGGACAGGTTCAAAACAGTCTTGAAGGTTCCAGTGTTAACAAGGAAAAGTGAGCAGTCAGTAACAGAACAAAAAATCCCCGTTCTGCAGGAGTTCAAGAGATAGTACCCAGTACCCTAGCAACTCTTGGACACACGTGTACACATATGGATCTGCTTCGGTGAGCGATAACAGGGGAGGCAGTGGAATCTACATTGAACACTCCAATGGCGACACAGAAAATCACTCCATACCAGCAGGAGAGACTTGTAATCTTTTCAGAACTGAAGCAAGAGCTGTTCATGCAGAAACTCAGATTCGTATCAGTCAAAACATAACTACAAGGAAAACTGTCATTCTAACAGACTCTAAGAGTGTACTCCAAGCCATCTCAAACCCCAAACAAGATAGACTCTCACAAGAAATAAAATACAACCATAAGATTGCTGTCTCAAAAAACAGATTTAGTCCTACGATGGATTCCGACCTACTGTGGGATGACTGGAAACGAGAAATCAGATGAGCTCGCAAAAGCCAGCACGTAGACTCCGCATCCACAGAGCTATAAAGAAGCAAAGACACTCATCAAACGATCGACGGGGACAGAATGGCAAAACCAGCACAAAAAATGACAGCATAGACAAACTTGGCAGAGATGGGCAGGCGAAGATTTTCAGACTCAGAACGGGACATTGCGACTCAAGGTCCACCTCCATAGAATGAGTCTAAGAGACCCTGTCCCCTGCGATTGTGGAGCACCAAAGAAAACACCAGAACATCTTTTGCAGGCCTACCCTACCTATGCAGACCAAAGAGAGGCAGTCTGGCTTGAAGCGGCGACCATGCTCGAAAAGCTGTGGGGGACCGGCGAAGACCTGAAACGCACAGTCTCCTTCGTGAACCTCACCGAACTAGAAGCATAGCATCAGTTGATTGATGAAGGAGAAGAATGAGTATAAGAATGGGAAACCAAAAACAGTTCCAGAGAGCAAAAAAAAAAAAAAGAGAGGGATAGAATATGCTAAGGCGCGATATTAGAATGGGAGCCTGTATCAGGATTTGTTGTTGTTGTTGTTGAATGTCCCCAATGAGTGGGTTTACGTTTCTGTGCGTCCTGAAAAGGGTGTTAAGTGGTGGATTGTAGTAGTTTTCCTAGCGTGCCCCGAAGGTGAACCATAGCCCTCCAGATGGGTGTGCTTTGCTTCGCTTCCATCACCTTGCTAACCAGACTGCCACGAAACAGCTTGTTTTCAGGGAGAACTGAGTGGAAGTGAGGTGCGGGTTTGGGTCAATATATTTTGCCTGAACCTGACTAACATTTCCGATCAGTATATTTTGCCTGAACCTGACTAACATTTCCGATCAGTATGTTTTGCCTGAACCTGACTAACATTTCCGATCAGTATGTTTTGCCTGAACCTGACTAACATAACTTTAGTACTTTAAAATAATTCCTTTGTAAAATATAATAGAATGCGGCAAATTCCGAACAATTAACTTAATAAAACATACATTTCTAATTCTATTGAAGATAATTAAGGAGAGAATAGATTGCAAGTAATAAAAAATAACCAGTTTAGATTTCACAAGATTAGAGGTACTTTAGATGCCACCGGATCTTTGCGGCTTCTCGCAGAAAGACTGATCGATCAAGGAGAACATTATTTATCTGCTTTATTGACACTGAGAAATGTTTGATCAAGTTCTCTAGAGTGCATTTTGTCAGATGTTGCAACAAATAGGTATCGAGAACCAGTCATACGGAAATTGTTAGCCTAAAAGAATATCAGGATAGAACAGGTAAATAATCGCTACTCATATACGGTCAGCTTAGTTGTTTTGGAAGTGTTATCACAGAAAAAGACACACAATCCCGCTTAAACAAGGCTAGGACTGACTTTGCCACGGTGAAACCAAATTGAAAATCTAACAATAATAGTAGGACAACTAAACTCCAGCAATATAATAGTCGTGTCTTACAGGCACTTGCATATGGTTTGGAATGCTGGATGCTGGAGGATGATAAAGAGGGATACCCAGAGAATAAAAACCTTTCACCATACGTCTTCGTCGTCTTCGTAGAATAATTATTGTTTTGGCCAGACATATCAAATGACAAACTCATACAGGACACAAACCAAGAAGATATAAATTGCATTATAAGACCTGCCGAAGACGGATGTGTCGGACCGAAAGGTGCAAATATCGCAGGCAAACTGTAAACTAGCGACACAATGCAAATCCGTTCTCCAGACTACACCCTGCTACTTGCAAAGCCCTGTTCAGGGCTTGGTAGCGGGAGATTGAGAATGAACGCAGAAGGAGAAGGAGCATTATAAGAAGGACACGATGAAAATGGCTGGGGCATGTCATGAGATTGAGTCCGGGCATTCTGCTAAAACAGTACTTTCGTGGACATTGAATGGTAAGAGAAGGAAAGATGGACCCAGAACTATTTGGAGACGCACGATGGAGGAGGATCTGAGCTGTGCAGTCCCTGCCACAGATCGTACAACCATGCTGAGGAGACTGGCTTGCCTGTCTGTTCCTTGATATCTTCAGTCGCTCTATTTTATCTACCGCCAGAAGGCTGTGCCTCCTCCAACTGACTGTCTCCAAACAGCTCGAGCCTGAGCAATTGTTTCCAAACCCTCAGATGGGATGACTTCTTAACTTAACTTAACGTCTTTATACTGGTTTAGAAGATTCTGCAGAGTCTGTATACAACCAGTTCATTTCCCTCTTGCATACTACTTTGAATCGCAGTGTGGAACGCCGATTCTTCTAACTCCAATGGTCAGCTGTCCATAGAAGATATCCTTTGACAGTCTCTTATCTTCCATGCGGTAAACAAGCCCCAACCATCCAAGACGTCGCTGGCTCAACAGCTAGCACATGCTGTGAGTGTTTGCCCGCTGTAAGAACACATTATGTGGCACTCTCTCTTGCCACCAAATCCCCAATATACGCCATATACACATCACGTGAAAGGTGTTGAGCCGCCGTTCCTGCTTAGTCTAGGTGCTTCAAGACATGGGTAGTCAGTAGTTGAGAAGTGCATTTTGAAGTCTCATCTTGCTCAAGCTGTTTAGTGTAAACAATGCATCCCATAGCAAATACTAGCTTGGACTCCGGAGACTCAATAGTACAAGGCTTTTGATTGTGTAGAGTTAATTGATTGGTTTCAAACACACACACCCCCCCCCCCCCTATGTCAGTCAGGTTTTTATCTACAGTTGGGTAAACTGGAGAGTGGCTCAATTAGATTCCATTCGCTGCCCATTCTGAAAATACGGACACAGACACGCTACCGAATAAAAACGAATGAATGAATTCATAGTGGCTAACGTAAACAAGACCAGACTGCTATATCCCGCTCTCTGGTGTAGTAAATGAAAGTGTCAGCAACTTCATTCGACGCGATCTAAAACAGGGCTGAATACAACGGCCTGCAAAGTAGCTGGCAAGTCCTGGGACGAACATTCATTTGTTTAAATTGTTATTAAATCCTTTAAAAACATTGTCTAGTAGTGAAAACGCTGAGTGAGCACCGGCACCAGCATGGTTCGCACAAGAACAAGAAGAACAGGTGAGATATCGGTTTTACTTTTAGGAGTAATCATCAGTTATCAATATCATTTTAATTTGTATCAGTAATGGAATAATCATGGCATTTTCATTTATGATTAGAAAATTTATTAACAATTAAATAATCACATAATTGAATTGACATAAACTGACCTGTCTACTATAAATACTACCATGTCCATATAAATAATAAAATATTAATTAAAATTAAGTTTGTTTTTAAACTACATGGATGGTGCATAGCCGGCATAATGCATTTAATACAATAATTTTAAATTGAAAAATATTATTAGACTACATCATATTACTTATTAACAAAACATTAATCAACTTAAAAATTACAATATATATAGTATATAATATAGTATATAGCATATACCTTTTTATCGTTTCCTGTCCTGTGAATTTTAGTCCACTTGTTATTGTACACTGATGGACATCTTAGGGAGCCTAATGACTAATGAGTCCAAATAAATGCGTTATGTCTGACAACCAACCCTTCTTGCTGGGAAATTGTCTTTATGTTGTCTTTCCCCCTTCCCCTCCATCACCCTCTTGCTTGGAAGCCAAACCATTGGACATTGTAAACTCTCAGGGTAAGCTGATCAGGAAGCGTTCTCATAAGATGACCAAACCATCTGTATGGACATGTATTCAACACACGGGATGGAACTGACCATCTTGTGAATATCCTCGTTCCTTAATCAGTCTCTCCTAGAGACTTGGCAGACATCTCATTTCACAGATGGAGATTTTACTCTCTCATTTCTTGGACATGGCCTGGTTTAGCTCTGGTAGCACAGAATTAGTAGGAAGATGCTGTAAATCAATTGCGGCTTCGTTGCCAGACAAATGTGGGAATGTGTGGAGCATAGGTCTTGAATGAATACACACCAATCCATCCTGTAGGTAATGGGCCACATGCCAGCACAATTATATCTTCCCAGTCGCTTTGATATTTGCCTCCAGCTCTCTCCAGCATTAATAGGCCTGCCACTATCAACTACTCCTGTCTTTGAAGTTCCAACACAGAGACAGCCTTGTAATGTTATGATTACTGGTTTCCTTAATGTATGACCATTCAACACCATTGCCTGTTCTTCATGACCTGTATCTGTCCGGTTCTCTTTCATAGATCTATATTAGTATTATTAGTGATCTTACCGTACCATTTCAATCTCTCTATTCTATGCAGGCACTAATTTATGAAAGTTTGTACCTTTATTGTTATCTTTTTTTGTGGTCCTCCATGTTTCAGAGCCATGCAATGGAACCAACTTTAGACTGGAGTTGAAGATTTACATTTTCATGTTGGATTTAATTTATTTTGATTTTCCCAATGGGATGAAAGCATCCACGCTGACCTGTGGGGCTCTTCCCCCCCCCCCCTCCCCATCCCCAATCTCCTGCTTTTGGTATATGTACAAAACAAGAAGCTGAAAAGATTATTTTTCAGAGCATCTCTGTACATTGTGCTAAATAAATGTCAAAGCACTAGATGTCCTGATACAACCAAGAAGACTATGTCTTTCACTGAACCTCTGTAAGCAAGATTCAACAACTTGTGTAGTCTTCATTGTTTGTATTTTATTGTGGTTTTTAAAAATTACTTGTCATAATTGAATACATTATAATGAT
The DNA here is from genome assembly GCA_036924085.1 of Ariolimax columbianus. Classification (NCBI taxonomy): domain Eukaryota; kingdom Metazoa; phylum Mollusca; class Gastropoda; order Stylommatophora; family Arionidae; genus Ariolimax; species Ariolimax columbianus. The sequence continues at coordinate 47,051,170 of JAVGWX010000016.1, forward strand.
TTAAGAGCAGTACTCTGTCAACTATGCCAGCAGACCGCACCAAAAAGAGTAATGGTACAGTGGGTTCCATCCCATTGTAACATCCAAGGCAACGAGGAGGCAGACAGACTGGCAAAAGAAGGTGCAAGACTACCACAACCAGATTCTAGTGTGACCTACGAAGAGTCAAAAAGGCTCATTAGAGCCAGATACATGGCCAAATGGGAAACAGAACAAACTGGCTACACAAAAAATGATGCCTATTACCAATTGAACAGAAGATAGCAGGTCGTGGTCTTCAGACTCCGCACAGGCCACAACAGACTGAAGTACCACCTATTCAATAAACTGAAGATAGGTGGCACTGACGAATGCAGTTGTGGTACCGGAAAAATGACCGCTGAACATCTGCTGCAAAACTGCCCGAAATACGAGGACCAGAGAAAGCACATGTGGCCATCACCAGTGGCAACACGAGACAAGCTCTATGGCAGTGTCGACAGCCTCAGTATGACCGCTGCTTTTTTCGAAAAAATACAAGGTTGACGTCTGACAGCGTACGAAGAAGAAGAAGAATACATTAATAATTGCCTCTAAGTAATGCAACAAATGATAGTGCTACTGGCAACGCAGAAAACAATATGCCAGAACATTGGATAAAAACCTGGATGTCACAAAGTTATTTTGTAGTGGTAAATCAAATATTCCTTGAACTTATTCAAAAATACTAAATGTACCATCAAAAACATTGTTAGAAAACCAAACAAAGCAGTAAATATAGTAATTTGTTATGTGATGTTACTTCCACTCACGGATACTGTATCATATATGAAGAGAGTGGTGATTGCTTGAAATGCATTGCCACAGGAAGTAGTGGGAGGCAGGGAAGTAAATGCATTTAAGAATAGATTGGATGCGCATAGCTTTTAGAGCAAGGAAATGTAAATGTATCTGGTTGTATACAGACTCTGCAGAGTCTTCTAAATAGTATAAAGATGTTGAGTTAAGGACTGATCAAAAGATATCTGACCTTAGACTGAAAAAAAACTTATTTGCCTATTTGTTCAAAACCTATTCCCCTTTGAAATAGGCCCCTTCTCAGTTGACACTCTTCTCCCAGTCATGCTACCACTGTTTGAAGCCGTTGTGGAAGTCATTAAACAAAATCTCTATTAGGTGCTTTATTGTCTTGATTTCTTCTATGTTCTGAAATCTCGTACCTTTAAGTCTTTGAAAGGGCTAAAAGTCTCAGAGTGGGGGAGTCCAAACCTGTCCGATGTTGTGTTTCAGCAGAAAAATCCTAGACAAGTTGTAAAATGTGGGCCAGAGCATTGTCATGTTGAATCTGCTAGTTGTCACTCTCCTAAAGTTGTGGTCTCTTGCATCTAACTGTATTTAATAGGCGAAGCATACCAGTCGGAAAGTACCCCTTGTTGAGTTTGTCCCCGAGGAGCATGCTGATGATCAACTTAATTAACATCAACTATCTTTGAAACAATGATACCACTCTTTAATCATAGAACTTATAGCTTCATTACCAAAATAGTCTCAGATTTTTTGAAAATTTGTAATAAAAGTTCTTTGTTCAGCACATTCTGCTCTTTTGGCTCAAAACACAAATGTGTAGTTCACCAGTGCGACTATCACAGCAACCTGGTTGTGACCTGGGGGATGGGGTCAGAACAGTCTATATCTATATGTGTGCATAGCTCCTTTGTATGTGCTATATTCTTTGGTGTCATAACATTGTTTCTGTCTAGATTTTAATTTCATCTTTCATGTCTGCTTAAGCTATACTGGTATTAAAACTCTTGAGTTCCAGGCTTCAAAGTTGTTTATTCTAGTCTTACAGTTACATAGATATAATTAAATAAAAACATCGGGCTTAGATGATAAATTAATGTATGCATTGTACTCACAGCCACTCAAAGTTCAGATGAAGCTCCGGCAGAGAAGAAAGTAAAACTTGAAGCAGACACGATAGATGACTTTGAGGTACAATTTGAGTGGGAAGGGGACAAATCCAAGTGGATTCGCTTTACTAAAAAATATAATAAAGTACTTACAGATGAATACAATGCTGGAAAGAAGCAGGTAAGCATAACATTGATTGTTGACACTTAGTTTTTGTGGGAAACAGATGATTTTGATAGCTGGACATTGTGTGATTTTAATAACTTCCATTATTTTATTACTTTGATAGTTTCAGGAAATTGTAAAAAAAAATATCTTCTATCATTTAATTTTTTTTTTTTTTTTTGGCGTTCGCCTTATTTTTCTTATCCCCAAGGCGGTGTGCATTGCACTGTGTTTTTATTTTACGCCTGTTGGCCCAGTGCATCCGACTTCAGCATGCATTTTATGTAAGGGTCTGCTTCCTCCTGCATTTTCTAAGGGTTTGCTTCCCCGGGGTAACGGCCGGTGCTGTGATGGGGATCGAACCCAGCATCTTCGGATTGTGAGCCGTGCCACTAGGCCACGCCGTCCCCATTTTTATGAATTTGATACTTGCAGTCATATAATTTAAAAAAACAGTTTTATCATTATATGACTGATAACTTTTGTCACAAATTTTGGCACATTATTTGTCATTTTGATAGTTTATATCACTTTATGATTTTGACATCTTCCATCTTCTTAGTTCTCAAACTCCTGCTACCAAACCCTGAAAAGGGCTTTGCTAGTAGCAGGATGTAGTCCGGATATATGTTGAAACATTTCTCAAATGGCTGAAATGCTATAGATATGTCACATAGGTGATGCTGACTGACAAAAGAAATATTTTATTTTAATAAAACTAAATCATGAAAGAGGGTGCTCTAAAGTAAAATGGTTAAAAAAAGAAAGATACATCACGTCATGCGGCGCATAGGAAATATGGTGCTAGACCCATATTATTTTGTAACCCACGGCACTTAGTGGATGATGTGGTCAGCATCACGCTGGCTGCCTTTATTTCCCAGACTGAACCTGTACCCATTTATAATGCTGGGTTGACCCGGGAGCCATTGCGGTCTGAAAAACCATTTCTACCTGAACTGGGAAATGAACCCAAGACCACTCAGATGCGAAGCCAGCGTGTTAACCACTGTGCTACGCGGCTCACAAAGTAAAATGGTTGGTGTACTAATATAGACAAGGATTTTAAAATATAAAATTGTATAGTGTGCATCCAAATGAGAAAATTTAAGAGCAGTTATTCTGTGAAATGTTTTTACAGCAAAGTATCATACGACTTCTTCTGTGTTTTTCCTGTAAAGGACGTTATGTCATAGTTTACAGCGGGGCTGCGGCCTTTTGGCCCGACATCTGATTTCAGCTGACTTTTGTTAGTACCAGGTTTTCCTTCGAACTGTGATCCCTATTCTTTTAGCCAAACCATATTAATGCAACCTGTTTCCAGGGCCACTGCATGGAGACTGTATAGGGTCTTTGTCAGCTGTGCTTTGCTGACCATGATGCAAGCAGCCAGCTACTAGTCACAGCTGCGTCTTAGACTCCGTATTAAAGAACAGAGTACTAAGCAGATATATTTTATTTTTACAGCATTGAAATGAGAAAAGTCTTTTTTTTAGATAAATATTTCACATATTTTTGCATTAAAAAAATTGCATTATGTCATTGATGTAGGTGGAACTGGTTGTGCCAAATGGAGCGACACTAGTTGTCATCTTTGACAAGATGGTTCAGAAAAATAAGAAAACTGGGTTTGAAAGACGGATTCGCATTGCACTAAAGAGCGACCAGAACAGAGGTAAAATTATGACCTTTGAGTAATCCTAAATAACTTATGTAAGTTGTTGTTGATTAACCAGGTCTGCATAGCTGTTAGCTCTTTCACAGTCACTGCCAGATTGAAGAATTTGCAAATGTTTTGTAGCTGGTGAGTGGAACTGTATAAAGTGTTGATGATTGTTGGAGTGCTCGGCAATAACTTTTCTCTGTCTGTGGCAAGTGTTGGGCTAGCAAGCAGCACATCTTGCACTGTCTCATATGGATGGGTACAGTTGTTGACAGTTAGGTCTAACCTGTTTAAGTATTTGTTAAGTCTGATGTGTTCTGTCCTAAGTTAGAAGATTATGCTCTGCTCGCAGTAACAGTTTGTACTTGTGTAAGTTAATGTTAGACTGGATCCTAATGATTCTTCCCTTGGCGATGTCATGTAGTGCAGTAGTCCTAAACACTGCATTGTCATATATTTATTAACTTATTGGAATTTCTTCAGTTTACAAAGTAAAAATCTGTAACAGGGAGGACTCTAATCAATGGACAAAAAATGGTACAGGTTTGCTAAAGTGTGTCCTAGTTTTAAATAGTTTAAGACATTCTACAACATTACAATATTTTGTCAAACTAATAAGAAATTAATTTGGGTTGTCTGTTTTAACTGCGTTTATGTACTTTAAACATTTGTATTTTCACGCTTCCTTGTAGACTTTAATATCCTGGAGTGGCAAGAAGACAGCACAACATGGATTCCTTACTCTGTTAAAATGAGTATAGAACTAGAAAAGGCATTTCAAACAGGGTTGGGACTTATTACAATGAAGTCTCCACCCAATGCTTATGAAATGGACTTGAAGAAAATGACACAGATAAATATCAAGACAAAATTCTCTCGTTCCTTCAGACGAGAAAACTCAGGTAACTTTTTATATTGGATATTCTGAAAATAAGATAACATTTGGTGCTGTCATCATATTAAACATAGGAGCAAGGAAGTGATAGTTAACTGTATAAAGCATTAGTTAGACCTAGATTGGAGTACTGTGTACAGATGTGGAGTCCTTATCGTAGAGGAGACATAAACATGCTGGAAACGATACAAAGAAGAGCAACAAAACTGATAGTGGGATTCCAGAATTATTTTATGAGGAAAAATTTAGATTATCCAACCTACAGTCTCTAGAAAAGAGAAGAACAATACAGGTTTATAAGATAATCAAAGGAAAGGATAAAATAGACTAAAACAAGTTTTTCAAAATACAACCACCTACAAGAACAAGAGGGCATAGCTAGCTACAAATTAACTAAAGAAAGGTCCAGATTAAATATTAGGAAACATTTTTTAAGTCAGAGAGTGCTGAATGCTTGGAATGCATTGCCACAGAAAGTGTTGGAGGCAGGGACAATTAATGCATTTAAGAATAGATTGAATGTGCATAGCTTTTAGAGCAAGGAAATGTAAATGAAACTGGTTGTATACAGATGACAGAGTGTGTATAAAGATGTTACGTTTATCAGTTATATAGTCCTCGGCATGTATATAATGTCATCATTCTTGCCACCCTGATACCTGGACAGTGTAGTCATGCCAGACAGCTTAATCATTCCATTTCGGATGTCTGCACTGGCTGCTTAAGATAAACTGGCAGGACAGGGTACCCAACTATGAGGTGCTCTAAAGGGTTAAATTCTTAACTATCTACACTCTGTTGCAGCCGACCAGGTTGGGTGGGCTCGGCTTGTTGAGTGGCATGCCCAACCACAGCCTGCCTAGGCAGCTGCTTAATGACGCACTTAAGACAGACAAACGGACAAAACAAAAGACGCAAAGATTCGCTAAAGGCCTCCTTATTTATATTGTCTCTTTGGAATCACTTGTATCTGAACCCTTAGCTTGGCGCTCTGCAGTCACACAAGGTGCTCGCATGACAAAGCAGAAAATCTCAGATGCATTGAGGGAGATGCGAGCTGTAAAAACGGTCGTCACTTAGAAGGCCTTGGCTACCAACACTGTCCATGTGTATCCCTCATGTGGTAGCATGTGCAAATCCAGGTACTGCACCGCCACGTCTGCCCAAACAAATCTGATGCTGTCGCTATCTTCGTTCGGGATGGGCAACTACTAACTGCTACTAGTCCTCAGCAGTATTGTTTCATCGGATATGTGAAACAAGTTTGTTAATCATAATTTTAACTGCATAATATTAACTTGATAAGCAGTTAAAAAACATCACTCATTCAGCCAAAATCTTTTTATTTTAAAATGTGATTAATCATCTACTTCAAATTGAAGAGTTTCTTGTTTTCACACCCACTTAAGGTTGTTACTGTCCTTTGTTTGCAGCAAGTGAGACTCCACCAGATTATGAGGGTGATGACCAGAATAACACAGAAGAACAGATAGAAGAAGAACAAGAAACAAAGAAAAGTGGAAGAGGGAAAGGCAGAAGTGGAGGCAGATCTAAGAAGGCAACGAGTGAAGAAGGCACTTCCAAGTCCACAAGTAATTTTACTCTATCTTAAACTTAAGTTGACCTAGTTGTGACATTTGTTTGAACCAATTGTTGTTGTTGCTTAATGCCCACAATGAGTAAGTTTCCTTTTTTGTACGCCCTAAGGGCAACGTTAAGTGGCGGGTTGTAGTAGCTTTCCTCACATCCCGAGCACGCTGATGAAGTTGGACCACGGTCCTCCAGGTTGTTGTACTATGCTTGGCTTCATCTGCATGGCTCTCACTACTATGGGGATCACATTGATCCACATCTCGTCAGGCAGGCTGCCTTGAAAACAGCCTGTTCCAAGGAAACGCTACATGGAAGAGAGATTGTGATCTTGGGCAGTGGCTGACCCTGTGGCTGACCCTGACACAAAGTCCTGTCAGTATGTTGTGCCTAACCAGACTAGCATCTCAGTTCCCCATTCTAAACAATAGATATGCTAATATGATCAATTTAATTATATATCCTTTGATCTGATAGTGAGACAATTTTTAATGGATCATCAATTTTCTTAGTGGCAGTTTTTGACACAGCCTAGAGGATAGTAACAACGAATATAGACATAATGTTACAGTTTAAACACAAGACACAAATAGTATATATCATCTCATGTTTTTCCATAAGTGTTCGGGCAACTGAGTTTTCTGGAAGCAAGCAGCTATCATCGATGCTGCCACCCGATTGATTGGCTGTTTAAGTTTTCTTTCTTTCTTATTTTTAATTATGTGTTCGCCTTATTTCTCTATTCCCTAAGGGGGTGTGCATTGCACTGTGTTTTTATTTTGCGCCTGTCGGCCCAGTGCATCCGACTTCGGCATGCATTTTATGTGAGGTCTGCTTCCCTGGGGTAATGGCTGGTGATGTGATTGGGGTAGCGTACGCCACACCTTTGGATTGTGTATCATGTCACTTAAACACTAGCCCACACCGTCCCCACCTGTTTAAGTCAACTATTATTTGATATCTGATAAATTATATTTGCCCTCTTCCTTTATAATCATTCTGGTATCTTTCACCCATTCCAGTTCTGTCCAATTTTGTTCAAAATAAATTAATATTAAATTAAACAAATTGAGCTCAAATTACTATGTAAAGATCTTAAGACAAATAATGAATCTATCTATGACATGAAAAATTCACAATAAAATATATGTTAGTATGAAGCATTAAATGTCAGTAATATGTAGGGGAAAATATGACTAACGTGTAATTGTATTGACGACATCATGTGCATTTCTATGTTAATCCTTAAATAACATTTACCAGTCTACACAAAAAACGATGCCTATTACCAGTTGAACAGAAGAGAGCAGGTTGTGGTCTTCAGACTTTGCACTGGCCATAATAGACTGAGGTACCATCTATTCAATAAACTGAAGATAGGTGACACTGACGAATGCCCGTGTGGTACCGGGAAAATGACCGCTGAACATTTGCTGCAAAACTGCCCGACATACGAGGATCAGAGAAAGCAGATGTGGCCATCACCAGTGGCAACACTAGACAAGCTCTATGGCAGTGTCGACAGCCTCAGGATGACCGCTGCTTTTTTTGAAAAAATAAAGGTTGATGTCTGACAGCGTACGATAAAGAAGAAGTGTCCCAGTTAAAGTCAGAATAATGAGTGTGATGATTTGTGTGATCAAATAACATTAATTTCTCTGGTATTGAAGTCTAACTTTCATTGTGCAGAATGGGACAAGTTTCTATGTGTGTCAGTGTAATGTCAAATAACATTAATTTCTCTGGTATTGAAGTCTAACTTTCATTGTGCAAAATGTGACGTTTCCATGTGTGTCAGTGTATTGTCAAATAACATTAATTTCTCTGGTATTGAAGTCTAACTTTCATTGTGCAGAATGTGACAAGTTTCCATGTGTGTCATTGTATTGTCAAATAACATTAATTTCTCTGGTATTGAAGTCTAACTTTCATTGTGCAGAATGTGACAAGTTTCCATGTGTGTCAGTGTATTGTCAAATAACATTAATTTCTCTGGTATTGAAGTCTAACTTTCATTGTGCAGAATGTGACAAGTTTCCATGTGTGTCAGTGTATTGGTAAATTGATTAAAGTGTTATTTATGTGCACTTTGAGAGGTGTGGAAAACATGACAAGCACCGACTGATCAAAACCGTTTCTTGATTTCTGTCTTTCAGTTAGAACAGTCGTTGTTAAGAAGGGAAGTACGCCAGTAGATGACCAGTGTCCAGTTGCAAGCAAGTGCTTTGTGTATGAAGCTGGAAAAACTGTCTGGGACTGTATGTTAAATCAGGTATATATTTCTGCTTAATTGTGAAATTGCTTCCTCTGGTAATTCCAGATATGTTAAATCTTTTTTTTCACGCACCCGATTACTTGAAAAAATAATAAAAACAAATTTACTTAAGTGACATTAATGTGATTCCTGAGGAGAATGCCACACATACAATTGACAACCATGAAATCAATTGAGGGAATACTTTTACAAGATCTTTGCTAACAAAAGTAAAGAACCGACAGACATCATTCATAAGTCACGCGAGAGAGTGAGAGTGAGTGAGTAAATGAATGTGCATGCTTGCAAGAGACATTGTTTTTGTTACATATTTAAAATTTTCTAAATGTCACAATAACATTTATTTATTTTATACTGCTTGTGTAGACAAATATAGCAAACAACAACAACAAATACTACCTGGTCCAATTACTACAAGAAAGTGGAAAAAGTGACTACTATGTGTGGCAGAGGTGGGGGAGAGTTGGCTACAAAGGGCAGACAAATTTACTCAACTTTGGTGGAGACCTCAACCAAGCAACGAATGCCTTCACAAAGAAGTATGAATGATTATTATGTTGACGAAGTAATTGTAACAGACATGGAAGGCTAAGAAGAACTTCTATTCTTCATTAAGTGTGTTTGCTATTGTTCATTAACGCTTTTCACTCCTTTGTTTGTTGATTTATGTCTTTCAGTCTGGGCCAAAATGCAGGAATGTCGTGCATCAAAGTTTTATTCCAAATAAAATTCATTATTATTGAACAAATTGAGCTAAAATTACGATACAAACATAGGGAGAAATATAATTAAACTATCTATGACATGAAGTATTCATAATCAAGATTATATATTAGTATGCAGCATTAAATTACATTAATGCGGAGATAAATATTTTAGAAAAAATTGTTGTTAGTACTTATCACATCATGGGTTGTGCAGATATATCTGTCAATTCCTTTAAACATAACTTTCATATTATGTGTCCCAGTCAGTCTTAATTGTGCATGTGTTAAACATCCACACCTTTGTCGATCACTATGCCAGAGCAAACCACATCGAGGTCCCTGCAGATAAGCATACAGACATTAGCGAAGAGCTAAAGGGACACGAAAACACAAATACGGCTCCTGAAGAGCACATGATGGCCAAACTAACAATGCACGAAATGGAAGAGGCTATGAGAACACTAAAGAAAAGGAAATCTCCCGGAAAAGACGGGATAACAAACGAAATGCTGATGGGGCTGGGCCAAACAGCGAAGAAGAAACTGCTATCGGTCCTGAACCAAAGCTGGAAAAGGGGAATTGTACCACAGGCATGGAAAGATGCAATACTGGTACCAGTACCAAAAACAGGAAAGGACAAAACAGATCCAAATGGATACAGGCCCATAAGCCTACTGAGCTGTGTCGGCAAGCTGATGGAACGGATGATAAACACCAGACTGATGTGGCATCTGGAAGAAAAACGAATACTAATTCCACAGCAAGCCGGCTTTAGACAGCACAGATCCACTGAGGACCAGGTCATCCTCATAGCCCAGGAGATAGAAGATGCCTACCAGGCACAGAAACACACAGTAGCTGTTTGGGTGGATCTGGAAAAGGCATTTGACAAAGTCTGGAAGGATGGACTTAGAGTCAAGCTAAGAAGAAGTGATGTTTGTGGGAAAATGTACAAGTGGATCAACCACTACCTCAAACAAAGAACGGCCAGAGTCCAAGTACAAGGGCAGATGAGCAAAAAGGTGACACTCGAGCAGGGAGTACCCCAAGGGGGAGTATTGTCACCCACACTCTTCCTGGTATATATAAACGATATTACAGAGAATATACCAAGAAGAGTCCATAGCTCAATGTTTGCAGACGATCTGGCTATGTGGACCTCTGAAAAGAATCTCACCATAGCAAGAAATCGGATGCAGACGGCCCTAACATCGCTGGAAGAGTGGGCGAACTCATGGCTGGTCAAAATAAACGAGGAGAAAACCACATGCACAATATTCTCGCTTTCATTAAAACCCCAAAGTACCAAATTAAGTCTAAATGGCAAAATCCTACAGCCAAACGACAACCCAACCTATCTGGGAGTCACATTTGATCGGCGCATGACATGGAAAAGTCAGATTGAGAGAAACCGAATGAAAGCCAGAGAAAGAATGGCAATCATGAGGAAACTTGCTGGCACAAGCTGGGGAGCAGACGAAGGCATACTAAAGAAACTGTATACTGGAAGAGTGAGACCAGTTCTCGAGTATGGCATTGCGGCATGGACAACAGCAGCGAAGGCGAACTTCGATAAAGTTAACAAACTTCAAAACCAAGCCATGAGAATTATAACAGGTGGCATGAAGTCAACGCCAATTGTAGAACTTGAAAAGATTACAGAACTGCAATCCATGACCGATAGAAGAGACTGCAGAGCCCAGCTGCAGTCAGAGAAACTCCGAAGACTGACGGACCATCCAATGCACCAGAGACTAAACAATTTGGGAAATGGGAAACTAAAGCGAAGAAACTTTGCAGAAATAGCCAAAGCAAAGATGCACGAAGATCCCATAAACGCATTAACAACACCAAAACCCATCACTACTGTACGAAAACCTACCTGGAGGCAGGATATATTTCCAGAGGTGGTAGAAAATATACCAGGTATTGCAAACAAAAACTGCCAGACTGAAAAAGAAAGGAGAGATACTACCCTAAGCTTCATAACGAAAAGCTACCCAAGCATGGACTGGACCCATGCATACACCGACGGTTCTGTAACAGACACTACACAGAACGGAGGGGCAGGAGCATTCCTGAACCTACCAAATGGCAGAAAAATAACACTGTCATTCGCTACTGGTAAGTACACAAGCAATTTCAGAGCGGAGGCAGAGGCACTGAGGGCGGCAGTGGAAGAAATGGTGACACACAGTGAAAATGAGAGCCATATAGTCCTGCTGACAGATGCTCTAGCCGTAGTCACAGCGCTAAAAAGCCAGAAAAACACTGAGCTTAATGACTTAAGAGCAGCACTCTGCAAACTGTGCCAGCAGTCCGCACCAAAAAGGGTAGTGGTACAGTGGGTTCCGTCACACTGCAACATCCAAGGCAACGAGGAGGCAGACAGACTGGCAAAAGAAGGTGCAAGACTACCACAAACAGATACCAGTATGACGTACGAAGAGTCAAAACGGCTTATCAAAACCAGATACATGACCAAATGGGAAACCGAACATACTGGTTACACCAAAAACGATGCCTATTACCAGTTGAACCGAAGAGAGCAGATCGTTGTCTTCAGACTTCGCACTGGCCACAACAGACTGAGGTACCACCTATTCAACAAATTGAAGATAGGGTGTACCGACGAATGCCCGTGCGGTACTGGTAAAATGACCGCTGAACATCTGCTGCAAAACTGCCCGACATACGAGGATCAGAGAGAGCAGATGTGGCCATTACCAGTGGAACTGCAAGACAAGCTCTATGGCAGTGGCGAGAGCCTCAGGATGACCGCCGCTTTTTTCGAAAAAATAAGGGTTACTGTCTGACTGCGTACGAAGAAGAAGAAGAAGAAACATCCACAAGTAATCCAGATGTGTATTCATTAGATTGATCAAATAATAAATCATTTCTAAGGTCTTGTTAAATATCCACAAGTAATCCAGATGTGTATTCATTAGATTGATCAAATAATAAATCATTTCTAAGGTCTTAAAGCCCAACTTTGGCTGTAATAAATGGGTATCATAACATTATGTGGAGCCGTAAAAAATGAAATTCAGCAAACTAAATCACGAAACACAAGCGTAAGTTTCAGAGGTCTATTTTGGTTAGGAATGGGTGGTCATGGGTGATACAAGTTGTAAAGAGTTAATTGTGATTAAAAAGATTTTGTTTCTAAAATGGTACCTCGACTGTCTTTCTAAGAAAAAAAAAAGTTACTGATTTATCATAGAAGACAACTACAAATATATATTAGGATTTGAGCTTTAAACTATTTTTTCTGTTTGCCAAATAATCAAGCTTTCTGCTAGCTATATTTTTCTATAAGTCTAACTAGTGTACTCACTGTCAACTGCCTTAACCATTCCTGTGATTATCTTATAAGCCTGTATTGTTACCTCAAATTCTTCTCATTTCTAGCATTTTTTCTGAGTCTTTCCTCATAACTGGAATCCCACTATCAATTTTGTCGATCTTCTTTGTATTGTTTCCAGCATGTTTATATCCCCTCTATGTTAAAGGACTCCACACCTGTACACGGTACTCCAATCTAGGTCTAAGTAATGCTTTACACAGTTTGACAATCACTTCCTTGTTCCTATGTTTAATATTTCTTTTTATCATACCTAACATTGCATTTACCTTAATCACTGCTACCTGGACTTGCTCACTCACCTTACCTGTATGATCTATTATAACCCCTAGGTCACTTTCCTTATCTATTATTCTAATATTGTTCTGGCCCATTCTGTAATTATGTTCCATATTGGATCTACCCATGTGGATGACTGTACATGTATCTATATTAAACTCCATTTGCCATCTTACAGACCAGTCTTGAATTTGATCTAAATCCGACCTCAATATATTCACTTCTGCTATAGTTGAGACACTCCTACATAGTTTTGTGTCATCCGCAAATTTTTCAATCATGGATCCTATATCAATGTCCAAATCGTTTATATATATATCAAGAACAATATTGGTCCCAAAAACTGAGCCCTGTGGCACTCAACTTTTTACTTCACACCACTCAGAGTACTCCTTATTTATGCCCACTCTCTGCCTTCTTCCAGTTAACTAACTTTTAATCCATTTGGCAACTTCCCGACCTATTCCATGTGATTTAAACTTTTAAAATAATTTTTGATGAGGTACTCTATCAAAAGCCGTTGCAAAATCTGGATAAATAACATCCACTGATTCCCTTCCCCCCTATCTATCAATTTAGTAACCTCCTCCATGAATTCCAATAGATTTGTTAAGCACGATCTCCCTCTAGTAAACACATGTTGACTATTTCTGATTAAATGAAACCTGTCTAGATGCATTACAATGTTTTTTATTAGGCTTCTGAAGACAAATTGGTCTTAAGCGAGTGATATTGTGTTGGGAGTTTCATAACAGGAAATAAATTTCTACTGGAAGATATTCTAAAAGTTAATATAAACACAATTACTGGCTTCTGTGCTTGTTCGCTTAATGATCTAAATTAGGAAAAACTACAATGTTGATCAGACATATTTTAACATCTTGCTTTTATCAAATGACAAAGGTTTCGGGACAAGACAGGAAATGACTGGTCAGCCAAAGATCACTTCGTCAAAGTACATGGAAAGTATGACCTCCTCAAGATGGATTACAGTGCCAAGGTAGAGTAGTAAAGTAACTTTTGAATTGTATAAATGGTGGATTCTTTGTCATATTATTTATTTTCATATCTTTGAGGAACAAGATGAAGATTTCCACCTGTAATGTAAAGGCAGATTTACATTAGTGATCAACATAATGGAAAACAAATTCTCCAACAATAGAGGAACTGTAAGCATTTCTCAATTAGTACATTATTTAGTCCTTTACAGTGAGAAGGCTGTGTGATGTTAGCAGCAGGGGCAGACTAAAAACTAGTTCAAGTACAAATAGCAAAAATATGTGAAACACTGCATTCAAAATTGGTACCAATGGTGACCAAAATAAGGAAAGGGTTACAATGTTTTATATATGATTCTTATGTAAAACTGACTTAACTATTTGTGCTTTTCTATCTTAACAAATACCCCCCAAAAAAGTGAAACTACTTAGGTCACACTCTTATAGAGAATATAGCTAGGTAGGTTTTAGAGAGGAAGTAACATAGCAAAAGGATGGCAACCAAATGATATATTGAGGTGATTAGAAGAGATGAAAGAGTTGAGAAAGATACGACTGGAGGACAATCTGCTGCTTGGTTGTTGCAACATGTGAGCATTTTGTGAATTTACTCTTCTTCTCAGTCGCCATAGTTTTTTATTATGACAGCATGTGAAGTCCACCGTTTCCTTGACAATTTGAGAATCGAATGTTGTACCTCTCGACAGCAGCAGCCCCCAACCGCGTAGACTAGAAGACGCTGCTGCTGACCAGCGCCCACATCTGTAGGACTAGGTGAGGGACCATTAACCCATGGCTGAGGGGAGATTCCGGTCGTGGCATGCAATGAAAATAGATGCAATTTCCAAGTAGGTCGTGCAGACCAACCAATGCCGGTGCGCAATCTGTAGTGATGTCCTATCCAACAATGTGTATTCTATAACACATGAAGAACAAATCGTGTTTTCTCAGAATTCCGAGGAAAATTACACACATAGGCTTCTTGTGAATAGTGTAGGACGCACAAGAAAATGATCGCTACACAACACTGCTGCACTCCATACATTAATTGGAATGAACAAAACGCATGATAATCACAGACTATGAGAGCAGCTGTTACTTGGTCGCCATCTTAACGGAAGTGAAAGTAAAGTAAAGATCTCATCATGCCATTCGGCATATAGGAAATATGGTGTTAGACCCATATTATTTTGACACCCACGGTACATAGTGGATGATGTGGTCAGCATCACTCCGCCTGCCTTTACTTTTTTTTTCCAGATTTTTCTGGTATTCAACTTGTGTTTGGGATCGGGAAAAAAATCCTGCACCATTTAGGGTTTGAACTAGGAAGTCAGTGCACTGAGCACCGCATGCACAGAACATCTTGTTATAATTCAGATCTCTTAACCGGCGAGAGTTTGTTGGTTGCTATATAACAGTGGACAATGCTAGTGTTTTGATAACAATTTCAACACAATTGAACGGAAACGGATGGCTTGCGTGCCACCGATGCCTACTGTACCGAGCTGAAATCTGTTAAAAATTAAATCAGTGATTGCATTTTATAAGATAATATAATACTGTTGCTGTTACAAAAACTATAAGCAGTGCTTTGGCTGTGCAGCTCGGGTCTAATCTGTTCAATAACTAAGTATTTGATGATTATACGTGATGGCATGCTCATATTGTATGTATATTGTTTCCTTCTCTCAAATCATCTCACACAGATCCATATTACTAACGTATTCGTCATACAGCGATTTACGTTGCACTGTTTCGTTAGGACTGTGGCCCAGTGCATCCGATTTCAACAGGCGTTTCTGTAGGGTTGCCCTCCTTAGCCTGTGGCTGTCTCCAGCCCATCTGCAAGGCAGCAGTTGTTTGAGGTCAGAGTTGTTTCTCTTAGGAAAGTTGTCTTGCAGGACTATCGAGTCTTCCCCACCCGGGTTTCTTTCAAGTTTTCAATCCTTTAGGTGTATTATCAATCAGTACTGTCAAGCTCCTCCTTCCAGGATTTCCACTGCGCTTGCTCACATACCTTAGCCAGCCAGTCAAAGCTATTTCTCGGCGGTGATGCTTGGAACCATATGTGAGTTAGGCAGAAGTTGGGGAACTAAATAGGGTCCAGGCCATCCTATGCTGCCAGAAAGTGACTGCCTCTCACCGTAAGGTACTATCCCTTACACACTCTTGCCCTATCCCTTAAAGTATTCCTTGTGTGTGTGTCTGTTTGTTTAGTCTCTCTGTGTCTATTTCCTGTTTGTACTTGTCCATACATATCACACAGAGCACCCATACTGTCAACTTGTAGGATACAAAATGTAGGTTTAGTAGTATCAGGTTTAGTTATTAACCCTTTGAACCCGTGATCCCGATGAATCGGTGTGTGTGTGTACATAACCCACGCCCCGAGTCACCGGTAGAGAACACGTATCTTATAAGAACGGGCATAGTATGGATAGACACGGCAGAATTTGCATACTACTTCCGGAATGTTACTTCAAAATGGTGGCGCCCATGAATTGATCACATTGCGACAAATTTGTACAATATTTTCATGATGAAAAGACATGCAGAAAAACCAGTAAATGAGCGTTCTAAAAGGCTTACAATGAACAAGCTGTTGAATTTGTTCTCAATGATTCGGAGGACGATGAATTAGATTTAGATAGCAACTATTCTGAAACTGATATAGAAGTTGAATCTGATGATCATTTGAGTGATAACATGTGTTCATTAGACTCTGATGAAGCTACACCTTACCCTGTTCCTGATTTTTCTGGCGATCAGGCTGTTTTACAGGGGCGTGGAAGGGGGCGTCTCCCAGGTAGTGTCTCTAGTAAATTTGATGCAGGTTGGTCTCCAATAAATATATTCAGACCTGTGTCTGCAGTAAACACAACATTTATGGAGCAGATAGGCCGTAAGAACATTCTAGAATCTATTAATCCAGAAAGTAAAGCCAGTGAATTTTTTGAACTTTTCCTGGATAATGACTTCTGGCACAATTTGTGTGAGCAGACAACTCGACGCACTGTGCAGGTGAGAAGCAAGAAACCAACTAGCTACTATGCCAAAATCTTTTTAAGTGTAGTAGTGCCAGATATGAAAGCATTCTTTGGACTGCGTCTTCAAATGGAACACAGTGTGAGAAAACCACGTTACGAGGTCTAGCTCGTCTGCTAACTTCGTGTCTCATACTCCTGGTTTCCGCACTGTGATGGACCGTGATCGCTTCCTTGCTCTCTGGACTTTTCTTCATCTTGTTGATGAGGAGGACCCGGCTTTGGATAAAGCAGATAAACTTTACAAAGTAAGGCCTATGTTGGATGTGTTGCCACCAAAATTTCGGCACTATTATTCGCCTTCACTGCACGTGAGCTTAGACGAAGGTATGATCCCCTCGAAGAGCAGACTTGTCTTCAAATAGTATATCAAGTCAAAGCCCATAAAGTGGGGAATAAAGGCTTACATGGCTTGTGAAGCAAGCTCTGGATACATTCTGAATCTGGAAATCTACACTGGAAAAGCAGACAAAATTATTCCAGATCTTGGTGTTGGTAGCGTCATTATTAGAATTTTAACTTCTGGGAATTTGGTCAACAAAAACCATATTGTTGTTATGGACAGATTCTACAACAGTGTAACTCTTTTTGACAAGTTGTACACTGATTATGGTACACATGCTGTAGGTACAGCAATGAAAAATAGGAAATTTTATCCAAAAGTACTGGCAGGAAAGAAGAAAATGGACAGGGGTCATTCAGAATTTATTTGTCATAACAACATTGTATGCCTTGTCTGGATGGACCAAAGACCTGTAAATTTTATATCTAACTACCACAAGCCAACAGAAATTGGAACTGTTAGGAGAAGAAAGGATGGAACAGCTGTAGATGTTCCAACTTCTCAACTTTGTATTGACTATAATTGCTTTCATGGGGGGCACAGATGTCAACGACCAAATTTGTCGTCTCAACAAGACACGACGGCATTATCGCTGGCCTAGGAGGCTAATTGTTAAATTCTTTATGTGGGCATGTAATAATGCCTACATACTTATGGAACATTATAGTCCCCACAATACAACAGGAAGACGCTACAGGACATTTGGGATGTTCATGAATGAAGTTTGTTTATCCCTCATTGGGGATTATAGAACAGCTACTGCAAAACTTCACAAGCGTGTCGAGGCACAACAGAGACTGCAAAATGTTGGTTCCCATCATCCACAAATGTCTCCAAAAGCTACAGGAAATAATGTTTGTGTAGTATGCTCATTTAAATTTAACAAGCATGTCAAGGACTTCCCAAACATGGCCTACAAAGACAGACCATTCAAACAAGTAAAGACAAAATTTTAGTGTAAACATTGTGAAACTTATCTGTGCCTAAAGGTTGGGTCTACATGCTGGGAAGACTGGCATAATAAGCAGGAATATTGGAGATGATCAGGTCAGTCTATTTGAGATAAAATAATTGAAACAGATCACTTAGTTTTGTCATTGTAACTAGTTTTGTTCAGGTGTCCATTTTTGTCTTTTTTTTCTACAGGAGCCCAGGGAAGTGGGGTTTTACAGGCCAGGTGACCAGGGTTCAAAGGGTTAACCCAGCTGAAGACAAATGTGTCGAACTGAAAAATGCAAATATTGCAGTCACTCTGTAAACTGGCGACACAACACATTCCGTTCTCTTGACTACATCCTGATACTTGCAAAGTCCTATTCAGGGCTTGATAGCGGGAGATTGAGAACGAACGCAGAAGAAGTTTTTAACTCAGATAATGTGATTGGTTTCCTCTTTTACTTGCTTTCTTTCAAGTTACTCATTTTGAGTTTTTCTTTATATCTTTTCGTCTTTCTCCTTACTACATGGATCATATTTTGTTATTGTTCTATTTTCTAGTCTTCTGTCTTGTCAGTTTTTAATCACTGCCTTTATATTTCCCAGTGTGTAAGGGATAGCACCTCACGGTGAGAGGCAGCCACATCCTTGATGGCCATGATCCTATTTGGTTCACCCGCTTCTGTCTAGCTCACGTATGGCTCCTAGAGTCTGCCTGTGTACGGCAGCACCACCCCCGGGCAACGGCTTTGGCTGGCCGGCTAAACTACGTGGGTGAAATGACAAGTACACACAGCTGCTGGTGGACGAGGTGGAAGATCGACCTGTGTGACAACGACTCTGAAAGCGGGAGCTGGTATCGGGCTAAGGGCGCACCAGAGACCATAGTTGGTAAGCGACCAAAACAACGTCCAGAAAGCAATGGCAAACTACTGGATGTAAAATGCCAAGAAACTTATGACAGTCGAGAGAAACGAAACTCAAAGATCTGATGGTGAGGCCCTCAGGCCAGGCAGATCATCGACGCCAACTGGGGAAGAGGCCGATTTCAGAGTCAGTACAAGTAACAGAGATGACGGCCTAAAGCCTGACTGCATTACAGTGGACAACTCTGAAATGGGACTAAAAACAAAACTAAGAATAGGCACCTGGAACGTCAGGAGCCTATACCAGGATAAGTTGTTCATGATCGGAAGAGAAATGAAGAGAACCAAGATAGAGATTCTTGGAGTCTCTGAGCATAGATGGGCCGGTCAAGGGCACTGTACCAATCAAGAGACACAACGGTCTTGAGAGAATGGTGATGGAAGGTATGGTGCCAGGCAAAAGAGGAAGGGGTAGACCAAGAAGACGATGGCACCAAAATATCCAGGAATGTCTCAGTATGACAGTGGTGGAAGCTGGTGTTTTGGCAAGGGAACGAGTTTCTTTCAGACACTGTGATGGGAGCGATGTTCTACAAAGGACATGCTACATGATGATGAAATGTTCAACTCTTTGAGCTGTTAATTTAAAAAAAAACAGTTACTTCTCTACAGTTGTCTCTTGTGACGTTATATTTTGTGCACGGATGTCTAAAATTGCTAATATTTTCCATTCTTATTTCCAAGGAAGAGGATGATGATGTGGATGGATCAGAACCTAAATCCGAAATTACAGATGAAGATAAGAAAGTGCCGGATTCCAAACTGGACAAACGTGTTCAGGTAAACAAACAAAAATGTTTAGAAACGTAACAAATTTTGCAATTTTTAAAGGAGTAAAAATTGTTCTTATATGACACAAAAAAATCACATATTTAATCAAATTACGTAGCCAGTAATTAAGTCAGTGATCTACAAAACAAATAAACAAAAAAACAAAAAAGAATTAAAAGTACACATCAGTGATGCCAGAGGAAGACATAGCTATAAGTTGGAACAGTTGTACAAGGAAAACGCTGTACATTTGCTGCAAAACTGCCCGACATACGAGGATCAGAGAAAGCAGATGTGGCCATCACCAGTGGCAACACTAGACAAGCTCTATGGCAGTGTCGACAGCCTCAGGATGACCGCTGCTTTTTTCGAAAAAATAAAGGTTGACGTCTGACAGCGTACGAAGAAGAAGAAGTACAAGGAAAAGTCTGTCAGATTACATCAAGGCAATTGATAGATGATGTTGCAGATTCATTTTAGCTGACCTTCGATGTGGAGATCAAGGAAATTGATAGAGGATGTTGCAGATTCATTTTAGCTGACCTTCGATGTGGAGATCAAGGAAATTGATAGAGGATGTTGCAGATTCATTTGAGTCGATCTTGGATGTGGTGGAGATCAAGGAAATTGATAGAGGATGTTGCAGATTCATTTGAGTCGATCTTGGATGTGGAGATCAAGGAAATTGATAGAGGATGTTGCAGATTCATTTGAGTCGATCTTGGATGTGGAGATCAAGGAAATTAATAGAGGATGTTGCAGATTCATTGGAGCCAACCTTCGATGTGGAGATGACAAATGATCTTATCTACATAAAATAGGTCATGTTGTTATTAAAAGCCAGGCAACTGAGACGCTAGTCTGTTCAGGCACAGCATACTGACCAAGACCACAATATCTCTTCCATGTAGAGTTCCCTGGAAACAGACTATTTTCAAGGCAGTGGCTAAGATGTTGATCGATGTGATCCCAGTAGTGGTTAGCATAACATATATGAAGCCAAGCATAGCACAACTGCCTGGAGGACTGCTGTCCATCTTGATCAGCACTCTTGGGATGTGAGAAAGGCTACTACAACCAGCACTTACTTTTCAGGGCGCTCAAAAGAGTAAAATTACTCATTGTGAGCATTAAATAACAACATTATTAAAAGCCAAACACCGTAGTCTCTCTCATATATATGTTTTAGATACTGATGGTTCCCAGATGGTTATCATGCCCAAAATAAATTGTTAAACCAAGATAATATGGTCTGTGTTTGGTTGTCATTCAAATAGAATAAATCAATCAAGGCTGAATATTAATTTAGTTTTCACAATAATAGTTTCCAGGTGGTGCAGAACTGGAGCAGACTTACTTAACACAGAAATAACATTTGGGGAGAATTAGATTTCTCAATTAGAACAGTAACACTTTATAGTAATATCTTTCTATCATTTCCGTTCTCTGCAAATCCTAGATGTTATCTCCCATGTAGCTGGTTCAGCAAACCAACAGTTGCTGACCCATTTTTTTGTTGTATGTTGTTTCTTCCCAGGCACTTATTCAGCTTATCTGTGATGTTAAATCTATGGAAGATGCTGTTGTGGAAATGAAGTATGATGCAAAGAAGGCACCATTAGGTATTCTTTGTTGTTGCTGCGTATTTTCTCATGTTATTAAAGAAGGCACCATTAGGTATTCTTTGTTGTTGCTGCATATTTTCTCATGTTATCTCGCACAATTAACACCTCAGAACAAGATCCACCACAGCGAGTTGTTGAAGGCATACATCGACTTAGGTCTAACAATCATTAGACATACTGAGGTACTCTTCCAGCCTGCTCATGGGCAGCCGTATATTGAACTAAACATTACTGTACAGAGATGATGCAACAAAGATGGCGCCATAACTGGCTGCGGGTCTGCATTGCACTGCTGTTTTATTTCATTATGGATGCCGCAGGACCACGGATTTGCCTGGAATTTACACTACTCGATGACTTACACTTGTGTTCATGGAAACGTGTTGTTGTTTTCCAATTGGACTGGTTAATTCATAAGTTTTTTTCTGTCCGATTATCCTGGTCTGGACATCAGCTATATGAATATGCCACGATTAAACCTGTGTCGTATTTCACGCTCTAGTTCACACAGCTAAACGTCACGAGATTGGTGCCCTTCGCACTAGCTGCAAACTGTCAGTTTTTGGTGTGTGAAATTTAGACACAACGACTAAAATGGACTAGAATACAGTCTGCGAGAGATGCCCAAGTTACTCACATGCTGAGTGATGTCCCTACGACCTTTAGCGGTTATGGGAAAGGCACGACCGTTAGCATAACCAACAGTGTTCAGATCACAAAAGCGAAAATCCATCGCACAGACGTGTTGCCCAAAAGAGCAGGACACAGACCGACTTCTTACATGAGTGCCAACTTTTTATCAGCAGTTGAATTACTCTACATAGTTTTTATTTCAATTATTTTATTTTTCATAACAAATGTTCATCTCGTTTGTTCTTTTCAGCTGTTTACAAGCTATTTAAGCCATAGGAGCTGGAAGATTAACTTGTTTTATCTTGAAAATAAACAACACTTTCCGAAACAATTTAGTTCTGTAAGAAGTCTCACATTCAGTTAATTATACTCATTATTCATTTTCAGGAAAGCTAACAAAGCAGCAGATTAAAGCCGGTTATGAAGCACTTAAAAATATTGAAACTTGTATACAGAAGAAGGACTTTGGACCCAACTTATCTGATGCTTGCAGTGAATTCTACACAAGAATTCCTCATGAGTTTGGGTACGATGCCAGAAGTGGCTGTCAAGATTTATGCTTGTAAATTTAGTCTGAAGAATTTTGACAAAATGATGAAGAAGAGAGGGAGATGAAACATTGGATACATTTTGAAATATTTAGTAAGATATCAGGACATATTGGCATCTAAATGTTTCCTGACAAAGTTACCACTTTGCTTTCTGTTTTTCCATTTATTGCAATATTGCTAAAAAAAAACATTTTTGTAAAAACGTGTCTGATTATTTCCAAGTTTATTTGGTAAACTTTTATGTTTTTAAAAAAAATTATTCGGTACGAGGAATTGTTATCATTCAACAAATGTTATATTCAAGGTCTTTTAAGTTGTTTGCATTAATGAACAAAGCAATAACCTCTTCAAACAATAGATTGTTCTACCCAGTCAGTCTTTTTCTAATCTCAGTTTTGTCTTTCTTTTTGTTTTCCTTGTATTGCAAATTTTCCCTAATTTACTTCATTTTCTTTCTGAATTCTTTGAAAAATTTTGTTAACTAAATTATAGTATCATTAGAAAAAAAAGCGACCAGTTATTTATTTTGGGAAGCGAAAAGTTGAGACAAATTAGGATTTACAACATTAATGGAAATACAAAAAATAGAGATAATTGTTGTTCGAAGATACTCGTGCTGACTTGAGTTACTCTTGACAACATTTCTTTGTTAGCAGGTTAGAGTTGCTCGTCTTGCATCCCTAGGTGTACTTGAGAAGGCGTTCAATGATCCTCCTGACTGTAGTGCAATGTGAGGTTCCTCAGCAAGCTCACACTTCTTCTGCGTTTGGGTTTTCTGATCATACTAAATCTTCAGTCCTATCGCCAGGATAAAGTCCACAGTCCTTTCCATGTCTGAGCAGTGACCACCATAGTTTTTACCTCAGTTCTGCTCCATCTGGCCAGGTCTGAGCGGTGACACCATAGTTTTTACCTCAGTTCTCCATCTGGCCAGGTCTGGCATCTTAGTTCTTCGTGGGCCGGGCATTCTTGAAGTACCTGTTCAGGGTCTGGATTCCTGTCCCACATGGACATTCATTTGTTTGGGAGAGTAACCTCACAACTATGGGGACCACACTGTTGATCTCCACCTCATTGGACGGACTGCTGTGACAGTCTTTTTCTAGTGAGACTGGCAGGGGCATGAGGTGGAATCTAGATCAGTATGTTTCACCTGTCCCATTAAGTAATTTCTCGTCTAAATAGAGATGCTAAAAATACTGTACAGTGCACTATGGCACGACAAAAATAAATGATAGAACTGGAAAACATCACTAGAGGCAGAGGGGGCGAAGACAGTGGACAAAATGACGACAGCCCATTGACTCATAGCTGACTGCTTGCGTCATGGTCAGCAAACCAGAACTGTTCAAGACCCTATTCCACCTCCTCATGGCATCCCTGGAAACAGGCTGCATCCATTCAGCCTTTCTGAGTTGTCGAAGTCGGATGTGTCGGACCAAAAGGTGCAAATATCGCAGTCAAACTGTAAACTAGCAACAACGCATTCCGTTCTCTGGACTACATCCTGCTACTTTCAAAGCCCTGTTCAGGGCTTGGTAGCTGGAGATTGAGAACACATGCAGCAGAAGAAAAAAATTCTCTGAGAGAATAGGGATTTAACAAATGTAGTAAAACCCAGTTCTAAAAATATGCTGTGCTGGAATTGGATGTGTTGGTCAAAAGGTGCAGATATCACAGGCTCATTGTAAACTACGACACATTGTAACAAAACATTCTTTTCGGGATGAGCAATAAGGAATAAGAAGATTAGAGACTGGTAGTTGTCATCTGGGCACATTGCCTGCGCGAGTTGACATGGCACCGAAATAAGAAGAAAAATTGGTTGTTTTGAAAGTTTGTTGTCAGTTTCTGTGTATTTCTGATTATTCTAATCTTTCCACCTGTTGCTATAAATTTTAACAAATAAATCTAAATCAACTTTTATAAATTTATATTTCATGTTTTTCCACTTTCTATATACACTTTCTCACAACATAGAATAGATTTAATCATAATTTGTTTTTCAGATTTCTTTGATGAGAGTTTTATAAATATTTAAGTTGAATATTTGTTAACCAAAATATCCAAACCTGTATAATGATTGTATCATTCATCGGATGATGATGATGATGAAAGTGTATTACAATACACAGTTCAGAGTTGTCTTTAATTTTTCTAATTTACAAACAGAATGCAAACTCCACCTTTGATCAGAAGTCCTCAGATGGTGAAGGAAAAGATCGCCCTACTTGAGGTAATTGTGAATGCTGCTTGTTTGTTAACTTCATCGAGGACATTAACTCATTTAAGGAATGTTCATGTAACTGCTAGGATTGTGCTTTTCCTCTCAATGTTAGAGATAGTAGAAAGCACCTTCAAGTGTGATCCAAGTGCCTTCAGACCAGCGGGTCTGTGGTCATCTAAATTCTTTTTCGGTGTTCGTCCTTGAAAAGGACATTTGTGCCGTAGATTACAGTGAGGCTGTGTAATCTACGTCTTTCGGTCCAACACATCCGAATTCCATAGTGCATTTTTGCAGACCTTGTTTGCCTTCCCTCTTTGATACCTAATCACTTAGCCGCTGCATGGTTATAGTCTGTTTTCTTGTAGACAGAATAGGCTCTTAGTCAGTTATGATTCACTGATCCTGATGAAAACGGCCAAATATGCGTCACTGGCTGCTGTCAGCTCATTATTTTTCTTCAACGTTTGTCCTGAAAAGGACATTGTGTCACATTTTACAGCGAGGTTGTGATTTCAGCAGGCTTATTTTTGGTACCGGTTTGCGGTTTGCTTTCACTCTGTGATTCCTGTTCACTATTCCTTAGCCAGACTACACTAGTGCAGGATGTTTCCAGAGCCGCCACTTGGAGGTGAAATATGATCTTGATCAGCTGAGGTTCGCTGACCTTCATGCAAGTAGCCAGCTGCGAGTTGCTGTCAGCTCATTCACTGCTGCATCTTCGGCACCAGCCATTAGAATGATAAATATTCCTTTCTCTGAAAAAAAATTCTTATTTTCGCTAACCAGTAGCAGACCATTGGGCATGTGATAACCAGAGCTTCTAGAGCACTTTATGTTGTAGCTATAGAACCAGTCCAGTTGTGGGGTGTTACAATTTATCCTATCCAGCTGTAAAGATGGGTACCTAGTCTGATCTGAGTTAGAGAAGACAAAGAAACAATCTGGAACTGGTCAATACCAACTGGACACTCAGCATAATGAAGTCTTTAACACTTCATCCTCCATTGCAGTAGTGGCTGTGGAGGTACCTTTACCACATTTGTGATACTTTAGTCTTCCTTTTGTTACTCATATCTCACTTCTGCCAAGTCCATCACTTTGTTGTCCCATATTTATATATCCTGAATGCTATTTTCAGCTGCAGTTTTAATCGGCTGTACACAATTTAAGTCGGCCTGGAAATAATTTCCAAATAAAAGGCACTATCTGATAAACTGGCGTTAGCAGTAATGTTTATCGTTATAATTGTTGATCTAGTGTAGATATAGCACTAACTGCGCATCTGCTTCTGAAACTTAATTCAAAGCCAAACTTGTGTTTCCAATAAGTACAATGCTAGGTATTTAAATCTCATTTCTAGAACCACAATTCCCCACTATATAATACTGAAATTGACTACAAACAAAAATAATAATAAAATATTATGCAACTATAAATGTTTGCTAAAAATGTTGGTATTAGTGTGAAGCAAATGTTTCAAACAAAACATAAAATTACAACTGCAATTCTCAAATATATACATAAAAAAATACTAAATATCTTTAATAAAGTACTTTGAAAGACTTTGACATTGAGGAGGTGCTAGATATTTGAAGAAAACTCTATGTGAAGGTAACTGGGTCATCGGAATCTAGGTCTTGTTACTGTGGTGTAATATGGCGCACCAAAACACGCAGAGTTTAAATATTCTAAGAAAATATAGTTAATAATGGGACCATGGATGTCAAAGCAAACACTTATTTGGCAGAAGGTTAGGGCTGGGATTCTTTGCTCCTCTCACCTCAGGGTTAAAAGTGATCTTAATATTGGCATCTTCCACCTTTGACTAACTGGATAAATGAACGTCCATTACTTGCAAGTACAATATGTGGCTCGCATTCTGTGTGGGACTGATGGGACATCTTACTGTAGCAATACAACGGAACATTGCTTAAACAACTACTTGTGTAGTTTCGTGTTAGTTTGAATATAAGAGGAATAAACAAGGTGTGTTCAAAAAGTATCTGACTTTTGGGCCGGAAAAACACAATTACTCATCTAAAGGCTTGAAACCCTAATTCCATTCTTCTTCTTCTTCGTACGCTGTCAGACGTCAGCCTTTATTTTTTCAAAAAAAGCAGCGGTCATCCTGAGGCTGTCGACACTGCCATAGAGCTTGTCTACTGTTGCCACTGGTGATGGCCACATCTGCTTTCTCTAATCCTCGAATGTCGGGCAGTTTTGCAGCAGATGTTCAGCGGCCATTTTCCCGGTACTGCACGAGCATTCGTCAGTGCCACCTATCTTCAATTTATTGAATAGGTGGTACCTCAGTCTATTGTGGCCAGTGCGAAGTCTGAAGACCACGACCTGCTCTCTTTTGTTGAACTGGTAATAGGCATCGTTTTTTGTGTAGCCAGTATGTTCTGTTTCCCATTTGGTCATGTATCTAGCTCTAATAAGCCTTTTTGACTCTTCGTATGTCACACTAGTATCTGGTTGTGGTAGTCTTGCACCTTCTTTTGCCAATCTGTCTGCCTCCTCGTTGCCTTGGATGTTACAGTGGGATGGAACACACTGTACCACTGCTCTTTTTGGTGCAGACTGCTGGCCTAGTTGACAGAGTACTGCTCTTAAATCATTAAGTTCAGTATTTTTCTGGCTTTTTTAGTGCTGTGACTACGGCCAGGGCATCTGTAAGCAGGACTATATGGCTTTCATTTATTTTGCATGTCACCATTTCTTGTACTGCAGCCCTCAGTGCCTCTGCCTCCGCTCTGAAATCGTGTATTTTCCAGTTGCCACTGCCAGTGTTATTTTTCTACCATTTGGTAGATTCAGGAATACCCCTGCCCCTCCGTTCTGTGTTGTGTTTGTTACAGAGTCGTCGGTATATGCATGGGTCCAGTCCATGCTTGGGTAGTTTTTCGTTATGTACCTCAGGGTTATGTCTCTTCTTTCTTTTTCAGTCTGGCTGTTCTTTTTTCCTAATTCCATTCAAAGTACTCTCCTTGAGACTTCACACACTTTTCCCAGCACTCCTGCCATTGTTGGAATCATTTCAGGAAGGCCTCTTTGGGAATGGAGTACAGCTGGGTCGTCGCATTCCGCGTGTCTTCTAATTACTCAAATCGTGTTGAAATATTGAGATTGAGAAACAGCCAAAAATAGCAAGGAGCCATGTCGGGAGTATGGGGAGCCTGGCGAACCAGAGGAATGTTGTGTTTGGCCAAGCAATTCTAAATCAGATGCGAAGAATGGATGGGTACGTTGTCATGATAGAGCTGTCAAGTCACCGTTGTCCACAGTAATGGCCATTTGTGTTGAGCAGCATCACAGAGATGATCTCCATGTAGTACTCTTTGGTAATGTTTTGGCCTTGTGGTGCGCACTCATGACACACAACCCGACGGGAGTAAAAAAAATGGTTAAAATTGACATTGCGTCATTTCGCAGTGCTTACAACACTGAAAGGCTGACTGCCAACGACTGACACAATCTGCTGACTGGAAAAAATTCACACATGTGCACAAGAGTTCCCTATGCTCCCCTGCCGAAGAACAACACCCATACTTCATTTGTATTTTTCGCTGAAAAAATTACTATCGGGTCGGATACATTTTGAAAATGATTGACAGGCCGAGAGCACTTTCGTTGGGTCCAATATGGTACAGGTGCTGGAATTAGACCCTGAAAATCTGGG
Source organism: Ariolimax columbianus (assembly GCA_036924085.1). Taxonomy (NCBI): domain Eukaryota; kingdom Metazoa; phylum Mollusca; class Gastropoda; order Stylommatophora; family Arionidae; genus Ariolimax; species Ariolimax columbianus. The sequence goes on from JAVGWX010000016.1 coordinate 47,079,740, forward strand.
GCTATGCTCTCGGGGGCTTGACTGTCTCGCATCCTGTGTTCGATAAAGGAATTGACGGAAGGGCACCACCAGGAGTGGAGCCTGCGGCTTAATTTGACTCAACACGCCAACACTGTAAAATGACTGACAGACTAAGAGCACTCTCGTTGGGTCTAATAGGGAACATGTGCTGGTATTAGACCCACGGAAGGAAGAGAGGTCAGTTGTACCCTCCAACTGAAAGAGCGTCTGCTATGGTAACCCTGCTTAACCCTACAGAAATCACAGGTTACAGACACTTGGTCATTGACTGACTAAAAAGCCCTCTAATTCGTTGGGTCTTATAGTGAACGGGTGCTGGTATTAGACCCTCGGAAGACAGGTCAGTTTTACCCTACTAATGATAGGGCGTGGCTACAGTAGTCCTACTCAACTCGAGAGGAATCCCAAATCGCAGACATGCGGTCCACGTGCTAGGCTGATAAGCCAACGGCGCGAGGCTACCATATGAGGGATTATGGCCGAACGCCTCTAAGCTGGAATCCCGCCCTAAATTTTAGCACCACTACGATGGGGTTGGGACCTGGGGCTCGTGTCCCAGCCCGATCCGGTCGAGCTGCAGAAAGAGGTCTCTGCCGTCCGCCGATCAAAGCGGGCGGGAAGCTGCTCGATATTCACCCCATACGGCGATGAGGTGTGAAACCACTAGTAGAAGACTTAGTTCTCGGTCGGGGTGTCGTAAGCAGTAGAGCAGCCACCTCACTGCGAACTGTTGAGACGCAACCCCTTGATCATGAGATATGCCCGCACACGAGGCGAACAACATCTCCGTGCCATTACCAGCCTTGTCCCCTGGTTAAATGCACTCCTTCGAGAGGGTTCGCAGGTCGCTGACATTTGGTCCACGTGCTTGGCTGATAAGCCAATGGTGCTAAGCTACCATCTGAGGGACAACGGCCGAACACCTCTAAGCCAGAATCCCGCCCTAAATCTCAGCACCGCTGTGATGGGAGGCCACGATAAGGTTGGGACCTGGGGCTCATGTCTCAGCCCGGCCTGGTCGAGCTTCAGAAATGCACCTGGCCAAATGCATTCCTGCCTCGCTCTTTACCTCTGTCTGCTATCAGCCATCCCAATGGACACAGAATAGATGCAGTCCAGCGGACATTGCACCTCTGCCCTATTGTGATAACGTCCCAGGTGGCGGGGAATGCTAGGCGTGCCATCACTGCAGATGAGCCGAGAAAATAAAGGGAGCAAAGAGATACCTCACTCACATGCATATACTATGTTTCTGCAGGACGTGACGATCCTGAGACACAGTCACACTGGACTGCCTCTCTTCCGGGATAGTACAAACTAGTACATAGTCCATCATATCATATCATTGCCAAACCCTATAGACACGAGTGGGGAAGACTCGTTAGTCCTGCAAGACAACTTCCCTAAGAGAGACAACTCTGACCAAAAACAACTGCTGCCTTGCAGATAGGCTGGGGACATCCAAAGGCTAAGGAGGGAAACCCTACAGAAATGCCTGTTGAAATCGGATGCACTGAGCCACAGGCTTAACAAAATAAAACAGTGCAACGTAAATATCGCTGTAAACAGCGTACAATGAAGAAGAAGAAGAAGAAAAACACCTCATATAATTGACTTTACGGAGGGAAGTATGAGAGAGGTCATAAGCCAAGATGTCATAAATCAAGGGTCTCCGTATGCATGATTTATTAGTCCTTGTTAGCATTATAGTAACGTATTAAATTAGTTGTTCATTTTTTCTCTGATTCGCACTTTTATTTTTACTGCTGGATATTTTTTTATTGTAGTTTTCTGTGACCAAATACAAACATTTTCCTCCAGGCACTTGAAGATATTGAGATTGCCATCAAGATGTTGAAGGGTGGTGACATGTCTGAGAACCCCATTGACAGACATTATCACCAACTACACTGTGGTTTAGACCCCATTGATCACAATGCTGAGGAATTTGAGGTATGAACAATGAACTACTATCAGTAGGCTGACTACTCTGGTACTGGTTTTTGTCACAGACTGAATCTCTTTCTGCTGCACATTCATTGCTCTCATTATTAATCTAGTGCATTTCGTCTCATGTTATGTGAAGGTATTTTGTTCCAGCAGTTTATGGAAGGGCTCTGTGTGTGACAGAGATAGCATAGACACACTGATAGCAAATCGCAAGAGTGGACACTCACAGAGGGGTCAAACCCTTCTATGGAATCCCACTGTAACATCCAAGGCAACGAGGAGGCAGACAGACTGGCAAAAGAAGGTGCAAGACTACCACAACCAGGTTCTAGTGTGACCTACGAAGAGTCCAAAAGGCTTATTAGGGCCAGATACATGGCCAAATTGGAAACAGAACATACTGGCTACACAAAAAATGATACCTACTACCAGCTGAATAGAAGAGAGCAGGTCGTGGTCTTCAGACTCCGCACAGGCCACAATAGACTGAGGTACTATCTATTCAATAAATTTAAGATAGGTGGCACTGATGAATGCTCGTGTGGCACAGGGAAAATGACCGCTGAACATCTGCTGCAAAATTGCCCAACATACGAGGACCAGAGAAAGCACATGTGGCCATCATCAGTGGCAACAATAGACAAGCTCTATGGCAGTGTCGACAGTCTCAGGATGACAGTTGCTTTCTTCGAACAAATTCAAGTTGATGTCTGACAGCGTACGAAGAAGAAGAAGAAGAAGAAGATACCCTTCTATGGAAGAAAAATCATGGGGCCTCAGAACCCCCTCATTTACACAGACAGGGGGCGGTTTTGTTAAGTGGCACGGGTCATAAGTTAGGTTCGATCCCCATCACAGCACTGACTGTTACCCCGGGGAAGCAAACTCTTAGAAAATGCAGGAGGAAGCAGATCCTTACATAAAATGCATGCCGAAGTCAGATGCACTGGGCTGACAGGCACAAAATAAAAACATAATGCAACTAGCACTGCTTTGGGGAATAGAGAAATAAGGCGAACACACATACACAATTTAAAAAAAAATTAGTGGGGAATAGTATCCCGAGTTTGAAGAAGCTCCAGAAACCATAACCTGCATAGGATCTAGAAATAAATGAGAGAATAACTAGTTTGTTCAGGATCAGCAGAAGACGGAACGTGTTTGGAAATGATAATCTAAATGTTCAATCTGCTAAAGGTAGTATATGTTGTTGTTTTGCCTGACCCCGACTAACATGTCTGATCAGAATATTTTGCCTGACCCCGACTAACATGTCTGACCAGTATGTTTTGCCTGACCTTGACTAACATGTCTGATCAGTATGTTTTGCCTGACTCTGACTAACATGGCTGACCAGTATACTTTGCCTGACCAAACATTAGTCTTCCTCCCCAGCGCAGAGATACTTTCTCACATCAAGATACCTTTTCTTCTTACGCTGTCAGACATCTTGAATTAGTTCAAAGAAAGCTGCGGTCGACCTGATGGTGATGGCCATATGTGCTTTCTCTGGTTCTGTTCAGGGGTCATTTTTCCAGCACCAAACATGCATTCGTCAGTAGCACCTATCTTCAGTTTATTGAATAGATGGTGCCTCAGTCTGTTGTGGCCTGCGCAGAGTCTGAAGACCACGACCTGCTCTCTTCTGTTCAACTGGTAATAAGTAACATTTTTTGTGTAACCAGTATGCTCTGTTTCCCATTTGTCCATGTATCTGGCCATTCTTCTGTCTTCTTCTATGTTTGCTCTCAATCTCCACTACCAAGTCCTGAACAGGGCTTTACAAGTAGCTAGATGTAGTCCGGAGAATGAAATGCGTTGTGTTGCTAGTTTACAGACTGGCTACGATATTTGCACCTTTCGGTCCGACACATCCGTCTTCGGCAGATCTGGCCCTAATAAACCTTTTTTACTCTTGGTAGGTCACACTAGAATCTGGTTGAAGTAACTTCATCCTTTTTTTGCCAGTCTGTCTGCGTCCTCGCTGTCTTGAATATTAGTGTGGGATGGGACCCACTGTACTACGAACATCTATATATGGGCCATGTCCAAGGTCAGACAGAGTAAAATCTCCATCTGTGGAATGAGATGTCTGTGAATGAGATGTCTGTAAATGAGATGTCTGTGAATGAGATGTCTGTGAATGAGATGTCTGTAAATGAGATGTCTGTGAATGAGATGTCTGTGAATGACTGTCAGTGTCTGAAGAAGAAGAGCGAAGACATTTGCAAAAGGGCTACATGTATTCCCTGTGTCAAATACATGTTCAGACAGTAGGTACGATTGTTCAGCCATCTTATGAGAATGCTCACTGATCAGCTTGCTTTGCAGGCTTACAACGCCATGTGGTTTCTGACCGGGTCGACAATATTAGATGTGACATCTGGCACAGGAGAGACGACTTAGTCTCCCCGCTGCGCCCACCAGGATATAAGTAGACTGATAACTAATTATATACTATTCTGGTCATTTCTTCAGCTTATAGACAAATACTTACAGCAGACCCATGCCTCTACACACAACCAGTACACAATGGAACTTCTTGATGTCTTTGCTTGTGATAAAGAAGGAGAAACTGCAAACTTTCAGGACTATGGAAACAGGTAAACTCTCCTGATATGCTAGACATTTATGACACTTTGTCATCCTCAAAGTCAAATCTATATCTTCTTCTCCATTTCATTATTTACGGAGCATAGGGCCACCACTATGGTTGGCTCCTTACAGGCAGCCTGTGATTAAGCACTTTGTATACTGTTGCAGCATTACTGAATGCCTACACCAAAGTAAAGACTGCACTTAAGCAGAGGTGGTTTCTGTAGCAATTTGTTTTACCTAATGAGGTTGCTAGCTTCTATGCAGAACACTCTAACCACATTTTACATACATGGAAAATTATTTCCCCTGGTACTACTTGAGTGATTAGTGGAGCCACATGCACACTGTTGATCTACACACATCCATATCAGAGATCTTAAGAATAGCCTACATTTTGTAAGATACATGATGACATTTTATTTTTTTCCATTGGGCAGGATGTTATTGTGGCATGGGTCAAGGTTAACAAACTGGGCAGGAATTCTGGGTCACGGGTTGAGAATTGCACCCCCTGAAGCCCCGGTTACTGGCTATATGGTAGGTGAATGGTTACTGGTTATCATGATGTTGATTGCGAATGAGTAGGTTACTATTTTGTGCGCTCTGAAAAGGACGTTCAGTGGCGGGTTGCAGTAGCTTTCCTCATTTTAGCTTTCTGGTTACTGGCTATATGGTAGGTGAATGGTTACTAGTTGTGTGCTAGGTGAATGGTTACTGGTTGTGGGGTAGGTGGATGGTTACTGGTTATGGGGTAGGTGAATGGTTATGGGGTAGGTGAATGGTTACTGGTTATGGGGTAGGGGAATGGTTACTGGTTGTGGGGTAGGTGAATGGTTACTGGTTATGGGGTAGTGGAATGGTTACTGGTTGTGGGGTAGGTGGATGGTTACTGGTTGTGGGGTAGGAAGGATGGTTACTGGTTATGTGGCAGTCCCAGAGGTGTTCAGTCTCTTTCTGCACTGAACAAACTTTAAAGACACACGATAGTGGTGAACTAATATAAATAAATGTATGTAAAAGTGAATGCGACTATATTCACAATTTTTCCATATAATTTCTTTTGATTGTTACACCGATGGTTTGGTCCCCATGTTACTTACAAAGTTATCTGTGTCTGTGACGTACAAGGTTGTCTGTGTCTGTTATATGCTGATCAGTGATCACTTGCATAAATAGTGGGCCATGTCTGTTAACAGACTGATCTGTTGGATCTCTGAAACAGATTGTGGGTCATGTCTGTTAACAGACTGATCAGTTGGTTCTCTGAAACAGATTGTGGGTCATGTCTGTTAACAGACTGATCAGTTGGATCTCTGAAATAGATTGTGGGACATGTCTGTTAACAGACTGATCAGTTGGATCTCTGAAACAGATTGTGGGTCATGTCAGTTAACAAACTGATCAGTTGGATCTCTGAAACAGATTGTGGGTCATGTCTGTTAACAGACTGATCAGTTGGATCTCTGAAACAGATTGTGGGTCATGTCAGTTAACAAACTGATCAGTTGGATCTCTGAAACACATTGTGGACCATGTCGGTGACAGACTGATCACTTGCACAAATGATGGGGCAATGACACAGGTTGTAAGCCATGTCTGTAACTCACTATTCAGACTCAGTTTGACAAGGTCAAGCTCTTTTAATCATTTAAAGTCTGACCTAATTGATTAGATTTATGTCTTAAGATATCAAACTATGTATACTTCTGTCTAAAGATTCCATTTCTCTTTCTCGTAACTTTTGTTTATTTTTCACAGTTTGGGAAAGGAGTCTATTTTGCAGATATGTCTAGTAAGAGTGGCAACTATTGTTTTGCAACAAAAACCAAGAACACAGGATTTCTTATGTTGTGTGATGTACGTTTACCATTCATGACCTGTCACCAATACCATCATTTGCATCTCATTATTACCACCTCATCAAAAACAGTTGCGGTCTGCATTATTCGTCAGTGTCATACAATTACTAGCACACTTTCACTGGCACAGATGTCAGTGTCATACAATTACTAGCACACTTTCACTGGCGCAGATGTCAGTGTCATACAATTACTACCACACTTTCACTGGCGCAGATGTCAGTGTCATACAATTACTACCACACTTTCACTGGCACAGATGTCAGTGTCATACAATTACTAGCACACTTTCACTGGCGCAGATGTCAGTGTCATACAATTACTACCACACTTTCACTGGCACAGATGTCAGTGTCATACAATTACTAGCACACTTTCACTGGCACAGATGTCAGTGTCATACAATTACTATCACACTTTCACTGGCACAGATGTCAGTGTCATACAATTACTAGCACACTTTCACTGGCACAGATGTCAGTGTCATACAATTACTAGCACACTTTCACTGGCACAGATGTCAGTGTCATACAATTACTAGCACACTTTCACTGGCACAGATGTCAGTGTCATACAATTACTATCACACTTTCACTGGCACAGATGTCAGTGTCATACAATTACTAGCACACTTTCACTGGCACAGATGTCAGTGTCATACAATTACTATCACACTTTCACTGGCACAGATGTCAGTGTCATACAATTACTAGCACACTTTCACTGGCACAGATGTCAGTGTCATACAATTACTAGCACACTTTCACTGGCACAGATGTCAGTGTCATACAATTACTAGCACACTTTCACTGGCACAGATGTCAGTGTCATACAATTACTATCACACTTTCACTGGCACAGATGTCAGTGTCATACAATTACTAGCACACTTTCACTGGCACAGATGTCAGTGTCATACAATTACTATCACACTTTCACTGGCACAGATGTCAGTGTCATACAATTACTACCACACTTTCACTGGCACAGATGTCAGTGTCATACAATTACTACCACACTTTCACTGGCACAGATGTCAGTGTCATACAATTACTAGCACACTTTCACTGGCACAGATGTCAGTGTCATACAATTACTAGCACACTTTCACTGGCACAGATGTCAGTGTCATACAATTACTACCACACTTTCACTGGCGCAGATGTCAGTGTCATACAATTACTATCACACTTTCACTGGCACAGATGTCAGTGTCATACAATTACTACCACACTTTCACTGGCACAGATGTCAGTGTCATACAATTACTACCACACTTTCACTGGCACAGATGTCAGTGTCATACAATTACTAGCACACTTTCACTGGCGCAGATGTCAGTGTCATACAATTACTAGCACACTTTCACTGGCACAGATGTTAGTGTCATACAATTACTATCACACTTTCACTGGCACATATGTCAGTGTCATACAATTACTACCACACTTTCACTGGCACAGATGTCAGTGTCATACAATTACTACCACACTTTCACTGGCACAGATGTCAGTGTCATACAATTACTACCACACTTTCACTGGCACAGATGTCAGTGTCATACAATTACTACCACCATTGCCACACTTTCGCAGACACATAACTCACATTTGTCAGTTAGTTGCCTATCCCAAGGGATGATGGCGACACCAATAGACAGTTGTCTTGATGATTTAACTTGCGCTGTATTTGGATTATAGTGAGGCAACTGCGCTGGCCATTAGCCTCACTCTCTGGTCCCAAGCCAATTTGGACCAGGGGCAAGACATTAGTCAAGACGACTGGAGGTAACTCAGGATGCAGGCACTCTGGTCCCACCTCCTTTAAGGCTTGGGGTCAATTAAAACCTGCGTGGCTTGAACCCACTCCGCTTTCGTTCATCCCTTTGAGACTCCGCTAGTGCCTTACCTCTCGACCACAGTGACCCCTTTATGTTTGTCAAAACTCATCTAATCACCTACTTTCAAAGTTTGGTTCTGACATGTCTCTAAACCTGATCTCTTTCGCTTAGAGGACAGATAACTACTTTCTGTCAACCCCTTTGCTTTGACAATGACTACTGCATGAAATCCCATCCATCCGACAACTTTCTTTTGAAGAGGATTGTTAGACGCCATTGATTGTAAGATGCATCCTAATTTTAGCATTTAAATGAGAGAGAAAAATGTGTGTCTTCGAAATGATATCCATAATATAAAATAAATCTTGCGTACGATGAAGAAATGATAAAAACCGTAATTAGTAATAGTACTAGGGCACTGTGACAGCCTTGAGGATTTCATATTATGGAAGGCAGCAGTGCTGCAACAAATGACAAAATACACAATTAAACAACGAGAATTAGTCTGTTGTCTGTGTTACCAAGATATAAATGAGGGGCAAAGAACATTAACACTGCAACCTGCCAGACGTGTCAAAAGAGGCAACTAAGGAGAGATGGGCATGGGCAGACTATTCTGTTCTGTAGAAACTATAAGCCATAAGAAAAATAAAAGGAAAAGAGAAGCTCTGTACCCAATGGTGACAGAGAAACCAAGTTCATCCAATGGTAGAAGAAGAATGACCAAGTTCATCCAATGGTAGAAGAAGAATGACCAAGTTCACCCAATGGTGGCAGAGGAACAAAGTTCACCTAATGGTAGAAGAGGAATGACCAAGTTCACCCAATAGTAGAAGAAAAACTACCAAGTTGTCCTAAATTAACTTAACATCTTTATAATGGTTTAGAAGACCCTGCAGAGTCTGTATACAACCAGTTTCATTTACATTACCTTGCTCTAAAAGTTTTGCGCATCCAATTTATTCTTAAATGCATTAACTGTCCCTACCTCCCGTGGCAATGGATTCCAACCATTCACCACTCTCTGGCTACAAAAATATTTCCTAATATCTAATCTGGACCTCTCTTTAGTTAATTTATAGCTATGCCCTCTTGTGGGTGGTTGTATTTTGAAAAATTTGTTATAGTCTATTTTATCCATTCCTCTGATCATCTTATAAACCTGTATTGTTACCTCAAATTCTTCTCTCTTCTAGACACTGTAGTCCGGTTTTTCTGCGTCTCCTTATAACTGTAATTCTGGAATCCTACTATCAGCTTTGTTGCCCTTTTTTTGTATTCTTTCCAGCATGTTTATATCCCCTCTATGATAAGGTCTCCACACCTGTACACAGTACTCCAATCTAGATCTAACTAACGCTTTATACAGTTTGACTATCACTTCCTTGCTCCTATGTTTAATATTTATTTTTATCATACCTAACATTGCATTTGCCGTTTTCACTGCTACCTTAACTTGCTCACTCGCCTTATCTGTATGATCTATTATAAACCCTAAGTCCCTTTCCTTATCTATCTTTCTAATATTGTTCTGTAATTATGTTCCGTATTGGATCTACCCATGTGGATGACTACATTTATCTACATTAAACTTCATTTGCCAGCTTACAGACCATTCTTGAATTTTATCTAAATCCGACCTCAATATATCCACTTCTGCTTTAGATGAGACACTACTGCATAGTTTTGTGTCATCAGCAATTTGTTTATATATATCAAGAACAAAATTGTTCCGAAAACCGAGCCCTGTGGCACACCACTCAGAGTACTCCTTATTTATGTCCACCCTCTGCCTTCTTCCCGTTAACCAATTTTCAATCCACTTGGCAACTTCCCCACCTATTTCATGTGATTTTAACTTTCAAAATAATCTTTGATGAGGTACTCTATCAAAGGCCTTTGCAAATACTAGATAAATAACATCCACTAGCTCCCCTTTATCTACCATTTTAGTAACCTCCTACATGAATTCTAATAGATTTGTTAAGCACAATCTCCCTCTAGTAAACCCACGCTAACTATTTCTGATTAGATTAAACTTGTCTAAATGCATTACAATGTTTTCTTTGATTATTAACTCTAACAATTTACAGACTATGCTCGTTAAACTCACAGGTATATAATTTGTTGGATCTGATTTTTTGCCTATTTTGAATAAGGGGATCACTCCTGCATCTTTCCAATCCCGTGGAACAATCCCTTGTGCAAGTGATTGAGAACATAATATAGCCAATGGTTTTGCTAGTTGGTCTTTAATTTCCAACAGCAAATTTTGGGTGAATACCATCTTGACCTGGACATTTATCCACTTTCAACACTTCCAATTTTTAAAAAACAATTTCCTCGTTAATACAGATTGATCTTAGTCCCGATGTATCCGTGTCTCTTTGAAAGATATCTATAGGCTCTGGGATCTTGGAGCAGTCCTATTTTGTGTGGACTGTGCCAAAGTACTGATTGAGTAGATTAGCTGTCTCCCTATTCTCACTTATTATTTTTCCTATACTGTCTATGAGAGGGCCTACTTTGTCTTTTCGGTCTTTGTTTATTTCTAACATAAGAAAAGAAGCTTTTACTATCAGTCTTGATCCTCTGAGCAAGTTTATTTGGTACTTATTACACGATTTGTCATTCCAGGTTTCCTTAGGCAAAATGAATGATAAACTGGCAGCCGATTGCAATGCTGACAAGTTACCACAGGGAAAACACAGCACCAGGGGTGTTGGCAAAATTGCACCAGATACTGCTGCTAATGTTACACTGTAAGTAAACTATTTGGGTCCACCACTATTGCTCTTCAAGTAAACTATTTGGGTCCACCACTATTGCTCTTCAAGTAAACTATTTGGGTCCACCACTATTGCTCTTCAAGTAAACTATTTGGGTCCACCACTATTGCTCTTCAAGTAAACTATTTGGGTCCACCACTATTGCTCTTCAAGTAAACTATTTGGGTCCACCACTATTGCTCTTCAAGTAAACTATTTGGGTCCACCACTATTGCTCTTCAAGTAAACTATTTGGGTCCACCACTATTGCTCTTCAAGTAAACTATTTGGGTCCACCACTATTGCTCTTCAAGTAAACTATTTGGGTCCACCACTATTGCTCTTCAAGTAAACTATTTGGGTCCACCACTATTGCTCTTCAAGTAAACTATTTGGGTCCACCACTATTGCTCTTCAAGTAAACTATTTGGGTCCACCACTATTGCTCTTCAAGTAAACTATTTGGGTCCACCACTATTGCTCTTCAAGTAAACTATTTGGGTCCACCACTATTGCTCTTCAAGTAAACTATTTGGGTCCACCACTATTGCTCTTCAAGTAAACTATTTGGGTCCACCACTATTGCTCTGTAAGTAAACTATTTGGGTCCACCACTATTGCTCTTCAAGTAAACTATTTGGGTCCACCACTATTGCTCTTCAAGTAAACTATTTGGGTCCACCACTATTGCTCTTCAAGTAAACTATTTGGGTCCACCACTATTGCTCTTCAAGTAAACTATTTGGGTCCACCACTATTGCTCTTCAAGTAAACTATCTGTAGGGACTGCTATTGATCACACATACACCCTCATTCCCTCTATTAATATTACTCTGAAAATAAAGTGTACAAGTGGATTCAAGGATGGTTCTCTGTATGACAGAGATGAGAACAGGACCACTGCCACACTCATGGGATTGCACATCCAGCCATTCACACAAGCTAAGTGTATGGTGTAGCCTTCTAGTTTTGATAGAAAGCTCTAGAAACAATACTTCATATATTTTTGGTTGTTGTTTTTTTGCGTTCGCCTTATTTCTCTAATCCCCAAGGCGGTGTGCGTTGCATTGTGGTTTTTATTTTGCCACTGTCGGCCCAATACATCCGACTTCAGCATGCATTTTATGTAAGCGTCTGCTTCCTCCTGCATTTTCTAAGGGTTTGCTTCGTTTACAGAATGTGTTGTGTCACTAGTTTACAGCTTGACTGTGATATTTGCACCTTTCAGTCCGACACATCCATCTTCGGCAGGGTGCAGATCTCTATCATTGACAAGATTAGGCCTTAATGAGCCTAGGTCTATTTAAGGGTTTCTCAACTAGTGTTCTACTGTAGGTGTTCCATGAGATATCACAATTAAATCAAATAAGTGCTTGAAAAATATGTTTGGCTTGGCTTCATTCGTTCTCAATCTCCCGCTACCAAACTCTGAAAGGGCTTAAGTGGTAGAATGTAGACCAGAGAACGGAATGCGTTGTGTCGTAGTTTACAAATTGACTGCGATATTTGCACCTTTCGGTCCAACACATCCGACTTCAGCAAGCATTTTTTGAGTATAGGGTTAGCATTCCCTCTTCGATCCCTTCTCCTTAGCCAGTCTGCCCTGCTGCAGCCTGTTATCTAGGATCACCGCGTGGATGTGTAGAAGGGACTTGGCAGCTCTGGTTCGCTGGCCCTGACGCTAGCAGTCAGCTATGGGTCGCTGACCACTGCAGCTCATGTGCTGCTCATCATCTTGATCCCAAAATAATGTTTGAATTTACATTTTTTTGTTGAAGATAACAATATCACCATTTTTCTGTTCTTTTGCAGGCCTGATGGGTTAGTTGTACCAGTCGGCCATGGAAAAGACACGGGAGTGAAAAATCCCAGCGGTTTCACCCTCAATTACAACGAGTACATTGTATATGATGTCAGACAGATAGTCATGAAGTACCTGGTCAATGTCAAATTTAATTTCAAATAGACAAGACTTGGTAGATGTGCTCAGACTGGTTGGCTTGCTGCCACAAATAGACAAGACTTGGTAGATGTGCTCAGACTGGTTGACTTGCTGCCACAAATAGACAAGACTTGGTAGATGTGCTCAGACTGGTTGACTTGCTGCCACAAATAGACAAGACTTGGTAGATCTGCTCAGACTGGCTGGCTTACTGCCACAAATAGACAAGACTTGGTAGATGTGCTCAGACTGGTTGGCTGCCACAAATAGACAAGACTTGGTAGATGTGCTCAGACTGGCTGGTTGCCACAAATAGACAAGACTTGATAGATGTGCTCAGACTGGTTGGCTGCCACAAATAGACAAGACTTGGTAGATGTGCTCAGGCTAACAGAATTCATGTTTGCTAATGAAGCAGATTAATGCGAATTAGCAAATTAATTAGATTTTTAATACATTTTCAGTTCGGTGCGGTAGGATGCGATGGCATGCAAAACATCATTTAATCCATTTGGGTGGGTATTAATACCAAAATACTTCTGGGTTCGCTCTCAATCTCACACTACCAAACCCTGAACGGGGTTTTGCAAGTAGCAGTCGGGAGAACGGAATGCGTTTTGTCACTAGTTTACAGCTTGACTACGATATCTGCACCTTTCTGTCTGACACATCCGTCTTCTGCAGTGACCAAAACACTAACATCGGACATTGTTGCAGAGCAACAAACTCTCGTTAGATAGGAGGCCTAAATTATAACACGTTCTATGCAGGCACAGCTTGTTTAATGTATAAATCGTGATATTCTGTTATTTACACATGATCTTTCCATTGTCTATTAAATTTGGGCGCCACGACCTAAGAAATGATTTTATTATTTGATCAGACCAATGATACATCTGGGCTACACAACTTAACACCTTTAAACTGGTTTAGACAACTCTACAGAGCCTGTATGCAACCAGTTTCTTGGAGGGTGGTTTTTACAGATGTGCAAGTTCATCTTAATAGACTTAAACACTAGAGCTAAGTAGACCCTCAGCCAGTTGGGCACCATCTATAGCTGCTGTTAACAAACCATCTGTGAAAAGGTACAGATAACTTGGGTAGATTTTTAATATACATGTTGATATTCAAGCACATCAGATTCAGACCTTGACTGGGACACAGAAGAAAGGGGCTTTGGTAATGTTATTGAAGGATTTAACATCTGACATCGTGAATATTAGCATTTTTATTGCACCTTTTTAATTTCCTTCAGCATTAACCTTAGTTACTCCTTTATTTTTTCCTCTGGGGGTTGTGCAAAGGTCTTTTTATATTTGCAACTGGATGTGCAAACAGATGATTGGCCTGTTGTGTTACTAAATGCCATAGATAGTTTAATTTTGTATCTGTAGATCATCATTTTAGCTCAGTATTATATATATTTTCAATGTTTAATATGAATTTTATTAAGGAAGAACACTATACAGAGTTGCAACACTTGTCGTGGACATAATTTGTCAAAATTTGCGCAAACTGGAAAGAGTTCAACAGAACAGAGAAGTGAGGAAATACATTTCAATTTCTATCCTGGACCATTGTAGATTTGTGGAAATAGGGCCAGAGAGCCAATGTGTAACTGGTGTTTTAAAAAAAACTAAAAGGAAATACTTGTCCTTGCTGCATTGTTGCTAGTCTTTAATTCATGTACTGGATTTATGATAAACACTTATACAGGATTCTTGGAAAATGATGTATTAACAAAAAAAATGTATTTATGTGAAAGTTATTTGTAATAAAATTTGTTAATGAAAACCTAACTTAGTCGTTCCTCTTCTATCCTGGGGTGGTTCGAGTTCTTCACTCTTGATATTATTTAGTAACGGGTTAGTGGCTTGTATATCCATAGGTGTAATAATAGTGGGCCTATGTACTCCTGGCTGTGGTGCAATACAAGACTTCTAAGTGGGCCGACCACTGAGGAGATCGCAGTGTCGATCCCCAACTTGTTGTAATAGGCTGTTTTCAGGAGGTCAGTATACCTGACATTTTAAAAAAAAATGTATTATTCAACACTAACATTTACTTTCTGTATTTAGCTCTGCTCTTTATAACTCATATTTCTATTCCCAGTTTGTTGATTGCATTGGGATATTTTCTGAATATCCATTTTGTGAATAAATTCATGAAAGACTAACAACTGATCATTTTGACACCAGTTCTGTGTTACCTTTTCCTGATCAAGTCCAAGCACATGAATAGTTCATTCTGTGAAATATGTGAGGAAAGTCATAGTTCATTCTGTGAAATATGTGAGGAAAGTCATAGTTCATTCTGTGAAATATGTGAGCAAAGTCATAGTTCATTCTGTGAAATATGTGAGCAAAGTCATAGTTCATTCTGTGAAATATGTGAGGAAAGTCATAGTTCATTCTGTGAAATATGTGAAGAAAGTCATAGTTCATTCTGTGAAATATGTGAAGAAAGTCATAGTTCATTCTGTGAAATATGTGAAGAAAGTCATAGTTCATTCTGTGAAATATGTGAGGAAAGTGGCAGGGTAGAGTGGAACAAACAAATGCTGTGGGAACATCAGAATTAAACATAAGAACAAAACAGATAAACAGTTGAAATGGCTGAACCATCTGGTTAGAATGTGTCCAGATATCAGAACACGAAATAACATCTTGACAACTGCAAACGTGTTACTTGATAGGCTAATGTAAACATAATATAAACATTGTACCAATAGCCCTCCTGAATCATACATACAATTTTGGTCGCAAAGGACGATATTGCCCTTTCCTTCACTGAAAGAAATATGGGATCAAGATGCTGAGCAGCACATGAGCTGCAGTGGTCAGTGACCCATAGCTGACTATTAGCGTCAGGGCCAGCGAACCATAGCTGACTGCTAGTGTCAGGGCCAGCGAACCATAGCTGCCAAGACCCTTCTACACCTCCACGCGGTGATCCTGATAACAGGCTGCATCAGGGCAGACTGGGTAAGGAGAAGGGATCGAAAAGAGAATGCTAACCCGGTACATGCTTGCTGAAGTCGGATGTGTTGGACCCAAAGGTTCAAATATCGCAGCCAAGCTGTAAACTACGACACAACGCATTCCGTTCTCTGGACTACATTCTGCTACTTAAGCCCTTTCAGGGTTTAGTAGTGGGAGATTGAGAACGAACGAAGAAGAAAGAAATATGGGATAATAAGGTGTCCAGCTTAATTTTCTTAAAAGGTTCTTGAATTCTCACAATGAGTAGGATTACACTTTGTGCTGATGAAGGTGATCCAGAGTCTTCCAGGCAGTTGTGCTATGTTTGGCTTCATCTGCATGGCGTTCACTACTATGTGGATCATGTTCATCAATTCTCTTTGCACCCCTAATTTGCTCAAGACCAACATATTTCTTTTCTTTTCATGAGATGTGTCCCATTCTTCTATATATCTACACTTCAAAGGTACCAATTCTCTTCTCCAATTAATCGTCCATTGTCCATATATTTCTATGCTGTAAAGCAAATACATAACCACTCTCATATTAATTTGTGAGTGACTTGTTTGGACATCAATATATGACTCGTGTTGGTGAGAACAGATTTGGTCAACACTATTCCCTTCCTGATTTCCCATCTCCTATTATTATATTTCCAATTGTGAATCCCTGGCATTTCACATCTAGACCACTTCACAAATAAGGCAGTTCTGGACACAGTTAAGAGAGAGATTGGACAATATAAAGACCTATTGAATATGGTAAAAACATGCAAGTTCACGTGGTATGGGCATGTTTCAAGATTTATAGGTTTGACCAAGACAGTCCTGCAAGATGCTGTGCCTGGGAAGCGTAAGAGAGGGAGGCAGAAAAAGAGATGGGCAGATATTCAGAGTGTGGATGGGAAGGTCCATAGCTAGAACAAATATCCTGGCACAAAACCAAGTGGAGTGGAGGGAACAGGTCCAACAATCTGCAGTATTGGTGTCCCAATGACCTTTCAGGTT
Source organism: Ariolimax columbianus (assembly GCA_036924085.1). NCBI lineage: Eukaryota > Metazoa > Mollusca > Gastropoda > Stylommatophora > Arionidae > Ariolimax > Ariolimax columbianus. The sequence goes on from JAVGWX010000016.1 coordinate 47,096,709, forward strand.
ATGGGATTGATGATATTTCCACGAAAGATCTTGACCTGTTCCAGTATTTGACCATCTATTTTGATCTGTAGATTTTGAGTCTACTTTTGTAATCACCTGACTTTTATTCTTGACCTCTCTCACAAAATGTTTCTTCTGGTGACTGGTTGGGTGGCCAAGCAACTTCGATACAGGTCTCCAGACCAAAGGTCAAGACTCCATTAAGACAAGGTTTTTTGTTTTTCATTTCCTATTCCTGTGATGACTTCATAGGCAAGTGACCTTTATTACTCAGCCCTATAACCCTCTGGCGGACCCAGCAATAGGAATCAAAACTGCATGGATAGTTCTGTTGTCTTCTTCTGATTGGGAGATGTGATCAATAGAAATAATGTGGGAAGACAGGGATGCAATACTAGAATCATGATTCTGCAGATGCTTTCCATCACATAAACATGGGACAAAATAAATATACATTTTCTGCTTGGCTTCCTCAGGCGTATAGAACCTCCACTGCAGCTCACCCTAACAGAGAACTTGATGTGTTGCAGATGTGGTTTGTTTTACATTTATCTTGCTACCCTAGACACAACTCTTAGTTGTTTCTATATCTTTGGAAGGATACAGCGGTCCTTTTTGCTTCTCAGATACACACATGCAATACTTACTTATCTCAAATGTATCCTGGGGATGACAAGTCAATCAAGAAATTACGATAAACTGCTACATAAAATGTGGATGCCGCACATTGTTAAATTAAAGCATAATTGAAATGAATTAAAGAAATGCATTACACTCATAAAGAATATGTGAATAATATGCCATAATAACTGATGCTATGTTGGTCTTCTTCGTTGTTCACTCTCAAATAATTGCTTCAATTTCCCGCATAAACCTGGCAATCTGTCTTTGACTTCTCTCATCACCATAAAGTTTATCCTTTAATTCAGTTTGGGAGGATCATGTAGTCACTCTGCTCCTCTCATGGAGCCTGCAGACCTGAAGAACGTGTCCCACAGTCTGTTCTCCCCACTTGGGCACCTGTCCAATTTTTTATTTGTTGAAAAGATAATTTTTCAGTTTACAGTTTGAATATTGTAACGATCTCTTTCTCTTATTCACATAGAGTAGTATGCTTCTGCTGTATCCAATTCTGTTTGTTCTCTGAGACATTTATCTTTCAAGTTAATTGTTATCATTGTCTTTATTTTTGGGTTTGTGTCCTGTCTTCATGAGTTTTGCTTCCTCCCTCTTTGGCTAGTCTATCTGTCTCCTCATTTCTATGTATCTTGCAGTGTGTCAGGAGTTTTTACTCTGTTTAAATTGTAGCTGGAATTCAGAAGTACCTCAGACAAGCGGTTAAATTTGTTGGTTTTATAGTTATGGAAGACTTGTGCCTGAAAGTGGATCTGCAAGGAAAATATGCTGGTGATGTCACAGAAAAGTTCCACACTGACACATGAAATATACAAGCCATAGGGGACAGCGTTGGCTAGTGGTTAAGTGGCACGGCTCACAATCCAAAGGTGCTGGGTTCGACCCCCATCACAGCACCAGCAGTTGCCCCAGAGAAGCAAACCATTAGAAAATGCAGGAGGAAGCAGACCCTTACATAAAATGCATGTTGAAGTCGGATGCACCGGGCCTACAGGCGCAAAATAAAAACCACAGTGCAACACACACCACCTTGGGGATTAGAGAAATACGGCGAACGCAAAAACAAAAAATATAAGTCATGATGACAACTTTTAATTACTATTTCTAACAATAAATAAATCAATATTTTACACTGACAACAAGATGTAAAATCATATTACAATAACATTTATATGGCTACTCTGGTCAATACAGACATCCCAAAAGTGGAAATACCTAGGGATCACACTGTTATAGCAGTGGTGCAAACTCTAGGTTCACCTTTTTCTTCTACGTTCATTCTCAATCTCCCGCTACCAAGCCCTGAACAGGGCTTTACAAGTAGCAGGATGTGGTCTAGAGAATGAAATGCGTTGTATCGCTAGTTTACAGCTTGACTGCCATATTTGCACCTTTCAGTCCGACACATCTGTCTTCGGCAGATAGGTTCATCTTAAAGAGGCAAGCTCAGTGTATGATTCCCAGAAACTACAGTTAGTAGTGGCCACACACACACCCCCCCCCCGAAATTCTGGACCAACTAGTCAAACTATGATATGCTCCCTTATAAGGAGCCCTTATCAGCTAGGGCAGGCTTGATAGTCTAGCGTGACTACTGTTTTGCAGGTAGACTGGGGACAGTCAGAAGATAGGGAAGAAGCGCCCCAAAAATATGCAAGCTGAAGATGGATGTATGGAGCTCCTGGATGCAGAACACTGCAATACAACCCTCCTCTTAAACACAGCCTTCATTTTGTTGGAGTCATTGGTTTGGATGTTTGATGGCGAACGAGGAAGATGATGATGATGAAGCTACTTGGGTACAAAAAAATATTAAAATTGTCTCCTTGCTGAATCATGTTATACTGACAAGACACACAAAGGTGCTGGACCGACAACATGAATGTCCTATTCCAGTAACATAGCTTCTTTTGGTGAGCCACAAAGATGTGCAAGGTTGTCCAAAAATTAAGTGAACATCTCACTTTTCAGTAACATGGCTTGCGGCTAAACGAACACAGATAAACATATCGGATTTATAACATGTGAATGTCCCATTCAAGCATTCTTGCTTATACTGGAAAACAAACATGTGAATGTCCCATTCCAGCATCCTTATACCACACAGCCATTTGTTTCCTACATTTAAGTTAAATCTTGCTACCTGGAATCACAATAGCCCCATTTCCAGGTCAGTCAAGGGGGTCAAATTCCTTGCCAAGGCTGGCAGTTAATGTGGGTTTGTGACTTTCAGTATACATTTAAAAAATGTATTTAGCATAAACAAACCAACCAATCACCATCCCTATGAATATTCTTATTGAACAAATGAAGGGGGGAAACTACATGTTGGTTATAGTTCAAATATTTTAGACACCTTTGTTTTATCTGTAAATAGAATAAGAATATACTGGAAATGGGAAGTAGTTCTTCTTCGTAAGCAGTCAGACAGCAACCATTATTTTTTCGAAAAAAAGCAGCGGTCATCCTGAGGCTGTCGACACTGCCATAGAGCTTGTCTAGTGTTGCTCTCTCTGATTGCTCTCTCTGATCCTCGTATGTCGGGCAGTTTTGCAGCAAATGCTCAGCGGTCATTTTCCCGGTACCACACGGGCATTCGTCGGTGCCATATATCTTCAATTTGTTGAATAGGTGGTACCTCAGTCTATTGTGGCCAGTGCGAAGTCTGAAGACCACAACCTGCTCTCTTCTGTTCAACTGGTAACAGGCATCGTTTTTCGTGTAGCCAGTATGTTCAGTTTCCAAGGAAATGGGAAGTTCAAACCATTTCAGCCAAGTCCAAATTTAAACACAAAAGTATGACCTTACCTCCACAGAATCTATTTGTACTTGACATATACAATATACATACGAATACTAGCATCTCACCAAGTTTGGAGTGTAGGATATGTAAGGAAGGGCTGAAAGTGATGGTCAGTTTACATTCCACCAGAAAACTACTTATTCAGTACAAGTTTGTTATAAATTTATCCAAAGTCATGTAACAAATTCACTTGAAGATAGCTATGAGATGGTATTTCTTGATAATATATTTATTCCGTTTTCTCAAAGTAAATTTAATGTTTGAACTAATCATGTTGTTCCGTTTACTAACTACATTATGTCAATCACTGACACACACTCATCGTGTTCTATGAGCCGCTCTTACACAAATAAGGATCTCTATCACATTGAAACTAACTTAATTGTCTCTTCTTGCTACAAGTAGTTAGGTCATCCCGTAACTGGTGAGGTCGTTGGGGCACACATAAAGACATCCTCACAACCCCACGCCACCCTTGCCTGTCAGCGGCTGCTGCCTGTGCCTCTTCTGGTCGGAGATTGGTCCATTCTTTTATATTGTCCTCCCACCTCTTTTTGGGACGGCCTCTTCGTCGTCTGCCTTGCACCTTTCCGTGCATGATCGTATTTGCAAGACCATTTGATCTCGATATGTGACCGTACCAACAAACTACTTTATTTCGCCTGAGAACGGGACGCTGCAGACTAATAGAACATCTATACTGACTGAAGATCTCACACACCGATGAGTGCCCATATGGAGCAGGATGCCAGAACCCTGAGCATATTCTACAGGAATGCCAAATCTATAGGGAAATGAGATGCCAGACTTGGCCAGAGGGTGCAGAGCTGAGATAAAAGCTGTGGGGCAGCCGCTCCTACCTGGTGAAGATGACTTCATCATGGCGACTGGCCTGCAGATATAGCATGACCAAAAGATACTGAATGCAAAGAAGAAGAATTAAACTAAACCTTGCAAAATGTGAATGTTACATAATTATTTACACGACTTCTTATACATATATGTGGTGAACTGTTATGTATAAAATGGTTCACTCCCATATTGCAAATGTGAATACCATATCAAAATAGCCACTGGGAAAAACCATTTGCTCCCATATTGAAAATGTGAATACCACATCACAATAGCCACTGGAAAACAAATGGTTCACTCCCATGTTGGAAATGTGAATGCCACATCAAAATAGCTACTGAGGCACACATGTTCACTTCCATATTGAAAATCTGAATTCCGCATTACAGTAACTACTTGTGTACATTAAGAGGCAGACACTGCATGTTTATAATGACCATCAATTCATTCCTTTCAAATACAGTCCCTGATTAACATGAAATCATTGACAGAAAAATTGCATTATCCAAAACTCAGTTGATGAGACATTCCACTGTACAAATTACCCTTTGTCTTAAGTTAGCCAGCCCTTTACAGTTCGTAGATGCAGACATTAGCCCCCAAAAACCTTAAAATGGTCACATGTCATGACAGAAATATACTTCTGAAACATGCTTTTGTGTTTCGTGATTTAGTTTGTTTTGAATTTCATTTGCATGTGCAATTACAGTAAAATTATTTCTGGTAGGTTGGGATTAGTGTGTGTTATGAACTTTGAAAGTCTACACATATATTTCGTCAAAAGTTGGGCTTCAAGACTGTATAAATGATTTATTACTTATGAAGACCAATGATCACACAGCTGGATTACTCGTGGATATTCAACACGCGTCCAATTCAGACTTTGGGTCATAGGAAAGGTATATGTATAGGTATTGACAGATACATCTGCAAAATATGTGACACAGTAAGTACAAAAAAAAACATTTTCTCTCTAAATTTCTACCTTTGCATTAATGTCATTTAACGCTTCACACTAATATATCATCTTTATTATGAATACTTCATGTCATAGACAGTTTAATTATGTACCTTATGGTATTTATATCATAATTTTAGCTCAATTTGTTCAATAATAATACATTTTATTTTGAATAAAACTTTGACACACAGAATTCCTGCATTTTGGCCCAAACTGAAAGCAAAAATCGGCAAAATTTGTCGACTGACAAGGGCTAGCTTAGCTGAGGTAGGCCACAGTGAGCATATGGACACACACACACAAACTTGTACAATCTGCTCTATTTAGGATGAAGATCACCTGTCACTTAACTGTCATAGTTTATCATGAAAACGTATCCTGAAGGAGCCAATGGCAGACTCAGATACATTCTTTGATGCTCCATCTTACAAAGTTCTCTACCAATTACTTACAAAGTTCTCTACCAATTAAATACTCAATGTAAAAGTAAATCACTTGTTGTTTTCGTAACTACTCATTTTGTACAGATTTCGTCAAGACGTTGGTGGTTTTGAATTGACAGTACAGCGATCTATACATGGTGGATTTGAATTGACAGTACAGAGATCTATACATGGTGGATTTGAATTGACAGTACAGCGATCTATACATGGTGGATTTGAATTGACAGTACAGCGATCTATACATGGTGGATTTGAACTGACAGTACAGCGATCTATACATGGTGGATTTGAACTGACAGTACAGAGATCTATACATGGTGGAATCAAATTGACAGTACCTGGTCAAAATAAACGAGGAGAAAACCACATATACAATATTCTCGCTTTCAATCAAACCCCAAAACACCAAATTAAGTCTAAATGGCAAATTCCTGCAGCCAAACGACAACCCAAACTATCTGGGAGTCACATTTGATCGGCGCATGACATGGAAAAGTCAGATCGAGAGAAACCAAATGAGAGCCAGAGAAAGAATGGCAATCATGAGGAAAATTGCTGGCACAAGCTGGGGAGCAGACGAAAGTATACTAAAGAAACTGTACACTGGAAGAGTGAGACCAGTTCTCGAGTATGGCATCGTGGCATGGACAACAGCAGCAAAGGCGAACTTCGCTAAAGTTAGAAAACTTCAAAACCAAGCCATGAGAGTTATAACAGGAGGCATGAAGTCAACGCCAATTGTAGAACTTGAAAAGATTACAAAACTGCAATCCATGACCGATAGAAGAGACTGCAGAGCCCAGCTGCAGTCAGAGAAACTCAGAAGACTGACTGACCATCCAATGCACCAGAGACTAAACAATTTGGGAAATGGGAAACTAAAGCGGAGAAACTTTGCAGAAATAGCCAAAGCAAAGATGCACGAAGATCCCATAAACGCACTAACAACACCAAAGCCCATCACTACTGTACGAAAACCTACCTGGAGGCAGGATATATTTCCAGAGGTGGTAGAAAATATACCAGGTGTTGGAAACAAAAACTGCCACCCTGAAAAAGAAAGGAGAGATACTACCCTAAGCTTTATATCGAAAAACTACCCAAGCATGGACTGGACCCATGCATACACCGACGGTTCTGTAACAAACACTACACAGAACGGAGGGGCAGGAGCATTCCTGAACCTACCAAATGGCAGACAAATAACACTGTCATTCGCTACTGGTAAGTACACAAGCAATTTCAGAGCGGAGGCAGAGGCACTGAGGGCGGCAGTGGAAGAAATGGTGACACATAAAGAAAATGAAAGCCATACAGTCCTGCTTACAGATGCTCTGGCTGTAGTCACAGCACTAAAAAGCCAGAAAAACACTGAGCTTAATGACTTAAGAGCAGTACTCTGTTAACTATGCCAACAGTCCGCACCAAAAAGGGTAGTGGTACAGTGGGTCCCATCACACTGCAACATTCAAGGCAACGAGGAGGCAGACAGACTGGCAAAAGAAGGTGCAAGACTACCACAAACAGATACTAGTATGACGTACGAAGAGTCAAAACGGCTTATTAAAGCCATATACATGACCAAATGGGAAACTGAACATACTGGCTACACCAAAAACGATGCCTATTACCAGTTGAACAGAAGAGAGCAGGTCGTTGTCTTCAGACTTCGCACTGGCCACAATAGACTGAGGTACCACCTATTCAACAAATTGAAGATAGGTGGTACCGACAAATGCCCGTGTGGTACCTGGAAAATGACCGCTGAGCATCTGCTGCAGAACTGCCCGACATACGAGGATCAGAGAGAGCAGATGTGGCTATCACCAGTGGCAACACAAGACAAGCTATATGGCAGTGTCGACAGCCCCAGGATGACCGCCACTTTTTTCAAAAAAAATAATGGTTACTGTCTGACTGCGTACGAAGAAGAAGAAGAAGAATTGACAGTGCAGCGATCTATACATGGTGGAATCGAATTGACAGTACAGCGATCTATACATGGTGGATTTGAATTGACAGTACAGCGATCGATACATGGTGGATTTGAATTGACAGTACAGAGATCTATCTATACATGGTGGATTTGAATTGACAGTACAGAGATCTAGACATGGTGGATTCGAATTGACAGTACAGATATCTATACATTTGCAGATAAGAATTAGTGTTGAGAATTAATTTGTGTAAAAATAACATACTTGTAATTGTAATCTACTGTAGCATACGTATTTTTTCAAATATAGAGGTCTGGTTGTAACAGATAGTTAGGGACTTGATATAATTAAATATCGTGGTATAGTGAGCTGTAATAACTGTCTACTGTAAACTGTTGTGTGTAGGCCTAGTATTTTGTGAAAAAAGGCAGTTCAAAATAGAAGTGAAACGAGAAAATTGAAAAAGTTTTTACGTACGAAGAGTCAAAACGGCTTATCAAAGCCAGATACATGACCAAATGGGAAACCGAACATACTGGTTACACCAAAAACGATGCCTATTACCAGTTGAACCGAAGAGAGCAGGTCGTTGTCTTCAGACTTCGCACTGGCCACAATAGACTGAGGTACCACCTATTCAACAAATTGAAGATAGGTGGTACCGACGAATGCCCGTGCAGTAATGGTAAAATTACCGCTGAACATCTGCTGCAGAACTGCCCGACATACGAGGATCAGAGAGAGCAGATGTGGCCATCACCAGTGGAACTGCAAGACAAGCTCTATGGCAGTGGCGACAGCCTCAGGATGACCGCCGCCGATTTTTTCGAAAAAATAATGGTTACTGTCTGACTGCGTACGAAGAAGAAGAAGAAGAAGATACCTCTCCTGTGGTTTCTGCAGCATTTTGATTTATGTGAAGTCTCTTGCACGAACCCCATTAGTTGTCTGTGATAGAGTGCAGGGCTCTTTGTCCACATTGACTTTGAATATGCAAGATATATTTGAACAAGACTCTTGATTATATAAAAGATAACAACGTTGCTTGTTGAGGCACAAACTGCTAGATTTAATAACCTTCTCTTGTATTCTGTTGCTAGCATTGTCAAGGACAGTGTTTGAGACATCGATGACGGCCAGCCTAATGACAGTTGATACAGTTTGGATGACATTTCTTTCCACCGACCCTGCATTTACAGCCACCACTGACGTCCCCTTCTCCCTGTTAAAGTTTGAGAAAATAAATATAGATAGTATGTGGAAGTGTATCACATTCAACCAATATGGATGGATAGTCTGTGGAAATGTATCACATTCAACCAATATGGATAGATATATTGTGTAGAAATGTATCACATTCAACCAATATGGATAGATAGATGTGTAGAAATGTATCACATTCAACCAATATGGATAGTCTGTGGAAATGTATCCCATTCAACCAATATAAATAGATAGTCTGTGGAAATGTATCCCATTCAACCAATATGGATGGATAGTCTGTCCTTCCTTTCTTTCCATGTCCAAGCACCACATTATACAGTATGCATCCAGTATTCAGCGACTTGGATTTGCTTTATCATTTGCGTCCAGCATGTCGCATCTATTTCATGTTTCTTGGAGCTTGGGGCAGGTCGTCGGGGTCTTGTGTTATGCCACAATTACATGTATCATCATCTGTGTATCCCCATCATTTCATATTTCTCTTCCACCGTGATACACCAGTTCAGCGATTTCCATGTTGTGTATGGTATATGATGTCTGGGGGCAGGTTCCTCCCGAAGTTTAATCTCTGGGGCCTGCATCAATTCGTATTATCTCTCGATGCAGCGACCTTCAGGGTTTGTCTGTATGGGATGTGTTGATTTTAAGAAGCTATGTTTGGATTTGAGTCTTATGCTCTGTACCTGATGTTCAAACATTGGATGTCTTGGGTCGTTCTGTTTTTCTTGTTTGATTTCTGCTGCGGTGCTTCTTAGAATCTCGGGTGGTGCTATGCCAATTATTAGGTTTATTTTATCAATGGGGGTGGGTTTTAGGCAACCTGATACTATCTGACCCGCCTCATTTATTGCTGCATCAACTAGTTTCACATGGGCAGAGTTTTTCCAGACTGGCGCAGTGTATTCAGTTACGGAAAAAGGCAAGTGATGTCCGAAGAACTGATGGATGTCCAATTATGTTGTGCTACTCAGTTTTCAAATTATATTATTTCCTGCGTATGTATGCTTTGTTTTCTGGCAGTGCGTCATGTAGGACAGTGTGAGGTCTAACTTCACGCCTAGATATTTGGTAGCCATGCAGTGTTCAAGTTCCTGCCCTTGCCACATAATCTGAAGTTTTGTTTTTGCCTCTCTGTTTCTGAGGTCCTGGGTTTTACTGGGATTCGGTTTAAGATGATTCTTGCGGTAATATTCTACAAGGGCATTGAAAGAACATGGCAGTTTGTTTTCAACCTCCTCAAACCCTTTTCCCTGGGTAGCAACTGCTGTGTCATCAGCATAGATGAATGTCATTGTGTCTGTGTCCATGGGTTGGTCATTAGTATATATGTTATATAGGATAAGTGCTAGGACACTTCCTTGTGTCAGGCCGCTGTTTTGGTTTCTCCATCTGCTGTCTTTTTTCCATAAAGTGACATAGAACCGTCTGTTCTGCAGGAGGAATTTGATGATATTGGTCAGATGCCAGTCTTTTGTCAAGGTCTATAGCTTTGATAGTAGTTTCTGATGGTTTATGGTGTCATATGCTGCACTTAGATCAACATGGACCACTCCTGTGATCTGTTTGCGTTCGTATCCATCCTCTATTAATTGTGTTAGGTTAAGGATCTGACTGCTGCAAGATCTTCCAGGTCTTCTACTTCTTCGTACACAGTCAGACAAGTAATCCTTATTTTTTCGAAAAAAGCGGCGGTCATCCTGAGGCTGTCGACACTGCCATAGAGCTTGTCTTGTGGTTCCACTGGTGATGGCCACATCTGCTCTCTCTGATCCTCGTATGTCGGGCAGTTCTGCAGCAGATGTTCAGCGGTCATTTTACCGGTACCGCACGGGCATTCGTCGGTACCACCTATCTTCAATTTGTTGAATAGGTGGTACCTCAGTCTATTGTGGCCAGTGCGAAGTCTGAAGACAACGACCTGCTCTCTTCTGTTCAACTGGTAATATGCATCGTTTTTGGTGTAACCAGTATGTTCGGTTTCCCATTTGGTCATGTATCTGGCTTTAATAAGCCGTTTTGACTCTTCGTATGTCATACTAGTATCTGTTTGTGGTAGTCTTGCACCTTCTTTTGCCAGTCTGTCTGCCTCCTCGTTGCCTTGGATGTTGCAGTGTGATGGGACCCACTGTACCACTACCCTTTTTGGTGCGGACTGCTGGCATAGTTGACAGAGTGCTGTTCTTAAGTCATTAAGCTCAGTGTTTTTCTGGCTTTTTAACGCTGTGACTACAGCCAGAGCATCTGTAAGCAGGACTGTATGGCTTTCATTTTCTTTATGTGTCACCATTTCTTCCACTGCCGCCCTCAGTGCCTCTGCCTCCGCTCTGAAATTGCTTGTGTACTTACCAGTAGCGAATGACAGTGTTATTTGTCTGCCATTTGGTAGGTTCAGGAATGCTCCTGCCCCTCCGTTCTGTGTAGTGTTTGTTACAGAACCGTCGGTGTATGCATGGGTCCAGTCCATGCTTGGGTAGTTTTTCGATATAAAGCTTAGGGTAGTATCTCTCCTTTCTTTTTCAGTCTGGCAGTTTTTGTTTCCAATACCTGGTATATTTTCTAGCACCTCTGGAAATATATCCTGCCTCCAGGTAGGTTTTCGTACAGTAGTGATGGGCTTTGGTGTTGTTAGTCTGAAACAAGCTTGTTCCTTAATCAGCTTCTTGTCTGTCAAGGGGGAAATGCAATTCAGGATCAGCCTTTGGAAAACCTTCTGCATGTGACATAGTAACGCCTCACTAGACGGAAATTCTTAGGTTCTTTTGGTGGTTTTTCTGGTTTTATAAGCGCAACCACATGAGATTTTCTCCAGATTTTAGGAATTTGCATTTTTTCAATGCATGTGTTCATGAGCTTTAACAGCCATTTGGTTGTTTCTGGTCCAAATTTTTTAAATAGTCTGTGGAAATGTATCACTACCAACCAATATGGATTGTTTGTGGAAATGTATCACATTCAGCCAATATGGATTGTCTGTGGAAATGTATCACTATCTACCAATATTTTACATTATACAGAATAAACATCACTGCACTCAGTGCAGATACACAGGAGCTCAGTTTCTCTCAGCAAATTACAAATGGAATCAATATTAATGTTTCCTATAGCTTGCTGGTTGCACACACTCCTGGTCCATTTTCTCATGTGTCCTTCCTTGCTCAACTCACATCCTTCCTAGATCAATGAATATAGCTATAGATAACAGATAACCACTCTGGTAATCCTCGGTCTCAAATATATATATAATAATTTCAATTGATGTTCTTGTTCTTCGATGTTTGTTCTCAAACTCCCACTACCAAGCACTGAAATGGGCTTTGCATATAGCAGGATGCAGATCAGAGAACAGAATGCATTGTGTTGTAGTTAACAGCTTGACTACCATATTTGGACCTTTTGGTCTGACACACCCGGCTTCAGCATGACATCTTTGGGTACCAGGTTAGCTTTCCCTTTTTGATCCCTTCTCCTTAGCCAGTATGCTGTACCAGGTTAGCTTTCCCTTTTTGATCCCTTCTCATTAGCCCTTTTACAGCCTGTTATTCTGGTCAATATTTCCCCTGATCTCTGAAAAGTGAGATCAGAGACCCGTGTGCAGTGGTGCGCATGTTAAAAATACCTTAGCAGTTGGAAATCAAAAAGAGTAGGCCTAACAGCCGCTATTCTGACAAAATTCAAGTTAAAAATCTACTCAAATTATTCTAGGAATATTCGCTCCAAAGAGAATATGTCGCAAAAAAGGGGACTGTGTGGCTATAACTTCAGGTCTTGATTATGTGGTTAGCGGAGTAGCTTAGGTGGCACCTGACAGGCTGCGGGTATACCTTGCTCTAATTTACGCTTCCACCTCCACCAGTCTAAAAAATAAGCGATCGTATATTCCAGGGGCTAACAGATGCTGGAATTGACCTAGTAAGTCACCAGTGGATTTTCACCTGCTAAAAAATATTAAACAAAGGAGGTCACACCTCCCCATGACGTCTAATGACATAAGTGGATTGAAGATAGATAGATTCAGGATCACCACGTGGAGGTGGAGAAGGGTCTTGGTAGCTCTGAGTGGCCCTGAAACTAGCAGTCAGCTTTAGGTCGCTAACCGCTACAACTCATGTACTGCTCAGCATCTTGATCCTACAATTGATGTAGTAAGGACAGTTTCACGGCAGAACTCTTCTTCTTCTTCGTATGCAGTCAGACATCAACCTTTATTTTTTCGAAAAAAGCAGCGGTCATCCTGAGGCTGTCGACACTGCCATAGAGCTTGTCTAGTGTTGCCACTGGTGATGTCCACATCTGCTCTCTCTGATCCTCGTATGTCGGACAGTTTTGCAGCAAATGCTCAGCGGTCATTTTCCCAGTACCGCACGGGCATTCGTCAGTGCCACCTATCTTCAATTTGTTGAATAGGTGGTACCTAAGTCTATTGTGGCCAGTGCGAAGTCTGAAGACCACGACCTGCTCTCTTCTGTTCAACTGGTAATAGGCTTCGTTTTTTGTGTAAAGGCAGAATTCAATACATGACAATTCGAAAACACAATCTTAGATGTTAATGATTCCATCATATTCAATGAGATTATGTTTGACGACTGATTAAAAACGCATATTCTTTAAACAGTAGTAGTATTTTTTATATGAATTTTTGACAAGAAAAATACGGAGTTACTTTCCATGTCCTGGACTTTGGAATACAAATTGTGAAAATAAGACTGGGCTGTAAATGGTTAAATAGAACCATCTAAACAACAAAGCTATGAAACATGAAGATATACAAACAAAGAGTAACCAGAAATCTGGAATAAACTGGGCAGACCTCAACAAGTTGGGTCCAGATTTAGGCAATTTGTGAGAGCAGTATGATTCAAGGGAGTCCAGGAAATAAGATAATATATACCTTTAAATCCTAAAACCTTGAACAAAATATGAGGGTTTGTCATAAGTCTTTACCCTGACCATGAAGGAGTAGGAGGAGAAAGTTGAGATTTGGCACAGTGCTTATTCCTTCCCAATGTAGCCACCACCTGAATTTATACATTTCTGCCATCTCTGCGTGACATTGAAAAGACCTTCAGAATAAAGTAACCTATTTTTCGAACTAAACCAGTTATCACAAGCCAGTATGACATCTTCGTCACTGTCAAAATGATTTCCTTTCAGCTATTTTTTAAGTTTTGGGAAAAGAAAAAAGTCTGATGGAGCTAAATCCGGAGCTATCCCTCGTTTTCTGGTCTTTCTTAGTTTGGTAAGGAGATCTGCATAATATTGCCCATTAACCGTGTTGCAATGAGGCAGGTAATCTTTCAATATGACACCTTTGACGTTCCAAAAAACAGTCCGCATCATTTGTCTTGCAGATGTATGTGCTCTTGGCTTGACATGTATTGGTGAGCCTGGGGTTTTCCACTACATGCTTGAAATTTTGGATTCTGGGTCATAATCAGGTCATCCCATAACCGGTGAAGTCGTTGGGGCACAAATGAAGACATCCTCACAACCCCGCCACCCCTCTCTGTCAGACGCCGCTGCCTGTGACTCTTCTGGTCGGAGACTGGTCCATTCTTTTATGTTGTCCTCCCATCTCTTTTTGGGCCGGCCTCTTCGTCGTCTGCCATGCACCTTTCCGTGGAGGATTGTATTTGCAAGACCATTTGATTTCGATATGCCACCGTACCAAGTGAGTTTCCTTCTTTTGACAGTTGCCAAGAGGTCTTCGAAAGGCGCTATTGCTGTTGTAATTCTATTTCGTATTTCCTTGTTTGTAACTCGATCTTTGAACGTGACGTTTCAAAGTTTTCGGGAACATCTCATCTCCAAGGCCTGTATCCTTCGTTGAAGGTCAACTGTAACTGTCCATGTCTCACACGCATAGAGGAATATTGACAGGACCAGTGTACGCATTAATCTGATTTTCGTGCATAGTGTTAACCATTTATCTTGCCAGATTTTGTTAAGCCGTGCAAGCGCAGCTATTGTCTGTGCTATTCTGGCCAATACTTCACATTTTGATTCTTCTTCACTGGCAATTGACCCAAGGTATTTAAAACAGTCAACTATTTCGAGTTCCTGACCATTAGCTTTTATCCTGCTGTTGAAGCCCGTGGCGTTGTTGGTCATTAATTTTGTCTTTCCAGCGTTTATCTCCATACCATAGTCAAGAGCTGTTTCATCGAGCCTTCTGACCCATTCCTGGAGTTCTGCTTCTGAACTGGCCAACCCGTCGATATCATCTGCAACACGAAGGTGTGCAATGGTGTGTTTTGCGCTCGGAGGAGGTCGGCAGTTATAAAGAGGTAAAGAAAGCCTTACAACAAAAGATGAGAGGCGAAAGAAGCGTGGATATGTAAGCAATGCACAAACATCGAAGAGGGTCGTAATGGTGAACCCAAATCTCATCTACTGTCACCATGGTCGGCAACATGCTTTTCGACCGACACATTTTGAGCATCTGGCCACAGCAATCAACCCTCGTTTGTTTCTGTTCACATGTCAGCAGACGGGGACCCAGCGGGTGCACACTTTTCTCATGTTCAGTCTGCTGTGTAAAATTCTAAAAACTGTACTATCATTCAGTTTAGCTGACCTAGATATCTCTGCAATTGTCATTTTCCTATCTTGGTCAATGATTTTCTTCATTCTTGCAGCATTTTCATCGCTGCACTCTGACGATGGTCTTCCTGATCTAGAAAGATCAGCAACATGGGAACGGCCACACTTAAACTGCCTACACCAGTTTTTTACAGAAGCATACGATGGACAGAATTCCTCAAACACTCGTTCCATCTCCCTGTGTATTTCTGTAGGTGTTTTTTCCTGCATCATCAAGAATTTTATCACAGTTCTGACCTCTGATTTCTCCATTGATCTGACAAACCGTTAGAGTACCAGATCTGGTCAATAAGGTGTGTTGCGCCATGCACCACACCGGGTAAACACGTCAAGGAGGGAAATTCATACTTCTCAAGCCCAATAGAAATTGAATGAGCTACATATGTACCAAATGTTAACTTTCTTTTTCCACTCCTTCAAAGTCAGGGTAAGGACTTATGACAAGCTCCTTTTATGTCATGTACTGCTAGGTTCAGGGAGATAGCTTGTTTTCACCAACACATATACTTCATATAATTTATTAATGTCATTTAATTTTTAAAAAATTATTAATGTATTGAATAACAAAATGACTAAAGCTTCAGAAAAAATATGACTTAAATCATTTTCAGTCCATAAAAGTAGGGTTCAGTGGTGCACTAAACATGTTAGTCTGGGTTGAAATTGGTATCAAAATACTAGCATTGGCCATTGTTACATAGTAACAAACTCTTGGACCTAAATTATAACCTGACAATCCACGTATGTGGAGAAACGAAGCTCGTGCTTTGTTCGATGCTCTCGGCAGATGGGATACCCTTCTGCTGAGAGAGACCAAGCCATATGGTGGAACCCGAGGAGATGGAAGTCGAGCCCTCACCTTTAACCTACAGATATTAAAGATTTAAAAAATAAATTTACCAGTGGGCCCCATCTTGCACCTTTTGTTACCCAACAGAGCTCTGTCTTACAGATGGAACATTTGATCCAATCACATCCATCTTTTTTCTGTACTACTACTTGGCATTGTGGACAGTGCATAGCTTCTCCATCAGCGACCAGTTTCTGCAGTAGACAATTATTAGTTCAATATTGCACATGGCTGTTATCACATTAGAGTATTTCTGTTATCTTCACATTCACAATGTACCATCACAAAATATGCAAATGTTGAGTCGTTGGTTTCAGAAAATTAATTGTTCACATATTTTAGTTGTGGAGAAAAAAAATTACAATCTACAACATTTTTAACATTTTTTTTGGCGTTCGCCTTATTTCTCTTATCTCCAAGGCATTACACTGTGGTTTTTATTTGCACCTGTTGGCCCAGTGCTGTGATGGGGATCGAACCCAGCACCTTCCGGTTGTGAGCCGTGCCACTTAACCACGCCGTCCCCATACGAATGTTTAAAAGCAGATGTATGAAACATGAAAGTTTGGTAAATCTGAAATGATTTTTGTTGTTACTATGTTACTACTTCCAAAATACATTTAAAATACATTTATTTTGTATACAAATGTGACAAAATTTGTTTTCAATCTAAATTCTGTGTTTTTCATTCTTTTCTTGAAAGCTGCCAGGTTGACTTGATTTTGATTTGGTAATAATCAACATAATAAACAAGAACATACATTTAAATAGAAAACGAAGACAAGTGTAAGAAAAAGTCAAGACAATTGACCATTTACAGTCCTAGTTTTTTGAAGCCATCCTATGACCTATATGTTAGTTGACACATAGCAACAAAATCTCTTATTGACGCTTGATTTAAAAATGGGCTTAAAGCTCCAAGCACAGCTTCCTGGTCATTTAGAGTACCTGAATATCAATTAGAACTTTCAAATAAATTAATAAAAAAAACCTTTCAGCTTTCTGCAAAGAACGTATCTGCAATAAATGTACACCAAGTCTTCCTGGCTCCGGCCATCCGTTTCAGCTATGTTCATGTCTTCGCTGTTTCCTTTATGTTTGTCTTGAGCTCTCTTCTCCATGTGTGTTCTGGTCTGCCTCTACTTATTTTTCCTTGGGGATACCAGAACAGAGACTGCTTTTCTTAATGTCAACGACAGCACCTTCTCATGTCATATTCCGCTGATATCTGTCTGGATATCTAACAACCCCAGATTGGTGATATTATCATACCATTTCAATCTCTTTATTCTGCATGCGCAGACACCCATTTGTGAAACTCTGTACTTTTTAGGTTGTTGCTTTTGTTGTTCTAGTTTCAAATCGATATCAATAGAACAGACTTTACATTGCATTGAAGATTTTTATTTTTGTGTAGGAATTAATTAGGAGGTAAATGAGGAAGTCCATGAAGCACAGATAGGTTTTAGACAAGGTTGGGCACAAGGGATCTCATCCTCAACATAATAAATATTTTTAGAAAAATGCATCTTAGCTCCCCTAGCACAACATGATTGTTGTTAGTTGCATTTATTCTCATAATCCTCGTTTTTATTCTCAGTCCTGATTTCTGAGACCTATCATCAAGTATACTTATTTTATTTGGTATTTAATTTTGGTTTTGGGACAGATGAGCCAAGTTATCTGCAAAATTCAAATAATCAAGTCGTTTTGTGAAATTCCATTTTTATTGGTTGATGATGTCTTTATAATCCAGTCACAAGCCAACGGAAGGAGAAATGGTGATAGGAGACACCAGGTCTTATGTCAAAGGGCTCAGAAAGCTGATCTTCATGTCGACCTACATTTCAGACACTTTCTTAATTATGTTAGTCTTTTTCTTCTTTGCTGGTTCTTTCTTTTCGTCTTTGCGTTCAGATCTTTTGGTCATGCTATATCTGCAGGCCAGTCGTCATGATGAAGTCTGTAGTATTCACCAGGTCGGAGCGGCTGCCCCACAGCTTTTGTTTGTCTCAGCCCTGCACCCTCTGGCCAGGTCTGGCATCTCATTTCCCTATAGATTGGGCATTCCTGTAGAATATGATCAGGGTTCTGGCCTCCTGTTCCACATGGGCACTCATCGGTGTGTGAGATCTTTAGTCGGTATAGATGTTCTAGTAGTCTGCAGTGTCCAGTTCTCAGATGAAATAAGGTACTTTGTTGATTTCTTTTGAGTTGGTGAATTGGGTCTGGTGTACTGCTTATAAAAGGATGTTTTGTTGTGTTGTAGTTTACAGCACGGCACATTTTTTAGACTGAGATTGTCTTCCCTCTTCGCTTGCTATTCTTTCAGCCAGGCTGCACGATGCAGTCTGTTTCCAGGACAGCCATTTGAAGACAGAGATGGGTCTTAAACAGCTCTGGTTTTCTGATCCTGACGAAAGCAGTCGGTTATGAGTTGCTGACTGCTATCATCTTGTTCACTGCATCGTCTGCCCCAATTATGTTAGTGAACTTTAAGCTCCATATTGCCTGAGCAACACTTTCAGAGTGATTATCTATGTGTCTAAGCTATGACATTATTGTTTCCCAGTCCATGAATCTGATATAAAGTGATGAGTACCATTGCACACTTTGCTCAACTATTATTCTCAGTGTAGTTGACCTATTTTGTGAAAAGCATATCAGTCCTTCAATTTTTTTGGGCCTATAGCTTGATCTAATCTCTCTAGTAGAATCGTGTTCAATATTTTTCCAGACAATGATAACATTTTCATCTATAATTTGTACACAACTGTAGATCTCTCTTCTTTGACAACTTGAAACTTGACTACCTAGCCTTCCTTTCAGTCTGCTGGTATTTCTTCTCTTTCTAAAACTTTACTAAGTAATTTGCATAATATCTGTAAGTGCCAATGTCTGCTTTAATAGCTTCTCCTGAGATAACGTCTGGACCAGTGGTTTCACCATCTCTCAGCTGCAAACTGAACTAGGGATGAATCTCACCTCCTTTGAGTGAAGAACACATTTTTGGGTTGTTTTTTTTTGCGTTCGCCTTATTACTCTAATCTCCAAGGCGGTGTGCGTTGCTCTGTGGTTTTTATTTTGTGCCTGTCGGCCCAGTGCATCCAACTTCAGCATGCATTTTTATGTAGGGGTCTGCTTCCTCCTGCATTTTTTAAAGGTTTGCTTTCCCAGGGTAACGGCCGGTGATGTGATGGGGATCAAACCTAGCACCTTTTGGTTGTGAGCCGTGCCACTTAACCATGCCGTCCCCTGAAGAACACATTTGAAACTTACAGGATTCGAATCAATCAGTTTTGCGCTTTCATTCATTTCTTAAGATGTGAGGTCCCTCCCTACTTCTCAGCTATAGCAACCCCAGAAGTTAAGTCTAGTAAATTAATTTGGATAGTCAATGTTTAAAAGCAGTCTGGAATACTGGCCACAACACACACATAATGTACCTGCAACAATTCAGCTGTCTGTTTGGCTGCAATGTCATTATCAGCCCTCAGCTTCAAATCATCTTGGTACTGCTTACAGTTTAGACCTTCATGAATAGCCTGAAAGAAACAATCTGCATGAACCGTCTTACACAAGTCTTTGCTGCTTATTCAGTACTGAGCAGTCAGAATTTAGATTTTGATTCATACATGCACTATGTTTCTGAGTACCATGAATTTAACAGCAAGACTCTTCTTCTTCTTCTTCTTTCGTTCGCTTTAAAATATTGTCTATATCTGCAATGTTATCTCTTGTATAAACTTCACTGTCTTTTGTAGTTCACATACAGGTCCATAAAGTTTTTCTTCCAGTGTTGTTTCTATGGGAGAGTGATTTTTTCCCTGTATATCATATTCGGGGCAGTTTTGCAGTATGTGCTCTGCTGTCTGGGGCGCCTGTCCGCATGTACACATGGCTGAGTTGCCAATCTTCATTTTTGTGTACATGTGGCTGCGGAGTCGGTTGTGTCCTGTTCTAAGGCGCAACACAACAGTTTGCTCTTGTCTGTTCATGTTATGGTAATCGTCTGGTGTTACTGTTGGTGGCTTTCTGATTGATTTGATCATCCTTATCTTCTGTTGGTATGTAACTGGCACATCTGGTTGCTCGTCTGCAGCACCCTCCTTTGCCAGTCGATCTGCTCTCTCGTTTCCTGGTATTCCACAATGAGAAGGTATCCACTGCATGACAATCTTGCGCTGGTTGCTCAGTTCAGACAGTAGAGCCTGTAGATCTGGCAGTTTCTCAAATGTAAGTGCTTGGAGTGCTGATTGTGCATCTGTAAGAAATACTACAGGTTGTGGACCGACATTGGTGTTCAACAGTTTCTCAGTTGCCACCTTGATTGCCTGTATTTCTGCATCATATATATGATAGAATTTCCCAGTTGGTAAGAAGACTAATAATTGAGAGTAAATACTCTTGTTTTATTGTATGAACTTGATATATTGTGACAAACTTTGTCAATGTCTGCAGAAGTTGAATGACAAAGCTAAGACTAGTTTTCATTTTGCTAATGAAATTGAAAAATACTTCTCCATGAATGACGAAACACCATCAAATAAACAAATTACCATCAAGCAGGGCGCCAAGATGCTTACCGGAAAAAAAGCAGCAAACGCCTTTAAAGAACATTATGCCAGAGCAAACCATATTGATGTCCCTACAGACAGGCATACAGACATTAGTGAAGAACAAAAGAGCCACGACAACATCAAGATGGCACCAGAGGAACACATGATGGCAAAACTAACAATGAATGAAATGGATGAGGCCATGAGAACTTTAAAGAAAAATAAATCGCCTGGAAAAGATGGGGTAACAAACGAAATGCTGATGGTGTTGGGCCAAACAGCAAAGAGGAAGTTACTATCAGTCCTGAACCAAAGCTGGAAAAGGGGAATTGTACCGCAGGCATGGAAAGATGCTGTACTTATGTACTCATACCAGTACCAAAGAAAGAAAAAGATAGAACAGATCAAAATGGATACAGGTCCATCAGTCTACTGAGCTGTGTAGATAATCTGATGGAGCGTATGATAAACACCAGACTGAAGTGGCACCTGGAAGAAAAACACATATTAATTCCACAGCAAGCAGGATTTAGACAACCACAGATCCACTGAGGACCAGATCACTCTCATAACACAGGAAATAGAGGATGCTTACCAAGAGAAAAAGCATACAGTAGCGGTTTGGGTGGATCTAGAGAAGGCATTTGACAAGGTGTGGAAAGAGGGACTTAAAGTCAAGCTACGAAGAAGTGAAGTATCTGGAAGAATGTACAGATGGATCAGCCACTACCTCGAAAACAGAACAGCCAGAGTTCAAGTACAAGGGCAGATGAGCAAAAAGGTGACACTCGAGCAGGGAGTACCCCAAGGGGGAGTACTGTCACCCACACTTTTCCTGCTGTATATAAACAACATCATAGAGAATATACCAAGAAGAGTCACAGCTCCATGTTTGCAGATAATCAGAAAATCTCACCGTAGCAAACAATCGGATGCAGCGGGCCCTAACATCGTTGGAGGAGTGGGTGAAATCATGGCTGGTCAAAATAAATGAAGAAAAAACAACATGTACAATATTCTCGCTTTCAAATAAACCACAGAACACCAAAATAAGTCTTAACGGCAAATATCTGCGGCCAAACGACAACCCAAACTACTTGGGAGTCACATTTGATCGGCGCATGACATGGAAAAGTCAGATCGAGAGAAACCAAATGAGAGCCTGACAAAGAATAGCAATCATGAGGAAACTTGCTGGCACAAGCTGGGGAGCAGACGAAAGAATACTAAAGAAACTGTACACTGGAAGAGTGAGACCAGTTCTCGAGTATGGCATTGCGGCTTGGACAACAGCAGCAAAGGCGAACTTCGATAAAATTAGTAAACTTCAAAACCAAGCCATGAGAGTTATAACAGGAGGCATAAAGTCAACGCCAATTGTAGAACTTGAAAAGATTACAAATCTGCAATCCATGACCGACAGAAGAGACTACAGAGCCCAGCAGCAAGCAGAGAAACTCAGAAGACTGACATGCATCAGAGACTAAATAGATTTGCAAATTGGAAACTAAAGCGGAGAAACTTTGCAGAAATAGCCAAAGCAAAAATGAGCGAAGACCCTATGAACATCAAAACATCACCAAAGCCCATCCCTACTGTACGCAAACCCACATGGAAGCAGCATTTCATTCCGGAGGTGGTAGAAAATATACCAGGTATTAGAAACAAGAACAGCCAGACTGAAAAAGAAAGAAGAGACATAACCCTGAAGTACATAGCGGAAAACTACCCAAGCATGGACTGGACCCATGCATACACCAACGGTTCTGCAACAAACACAACACAGAATGGAGGGGGCAGGGGTATTCCTGAGCCTACCAAATGGTAGAAAAATAACACTGTCAGTTGCAACTGGAAAATTCTCAAGCATTTTCAGAGCGGGGGCAGAGGCTGCAGTAGAAGCAATGCTCACAGGCGAAAGCAATGAAAGCCAGATAGTCCTGTTCACAGATGCCGTGGTCACAGTACTAAAAAGCCAGAAAAATACTGAACTTAATGATTTCAAAGCAGTACTCTGTCAACTATGCCAGCAGTCTGCACCAAAAAAAGTAATGGTACAGTGGGTTCCATACCACTGTAACATCCAAGGCAACGAGGAGGCAGACAGACTGGCAAAAGAAGGTGCAAGACTACCACAACCAGATTCTAGTGTGACCTATGAAGAGTCCAAAAGGCTTATTAGGGCCAGATACATGGCCAAATGGGAAACAGAACATACTGGCTACACAAAAAATGATGCCTACTACCAGTTGAACAGAAGAGAGCAGGTCATGGTCTTCAGACTCCGCACAGGCCACAACAGACTGAGGTACCATCTATTCAATAAATTGAAGATAGGTGGCACTGACGAATGCTCGTGTGGCACAGGGAAAATGACCGCTGAACATCTGCTGCAAAATTGCCCGACGTACGAGGACCAGAGAAAGCACATGTGGCCATCACCAGTGGCAACACTAGACAAGCTCTATGGCAGTGTCGACAGCCTCAGGATGACAGCTGCTTTCATTGAACAAATTCAAGTTGACGTCTGACAGCGTACGAAGAAGAAGAAAAAGATACTTCTGACTTTGAAACCTGCAAATGAACAGCCCCTTTTGTATATTCTTCTTCATCTTTGATGCTCATCCTGAAATAGTCATCAGGGATCAAGATGCTGAGCATCGCATGAGCTGCAGTGGTCAGCGACCCATAGCTGACAGGTAGCACCAGGGCCAGCGAACCAGAGCTGCCAAGACCCTTCTACACCTCCACGCGGTGATCCTGGATAACAGGTTGCAGCAGGGCAGACTAGCTAAGGATAAGGGATAGAAGAGGGAATGCTAACCCGGTACTCAAAATATACTTGCTGAAGTCAGATGTGTTGGACCAAAAGGTGCAACTATCGCTGCCAAGCTGTAAACTACGACACAACGCATTCCATTCTCTGGACTACATTCTGCTACTTAAGCCCTTTCAGGGTTTGGTAGCGGGAGATTGAGAACGAACGAAGCCAAGCCAAATAGTCATCATGCTGTGTCATAGTTTACCACAGTGTTGCGATATGCGCATCCTTCGAACCGACATATCCGATTTCAGCTAGATTTTTTGGAGTATCGGGTTTGCCTTCCCTCTGGGATCCTTATTCTCTTAGCCAGACTACACTAGTGCAGCCTGTTTCCAGGGCCATCGCTTTTAGGTGGAATTGAGTCTTTGTCAGTTCTGGTTTGTTTCTTCTTATTTGGCAATGCCTGTCGCTCCTTTCTGGAAATATGTCATTAACAACCTTCGGTCTTGAGCTGTCCTTTCTCTTCTCTCAAGTTGAGGTCCAGGAACCGAAGATCATTTTCAGTTTTGTTTCCAGGTGTTTTTCGTCTACCTCTCTTCCTCTGTGGATTCCATGTCAGGGCCTGTCTGACAATCTTTGATGATGATTTCCATAGTCCATGTCCTTTCAAACTCCATTTCCTACATCTGATCTGTTGCTACACTTGTTGGTTCCTTTCCCATAGATCTTCATTCCTCATTATGTCTTGCCAGCCTACACCCATTAACCCTGGTAGACATTTATTGACGAACGACTGTATTTTCCTCTGTATTGCTTTTATCGTTCTCCAAGTTTCTGCTCCACAGGGGTACTGACTTGACATTGGAATTAAATAATTATAACTGGGTACTGGGTATTTGTCTTTATTTTCCTGGATTTTAACCCTACCAGACCACTGTACCCATTTTTAGGTAATTTCCTTAACTGTCGCTAAACCGCTGTACCTAATTTTCGGTGCTTTGGATAGTACGTCATAAAATGCGTCAGAATCTAAAAATAACCAACCAATCGTGGTCAATCCTCGTGATTAGTCATTGCAAATGGCTGCCCCCATGTTTGAATTGATTTTGTGGGGTTTAACGTGAACAAATTCGGAAAATTGACAATGAAACGAACGGCTGATGAACCAAGCACTTCAACAGGAAAGCAAAGTAAGTCTAGGCTTATGACAGTCCAACAGGTGATCAATAATTTGGTTGATTCAGACTCTGTTCAAGTGAAACAGACAGTGAGAGCTCGAGTGATGAGATGAAGGCTTTTCTTGGACTGAGGATCTATATGGAATACTCATGTATAAAGCCCAGCTATCAGGAGTATTGGACAGATGAGGGCTCTTTGTTGTGTTTACTTCCGGATTTCAAAATGTGTTATGACTCGAGGTAGATTCTTTGCCTTTTGCTGGGTGGATTGGCACACAAAGGTGGAATATTGACGCTAGATGAAAGGTAAACCTATTTTCTACAATGTCTCCAAGTTACATCTTATTCTAACCACTTGTTTGCATGTAACTAACAATTTTCTATATCATGTTGGTTTTTTCTCTTTAATGCTCTGGAACCCAGGAATGGGGGACAGTTGGGTTCAGGACCTTAGGTCTGGTAGGGTTAAAGCTCTGGAGCCCAGGAATGGGGGACAGTTGGGTTCAGGGCCTTAGGTCTGGTAGGGTTAATATATTATTCAGTAACAGGAATGCTGTTCTTGACTTTCAAATTATAGCCCTTCCATCTGTTTCTTTGCATCCTGAAGTATCAATCGTGATGCCAAAATAAGCACACAAATGGTCCAATTTTTTGTTCTCAACAATAGATTGATATCCTACACATGTGCCAAATGTGTTCAAATGTGCTATTATTGCAATTGAATTTGAACTTTCCATTCCAGAGGAATTATTTTACTATTTGATCAGTCCAATGATTGCATGTGGATATTGAATACAAGTCCAATTCCTATTTTACCTGGGACGCAGAAGAAAGGGACTTGTGTAGTGCTATTGACTGAATAACGCAGATATAGACTTGATGATGGGAGAACCCAACAAAAAACAAAACAATGTACGACATATTTTCATCTCTGCATTAATGACATATTCACACTTTATACCTTTTATTATGGATAACTCATGTCATAGATAACTTTATTATGGATAACTCATGTCATTGATAACTTTATTATGGATACCTCATGTCATAGATAACTTTATTATGGATACCTCATGTCATAGATAACTTTATTATGGATAACTCATGTCATAGATAACTTTATTATGGATAACTTTATTATGGATAACTCATGTCATAGATAACTTTATTATGGATAACTCATGTCATAGATAACTTTATTATGGATAACTCATGTCATAGATAACTTTATTATGTGTGGTTGGATCTTTAGATCATCATTTTAGCTTGATTTGTTTATATTAATTAATTATATTTGCGGGAAAAAAACTAATTGACATACAGAGTTGCTGGGATGTTGTTTAGGGTCAGAAACTTAATACTGTATAAATATATACCAAGGTTCGAATGTTGTTTAGGGTCAGCAACTTAATTTAGTATAAACTTATACCAAGGCTGGGATGTTATAATCAAGTCCTGGACGTCAAAAAATCGTGCAGGTATGAAATCATGTCCCATTCACCGGACTTGACACCTAGTGGCTTCTTCATGTTCCCAAACATGAAGAATCCGCTTAATGGACATCATTTTTCTGAAGTCCAGGACTTTTTTTACTGAACTGGAGACGGGGTTCCGAGCCCAGACATAGGAGTTCTACAATCAAGGCATCAGGAAGGTGAAGATTAGATGGGTATCACCTTGCAGGGGGAATACACAGAGAAGGACTAAAGTTCACACCAATTTCCAGGTAAGTGCCTTGACTCCTTCATACCAAGTGCATAACTTTTCGACCATCCCTCATATAACATGCACTAAAGACATGATGATATAATGGTCTCACTGGCAGTCAGAAAGTTGTGGCTTAATGAAATGCTGCATTGAAAGTACCTTGCATGTCAGGCAGTTTTCTTTCTCACACACTGTACACTTGAAGAAATTGACTAAGTCTTCATAGACACACCATCCAGGGCAATTGGCTGTCTTACAGTGGTAGGAGTTGGCAATCTGAGACTCTGCCTGGTCTAAGCCTCTCTGCAGATACCTCATGTAAATCTCTGTAGGTACAAGCTGCAAATACAGAAAACATGCCTAATGTAGCACAAATATAGAAAACACACCAAATGTAGCACAAATACAGAAAACACGCCTAATGTAGCAAAAATACAGAAAACACACCTAATATAACACAAATACAGAAAACACACTGATGGAACACATATTCATAGACAGGAAACCTTGTAAGACAGCAAACATGGTAGACAATGTGATCATAAAAAGGCAATCTTTTTCCTCCTATCAGGTAAGTTTTTTTTTATTACTCATCAGCTTTTTTTACTTTAACTTAATAAGATGGCTTCTCTTGCTGTATAATTTTGCTTGCAGATTAAAACATATATAGGTATTGGCTCAATGACCACAACAGGACAAATTCAAAACGAAACTTGTTATGGCCACAAGACCTTTATCATCAACAAAGAATGAATGAAAGCAAACTAACATATCATAACAAAATTCAAGACATTATGTTGTTGTTGTTTGCGAGTGTCCACAATGAGTAGGTTACTCTTTTATGTGCTCTGAAAAGGACGTTAAGTGACAGGTTTCACAGGTGCTAATGAAGGTGGACCGAGGTCCTCCGGGCGGTTGTGCTATGCTTGGTTTCATCTGCATGTCACTCACTACTATGGGGATCACGTTGATCCCTTACTTCGTTAGCCAGGCTGCCATGAAAACAGCCCGTTTCCAGGGAGTGTTATGAGGAAGCCGAGGTAAGGGTCTTGGCCAATATGCTTTGCCTGACCCTGACTAACATGTTTGATCAGTATATTTTGCCTGATCAGACATTAGTCTTCCTCCCCAAGACATGATGATGATACAATATGGTTTGAGTTGGCAATCATTGCCAGGAAGTGTGACTCACTGTATGCCAGTTATGCAATGAGTAGACCAAGTAAGAAATGGTCCATAACAGTACACACAGAATGACAATTTTGTCTTGGTTTTTGTTTGTTGTTGTCATTGTTCTTTTGTCCCTGGTGTAAACATTGTGGCCATAACTGGGTTTCGTTGTTTTTGTTCTTGAGAGTTTACTGAACCATTACCTATATATGTTGTTATCGACTTTTGACCTTCAGTGTCTTTCAGTTTGGATTTATTGACTTTTTTTAGTGTTGTTATTGTACTGATGTATCTGTAAGATATTATTCTCTTAATTTTCTGAACGTGTATGCACCTCACCACAAACATAAATTTGATAACAACAATGATAAATCCTGCAAGGGTCTATTCCACATAACAGTTTTATTGATAGTACACTTGATCTTCACTTACAGCTCTAACTTCTCTCTCCTGTAACACACTTTGACAGCTATATCTGCCCTCCTGATAAGGGCACTTGAGAATTGCTTCTTCACAGAACCTCACCGCATCCATCAGGCATTCCCTAAAAAATGAAGCATTTACAATACTTGAACTTAATGTCTTAACTTAACGTCTTTATACTAGTTTAGAAGACCCTGCAGAGTCTGTATACAACCAGTTTCATTTACATTACCTTGCTCTAAAAGTTATGTGCATCCAATTTATTCTTAAATGCATTAACTGTCCCTGCTTCCACTACCTCCCCTGGCAATGCATTCCAAGCATTCACCACTCTCTGACTAAAAAAATATTTCCTAATATCTAATCTGGACCTCTCTTTACTCAACTTGTAGCTATGCCCTCTTGTTCTTGTGGGTGGCTGTATTTTAAAAAAACTTGTTATAGTCTAATTTATCCATTCCTCTGATCATCTTATAAACCTGTATTAAGTCACCACGAATTCTTCTCTCTTCTAGACACTGTAGGCCGGTTTGCCTGACAAACCTTTGTGCTGTGTTGATTCAGCATCAGTTTCATTCACATAATTTGGTATGTTTATCATGAAACCACCCGAGAGAGTGCCATTAATAAAATACATTATCTCGTGTATATGAATTGAGTTTATTTAATTGTACTCTCTCAGCTAGACTGCTATCACATCTGTCCATTATCTAGGTCTTCTTCTTCAAATCAACTAATACTATGACTCTAGCCTGGTGAGGTTGACGAAGAAGACTGTGTACTTCAGGTCTTTGTTGGTTCCATACAGCTTTTCGAGCATGGTCAATCCCTCGTGTCAGACTGTTTCTCTTTGGACTGCATAAGTAGGGCAGTCCTGCAGGATATGTTCTGGTGTCTGCTTCGATGTTCCATATTTGCATATGGCCCTTATCTAATAATGTGTGTGTGTGTGAGAAAAGAATAAGTATTTAACAGCAGTCATTTACTTTAAACGAAAAAAATCACTAACATAAAAGTTTATTTACAATATAGGGCTGAAAATGCAGCACAATGAATGAGCTGACAGCTGCTAGCGATTCATAGCTGGCTGCTTGCATAAGGGTCAGCAAACCAGAGCACACCAAGAACATGTTCGGCAGCCCTTGAAACAGGCTGCACTAGTGTAGTCTGACTAAGAGAACAGGGATCACAGTTGGAAAGTAAGCCTGACACCTACGCAGATTAGAGAGTGGTATCGTCATTTCAAAGATGGCTGCATGATATTTAAGAGTGGTGAATGATCAGAAATACCCCCAACACGCAGAAAACCAGAAACAAATGAGAGAGTGCCACAGTTAGTGATAGAAGATCATTGAATAACAATCAGACAATGTTATGCCATGTCACATAGTTAGTCGCCTCTTACGACATGCTCTCTGTGGGGCAGACAACTCTTCCTTGAATTAATAAATGAACAGGTGAGAAAGTAGTGTAATAATGTTTCAACAATCCCCTCACACGCCCCATGTACACCCGTAACACCCATACAAGGGAAAGCACTGCAAATATGTTCAATAAACATGAGAAAATATGTATCTGGGCTCACCTGCAGAACATATGAAGGCAGTCCCTAAGTACAATGCCAACTCCAATAGGAATGTCTTCAAAACAAATGGGGCACTGAAATTCCTCTGTATTTAGAATAAGGTCAAGGTTATCTGTATCAATTAACTGCTGGTAGTTTGCAAGCACCTCTATCTCCTGGGCCTATGTAGAAAAATTAAGGATTTTAAAAGCTCTAACAAAACAAATACTATGCACAAAAGTGTTCATATAAACACTACATTTAATTACTAAACTAATTTAACTTATTCACTCCAAAATATTTTAGACCTCTGGACACAATTTTTTTACGTAAAACTGAAACACAGCATCACTTAGTTGCGATCTATTTCAATAAACGTTCACTGAAATAACACATTTTATATACCAAACTGTTCACAATTGAGGCTAGAATACAATGGAATACACATACTTTACAAATGGAGGTGAAAATTTGTGTTTGATGGATTATAGTTGCATAATCGGTTATTTTAAACAAAAATGTTCCCCTCATCAATATATTATTCAGCTCTAAAGCAATTCATGAAAAATGTAATAACTTTCTATTGACGGTAATCCTCAATGGGAAAATGTTCTGAAAGTTACACCTAATTTGGTCCAGTTGTTTTCACAGTATTTACATTTTACTGAAGGCATGTGAAGTTGAAAACGTGCTCAAAAGTAAAATCCCCGATCAACATTCGCGTGATGTTTTCAATTTACGTGCACACGAAAAAAATGTTCCTGCTGTATTCAAAATATATATATATACACTCATTTATATTATACACACTAGAATGACTGTGCAGGATCTTGAACCTTTAACTGAATTTGTGAACTGTTATTACCATTACTTGAGAAAAAAGAGGGCAACGCCCCTTCATCAGTAGAATTAGTTTTACTTTCGTCGCTCGACTTAGAACTAAGACTATAGAAATAAATTGAAACAGCGCTATCATTACCATCGATATCTTCATCATCACTACCATTAGCAATAATATAATCTATCTATTACCGAGCTTGTACTGAAAAAACTATATTTGATGTGGCTGAAGGTGCATGGGATAGCTTCAAAGTTGCACACGGACAAAAAATTATGGTTTCCAAGTTACGAAACTGAAAATTTTTTCAACGAAACTCATTATAACTCTTCCAAAAATGAAAAGTGAAAAATCTGTACTTCCGCAAATTGCCAAAATAAAACATTTAGGAGAACTAGGAATGGGAAAATATGTGATTTTGTGAACACATTAGCAAAAGCCGATATATCGGCTCGTGGGAGTGAATGAGTTAAACTGCAAGCACACATCTTATAACTCCCTTAACCCTTACACCCTAAGCCTTAAAACAGGAAATACAAAATCATAAGGGCATGGAGATACTTCTTTGCCTTATTCATATACTATTTGTTTACTTATGCGATGTAAATGCTATCCCAGAACAGAACAAGCAATGAACAGTTGCATTGAACATATTAGTAGTGTTTTCGGTTTCCAAAGAACATACAATGGGCAGGTTAGGGTGTAAAGATCAGTTCCACCAAATGAGATGTACACATCCATACAAATCCACCATGATTGTTACAGGAAGCATGAATGTGGATGATACTGGCAGAATATGACACATAAATGTAGATTATTTTCTTCAACATTTAAAGAAACATCAGGAAAACCATAAAGTTTGATTAGAAATTGCAAATTTACCTTTAAAAAATCTCAAATGTTTTGATGCACAGAGCAAATATGTAGAGATAAAAGAAAGACTTTGGAATCAAACATTCATAAACAGATTGTCAAGAAAATAGTGAAAGGAAACTATGCAGAGCAATGCAAAAGGAGGCAATTTGACTATAAGAAAGGTTTCCCTGCCAAGTAAGTGGTTAGGCCCTTTAGTTCTGGGACACTCCTGAGGAGAAGGGCACTTACTTGAGTTATGACTTGTGTATGTCATCTCCTTGTAGTTGGTTTTTGTTTTCCCTCCCAGCTTTAGGACTAAACCCACAATCTTCTGGCTGTCTTATTCATTCAGCCAGTTTGAGACGATAATAAAACTTAGTAATTTAAATGTATATACTTAAGGGGCATGTTAGCGCAGTTAATAGTGAACAATTCGCTATTTTTTGTGATAACAGCGTGTCTCGGTTCGAATCGCGTCCGGAGACTAAAAAAATCAGGGTCGTAATTTTAATCAGGGACTGCTTCTCCAGTCAACCCAGCTGTAAATGGGTACCTGATGCACGAGTTAGGGAAAGTAAAAACAGCAAGGACGGGCACAGGTCACCCCACCTCTCACAGGCTGCTGCTTAACACAATGGAGTCTTCAAAAACTCCATTTCCAACCAGAGGTTAATTCTGCTGAATTTCCACTTTACTTACTATACTTAAGTTTGCCCATCGCAAGCAAAGATAATTGCGACCATGTCAAATGTGTGTACGGTAGTCAGATGTGACAACATATATGTAATGTAGAACGAAGATTGTACAGTTCATCTGTTGCTGTGACGTGCAATTAAATAGATTTAGTGAGGAAGATTTGTGCTGCCTTCAACCTCATTCTTTCGTTGTGAGTTATCTTGGTCAGCGGCAAGACGTAGTCGGGACGGATAGATAAAGCTTTTCCTGTGAAAAGGTAACCTGCAAGGCAGCGAGAGTGTGGCTACCAACAAATTATTAATAGTAATCTGTTCAGACAATAGCCCAACATCATATATTATCAGAAACCATATAATAATAAAAGTGTTTGTACTCATAAACGCTAGAAAGCAACACGATGTTTATAAACTCACTATTCAAAAATCGCCCTAATCAGCCACACTAGCAAGATAAGATACTCTTGCTCATCCTATTGAGAAGGATAGAGAAAAGATTTGAATCTGAGATTCATGCAGTCAAAGCAGGTTTTAGAAACGACAGGGACCAGAGATCACATATTCAATATGAGGAATATCTATGAAAAATGTAGAGAATTTAATGTAGACTTGTATACGTGTTTCATTGATTACAACAAGGCCTTCATTATGGTAAAACACCAGAATCTGTGGAACATCATGAGAGAAAGGGTTTTCCTGTGCATATTATCAATCTCAATGAAACATTATATCAAGATCAACGAGCCGCTGTCCGAGTATCTGGCCAAACATAAAATTGGTTCGCAGTACAAAAGGGAGTAAGACAGGGATGTATTCTCTCCCCTTATCTATATAACATCTATGCAGAATGTATAATGAGAAATGTTAGAGAAGATGAGAACATTGAAAGTTTTGACAGATTTACGATTGGCGGTTACGAGATTCCAAAGTTACGATAGGCACAGGATACAGTGTTACTATCAAGAAGTGCAGAAGGGCTAGAGCAGCTACTTTCAGCCGTAAATTGACACAGTAATGATCAAAACCTGTTTACAAACACAAATAAAACAAAGATAATGACCACTGACAAAACACAATGTCAACATCAATTTACAATAGGTGGTGAGGAATAGATCAGGTCACACATTTTGAATATCTGGGCTCCAGAATTGACAAAAATGGTGATTGTTTGAAAGAAATCAGAAGAAGACTAGTCCTCGCAACGCAGAGGCTGAACAGCCTGAAGAAATTATGACAGAACACCAACAAAATGACAGAAGTGAAAGTCTTGAGAGCCTGTGTTTTTCCTGTGGCAGCATATGGCTGCGAATCATGGAGAATTACCAAAACTTCTAGACAAAGAATCGAATCCTTCGAGTCAAAATGTTACAGAAAGATCCTCAGAATACCCTGGATGGAGAAAAAGAAAAATATAGACATTTCGGAAGAGTTGAACATAGAGGAGAACTGGTTTATCAATTCCATTTTGGCTAGAAAATTGTAATACTTTGGTCACATCAAGAGACACAGGGGTCTTAAGAGAACAGTAATAGAAGGTATGGTGCCAGGCAAAAGAGGAAGGGGTAGGCCAAGAAGATGATGGCACCAAGATATCCAGGAATGCCTGAGTATGACTGTGGCGAATGCTGGATTTTGGCAAGGCGAAGAGTTTCTTTCAGACAGACTGTGATGGGAGCGACGTTCTATAAAGGACATGCTACATGATGATGATGATGATTCAACAATCAATTGTCAGCTGTGGTTGCTCCCCAGTCAACATGAGGTGTTTTCAGCCATTTCCCCAATGTTTTTCAAAGCTAATTGCTTCAGTAGGTCGTGATTCTCCATTTGCTAATCCATACAGTAGGCATCTAGTATTTGACACTGTCAGCAATCTTTTCAAAGGTCAGAATAGTCTCTACCAGTGTTATTATCTCTCTTTGCTGAAGTCAAACTTTTTTTTTAGACCATCACAGAACATATAGAGAAGACACAATATTGTAGAAGTAAAGATGAATAGAATATTTGGAGAGAAAGGTGGCTGAGATGGGATGAATGGATTACATGCGGTCATCAGTCAATGCACCCAGAGCAACTTCTAACTTATTTAACTGAAAGATTTGACGAGTCCTCCGTCTTCAATCATGCGGTGTTGTTGTTGTTTGCGAATGCCAACAATGAGTAGGTTACTCTTTTATGCGCCCTGAAAAGGACGTTAAGTGGTGGGTTGCAGTAGATTTCCTCACATCCCAAGCCTGCTGATGAAGGTGGACCCGGGTCCTCCAGGCGGTTGTGCTATGCTTGGCTTCATCTGTGTGCCACTCACTACTACGGGGATCACGTCGATTTCTCACCTCGTTAGCCAGGGAGGGCTACTACGAAGCCAATGTAAGGGTCTTTTGCCTGACCAGACAGTCTTTCTCCCCAACCATGGGGGTGTAGAAGTTCATTTTGTGTTGCCTTCCAATTTCTATTAGATAGGATCATTGGCACCACACTCAATCCTCCTTAGCCATGTCTAGCAGGTTACAGTGTTATTATTCATTGTTTCCTTTCAGGACCCGGTAACATAGATGTACTGAAAGATTTTTTTTCCCTTCCGTTCACCTTATTTCTCTAATCCCAAAGGCGGTGTACGTTGCACTGTGGTTTTTAATTTGCGCCTATCGGCCCAGTGCATCTGACTTCAGCATGCATTTTATGTAAGGGTCTGCTTCCTCCTGTATTTTCTAAGGGTTAGCCTCCCCGGGGTAACGGCCGGTGCTGTGATGGGGATCGAACCCAGCACCTTCGGTTTGTGAGCCGTGCCACTTAACCACTAGGCCACGCCGTCCCCTCACTGAAAGATTTGAATTCAAGAAATATTCTGCACCCTTGTCTAAAGACATTACTGCAAGTATACTAGTACATGACTGCCGAAGATGGATGTCGGACCGAAAGTTGCAAATATCAACACAACCCATTCCGTTCTCCGGACAACATCCTGCTACTTGCAAAGCCTTCTTCAGGGCTTGTTAGCGGGAGATTGAGAACGAAAGCAGAAGAAAAAGAAGTATGTGAATGTTCTGGTGGAAGCTTCATGTAAGTGGTATTACACTGACTTCACCTTTGTTTCAAGGATAATCACCAAATAAAAGTAAATGTTTAGCATATGCTTGACAGAATAACTCATTACCCCATGACAGTGTTGTATGTATATGAATTATAGGAACAGAACTTCTCACATAAGCTTAATATGTTGGGTTTTATTGCATAGTCAAGAAAGATCAAACAATACATTACAAAAACTAATCACAATACTTGCATGTAATAGTTCTTGTTACAGCAACATGGAAGAAATTGAATACTGATACAAGATAAGTATACATATTCATCACAGACCAGAGGTTCTAGACTTCTGAAGTGAGGAACATATTTGTTCCCTTAATTCAGTTGGCCATAGTGCCATTCAAAGAAGGTTAAAGATTATGAATGAATGTGAAGTGTGTGGCTGAGCTGTTTAGACGCCAGTCTTCTTATCACGAGGACATGTATTTAAAACCTCAGTGCAATATAGGTTTTTTTTCTATCAGAATTAAAATAAAAACCTTGACTGTACACTATGTGGTAAATGCAGGACAAGTGACCTTTTTTATTATGACTGAATGTTTTTTGTAACTTATTTTGTATTTCATGCGTCTCGGTTCCACGCCTCTTTGGGATAGTTGCATACAAGAGGAAGACATAGAAATGTTTCCACTTTTGCAACAATTTTATTATTCAATATAATAAGTCAACATTTAAAGGCACTAGCTCTAAACTTTAATCATTATTACCCTGACAATGAGGATCCTTGTAAGGGTAACCTTTGGATTAATAATCCCTTCATAGAAGTTGTCAACTCATGCGCACTTAATTGTAAAGGTAACCTTTGGATTAATAATCCCTTCATAGAAGTTGTCAACTCATGCGCACTTAATTGTAAAGGTAACCTTTGGATTAATAATCCCTTCATAGAAGTTGTCAACTCATGCGCACTTAATTGTAAAGGTAACCTTTGGATTAATAATCCCTTCATAGAAGTTGTCAACTCATGCGCACTAATTGTCATGAAAAAGAAAACCTGCTCGAATTATCTTTTGATGTCCTAACATAAAATTCATTCCTTGTCTCAATTCTGGACATCAGTGAGAAACAAGTAATCATCTCTCAGATACAAAGCTATTAAATTGTTGGGTAATATTTTAGACTACCTATTTGTATGAGAAGACCTTCAGCCGTGTTAGTGGTCAAAACCAAACTGATGCCAATGCAGCGCTTTGTCTCTCAAAAAACAACACTGCAGTCACAGGTATCAAATATATCTTTGTCTCTCAAAAACAACACTGCTGTCACAGGTATCAAATATATCTTTGTCTCTCAAAAACAACACTGCTGTCACAGGTATCAAATATATCTTTGTCTCTCAAAAAACAACACTGCAGTCACAGGTATCAAATATATCTTTGTCTCTCAAAAACAACACTGCAGTCACAGGTATCAAATATATCTTTGTCTCTCAAAAACAACACTGCTGTCACAGGTATCAAATATATCTTTGTCTCTCAAAAACAACACTGCAGTCACAGGTATCAAATATATCTTTGTCTCTCAAAAACAACACTGCAGTCACAGGTATCAAATATATCTTTGTCTCTCAAAAACAACACTGCTGTCACAGGTATCAAATATATCTTTGGGGGGACGGCGTGGCCTAGTGGTTAAGTGACACGGCTCACAACCAGAAGGTGCTGGGTTCGATCCCCATCACAGCACCGGCCGTTACCTTGGGGAAGCAAACCCTTAGAAAATGCAGGAGGAAGCAGACCCTTACATAAAATGCATGCTGAAGTCGGATGCACTGGGCCGACAGGCGCAAAATAAAAACGCAGTGCAACGCACACCGCCTTGGGGATTAGATAAATATGGCGAACGCAAAAAAAAAAAAAAAAAAAAAAAATATCTTTGTCTCTCAAAAACAACACTGCAGTCACAGGTATCAAATATATCTTTGTCTCTCAAAAACAACACTGCTGTCACAGGTATCAAATATTCTAGTAAAGAAACAGAAACAGATTTTGCAATACTTTATTTGAAGGACATATTGCTTTCTCAAAAGTTCAAGATGTTCTATTATTAGCATTTTTATTTACTTCTCGGTTTTTGCTTATTTTAAATAACTTTAGAATGTTCATGTCCTCATGCAGAACATGAACAAAAATACAGTTACTAAAGTTGTATATGAAGGAGCACTGACTGAGAACTTTGGAATGCAAACAGGGGTGACACAGGGATGGCTGCTCTCACCCTTTCTGTTCTTGTTGGTTATAAATTTGATAATGAAGACGTTAATCGAGGGGAAAAACACTGGTATTCAGTGGACACTATTGTCATAATTGGACCTAGACTATGCAGATGATCTGCTACTTTTGTCACACAGTCATAGCCAAATGCAAGAGAAACTTGATAGAGTGAAAGAATAATGAAAAATTGTGAATGAATATCAACATGAAGAAAACCAAGGTAATTAAACTCAAAATTATCAACAAAGAACCAATCATGGGAAGAACCAATCATTGGAAGAAGTGGATAGCTTTACCTATTTTGGCAGCACTATTTACACATCAGGATGTAATGATACAGATGTAAAGACTAGAATTGGAAAGGCAAGAGGGGCATTCTTGACATTAAATAATATGAAGAGATTAAGAGAAATCAAAATACACACTAAAGTTAGAATATTCAATGCCGGTGTCAAGTCAGAACTGCTGTATGGAGCAGAGACATGGAGAATAATCAAGGACATACAACAAAGACTGTAGTCCTTCATTTAAAGATGCCTAAGAAGGATAATGGGAATAAAGTGGCAGGCCATGGTGAGGAATGAAGACCCATGGGAAAGAACCAACAACATCCACTGGAACAAAAGACAAAAGGGTTGGATAGGACATACACTATGGAATGCATCGTCCAACATAGCCAGACAGGCTCTTACATGGAATCATCAAGGGTAAATAAAGAGAGGTAGCCCAACAAATACACAAAGAAGAGAATGTGAGAAGGAACTAAGATTAAATTATTACACCTGGAGACGGACAGAAAGAGCAGCCCAGGACTGTCAATGGCCTATGCACAGAGACGAACAATGGACTTAATTGATTGATTTGATAGAATTTTCATTTTATAATATTAGATTTAAAACCAATACACAAAATACTATAAAAATAATGTTTTTTTTTCTGTCTGAGTGCTCCGTGAACAATTTTTCCATTTTCACTGATCCAAGAAACTTTTTCCATTTTTCCACCTGTCCGCAGGTGTAAAAAGATTGGGAAGCACTGCTTTATGCAAACTACAATTCTATGACATAGAGTGGTATCCAAGTTGAAAAGAATAGGACTGCTGTAAGCTTCCAAGTACACCATAATAGGAGTCTAAAGAAGGTTGTTGGTATGGCTCGAAAACCTCATCATGCAACCATTGCTAATAAAACTATCACTACAAATGTTTGGATACAGGCTTTCTGTAACAAGGCCAGCTGTAGTGTTGACATTCAACTTCATTTGAGTAAAAGGGCAATTCATTTTCATATTGATGGTAATGCAGTATCTGGGACAATATTTACCACCATAATTTAGATGGTAATGCAGTATCTGGGACAATATTTACCACCATAATTTAGATGATAATGCAGTATCTGGAACAATATTTACCACCATAATTTAGATGATAATGCAGTATCTGGAACAATATTTACCACCATAATTTAGATGATAATGCAGTATCTGGAACAATATTTACAACCATAATTTAGATGGTAATGCAGTATCTAGGACAATATTTACCACCATCATTTAGATGAAAATGCAGTATTTGGGAAATTATTATCACCATCCAACCAAAATATTGAAACAGTTTGACCATGTATTTAGTGTTGAAAATCATAAACATATATATTCTAGTTGGCATTCAGTGCAGATATAATTTAGAAATATATAGATCAAAGCTGTACAAAAGTCGATAAAAACACATATATGTAATGGCTCAGTGACTGCACCTGGACAAAGACAAAATTATACCCATTTTACGGCCACACCTAGGTATGGTAGCAAAATTAAAACCACTCATTTTACATCCTGTCTTGTTATTTTGCATTGATTTGTTAGTGGTTTTCATTTGATCGTTGTCCTGACAAAGCCCTTGTGGCATAACGTAGATGCTACTTTGTATTTTTCATAGTAGGGCGACTTTAAAAAAACAAAGCAAAGGCCGCCGTTCATCGTAGACTATGATGGCATAATTTATTTTGCTAGCGCTATTTTTAGTAAGGATTAACTGTACTACTTTTTATCCTCACTCTCTCGTCTCGAGCCGCCGGACCCCAGTGGCAAGTTAATGACAAGACGACTAGGGGGCGACTACGAGATGCAGGGGACTCCGCATCAAGCACCCGTTAAAAAGACGGCAGAG
The DNA here is from genome assembly GCA_036924085.1 of Ariolimax columbianus. Classification (NCBI taxonomy): domain Eukaryota; kingdom Metazoa; phylum Mollusca; class Gastropoda; order Stylommatophora; family Arionidae; genus Ariolimax; species Ariolimax columbianus. The sequence goes on from JAVGWX010000016.1 coordinate 47,136,232, forward strand.
TCCAGAGTCGAACCCACACCACCTGATCATGAGACCGACAGCTTAACGACGGAATCCCACCATGGCCACTTAGCCATTACCTATATGTTTTTACCAATGAGATACGATTTAACAACAATATAATTATCTCATGTCATTCAGTACCAGCAATACAATGATATAAATAATGTAGTTGGTATGCAGAGAGGGGAAAGAGGGGGGGGGGGGGTTTATTTGTTTGTTTGTGTGTGTTGGTATGGCTGAGAGTTAAGGCGCTCACCTATCAAGAAACAAACAAACGAAAGCTGCGAAACAGTGGGTGTTCGAATTCCTTCAGTTATAAATGAGATCAGCACCTAGTCTGATCAGAGATGATAATAAACTTGGAGGTACCATGTGCACATAAAAGAACTTTGGCAGTTGAAAATCAAAAAGTGTAGGCTCAAATTTTGCAGGTAATTTCCTACCAAGTATTGACCTGTATGAAATATCAAAAGGAGGCGCCCCTCCATGATACAAGGACAACAGGTAAATCATTGGTTTGTTTGCACACTCAATTGCAAGTATATACAAAAAGGCTTCTACTTACTGAGGGGTAGAAGAAAAGCAACTAATAAAGATCTGTCCTTCAACGCAGGTAATAAAAATATGAAAATGTTAAATCTAAAATTGTTATCAAAGATGTGTTGACCAAAGCCATGTATTAACAATATCTCATTGAAAGTGAACTAACTATAAACCGATTTTGGAAATTAATTTTAAAGTTGATCTATATTTGTGGTATGGGTTAAGCTATCTTTCCGGACGACGAATCATTTGCAAAACTACCAAATTTGGTCTCGTAAGCCTTTCACGCATGAATGTGGGCAAAAGGGACACACATGAATATGGTCACAAGTCACATACTAAATTTCCAGAGGTTGAAGATGAAGCAACGACTCATAGCTAGCTGCTTGCATCAGGGTCCAGTGATCCATAGCTGGCTGATTACATCAGGGTCAGCGAACCATAGCTAGCTGCTTGTATCAGGGTCAGCGAACTATAGCTAGCTGCTTGCATCAGGGTCAGCGAACCATAGCTGGCTGCTTGCATCAGGGTCAGCAAACCATAGCTGGCTGCTTGCATCAGGGTCAGCGAAACATAGCTGGCTGCTTGCATCAGGGTCAGCGAACCATAGCTGGCTGCTTGCATCAGGGTCAGCGAACCATAGCTGGCTGCTTGCATCAGGGTCAGCGAACCATAGCTGGCTGCTTGCATCAGGGTCAGCGAACCATAGCTGGCTGCTTGCATCAGGATCCAGTGATCCATAACCGATCAAGACCATATTCCACTATCTAAGTGGCGGCCCTGGAAACAGATTAAGGAAGAGGGAAGGTAAACCAGATCCCCAAAAATGACGTGCTGAAATCAGTTGAAAGGTGAAGCTATTGCAGACTAGCTGTAAACTATGACAGGTCACAAACGTCCATTTCAGAATGAAAGCAGCAGAAGAACTAAATTTCCATGTCAAATGTTGAACAGAGCCCCTATAGTGCTTGCTTGCTTACACTTTCATTGTGAAAAGCTGAAATTGTTTATTTACATTTTAAAATCATCTGGCAATCTAATTTAAAACGAAGCCAAAACATCAAGTCTGTTACACATGTGGATGATGTTAGATTTTTAAATAAAATCAATCAAACATCTATATGGAAGAAAACCTGGTTTTTACAGATGGGCTAAATAGTGATTTCAATGAGTCTCAAACAAGGAAGTGGAACAAACAGGTGTTTGTGAATTAAATCAATGACGATGGGGGAAAAAAACCCTCACAATGTGAATCACACTTCTGCTGAAACAAACGGTGGTCACTTTTACAGAACATTTAACAAATTAGTTTGAAACATGGAGTTTGATTATTTAATTTCAGTTTTGTGGACTTTCTATGGACTTAATAAATGCTTACTGTATTATTTATTCTGAGCTATATTTACTATCAGACAGTTTATTGGAAGAAACCATAAAATACACGCAAAGGTGTTTGAACTCCTGTATTTGCTTAATATCAATGCCACTGATGTGGAAACTCTCTGCACTTGTTCACGCGATATCAACAGTTTCTGGCTTGCCTGTGTTGATCTTCACATCATATTCATTACAAGCAAAATGGAGAAAATTGAGGTGGTGGTGTTGTAGGTCTTCTCCATTTTGGTAAAAGATGACCTGATCATCAGCAAACAAAAGTTCATTTAGGGACTCCTCATGAGCTATATTTACGCTCAGACAGTTTAGTGGAAGAAACAATAAAATGCACACAAAAAACTCCACGGGGCCTTCATTGATCAAGAAAAGGCATTTGACCAGGTAAACCAATGTCATCATCATGTAGCATGTCCTTTGTAGAACGTCGCTCCCATCACAGTCTGTCTGAAAGAAACTCGTTCCCTTGCCAAAACACCAGCTTCTGCCACTGTCATACTCAGGCATTCCTGGATATCTTGGTGCCATCGTCTTCTTGGTCTACCCCTTCCTCTTTTGCCTGGCACCATACCTTCCATTACCGTTCTCTCAAGACTGTTGTGTCTCTTGATGTGACCAAAGTATTTGCATTTTCTAGCCAAAATGGAATTGATAAACCAGTTCTCCTCTATGCTCAACTCTTGCCGAATGTTTACATTTGTTCTTTTCTCTGTCCAGGGTATTCTGAGGATCTTTCTGTAACATTTTGACTCGAAGGATTCGATTCTTTGTCTAGATGTTTTGGTAATCGTCCATGCTTCACAGCCATAAGCTGCCACAGGAAAAACACAGGCTCTCAAGACTTTTACTTTTATCGTTTTGTTGGTGCCCTGCCATAATTTCTTCAGGCTGTTCAGTCTCTGCATTGCCATAGCTAGTCTTCTTCTGATTTCTTTCGAGCAGTCACCATTTTTGTCAATTCTGGAGCCCAGATATTCAAAATGTGTAACCTGATCTATTTCCTCACCACCCACTGTAAATTTATGCTGACATTGTGTTTTATCGGTGGTCATTATCTTTGTTTTATTTATGTTTATGAACAGATTTTGATCTTTACTATGTCCATTAACGGCTGAAAGTAGCTGCTCTAGGCCTTCCGCACTTCTTGATAGTATCACTGTGTCATCTACGTATCGTAACTCTGGAATCTCATACCCCCCAATCGTAAATGGGTCGAAACTTTCAATGTTCTCATCTTCTCGTACATTTCTCATTATACATTCCGCATATATGTTGTACAGATAAGGTGAGAGAATACATCCCTGTCAGACTCCCTTTTGTACTGCAAACCAATCTGATGTTTGCCCAGATACTTGGACAGCGGCTTGTTGATCTTGGTATAATGTTTCAATGAGATGGACTATATGCAAAGGAAACCCCATTTCCTTCATGATTCTCCATAGATTTTGATGTTTTACCGTGTCGAAGGCCTTAGTGTAATCAATGAAACATGTGTACAGGTCTACATTAAACTCTCTACATTTTTCATAGATATTCCTTAAATTGAATATGTGGTCCAGGGTCCCTCTGTCTTTCCTAAAACCTGCCTGGACTACGTGAATTTCAGATTCAAACCTTTTCTTTATCCTTCATAGGATTCGCAAGAGTATCTTGCTAGCATGGCTGATCAGTGCGATAGTTCGGTAGTTCGTGCACAGCTTCAGGGTGCCTTTTTTCGGGAGGGGAATATAAATTGATTTCTTCCATGCTTCTGGCCACTCTGCACTGTGCCATATCTGTTTACACAGCTTGTGATAGACTCGAGCACATGCCTCTCCTCCTGCTTGTATTAGCTCTGCTGGGATATCATCGCATCCTGGAGACTTTCCCTTTTTCAGGCTTTTAATTGCAGAGCGTACTTCTTCCAATGTTGGTTCAGGTTCTTTCTCATCCTTTGGTAGGATTGTAACTGAGCGCTTTGTGCTATCTCCATACATGGTTCTGCAGTACTCTCTCCATCTATTCAGTATGTCTTTGGTTTCTGTTAATGTGTTATCCTCTTTGTCATTTATGACATGTGGAACCGGACGGAATTCCCTTGTCAGTGTTCTTATTGCTTTGAATGCATCTCTTTCTCTGCCTTGTTGTTGTAGGTTTTCTATATCCTTACATGTTTCTACTATGTATCTTCTTTTATCTTTTCTTATTTCTCTTCTAACTTTTCTTGCGCAGTTTTTAAATGCTGTGTTGGTCCCCTTACTTCCCATTTGTTTTAATTGTTGCCTTTCTGCAATGAGTTTCTGTGTTTCCTCTGTTATATAGCTCTGTGTCTTGTGCAATATCTTTGGAATCATTTCTTTTGCTGTCGAGATCAAAATCTCCCTTGCGTGCGATGTCAACTCCTCAGATGTCATCTCTTCCTGTATAGCAAGCAACGCCTCAAATTAGTTTTCTACTTTGATGTTGTATTCAGTAGGTATTGCTGATACATCAAAGCGTATTGGCTGGCAACCTTTGTTGATCCTACGTAGTCTTGTTTGGAAAACTGCAAACAGTAATTCGTGGTCCGCATCGCAGTCTGCTCCTGGCAGCATTTTTGTCGCCAGCACATTTGATCTCCATCTTTGTTGCACTAGGATGCAGTCTATTTGGTTTCTGCTGATGCCATCAGAGAATGTCCACGTGTACAATCTTCGTGGATGTTGTTTGAAGAAGGTGTTGGCAATGGAGAGATTGTTTTCCATGCAGAATTCAACCAGTCTTTCTCCTTGCTCAATGTAGACTTTGATAATGGAGGAATATGGTGTCGAGGGTTAACTACTGGATGGCATTTGTGCCTTTTAAGCAAAAAGTGAAGGTGCAGTACGAACGAATGCCGGTATTGATTTTAAGTGGGTACGACAGGGGTGTGTTCTTTCTCCACTTTTGTTCATAATTTATATGGACAGTTGGCTAACCCTCATGAGGAATCCCTTGTAGTTTCAGTCCTTCTAATTCTAATACAATTAGCTGGGATCAAGGTCTGGCCATGCACACTCAATCTATCGAGCTACAAATGGATGCCTGACTTAGTTATAGAATGGATGCCTGACTTAGTTATAGAATGGATGCCTGACTTAGTTATAGAATGGATGCCTGACTTAGTTATAGAATGGATGCCTGACTTAGTTATAGAATGGATGCCTGACTTAGTTATAGAATGGATGCCTGACTTAGTTATAGAATGGATGCCTGACTTAGTTATAGAATGGATGCCTGACTTAGTTATAGAATGGATGCCTGACTTAGTTATAGAATGGATGCCTGACTTAGTTATAGAATGGATGCCTGACTTAGTTATAGAATGGATGCCTGACTTAGTTATAGAATGGATGCCTGACTTAGTTATAGAATTGATGCCTGACTTAGTTATAGAATGGATGCCTGACTTAGTTATAGAATGGATGCCTGACTTAGTTATAGAATGGATGCCTGACTTAGTTATAGAATGGATGCCTGACTTAGTTATAGAATGGATGCCTGACTTAGTTATAGAATGGATGCCTGACTTAGTTATAGAATGGATGCCTGACTTAGTTATAGAATGGATGCCTGACTTAGTTATAGAATGGATGCCTGACTTAGTTATAGAATGGATGCCTGACTTAGTTATAGAATGGATGCCTGACTTAGTTATAGAATGGATGCCTGACTTAGTTATAGAATGGATGCCTGACTTAGTTATAGAATGGATGCCTGACTTAGTTATAGAATGGATGCCTGACTTAGTTATAGAATGGATACCTGACTTAGTTATAGAATGGATGCCTGACTTAGTTATAGAATGGATGCCTGACTTAGTTATAGAATGGATGCCTGACTTAGTTATAGAATGGATGCCTGACTTAGTTATAGAAGGCATGGCAATGAAATTGTTGTTTTCAAAGCTACTTGGATTTAATCTTTGGTCTTGATGAATTTATTATGTATTCTGTAAGGTTTGTGGACTTTCTATGGACTTTTAATAAATGCTTACTGTGTTATGTCCATTTCTGTATGGATTGTGGACATTCTATGGACTGTTAATGAATGCTTAGTGTATTATGTCCATTTCTGTATGGGACAATAATACTTGATATTTAAGTTATAGAGAGAGCCATTAACCCTTTTCAGCTCGTAGGTGTAGGTGGTAAAAAAAAATGGCAAAAATTCAGATCCAGCAAATTATAGGCCAGTGAGTTTAACGAGCATAGTCTGTAGATTGTCAGAGTCAATAATCAAAGAAAACATTGTAATTCATTTAGACAAGTTTAATCTAATCGGAAAGTCAGCATGGGTTTACTATAAGGGAGATCGTGCGTAACAAATCTATTGGAATTCATGGAGGAGGTTACTAAAATGATAGATAAAGGGGAGCCAGTGGATGTTATTGATCTAGATTTTGCAAAGGCCTTTGATAGAGTACATCATCAAAGATTATTTTGAAAGTTAAAATCACATGGAATAGGTGGGGCAGTTGCCAAATGGATTGAAAATTGGTTAATTAACAGGAAGAAGGCAGAGAGTAGGCATAAATAAGGAGTACTCTGAGTGGTGTGAAGTGAAAAGTGTTGTGCCACAGGGCTCGGTTTTGGGACCAATTTTGTTCTTGATATATATAAACGATTTTGACATTGATATGGGATCCATGATTGCAAAATTTGCTGATGACACAAAACTATGTAGTAGTGTCTCATCTAAAGCAGAAGTCGATATATTGAGGTTGGATTTAGATCAAATTCAAGAATGGTCTGTAAACTGGCAAATGGAGTTTAATGTAGATAAATGTACAGTCATCCACATGGGTAGATCCAATATGGAACATAATTACAGAATGGGAGAGAACAATATTAGAAAGATAGATAATGAAAGGGACTTAGGGGTTATAATAGATCATACAGGTAAAGTTAGTGAGCAAGTTCAGGTAGCAGTGAAAAAGGCAAATTCAATGTTAGGTATGATAAAAAGAAATATTAAACATAGGAGCAAGGAAGTGATAGTCAAATTGTGTAAAGCATTAGTTAGACCTAGATTGAAGTACTGTGTACAGGTGTGGAATCCTTATCATATAGGGGATTTAAACATGCTGGAAAGAATACACAAAAAAAAGCTACAAAGCTGATAGTGGGATTCCAGAATTACAGTTATGAGGAAAGACTCAGAATAACCGGCCTACAGTGTCCAGAAAAGAGAAGAATTCGAGGTGACTTAATACAGGTTTATAAGATGATCAGAGGAACAGATAAATTAGACTATAACAATTTGTTTTCTTCAAAATACAACCACCTACAAGAACAAGAGGGCATAGCTACAAATTAACTAAAGAGAGGTCCAGATTAAATATTAGGAAATATTTATTTAGTCAGAGTGGTGAATGAATTGCCATAGTGGAGGCATTAATGCATTTAAGAATAAATTGGATGCGCATAACATTTAGAGCAAGGTAATGTCAATGAAACTGGTTGTATACAGACTCTGCAGTGTCATCTAAACCAGTATAAAGACGTTAAGTTTAGAAATCAACTGCTGAAAACTTAAAAATACCTACCAAAACCGACCTCTGAAACATGCATTTGTGTTTCGTGATTTAGTTTGTGGAATTGATTTTTTTCTAAATACGTGATAGTTGTGTTCGAGCAAGCATAATTCACATTTAACTAATTTTATTTCCAAAAGTTATGATATTTGAAACTCAAATCATTTTTCGTGAGTAAGGATTTTATTATTGTCAGTCTAATGAACATGCATCTGGATTACTCATGGATATTCAAAATATACCTGACTCAGACTTTGACAAATATCATTTGAAAGGTATGCGTAAAGAAATTGGTGGATATATTGGCGAAATACGCAATAAGGTAGGTACCAAACAAAAAATGTTTCTCTTATTTCCACATCCAAATTAATGTCATTGAATGGTTTATACAAATATATCATCTTTATTATGAATACTTCATGCCATAGATAGTTTAATTATTTATGTGCTTTACGATGTTTAGATTGTAATTTTAGCTCAATCTGTTCAATATTGATTCAAATTTTAGTTTAAATAAAGCTTTGGTGCGCAAAATTCCTGCATATCAGCAAAATTATCCCAGACTGAAAAAGGTTAAAAAATGTCATAAATTATGAACAAATATACCAACATCTATGTGATAATCATAATGAAAAGCAATTACATTCAATTTATTTCTTAACGGTAATAATTGTATGCAAATTAATTTATCTGGTATTTTCTGAAGCTTTAGCCATTTTGCAATTAATTTTTTTAATTTTCATTTTGGTTTTTACACAAATACATTAACATAACCAATTTGTACAAGTATACATGTGAATGAAAAACAGTTACTTTTCTGTGGTTAGGAACACAGAACATATTTCCTGTTCAAGACATAGGCTGTAATGAATTAAAATATAAATGCTCAAATCATCAAACTTTGTGAAGTTTCACAAAATTAAATATTTAAAAAAAAAAAGAAAACATTTTTTTTAAAACTATCATTTACAATGATATACAGTGCTGAGCAAGAAATGATGAGATAAGTCAAAAGCTATCATGAGATCAATAGTGCATACTCTCAACCTAACCTCAAACTTTCACAAAATGTGTAAAGTAGACTAAGTCACTCTTCTAACACGGGTGTAAGAGATCTTTTATTTTAAGGGTGTCAAATCAATTTGTCAAAAAATATTTAACCATAGCATTTTCTTCTTCGTCTTAAGTGTTTGCCCTGAAAAGGATGTGTTGTAGTTTACAGCGAGGCTGCAATATCTGTGTCTTTTATCCCAACACATGCAGTTTCAAAACACAACTGGAACTGAGTTTGCCTTCTCTCTTCAATCCCTATTCTCTCATCCAGACTGGATGGGTGCAGTCTGTTTTTAGAGCTGCCACTTGGCGACGCAATAGGGTCTTGGTCAGTTATATTACGCTGCTGATCCTGATGCAAGAAGAAAGTTGTGAACTGCTAGTTGCTGGCTGCTCCTTAACTGCTACATCTTCCACCCCGTCAATGTTTTAATAGACCCATATTTCTAAATTTAGACATGTCACTGATTCTGCAGCAGAAAAACACTCATTCACACATTTCCAGAATGTATACACACTTTCTCAATAACCAATGATCTTTTTAAGAATAGATTTTCAACCACAATAAAATATGGTTGCAACTTTCCAAAAGGCAGACGAGCTAACATTGCCCACATAGTTCCAGGAGCAAACAGTAGACCCATATTTTGCTACCAAACAAGTCACAACAGACTATTGAGGATGGATGTTCTGGGATTGACAACTTATTCATGTAAAACTAATTTTCATACAATCTATCCTTGAAATGGGGGAACTGAGAAGCTAGTCCAGTCCCACACAACATACTGACCATGGCATCGTGCCAGGGTCAGACACAATATACTGACCAAGACCACTATATCTTTTTCATGCAGCAATCCCTGGAAACAAGCGGTTTTCAAGGCAGTCTGGCTGACGAGATGTGGATCGATGTGATCCCTGTAGGAGTGACAGTCACACAGATGAATCCAATCATAGTACAACCGCCTGGAGTACTGCATTCCAGCTTCATCAGCACGCTCGGGATGTGAGGAAAGCTACTACAACCCACCCCGTAACATCCTTTACAGGGCGCACAAAAAAAGTAAACTTACTCATTGTGGGCATTAAATAACAACATCTCTGATACAGCACATGATGGAGTTCTTTGGTGGAGGTGACCCCATGAATCTTCAAGAGCAAAAGAGGGACAAGGCAAGAACACAAGTAATATTTTGTTTGTACAGATGCACAATGTGTATATATTAAATATTCAAGCACAGTGATCTCAGAGAGCTGAAGTTGACTTTCTCTGACTAAATGTGTCATCATGTTGATTGTTGTGAGGCAGTGGTATAGGATTAATCTTGTGTCACATATCCATCTGTCACATGGCTTCCTCCTTGCGCCTTGTAGTCAGATGATCTTGTGTTGTAAGTGGCAGTTGATCAGATTGCATTCTCTTGAGATGACCTAACAACTGTATTTTCATCTTTATATATATTCAGTACAAGGGGTAGATCTTGTTATGTTTCTAATGTTGTCATTTCTCATTGTACATTCTCCTGATGGCATCAATTGTTTTCTTTAACATGTCACTTAACATTACACCCCCCCCCCCCCCCCCCCCACAATAACTATTACATTTTTTGTATTCTACAGCTAATAAAAATTATAACTCTTATTAATGTTAGAATCTGCAGACATTCACATAAACGTTTTTGACGATTCCAAAAAGGGATAATAGTTTTATGAACACTCATCATCTGAAGAAAAATCATCAAGTACTTGGTCTGGAGTACAACGACCACCCAGTCGAACAGGATGGGAGCTGCGACTTGGTGGCGCTTGTGGGTTACGTGACAACAGCTGATGGCCGCGTGATGGTGGTGCAGCCACAGAGCCACCTCTCTGAGAGAGACTATGTTGATGAGGAATTCTAAGCCTAGGATGAAAATTATTTCTTGTTCTCATAGTAACTTGCTGCACATTGGACCAATCTGATCCTTCTGGAATGATGATGCAGTCATCAGCAATAATCTGATTGTTGTCAAAAGAATTTCTTTGAATCATGTTATTACGGTTGTCACTTGCGTGTGTATTCAAGGCTTCAATAAGCTGGAGGTTTTCTCTAAGCTGCTTGTGAGTAACTCTGTGATAGTTGGGCTGTGGTGGGGCCCTTGGAGACATCTCATGCTGGACTGTGGGATCTGCCTGTAACACACATACAGAATATTGTCAGAGATCCCTCTCAACAGACTTCCACAGAAAAGCAATTGAAATCCTCACTCCAAACAATGCAAAGAATTAAACCACTTTATTCTCCTGCTCAAGTGGCATTACTTAACAAATACTTCTTTGAACTTCATGCAACATGAAGTATGCTATAACTTACATTTAATACTTGGCTTAGTGCTCCTCTTCTACACGGGCTGTAAAGGCATTTATTTATATTTTTGTGGCTAATGATTTCTGAAGGATGGGGTAGGAGCCCCAAATTCAAGCCTTATTAGTCACTTCTTACAACAAGCCTGGCAGGTTACAGTGCAACTCTTCTTTGCTCCCCTTTCAGACACCAGCAACACATGGAGCAACATTGAATATTGTGCTAGTGACAGAAATGGCTACATACAATTACGATCATTTGAGAGGCAAAGATCACAAATAAATCTCTACAAATCTGGCTGTGTACTTGATAGATAGTCCCATAACAAGTACTGCCATAAGGGATGGAGTGTGGCACCTCTCTAAATGAGATGGGGTGATCAGTTATTTCCTCACTGCGGGTGCAAAGGTTAGCATCAGGATCAACATACCGATCAAGATCCCCAACTCACACCCACACAGTACACCTGTATACAAGCTGTTACAACAGCCTGACCAATGAGGTGTGAATAGACACTGTCTGATCCCCATAGAAGTGAGTCTGCTAAAAAGCCATGCATTGTACTACAGCGAGGATGGCCCAGATTCATCTTCTTCAGTACGCCCAGGGATTAAAGACGAGCCATTCAAACTGACTAAAAGAGAAAATTCATCAAGACCATAGATTAAATCCAAGTAGCTTTGAAAACAACAACAATTTCACTGCCATGCCTTCTATAACTAAGTCAGGCATCCATTCTATAACTAAGTCAGGCATCCATTCTATAACTAAGTCAGGCATCCATTCTATAACTAAGTCAGGCATCCATTCTATAACTAAGTCAGGCATCCATTCTATAACTAAGTCAGGCATCCATTCTATAACTAAGTCAGGCATCCATTCTATAACTAAGTCAGGCATCCATTCTATAACTAAGTCAGGCATCCATTCTATAACTAAGTCAGGCATCCATTCTATAACTAAGTCAGGCATCCATTCTATAACTAAGTCAGGCATCCATTCTATAACTAAGTCAGGCATCCATTCTATAACTAAGTCAGGCATCCATTCTATAACTAAGTCAGGCATCCATTCTATAACTAAGTCAGGCATCCATTCTATAACTAAGTCAGGCATCCATTCTATAACTAAGTCAGGCATCCATTCTATAACTAAGTCAGGCATCCATTCTATAACTAAGTCAGGCATCCATTCTATAACTAAGTCAGGCATCCATTCTATAACTAAGTCAGGCATCCATTCTATAACTAAGTCAGGCATCCATTCTATAACTAAGTCAGGCATCCATTCTATAACTAAGTCAGGCATCCATTCTATAACTAAGTCAGGCATCCATTCTATAACTAAGTCAGTCATCCATTCTATAACTAAGTCAGGCATCCATTCTATAACTAAGTCAGGCATCCATTCTATAACTAAGTCAGGCATCCATTCTATAACTAAGTCAGGCATCCATTCTATAACTAAGTCAGGCATCCATTCTATAACTAAGTCAGGCATCCATTCTATAACTAAGTCAGGCATCCATTCTATAACTAAGTCAGGCATCCATTCTATAACTAAGTCAGGCATCCATTCTATAACTAAGTCAGGCATCCATTCTATAACTAAGTCAGGCATCCATTCTATAACTAAGTCAGGCATCCATTCTATAACTAAGTCAGGCATCCATTCTATAACTAAGTCAGGCATCCATTCTATAACTAAGTCAGGCATCCATTCTATAACTAAGTCAGGCATCCATTCTATAACTAAGTCAGTCATCCATTCTATAACTAAGTCAGGCATCCATTCTATAACTAAGTCAGGCATCCATTCTATAACTAAGTCAGGCATCCATTCTATAACTAAGTCAGGCATCCATTCTATAACTAAGTCAGGCATCCATTCTATAACTAAGTCAGGCATCCATTTGTAGCTCGATAGACTGAGGGTGCATGGCCAGACCTTGACCCCAGCTAATTGTATTAGAATTAGAAGGACTGAAACTACAAGGGATTCCTCATGAGGGTTAGCCAACTGTCATTTTATCCATATAAATTATGAACAAAAGTCCTGCCGAAGACTGATGTGTCGGACCGAAAGGTGCAAATATCGCAGTCAAACTGTAAACTAGCAACACAACGCAAATCCGTTCTCCGGACTACATCCTGCTAATTGCAAAGCCCTGTTCGGGGCTTGGTAGCGGGAGATTGAAAATGAACGCAGAAGAAGAAGATGAACAAAAGTTGAGAAAGAACACACCCCTGTCATACACCACTCAAAATCAATACCGGCATTTGTTCGTACTGCACCTTCACTTTTTGCTTAAAAGGCACAAATGCCATCCAGTAGTTGACCCTCGACACCATATTCCTCCATTACCAAAGTCTACATTGGTCAAATGCCTTTTCAGGGGACGGCGTGGCCTAGTGGTTAAATGGCACGGTTCACAATCCGAAGGTGCTGGGTTTGATCCCCATGAAAGCCCTGTGGAGTTTTTTGTGTATTTTATGGTTTCTTCCACTAAACTGTGAGTGTAAATATAGCTCATGAGGAGTCTCTAAATGAACTGTTGTTTGCTGATGATCAGGTCATCTTTTACCAAAATGGAGAAGACCTACAACACTACCACCTCAACTTTCTCCCATTTTGCTTGTAATGAATATGATGTGAAGATCAACACAGGCAAGCAAGAGACTATGTTGATATCGCGTGAACAAGTGCAGAGAGTTTCCGCATCAGTGGCATTGATATCAAGCAAGTACAGGAGTTAAAATACCTAGGTAGTAAATTCGCTGATGACAGAGTAGACAGAGAGATTGCACAAAGAATTCAGAAGGCAAACAGTGTTCATTATAAAATTGCACCGATTTTGAAACACCCTAGAGTGCTTCTTTCAACTAAGAAAAGGCTGTTAAATGCACTATTTATTCCTACATTGTGTTACCGATGTAAATCTTGGTCCCTACTAGAAACACATAAGAGTAAGATCCAGAGCTGTGAGATGTGATGTGTGAGAAGTGCAACTGGAAAGACAATCTGTGACAAAGTCCGCAACACCAAGCTGAAGCAGATAGTGGGGATAAACGCAGTTAGCAACTACATTGATGTACAACAAGTCAAGTGGTTTGATCATTTAGTCAGAATGGGGACGGCGTGGGCTAGTGGTTAAGTGACACGGCTCACAATCCAAAGGTGCTGAGTTCAATACCCATCACAGCCCCGGCCATTACCCCGGGGAAGCAAACCCTTAGAAAATGTAGGAGGAAGCAGACCCTTATATAAAATGCACGCTGAAGTCGGATGCACTGGGCAGACAGGAGCAAAATAAAAACCACAGTGCAACGCACACCGTCTTGAGGAATAGAGAAATAAGGCAAACGTAAAAAAAAACAACAATAACCAAATAAAATGTAGTCAGAATGCATTATCACCAGTCTGCAGCAAGAGCATATCATTTGCAGGTTTCCGGTTCACGAGCAAGGGGCAAACCTCCATGTCAGAGAATCGAGGGTGTGTCCGACACTTTCAGGAAGTTACACCTAACGAGACACTCTCAGGAAGTTGCACCTAACAACAGCACAAGCATCCCACTTGGCAATAACAAGAAATCTACGCATCCTGCCTCTCTGTGGCGCCGTATGGCAAAGGCAGTAGGAGAAAATAAGAAGAAGAAAGATAACTACAAACTACCGTATTACAGTGTATAGATCGTCTTAAAATGTATACATTCCCATTATAGAATCTCTTACAATGCAAATACATCTCAATACAGATCCTGATACATTATTACAGATACATTTCTAATGTACAGATGCCTCATTGTTGATCGACCTACAGGTGTCTCATTACAGATCCTCTTAATATGTATGACTTCTATATTCATCCTCATCAGTCCCGTAACCTGAAAGGTCATTGGGGCACCAATATTGTAGATTGTTGAACAGTTCCTGCCAATCCACTCAGTGGTTTTGTGCCGGGATATTTGTTCTAGCTCTGAATATTCCCGTCCACTCTCTGTTGTCTTCCCATCTCTTTCTCTGCCTCCCTCTCTTACGCTTCCCAGGCACAGTACTTTGCAGAATCGTCTTGGTCAACCCAGACGATCTTGAAGCATGCCCTAACACGAGAGCGTGCGTGCTTATACCATAGCCAATTGGTCTTTATATTGGCCGACCTCTCTTTTAATGATGTCTCGAACTGCTTTATTCGTGATGAGGTCTAGATGCAAAATGCAGAAACTTCAACGCAGACATCTCATCTCCACTGCACAAATTCTATATTATGAAGCTCAAAATGGCTTGACACGGCATAACAAATATTTTTGCAATGACATTAGTTTCTACAACTTTCACATCACTTTGTCTTTGTGCAATTCTGTCAAAATCTTCACAATATAAATAGTATCACAACAGAATATACTATATTTACAAAACATAAGTGCAATAACTTGCCTTTCAGAAATTGTTATAAAATATAAATAGTGGGCCAGCTTAACTTACAAGTATGAATGAATTAAGGGTTTATTTAAAATTCAAATCACAAATCATGAACAATCTAGTTTAAATAGATTCGACAGCCAAAAAATATATGCTGCAGCAGAATGCTTTAAAGTGATTCATTTACAAAATATTAGTAGTGACAAACTTGTTTTATAAAGACCAAATTATGTAACAGTGGAGCAGATAGATTTGCAAATTTCAATTACAAAACACAACAGTAAGCTGATTTACAATGAACCATTAATTAAACATCAGTGATCCAACTCAATTTACAAGTCCAATTACAAAACATCCTCATTTACATATATCTATTTACTAAAACATTACTACAAATGTTTACATAAACACTTCACAAAAAAAAACTATTATTGCAGCAGACCGAGTTACAAAGACCACCATAACAATTTTTAAAAATAATTTCCAGAAACATTCTTTCCCAAGCTGAGGTTCAAACAATGTGCTTTTAGATCTATTGATCTAAATAGAGCAACAAGGAGTACAGAAACATCAACACAACAAGATGGACCTTCTGGCACAAATAAATCTGAAGAACACATAAAACCTACAATAAAAAGTGTTACTACATCAGATTTTGTTTGATCCCCAACGCGTTTTTCTCTCCAGGTTTGTGATTTGTAGATTTAAAACATTTTTTAAATGAAAATATCCATCCTCGGCACATCAATTAACTGCTATGGATGAAATGAAAAATGACCAGTAACCAGAAGCTCAAATTCATCAGTTCTCTCCCTACAATTGTCTCTACACACACCTTCAATCCTTCAGTTCTCAGAGTATCTCTCCACCATGTATTCCTTGCTTTGCAACATCTTTCACGCAGAGCTCTGTGTCAGTACCTGGGAAGGTGTGCTAGAAGCCTGTTTCCTCTGATGTTCAGTCTATCCTTGGTACATATTCTTATCTAATGTTTTACAGGTTTTGTTTGCATTTCCTCCCATTCGTTTATTCTCACAGGCATTGAACAGTTTTGTGTAAGAATACTCCACGATCAATCAATTAACACCCCCCCCCCCCCCCCCAAGTGGTTTATATGGCCATCTTGATGACATATGTCCAAGGGGCTACCTGTGCGTTCAACCTACTTGCAGAAAGACTGTCAAAACATTTCTGTGCTCATTCAGTGGTAGAGTCTGTAGCACTTTGTTTTACATGGACAAGTTTGTCAGCCACATAGACAAGTTTGCTGGCCACATTCACAACCCGCTTAAATGTCTTTATATAATGCATGTTAAAAGGTGCAGGAGCTCTTCTTTTATCTGTCTCTAAAAAAAAGGCCCAATGACCAATGGGTGTGTGTCAATAAACAGTCTTCTGTAAAATATTTGGAAAACAATATAACCTAAAACAAAGTCTTAACCATTTAACGTCGAACTACTTTGATCTACCCCACCAAAAAAAACATCTAACAAGGCCTAACTACCCTAATCTACGCCACTAGATAGTGGCTTCTCTTGCCGTTACATAGCAACGAAATCCCGCAACGAGCGAGATCTGAACTAATAACATACTTCTGTTATATAGGCGTGGGTTTCTAGTATCGCACCATTTAAAAATCTTTCAATATTTATCATTTTTGTGATTTTTTACAGCGTTTTAAATGATGGAATCTTTGCTGCTGTCGCTGAGAGATGACAACGACTTTGATGGGTGTTCGGAAGATTCGGCTAAATTCAATGTGGAAATTGAATGCAGCGGTTTAGAAGACGATTAGACGGCAAGTTGAGTGAGGCTGTGAATAGCGAAATCAACAAATGTTTACAGGAATTAATAGCAAACTTTACTAGGACTGGGCATGGTAGTGTTGATGACAGATTGACATTTGAAGTCTGGTCAACACACAATAACGCTGTAGGTATTTCAGACTTTGCTGAATGTTCTGGAACTAAACACAATTTTAAATGCAGATGCATTTAATTAATATATACAGTACCGGGTACTTCAGTTTATTTATAAATGAACAGTTTTACGAATTGTGCGCAGAGCAAACTAATTTATATACTGAGCAGAGACAACAAATTGTTGGTGGAAGCCATGCTCAACAGAAGAAATATCAAGTTTCTTCTACATCAATTTGATGTTTGACCTAGTTGCACTGCCTGAAACAATCCTATATACTGGTCATCTGATATTTGACAGACAATCTGCTATTGCTGATGTGATGTTAAAAAATAGATTTTTTAAAATTTATGACTGGGAGAAGGCTGTTCCTCAAGTCCAAGTCAGGTTGCAACCCACTCCATAAAGCTCGACAGATGATAATGAAGATAAAAAAACTATTATCCTGAGAGAGAGCTCAGCATTGACAAGGCAAGGATTGGCTTCAGTTTTTTAAACAGTATGACAAGTGGCAAGTAGACTATCTGTTTTGTCAACCAATTGTTGTGCAGAAATGGGTTTCCTGTTGTGAAAAGGAAGGCAGACGAGGCCGCAGCATACCCCTGCCAATCCATTCCTATGACCAACATTTGGGTGGTGTTGAACAAAGCAGATCAACACAGACCATACTACCAACTTGGTAGGACATCTAGGAAATTGTGGTGCTATTGTCTGTGGTTTCTGATGCAGGTGGCAACTATCAGTTCCTCCATCCTGATGAAGTTGTATCGCACATTACAACGCAGAAGTGAGACACCCAGCCATTTGCAGTTCTGCCTTGGAGCTTGAATGGAGTGTCTCATAGAAAGACGGTTGCTAGAAACGCCCTAATCGTCCAAAAGCAACATCAATACGATCTGGCCTGAATACCAGGATGCAAAAAAACATATTTTGTTGGTTCAAAGAACAAGTCAAAGACTGCTGGTGGATATGGTATAGAGACTGTTTTTGGCTGCTCAATTTGCAAAACTCACCTAAGCAGAGGACTGTGTTATTCATCATTACATGAACAATTATAGTTTGTTCTAAATTTGTGATATATGTGTGATTGTATAATTTGTGATTGATGAATAGCACAATATATTTTTTTTCTCTTCATAATAATGATTTTATTATATTTTGCAATTTTATTTTTACACATGAATTGATGCACCTTATACATAATTCTATTATGTATGTTTAATATCAAACATCATCCTTTTAGCAGTAGCAATATTTTTTATAGGAATTGAAGGCAGTATGTTCAAATACAGAGTTACTTCCCATGTCCTGTATTTTTGGGTAACAATTTTCGTAAATAAGGCAGGGCACTGAAGGGGTTATAAAATAACTGGTACAACAAAAGAAAACAGGAACTTCTAGATAAAAAATGACATGAGAAACAACAAAATCCAACAGTAATAAAATTTGAAAATCTTGTAAATAGTTGAATGTGAACATCTGCTGAAGTAGGATATGTTGGACCAAAAAGTGTTAATATTGCAGTCAATCTGTAAACTGTAAACATCCTGCTAGTTGCAGAGCTCTTTTTAGGGTTTGGTCGCAGGATATTGAGAACAAACAAAGAAGAAGAACAACAACAATCTGCACTGAAATTATGGTATTAATCCTATAACACAAAACTATGCAAATGGTACAGAAAGAACAATTATACTAGACAATAAACAGAAAACAGTGCTGACATGAAAACATATGCTTACAAATTTTTCTTGCAATATCCTGAGATAACCACTAACAAGAAACTAATAAGCCAGGTAGACCACTAAATATATGCATCTTGCAAGTAGACATACAAGGTCAAATGACAACTAAACTACAACGTGAGACTAGATGATGGATTTGAAATTGAGAAGTTCCCACTGTAGACTCAAATACTTTATAATCATGAAGCTCAAACCTGGACAAAAAGGTGTTCTGAATGGAGTACATACAAATGGATTAAACTGGAGAGAAATGTGTCCTTGGCAAGATTTACCGGATAGCTGTGATTTGAAATGAGTTTAACCATTTGAACCCGTGACACCCATTTATCGGGCGTGTGTAAATACCCCATTCCCCGAGCCGCCCATCTGCCAATGTGACGGGTGGACCATTATTTGAAGGCATATTTTTGGCTGTACTGATTGGATGTTGGCCATAATATAGCGATGTCTACACAGTACACCCATTTCCAGAAATAACAAATATGGCGTAGCAAATATCAAAGCATTTTGCGATGATTCTGAGCATTTTCATAATGAAAAGGGGTTTAAAAAATTCATGAAATGACCATTCTAAAATGCTAACAACAGAACAGGTCATTGAATATAATTTCAAGGCTGATAAATTAGATTTTGATGAGTGATTATCCTGAAAAGGATCAGTTGTTATTTGAACGAGGAGGGACGGCGTGGGCTAGTGGTTAAGTGACACGGCTCACAATCCGAAGGTGCTGGGTTCGATCCCCATCACAGCACAGGCCATTACCCTGGAGAAGCAAACCCTTAGAAAATGCAGGAGAAATCAGACCCTTACATAAAATGCATCCGACTTGGCCGACAAGTGCAAAATAAAAACCGCAGTGCAACGCACACCGCCTTGGCGAATAGAGAAATAAGGTGAACGCACAAAAACAAACAAAAATTCGAAAGACAACGTGCGTGATTCGGATTACCATTCGTTCATCCATTGATTAGGATCAAGTTAGATCTGTTCCACGTAGGATCAGACTAGTCCAGGGGGATATTCCACATAATGTATCAAGTAAATTTGATGAATATATTCCACACTCTACTGAAGTAGGAACATTGGAGATAATCAGGTCAGTCAATTTGAGAAAGAATAACTAAATTAGAGCTCATAGTTTGCCATAGTAGATAGCTTTACTCTAATTTCTACATTGTCAACATTGTGTTTATTTTCTCAGGAGTATGGGGGAATGGAATTTTACGAACTAGGTAGCCAGGGTTCAAAGAGTTAATGAGTAGAAATGTTCCAAACAAGCAAATAGGCATGTCAGATGACATTACCATAAACACATGAATATACTTTATTAAAATAAGCTCACCTCTCTGGTCATCTTCTCAAGCCGCTGGTCATTTTCTAACAGCAGACGTTCTTCAGGAGTCATTAGGTAGCCTGCCGGAACTTTGTATCCTGGTGGCCTGGTATTAGCACACATCTCACAACCTGGCCGGACTGGTAGGTTGATGTATGTACATTTTGGGCATTCCCATCCAATTTTCTGTGAAACACACCACAATGAAGAAAAATTTGAAATAAAAGTTGCAAATGTCTTAACCCTTTTTAGCTCATTGGCACAGTTTTTGGCCGCTGTAGAACTGCAACAGCCACGCATACGTATCTGACATATAACTGTAAAATCGTTTTCTAAAAACATCATACTAATATATAATCTTTATTATGAATACTTCTTGTCAAATATGGTTTATGTGTCTTGCTCAATTTTCAAGGGGTCACATTTTTCTAGGGTTGTTAACTTTGAGAGCCTGTAACTTTGTTATTTGACGATCTATCGATATGATGTATTTGTGAGTAGAGAAATACATGAATAAAGAATTTGTTGGTGTTATTGTTTTTGTTGTGTGTTATTGTTTTTGTTGGTGTTATTGTTTTTGTTGTGTGTGTGTTAGTTTCAGAGTTACAAGAAGATGAAGGTGACAGTGTTGAAAAACAGCACAAACATTTAGACTCACCCACTTTCAGCGTTCATTTGTAGAAAAAAAATAAATGAAAACGAACTATCAATATTTACTTTCACTTTCAACTATAATCGTAATTATTGTATCTATGTAAACAAACTAAATAGATCTACCTCAGAAAATCCGCTGCAGAAAATTAACTTTCCCATTCTCAATAATGGGTGAATTTTCAAATCAAAGCAAAAAACATAATAAATCGTTTCCAAAAGCCTAAAACAAATGTCAAAATCGCCATTGTTTATATCTAACCGAACAGAGCGGAAGTCAGAACTCTCTGCAATCAAAAGAGTAGTATTGTTCAGACTATTTCTATGTATTAGTTTGATTATATTTGATTACAACGCAAAGTTACTATGAAGGACATCGATAAGTTGAGTTACAGCTGAACTTCGTGGTGCGATTTTCGTGACGTCAGTAGATTTGGTTCAAATCTAGCCACGTAAATATTAAATACCTTTCTGGTGTAAACTAACAGTTGTGTTGATATTATACTTACTTAGTCGCTCCTGAAGTGTAGAGGTTTGCCAGAGAGAACGCCACACTGCTCTATCCGCCGTCTTTTTCCTGGCCTCTTTCCAATCCAGCCCTCTATCACTTAGGGACTGTCATATGTTGTCTTCCCAACGTACTTTGGGACGTCCTGGAGGTCTGCGTTCTTGACTTTTTTAAATCTCCCATGACCGCTTTGGTATCCGATCTTCTTCCATTTTACAGACATGGCCAAACCACTGTAGTTGGGACTGCTCCACTCGTGTCTGCAGGGGTTGAACTTCAAGATTGCTACGTATTGTCTGGTTACGGATCTTGTCCCTGTTCGTCACCTGAACCACCTTTCTTGGGCTGTAGTCATTGCCCATGACTAACATCCATATGTCAGGACAGGCACATAGGTCGAGCGGTATACATCCATCTTTGTTTTCCTGTTTATTGCATGGAAAAGTCTACCTGCTGCTGCCCTTCGTGCAGTTAACTCCTCTTTTATTCCTCCCCTGCTGTCTATTACCACTCCTAGATATTTAAAGTTGCTGACCTGCTCCAGTGCTCGTATTCCCAGGGTTATCTGATGTCTCTTTTCATCTCTGGCGATCACCATGGTTTTTGTTTTGGAGTTGCTGATATGCATTCCTCTCTTCTTCAACTCTTCTTCCCAGACCTGCAAGTTGATCTGGAGATGTGCTTCGGATTTTGTGATCAGGGCCACATCATCTGCAAATGCTAGTTCCGATATGTAACTTGGTCTCCTCTTCCGGTACCCTACTTCATACTTTTTTGTTCGTTCCCTGCAGGCTTTGATGACTTCATCCATGAGGAGTATGAAAAGGTACGGTGATAGAATGTCCCCCTGTCTTACTCCGCTAGTGGTCTTGAACTCTGCTGATTTTTTATTTGATGTCCGCACATAATTTCTGTATGTTTTATAGAAACTCTGTGTGGCAGAGATCATGGGTCCTGGGATGTTCTTCCTTGTCAGGCACTCCCAGAGTTTGTCCAGAGGAACTTTATCAAATGCTTTCTCCAAATCCCAAAAGCAGAGATGCATCTCTTTATCATATTCAAGAGCCTTTTCAATTAGCTGTCTGAGTGTAAAGATAAGGTCTTGAGTACTTCTGTTTGCCCTAAACCCACATTGAGTTTCATCCATATTTGGCTCTGCTAGACCTCTTAATCGCCGTTCTAGAATCCTAGAGTGGACTTTCCGGGAGACACTGAGAAAGGAAATACCTCTGTGATTTTCACATTGTCGATTCACACACTTTTTAAATATTGGTATTATTATTGCAACCTCCCAGTCTCTTGGTATCTTCTTGTGGCCCCAAGCTGCCTTGAAAATCTTCATGAATAGTATCTCTCCTGCCGTTCCCATGTATTTAACCATGTCTTGCTGCTTTACCAATCTTAATTTTCTCCAATGCTGTCTTTAGTTCTTCCATTGTGATATTATCGTTTCCTTCCATGGCTCCCTCTTCTTAAATTGGGACACTTACTTCCAGAGCTTGGTTTTCCTCCACTCCAAGGAGATCTGAGAAATATTCTTTCCATCTGTTCATTACCTCTTCTGGGGCGGTCAACAGCGCACCTTGTTATCTTTAACAAATTTCAGGGGGCATTCCTTTTCCTTCCTCATGTTCATTAAGGTCCTGTAGAACAGTTTCTGGTTTTCTTTCTCCTGCATTATTATCCAGTTTCGCTCCAAATTCTTCCCAGTATTTCTGTTTGACCTTGAGCACAGTCTTCTTTGCTTCGGTTCTAAAATTTACATATTCTTTATATTTCTTTGTTTGTTCTTCTGTATTCCTAGCCTCTAGGTATTGCTTCCATGCCTTTTTCTTTTCTTGTATTATTCTTTTCACTTCTTCTGTCTACCATGGTGTACTCTTTCTCTTCCACCCTTCTTTGATTTGACCGCATGCCTCTACTGCAGCCTCTTTGAGGATGTCTTTGAATTTTACCCAGAGCATTTCCATATCATCTTCAGATTCCTCTATCCTTTCTATTGCTGTTGTTATGAGCCTTTGGTATCTCCTCTTAATATCTGGTTCACGTAGTTTGTAAGCCTTAATTTTATTTTCTCCTTGTGTGTTATGTTTCATGCTTGCTGATGGATGTTGCCTAGCTGGATAGTGTTCTTCAATTTTTCTCTTTATTTTAACTAGGTAGTAGTCGCTTCCTATCTCTGGTCCTCTGAACACTTCTAGCATCCTATACATACTTGAAATCAGTTTTCCTCACTATCGCATAGTCAATTATGGATCTTTCATTTCTTGCTGGCTCGCATCTTGTGTAGGTATGGATACGCTTGTGTGGAAACCTTGTATTGGTAATGACAAGGTTTTGTTCTCTGCAGAATCTTAGTAGTCGTTTTACATTGTCATTTAAGACATCTTCTCCATACCTACCGATCACTCCATCCCATCTAGAATAGCCGTTTCCAACTCTTGCGTTGAAGTCTCCAAGGAGAAGTATTTCATTATGGCAATCGTCAGTGGTTCTTTGAAGGAGTTCATAAAATTCAACTTTTATGTCAGTGCTCTCATCTTCGTTTGATGCATACACAGTGACGATATCCATTTCACTATCCTCCCCTTGTAAACTTAGAACCATCAGTCGTTCTGAAATGAACTTCCATCCTTTAATGTTTGCTTTGTTATTACTATCCACTATACAGCCAACCCCTGCCCTGGCTCGTTCACTCATGGGAACTCCGCTGTAGTATAACATGTTGCCGTCATGGTCCAGAACGCCCTGTCCCTTTTTATTTGTTTCTGTAAGTGCCAGGACTGTCAATTTTGCTCTCTTTATCTCCTCTATTAGTTCATGTTCTTTTCCGTTTATACTTCGTACATTCCATGTTCCGTAAACCGTGGTCCTTATTTCTCACCTGTTCGTCAGCATTGAGATCAGTCATGTTTTCTCTATGTTTTGACTTGTAATTGTTATTTAAGACAAACAGGTGATTAGCCTGTTGTGTTTTTGCATGGTGGAGGGGCTGCCACCTTACAGCCTCCATGCCTGCCGACCCGTTTTTGTCTACGGCTGCTTATTTATTCGCAGCTGACCTCCAAATTAGGAGATCTTTCAGCAATCCGCAACCCTGCTGACGCGCCTGGTAGGAAGTAGGCTCCTCCCCCAGGGCTGATATTATAAAAGAACAGTATTGATACTTTTTGTGTGATTTCGATGGATTTATTGAGAAGCGACGTTCCGTAATAGGTGAATCTAAATGTTTGTGCTTTGATTTTATAACTGTTTTCACTTTCATCTTCTTGCATCTCAGAAACTAAAACACACACAACAAAAACACTAACAAGTTCTTTATTTATGTATGTCTCTACGCACAACACAATCATATTTATTGACCAACAAACAGAAAGGTTACAGGCTCTCAAAGTCAACCACCACGGTAAAACGTGACACGCTCAAAATGATGCAAACGACACTAAAGTCGCATTCAATTTTTAGTGAGGTTCGGTAAAAGTTAACTTCATGCTATTGATATGGCACAATGATCCTATTCTTTGGTCCCCAATACTGTACCTGAAGATACAAATACCCAAAAAATAGGCCAACCTATTCAAGTGGAGATTTTAATTAGAATGTAAAAAATTAATATCACAAATCCCATATGTATGTATATAAAACAGCGAAACCTATAAAACTTATGACGCAGTGGTTCAACAACTTAATGAACTGACCTGAGTCTCTGGGGAAGAACTGGCAGTAGGTGTCTGGAGCTTGTATGGAGATGGTGGTCTTGCTAATATGAATTCCAAGTCATCCTCCCAAAGCTCCAAAGGATTAACAGCACTCTCGGAGGGTGCTAACCTTTGACGACCGCCATGGGTGGCTAAGCTTGAAAGGTTTGGAGCCATTAACATTTCCTGAATGGATTAGAAAGATATAGAGAAACCTAGAAGTGTACTGCATATAAACCTATGCTGTCATTGAAGTCATGGATAAAAGAAATTTCATTGTACTAGGTCTCAGCTTTTTTATTTTAGGTGCTGACCAGCTACACTGCTTATATCTATCATGCAATTGTGAAACTCAATTTAGATATTATTAATGTTTTGGGACATTATCTAAAAGGTAATCTCCCGGCAGACACTGCCATTATGGACAAAGTAATAGAGACTTAATTCTACCAGGTCTCAAATATTTTTTAGGTGGTGCATCAGTTCTCTTCCTCAATATCTTGTCTCTCTTAACCCTTTGAAACAAGACACCCATATATCGCGGTGTGTCATTCTAAGAGCCACCCTTTTGCCGGTGTGACGGGTGGACTATTATTATTTTCAGGTGTATTTTGGCTGTACCTCTTGGATTTTGGTCATAATATAGTGACGTCTACACAGCACATTTCAGGAAAATAGCAAATATGGCGAGGCAAATATCGAAGAATATCTCTCTATGATTTTTATCATTTTTGTGATGAAAAGGAGTTTTGATAATTGAGGAACTGGCCATTCTAAAAGACTAACAACAGAATAAGTCGTTGAATGTATTTCAAGGATTTTGAGGCTGATAAATTGAATTTAGATAGTGATTATTAGGAAAAGGAATCGTTATTTGAACGCCAACATGTGTGTGATTCGGATTACCATTCGCCCAATGATTAGGATCAAGCTAGATCTGTTCCTAGGAGGATCAGACTACAGTCCTGGGAGGTATCGTACATAATGTAACAAGTAAATTTTATGAATTTATTTCACTCTACTGAAGTAGGAACATTAGAGATGATCAGGTCAGACAATTTGAGATAGAATAACTAAATTAGAGCACATAGTTTTATTATAGTAAATAGCTTTACTCTAATTTCTACATTGTCAATATTGTGCATATTTTATCAGGAGCACAGGGGAATGGGATTTGACGGATTGGGTAGCCGGGGTTCAAAGGGTTAATAGTAACTCTAGTGCCAATTTACGGCTAGGTAGACTAGAGTGTGCCAACACCAGATACAAAAATATGAATATATTGTGGTGATAGAAATAAATAAATTAAGAATCTATATTCTTTTATTCTGTGACAAAAATAAACACTGAAATCATAAAATATATCAACAAATTTTCATTTTTCTTTTGATAAAGTTGAATAAAATAAAAATCAAGAATATGTGAAACAAGGCTTAGCATAATTGTTATATGACCTGCAAGCAAGAAGAAGTCTCATATAAAAACAGGTAAAAAAAAATGTAAATTGTCTGAATTTAAGAGTGAATTTAAGTTTCAATAGAAAACATGTTCTTGAAAGGTCAAAATGATTAATGTCTTAATTATTTCAGTGACCGTGACATACTGTTGATTAACTAGGCCTGCTGAGCTGTTTGCTCTTTGCTCTTTCTCAGTCAATGTCGAGTTGAAGAATTTGCAGGTGTTTTGTAGCTAGTATATAGGGTTAATTAATAATGGAAAAAGTAAGAACGGCCGCGCTCCCAACGCACTCCGGTGTTTGTGTCGCTTTCCGATGTTTGGTGATTCCTGTTAGGATTATATTTCACAACTCCTTCACCAGGTGGTATCAAGGACTTTATTCTGTGGAATTGATGTGCTTTCAATTGGTTATCTTGTTTGTTATGCTGCATTTCATGCCTGGCTTAATAGAAACCAGTCCATGATGGAGTTCAACGCTCCGATAAACTGCACACCAGAATTCAGTCCAGGTTACCACTACTCAAGGACCTTTCTGCTCGGACTGAAGCCGCTTCCCTCCTGCTCGCCCCTCCCTCCATGGGAGGTTACACGACAATACCTCTTCCAACCTCATATTCTCAGCATAGCAAGGGTCACGCTGACCAAAAGGTGGACCCAATCAGAAGCCTTGGCGACGGGACATGGAAAAACAGAGAGTTTAACACAGACAGACACGGAAAGCCTCATCTGAAGACAGCGGAGTACTTGGGGAGTCTGTAGGGATTGCGGTCGACACGCTACACATGAACACAGCCTCAGCAGTTGGACATGGTAGTGGTTGATCAACGCAGCTGGCCTTTGACACCTACGTTAATATTATAATTAATGATGGTTGAGATGCAAGCCAATAACTTTTCTCTGTCTGTGGCAAGTTCTAGGCAAAGGAGCAGCACATGTTGCACTGTCTCATATGGATAGGCAGAACTGATATAACTTGGTAATTTGCACTTTCATTCACATTATTATTCTTTGTCCTTTCATCTTTTTAGTGGTGCAATGGTGGTATTTTTTAATACATATTTAGCCTGTAAAACAGTGTATGAACTTCTCTTGACCATTTCAGCACTGACTCAATCTCAACTATAATGTTCACATTTGTGCTGATTTAAAATTGTTTATAAACATTTATAGAGGAATAAATATAGATGGGGAAAGGCCCACCTACGCTTTGTGGATGACATTGTGCTCATCAGCCACACCACCGAGGAGGCCCAACGCTCCATGAACAAACGTACGTACGTGCGTGGAGATGTCGGACTACGGATGAACAAAGAGAAAACGTAAGGTCTCCTAAACCTATACTACATCAAATGCGAGATCAAGTTGGGAAATGAGCCGGTCAAAGATGTCAGCACCTACATAAACTTGGGGCAGAAAATAAATGCCACCCACACCATTGACCAAGAGATTTCCAGACGAAGAGCTGCAGCCTGGTATAGCTTCAATACCATAAAGCCTATACTCCTGCATCTGAAAGACAATATGGCAGGGGCACACCTTTTCAATTCTGCGGTCACACCAGCCATGATCTACAGATGTGAAGTGTGGAATCTATGCAATGCGCATGCAGAGAAACTACGCATTACCCAGCTCACGATGGAAAGAGGTGTCCTCAGGATCTCGGTGAGAGATCGAATCCACAATGCTGAAATCAGAGAACGCACTTTATTTCAAGACATGGCAAATACTACTGGGCTGGCCACGTGGTGCTCATGCCAGATAACAGATTGACCCTCAGAACGATGTTTTGGTGGCCATATAATTGTACACAACCACGCGCACGCCCACCCATACAATGGTGAGATCGTCCGAAATGGTACGACACTGCGAAAGATCGAACTGCATACAGGACATTGTTGACTACCTCGTATTAGACACACCGGTCGGACTAAAGGTGAGGATACTGTATTGTATATACATTTTCCTTACAGTTGGAAACTTTCTTGGTAATGGAAATAATAGTGATATCCATGACTGCAGACAAGGTGACGACATTTGATTCTCTAATACTCCATCTCTCTTGATGTCTATTTGTGGTACCTTTCTTCAGGATGCTGGTAATTTATTAGTGTTAGGAAATATCCATTGGCGTATTTGACCACTAATTATTGAATTGAAAACACGATACACAAGAAGGGTGATGCTATTTACAATTCAGCCCATCCACTGCAGTGATAACTGAGCTGGCATTACCACCCACTTGAAGTCTCTCTTCCTTCTATATTTAGCAGTAAATGTCAAATTCCAACAAAATATATATACAGATAAATAAATAAAATACAGTACAACAAGTTGAAGAATCCATGATAGCTTGTAGAGTCAAGCGCTGGCAACCTGCAAAATGTAAATTTCCGCCCAGTATGACTGATTTCTAAAACATGCGCTACACTTTATGACTTAATTTGCAAAATTTCAGATTTTGACACTACCTACAAAATGCTGACAGATCAAGCATGCCCAGTTGACATTTATCTGTAGAGTTATTTGACACTCGTAAACGTTTAAAGTCTGTGCATTTAGTGCTCGAAAAGTTTGATCTCAAGACCTAAGAAATTATTTATTATTTGAACAGGCCAATGATCAAACATCTGGAATACTCATACCCAATTCAAACTTTGACTGGGACACAGAAGAAATATCTGTGACAATGGAATTCTTCTTCAGTGCTCATCCTGAAAAGGACGCTGTGTCATAGTTTACAGCGAGGCTGCGATATTCGCTCTTTTTTACCCAATAAATTTAATTTCAGCACACCAGCTCATTCACTGCCACATCTTTGGCCCTGGCTATTGAATTAATGGATTAACATTAAAATATATACATATGGCGAGGTGAGTACATTTTTAATTTTTCTTGAATTTTCACCTCTGCATTAATGCCATTTAACACTTCATACTAATATATAATCTTTATTATGAATACTTCATGCCATAGATAATTTAATTATGCACTATAGCAAGTTTAGCTAAATTTATTTAATATTAATTTAATTCATTTTTACTTGTTGCTGTACTTGTTCCAAACTGAAAGACATAAATCAGCAAGATTATCCAGAACTGCTAACAGATATCAATTTTCACAGAGTACAACAAAATACAATATGCACTCTAGGCAAGTTACTTTATCGGCTAAGAAAAGCCTACTGCTGACATGCATTAAAATTAAAATAAGAGGGAAAAAAATGGACAAACAGAAAGTAACTTCATTTACTTGTAATAGTGAACTTCCACTACTTAGAGATTTCTTAGATGTCTGCCTAGTTGGTCCATATGAATTGTGTCCATGGTCAACCTCTCCCATTGCGAGAACTGGGGAAAACTCCAGCACAGGGGAGGGACTATTTGAGCAGTTATTAGACTGTGGTAGAGCCGGCGATAAAGGTGAGGGCCAGCACGATTCAGGGGAATCTGAAATGTTTTTAAAAATGTGAAAATAGACAAAACTATGACATAAGGACATTATTATTGCAAATTGTTATAATATTTGTTATGAATTCAGCTGCATTCAGGCTGTCATCCTTCGGCTGGATGCCATCTGGTGTCTGTGTTTGTTAGTAATGATATGTCAAAGTTGACAATGGCTGCAAACAATAGCTGGACAGACAACATTTTAAAAATTGAAGATGAAATTAACCCTATCTTCCATGGCTTTCTAACCAAAAAATCTAAAAAGTAAAGACTTTGATCAGTGATGCACAACCATAGTCCATAGGGTTTTTTAAGGGGTGGACAAAACTTACCAAATATTATTGAAATATTATATGTGGGCCCTAACAGCAGGCCCCTTTTAAAGTAAGCTTGTTTCCAAGCTTTTGTAGTGGTTAATTATAATTACAATGATGAGGTTTCTCATCTCAAGCACAATCCTCTACAATCATCTTTCACGACATATTTGGAAGGTGACAGTGGTTCTTTTCTTTACATTCTGAGCATCAACCACTGAAGTGGCATGTTGGTATAGGGGTCGTCAAAATAAATAATATTTCAGGTGGGTGACACCTACAAAAAGGTTGCATGCCAATGGCTTAGGTTACGAAGAAAAGTCAAAAGTCTTTGAAAACCTCTGGAATTGAGACATGGGAACAGAAGACGTACAGGTGATGCAGGTCTGTATAGCCAAACTAACACTCAAGATAAAATGGTCTTGTATATGACATAGCTCTGACAAAATAGGAAAGTACCATCCTGTCAAAACGTATGTCTTCTTGTTCTAACACCACAGGTACAAGGTTATCACTTCCCATGTCTTGTGCTTCATTATGTTATTGAATCTCAATCAATCAAAATTGTTTAGCTCCCTGTGGAGCATAGGTTTTAAACAATAACATGGCAAGTCCTCTCGTCCTGTACAACTTGTTCCAGCTCCGTCTATGTCTTCACATCATTTGATCTGTCTCTACTTACTTCGTCTATGTACTGTTAGTCTGCCTTTATTTCTATTACCCTGTGGATTCCAGAATTGCTTGGGACTGCTTTCTAAAGCTATCAGCTGGTTTCCATAACATTTGTCCTATACATCACCAGCATCTTATCCTCACCAATTATTCCACTTTTGTTTGTACAATTTCAATCCTTCTATTCAGCAAATTTTATTACAAAGATGTTCATGAAAGCCTATTTCTGGGGTTCTTGTATGTGTTGTCCATGTTTCAGAGTCACACAACATGAGATTTCACATTGAGTTGAAAATTTTTATTTCTGTGCTGGACTTCCTTTCCTTTTATTTCCCCTTATGTATTAGTTGGCGCCTAACAGGCTGCGATTCTCCTTTGCTCTAGTGTCATTAAGATGAACTTGTACATCGGTTAACCACCCTCCGTAAGTAATTGTTCCAACGCAGCGGAGTATTAATCTGCTCAAGCCTAGCCTGCTAAGCAGGAAATCCTTCTTTGGCTACATCCAGTTCATACCTGAGCTTGGACCTGCATAAAGGCATTTGCCCCTGTAGAAGTACAGGTCGACTAAGAATTATGTATTATTTTTATTTTGAAATCAATTTTTCTTCCCACTTTATCTATAGTGCGGCACACAAATATATTTATCATTCTACATCGTCTAAGATGGAATTACCTGCTTTCCTACATACCACAATGTTCAACTGTCCCGTATCTACTTCTTTGTTGTCCAATAATCTATTTTTCCCCCAATTGTGTCTGTATTCACAGGATACACCGTCAAACCTTTTTTTAAAGTTCACCCACAAGAAATGAGGAATGTCTCTTCATGTATGTAAGGTCTCTTGTTGATTAAGTGGTGAATGTAATACTGACTGGGAAAAAATGTGATAAAAGGCTATTCTCAAGTAAGTTATTAAGTTATACCACACTGCCGGCTGCATCATCCATTAGTACTCGACTATCATTTTTTATTCATGAATGACCAAGCACGGAGACCGTAGAAATATACATTTTTTTAATGTTGAATACATCACATCCATCTACACAGGTTTCTAGCCGATTTATCTTCTTATTACGCAGATTGAAGCCAGATAATTTTGTAAAATGGTGAAATAAGTTGTAAAGTATCTTTATGAGGTAGATCTGTTTATTTAGTTGTAATATATACGTTTGAAGTAGAAACTAACAGTTGTGCTGATATTATAAACAGAGTACTGATACCGTGTTGTGATTTCAATGGATTTATAGAGGAACGATGTTCCCTGCTAGATGAATTCAAATGTTTGTATTTTGTTTTTATAAATTTTCACCATCTTTTTGTATCTCAGAAATGAACAAACACACAACAAAAACAATAACACCAACAAGTTCTTAATTCATTTATGTATCTACACACAACAAAATCATATTTATTGACCAACAAACAGAAAAGTAAAATATAAAGTTTTAAAAAATTATGAAAAATTGGTGTGGCGTGGTAAAGGTTAAAAAAAAATACCTCTTTGTACTGGTGAATGTAAGCCAGACTTATTTTGCTGTTTGTTAGAAGTGGATGTTCCTTCTTCTGAAAAAAAAATATGCAAACATGCAAAGACATAATAATAAGTGAGAATAAAATGTGACGATAAACAGTCAGTTTAAAAGTGTGGATCAATACATTCCTGAGTCCCGAATGAAACAAAGTAACAAAGGTATTCTTTATTCACTTCTTCTGTAATAAAGTAGCAGAGGTAGAGTTAATTATCAGTTTCTGAGAGCTGTTATTATGAATACATGTTCTACTAGGATTTTATTTATTTCTGTCTCTTTCATTCTTTAGTTATATAGTTAATCATGAATCTGCAGGGGACGGTGTGGCCTAGTGGTTAAGTGGCACGGCTCACAATCCGAAGGTGCTGGGTTCAATCCCCATCACATCACCGGCCGTTACCCCGGGGAAGCAAACCCTTAGAAAATGCAGGAGGAAGCAGACCCTTACATAAAATGCATGCCGAAGTCAGATGCACTGGGCTGACAGGTGCAAAATATAAACCACAGTGCAACGCACACCGCCTTGGGGATTAGAGAAATAAGGCGAACGCAACAAAAAACAAATCATGAATCTTTCTCATAGAATACTCAAAACTGATTCTCTGTTCCTCAGAATGATCTTTGGCTGATGATATTCATTATGTCTTGAGGCGTCAGTTGTTTTTTATTGGTCATCTCATTTTCTTCTTCTTTGCTTAATGTCCAGGTAAAACATTGGTGATCAATGTTGGTAATATTTTTATATTAATCAGTTGTTTCTCTATTGTCTTTCCGAATCATTAAGACAGTGGACAATCAGATAAACAGGTTATTAACTGACATTGTTATCTTTCTGTCTGATTTTCGTTCGGTGTTAACAAACTGCTAAAGCATTTTTAGTCTTTCAGCTGGTTTTAGTATAACAAATATAACCATTTTTCTTTCTATCTTTCCCTGTATATTTTACTTGTTCATATTTCTGTTCATCTCCTTTGTCAGTTTCAAGGTAGCAGATCTTATGATTTAAACACTTTCGTATAAAAATGTGCACTGCCATAATGAAATATGAAAAAGAAGCATAACTGTTAACAATGTTGATATTACTTTAATGCAGGACACGAGAATTATAAAGAACCAGGTCACCAAGAAATGCTGTGATGCCTAACATTTCAGGAACCGATGTCTTGCAAAATGTCCCCCATTGTCTATATCCTCCCTCAGTTTTAAGGGAGAGAGAATAAAATATTTTCCCAGGGTAACATCCCTTACCTTTTGCTGATGTTTATGGTCAGACTACCAGTGCCATATTGCACAACAAAGACATTAACAAATAAGGAATAGCAGAAATAGATAAGTATTACTTAGAAAAAATATAACATTTCTACATCTAGAATTCATATTTTCAAAAGCCTTTTGCCCATACTTTCTGGAATGTTGCACAGTTCTATGAGGAACTTGTGATCCAAGAATGTCTAACTCCTACATTTTTTGCCTGACTCCCAGATCCTAAACAACTGTGCCCCCCCCCCCCCCCCCCCCCCCCGCTTTAATGGCCATTTTTTGAGGTGTATTATCTTAATATTGGACGCCAGCACTGCTGCCGGTGACACGTTTCAATAGAGATTCGGGGGGGGGGGGGGGGGGGGGGGGGGGGGGCCCTGCCGTGTTCTGTTTGAGTAGTGGATGTGGCAATCCTGATCCCTGGAGGCTTTTGGGAGGAGAGCCGGATAATCCCCTGCCTTGGGACAGGGGCCGCGAGTAGAGAGTTTGTAAGGAGTACTACGTCTCCTGTGTGTCAGGCCGGTGTTCGTGTCTGTCTTCTGACGTTTAAATACAACACCCCCGACCCCCATTTGTCCTTCTCACAAAATTGAGGATGTGTAGGGAGGAGAGGTTACGTATGGCCTCTGGTGTGGAGAGAGAGAGGGGAGCATCATCATACTGAGAAGAAAGTCCTTGCTGTATGTGTTTCTTGGCTACCTGGAGTGCAGCCAAGTAGAACACTACACAATGCTCTGCTCGTCAGACCGTGTCCATCTTTGACCTTGCCTAGGTTTGCAGGTCTTAGCTTAGATGTGATGGGCAAATATACATCAGATGAATACACAGAAATACTTTCTCAGAACAGTAATCTGGTTATGTTACGGCGCTCAACAAGATGTCGAAGACACATGTCTTCTGCACTCTGGTGGCCTTCAGCACAGAAATAGTGTGGGCTTATTCATAAGACCCCCACTCAGACACAGTATAGTATCCTGGCACGCCATCTCAGACAGGCTCCTTGTGGCACGATTAAAACATAAACATGGTCATCTCACAATAATAGTCGTATTTGCCCCCAGATGAGGCTCAGCCCCAGACAAAGGACGACTTCTACCAGGATCTGGCCAATGCCTCAGCTCCTTAACATGATAAATTCATCCTACTGGGTGATTTCAACGCAGTTTCAGGGTCCCAGCGTGGTGGTTATGAATCGGTCCTGGGCTCGTTCGGAGTAGAAATGCAGACGATAGCACACAGGTTCCTGTCATATTGCGCCACTTTCAGTCTGATAATTACCAGCTCATGGTCCCGCCGCCTAGACATACACCGCCACACATGAATCTCTAACGACAGAAGGACTAGGAGGGAACTCGACCACATCCTTGTGAGATGTCTCAATCGGGTGACTTCCTGCTGTGTCTTTCACTGTGCGGAGGCGCCTGCCAACATTGACCATAGCGTACTTCATCTGCCCCTCCAAAACCTGTGCCGACACCAAGGTACAATATTCAGCTTATCAAGCATTGCTGAGAAATATGCCGATGTCAGGGGAAACCTGGCTGCATCGGGACCCCTTCCAAATGACCCAAAGGCAGCATGGGTAGTCATAAAGAACACCACAAGCGAGGCCGCCAAGCTAATCACTGGCTAAAGGACCTCAAAGCGTTAGCAATGGCTCTCCGATACCTAGTATGACATCATACTCCAGAAGAACTCAGTCCGGCTTTGCAATGACTATGCCAAACGACGGCGGCTGAAAGGCTAATTCCACGAGGCGGCCAGGGAAGACAAGGAACGCTTTCTCAACTAAATTGCTGACGAAGTCGAAGCTGGTCTCAGATCTCATGTCCTCATTAGCGTCTTTCAGATTCCTCCGCCCTAGAGGCAAGCAGAACAAGAAAAAAAAGCATAGAGTTCATCAATAAGTCTGACGGTTCCCTGTGCTTGTCATACGAGGAGATATGGAACAGGTGGAAGGAGCACTACATGTATGCTCTTAACAACCCCCCAGCAACGAGATGTCCCGATCTAATCTCAGAAACACTTGACCGACGTCGAGTTTCTTTGTTCGATCATGTTGTGGAGCTGGACAAGGAAACCCCAACCCACAAGATACTACACAAGTCATTCCTCAGCGCCAAAAGTTTTCCCCCTGCCAGCTGGAGGCGCAGAAGAGGCCGCCCCTGCACAGTATGATTCCAGCTAATATCCACCTCCTGTTCTGCCCTGGACGAGGCCTGGAACCAGCCGACGTAACGTGCCTCAGATGCCTGAGCGAATATTATTATCTTAATAATACATAATTTTGAAGAAAGTAGATACAAATATCATACTCAAATTCTGCGGTTATGAAGATCCTTATAACTTTTAGCACTTATTGTAATTATTACTGTCTGTAACTTAGCTTTTCAAGACATTTGTGACATTTATTGATTTATAAAACTCTTATTTTTTCCTTTTTTTCAAAATAAAACATTGGATATCTGAACAGATGGTATTCCATATCTTCTGTCAGTCCATAACGTTGTAAATTTTGTCCTTTTCTTTATGTGCGAGCATACTGGAATGTAGATGATGTGGTGATCAGTTTAGTTAAGTTCAAGTGCCATCTCCTCAACAACGGTCACCTGAATGGATTTCCAACCTAATGCTGTGATGGCACAATCTGCCAGGCCTTTCCCTGCTAATCTTTTACTGTTATCCGCTCACTTATACCGTTGTCTACCTCTCTCATGTTTGGTCAGCATTTTTCCTTCCAGTAGTTTTCAGTAAAGTGGTGTAACTTTTTGATGTGACCAAAATATCTTTACCTGACTTTGTTAATCAATTCTCTTTGCCTCAGTAACTTCTCCAAAACTTGCTTATTTGTTTTCTTTTCTTTCCATGAGATGCACCCCATGTTTCTATATATCCGCATTTATAAGGCATCAATTCTCTTCTCCGACCATTTGTTTATTATCCATGTTACTACGCCATACAGTAAAGATGAGTATACATAACACCTGATCGCATTCATTTTTAATTTGTGAGTTACTTGTCTGGATGTCAATGCAGGACTCATGCTGGTGATTAGGAAACATTATTTATGTCCATTACAGTCATATACTAAAATAACAATACTAATACCAACTACCAAACTAAGAGAGTCTTTAATTCCTCTTTGCAACCATCTTTTTCCGTTCTGCCTTTTGTTTTATCTTTCATATGAAAACTGTTATAGCAACCAATTACATAGCCCTATCCGGTAAATATCTTGGCTTCAGTGAAGATGGTGGCTGAGAGGTTAGTCTCCTAGTCAAATGGACACAGGTTGGAATCGCAGAAGCGACCTTGGTCTTTCTCTGTCGTGGGTGAAATAAAGTGTTGATCTGCATGCAGTGTACCAACTGCCAGGGAAAACTGTGCCTATATTCCTCAGCCCAGTACATTTCCCAGGGAGGGATCATAGCAATGGGAAAAAGGCTGTAACGATGATCATGCTTATCTTCAAGTATATGTTAAATAAATTAAAATAAATATCCAACTTTCTAAGAAACTAAATAGAAATATTTATAGAGTATTAATGATAGCAAGTGTTTTTTCATTGTGTGTTTAGGAAAGATAATGGCAACATTAATGAACTTATGAATGACTGTCTGTCTACAATTTGTATTATCAGCTTTTTGTAACTATTCACCAAATTATAAGACAAACGAGCTAAGAACTTACGCAGAATCTGATGTCTGACTTCATAGTCTAGCTTCGACAACCCCACTGATCTGGCAGTGACCAAATAAAGGTAGATAGTGTGCCCTGGTCCTCTAACGCCACACTGGGATAGTTTATTCTCATTATCAGGTATCTTCTTTCCTATAATCCATCTCTGCACTTCCTCTGGAAAGTTATACTTCACCATAACCTAAACAGAAAGATAGCAAATCGTTATGAAAATATAAGAATAGTATCAGTTACTTAGGTACTTGTAGGGAGCCGCGTAGCGCAGTGGTTGGCGTGCTGGCTTCGCATCTGAGTGGTCCTGGGTTCATTTCCCAGTTGAGGCGAAAATGTTTTTTCAGACCGCAATGGCTCCCGTGTCGGCCCAGCCTTAAATGGGTACCGGTCCAGTCCAGGAAGTAAAACGGCGAGTGAGAGGAGATGACTACCGCCCTCATATAGCAGAGACTTTGAAATGTGAGATCGCTAACACCTCACACCCCTACGGCAGTAATGCTATGGGTTACTTTACTTTACTTAGGTACTAAGTACTGTCATAGTTAACAGTGGAGTGAAGGATTAATCTCTCAAATTCCAATTAAATGCCCCCAAGGTGTGAGTCTCTCTTGTAGCCTCTGACAAAGTCCAACTACTAGTATTACACTGTCACGCTTGCTTCTACCAACAGGAGAATGGGAGAAAATTAGACAAATGCTTAGAATAAAACATGACTCTACCTGAAAAGGCAGCTCATCTAGAAGGAAAACACTGATTTCAAACCACTTGCTGCTTTACAGATGAAATATTGGTGTATCAGAGGAAACCAAACACAGCCCGGATAAATTACTCAATGACTTGAAAAGCCAGCCCGTACAGAATGAAAATGCTACTCCCAAGCTATTGAGATTTTAAATAAATAAAAAGATATGCAGAAAGCGCATGCGTTTGCTCTAAATGCACAGATGTTACAGCTCAGCTGTAAAATATGGTATAACATTCCCAGTGCTCAAAATAGTGAACAACGAAATCACTACTAAAGCTATATCTTCTTTTCTCATGTGATAAGGGATGTACAGATTTTATTGCACACATCAA
The DNA here is from genome assembly GCA_036924085.1 of Ariolimax columbianus. Taxonomy (NCBI): domain Eukaryota; kingdom Metazoa; phylum Mollusca; class Gastropoda; order Stylommatophora; family Arionidae; genus Ariolimax; species Ariolimax columbianus. Next base: position 47,174,827 of record JAVGWX010000016.1, read on the forward strand.
ATTAAGACAAGTTTTGGGTTAGAGGTTAGACTTTTTTTTTAAGGGCGGCGTGGGCTAGTGGATAAGTGACATGGCTCACAATCCGAAGGTGCTAGGTTCGATCCCCATCACAGCACCGGCCATTACCCCAGGGAAGCAAACCCTTAGAAAATGCAGGAGGAAGCAGACCCTTACATAAAATGCATGCTGAAGTCGGATGCACTGAGCCAACAGGCGCAAAATAAAAACCACAGTGCAACGCACACCGCCTTGGGGAATAGAGAAATAAGGTGAACGCAAAAACAAAAAATTCAAGCCAAAGACATTTTTTTGGCCGTTTGTCTTATTTCTAGATTCCCCAAGGCGGTGTGCGTTGCACTATGTTTTTTTTGCGCCTGTCGGCCCAGTGCGTTCAAATTCAACATGCATGTTATGCAAGAGTCTACTTCCTCCTGCATTTTCTAAGGATTTGCTTCCCCGGGGCAACAGCAGGTGCTGTGATTGGGGAGCAAGCCCAGCACCTTCGAGTTGTGAGCCATGTCACTTAACCACTAGCCTACGCCTTCCCCAAGTTAGGCCTATTATGTCCGGAAGTGAAAGGCGTATTTTTGTATTTTATAGCAAGTGTGAAAGAAATTTGGATACAAAAGATGTAATATCATTTATATGAATTTTTTAAAATGGAGATCAGTATGGAAATATTTTTGTTACTTGAAGCGAAGGCAAGTCTCAAAGCAGACACTGTTGTCAGGGATTTTTCTACTTCTTTGGCGGTTGTCCTGAAAAGGATGTTTGTAACATTGTGTCGTAATTTACAGCAACGCTGTAATATCTGCGCCTTTTGGCAAGACACATCCTATTTCAGTACTGCATTTTTTTTAGTGTCTTCGATCCCTAATCTCTCATGACCACAGTCTGTTTCCAGGGTCGCTACTTGGAGGGGGAAAGGGTCTTGGTCAGTTATGATCACTGGCCCTGATGCAAGCAGCCAGCTATAAGTTGCTGTTGTCAGCTCATTCACTGTTGCATCTTTAAACTCTCCCCCCATGTTTTCAGGGATGAAATGTTAAGACTTTATTTTACCTAGTATTAGCTCTTTCTGAGGTGTGATGACGTTCCCTTTCTAGCAACCTTGTATTCCCTAACAATTTGGATACTCATTTACAGCTGAGTAGACATGAGCGTGCAGTGACAAGAGATCCAATCCATTCTATTTGTCGTGAGAGAAAATCTCTAACCGCCTTTACCATGATGTTTGATATTAGCATGGGGGACTCAGTGGTCTTGAGGTAAGGCGGTGTCCACCTCGAGTGCTGTAGGACACGGGTTCGAATCACCGTGGAGACTGGGATTATTTCACGTGGATATTGTGGTAAAAATTCACCTGATCTTTGGGTAGTGAGATTGGACTCCAGTGTTCAGTGTCGAGCACGTTAAAAATCCCTTGGCAGTTAGAAATAGAAAAGAGTAAGCTTAATGGCCGCTGTCCTATTATAGTTAAAATCTATCCAAATTATTTGTACCTTCGCCAAGGCCTAGTAAGCCGCAGGAAGTTTAAAATGCCTACTACAAATAGCCTTCGATTACCTGGAAAACAGACATTAGCAACATGCATGTTTGAATACCAGGAATTCAAGTATGATATTAGAAAATGAAATGATCAATACCTTTTATTGAAGCAAAATCAGAATATTTATATGAGTGAGTGAGTCAGAGGGAGATTAAACTATGTAAATGTTACCTTTCTCTTCAAGTCTTGTATAGTATCACTTGATTTCACAAGGACATTAATGTAGCATCCATCAGTGACTCTATCTTCCACATGAACCCTGACACTACAAATACAAGATGCAGGAAGATACATTTACACAGATCTGTCATTATCTACCATTAACTCCAGTTCAGTGTCAATGACAAAAGTAACGTAAAGAGGACACAAGCAACCTCATCATGTCAAATAGAAACCACCATTGCAAATCTTCTTCGTTCATCCTGGAAAGGATGTTATGACGCTGTGTCATAGTTTACAATGAGGCTGAGATATCTGCATCTTTCAGCCCGGCACATCTGATTTAAGCTGGCTTTTTTTAGTACCGGGTTTGTCTTCCCACTGTGATCCCTATTCTTTTAGCCAGACTTCATTGGTGCAGCTTGTTTCCAGGACCGCCCCTTGGAGGTGACATAGGGTCTTGGTCTGCTGTGGTTCCCTTACCCCGATACATGCAGCCAGCTATGACTCATTGGCTGCTGTCAGCCCATTCACTGTGCTGCATCTTCGAACCCACCATTGTAAATGATCATAAATATTGTTGTGCAGACTTCTTACAAGAGACCGTACGAGCATTGCACTTGACAAAAACTGATAACACAAACTTCATTTTTCACATTTTACTCACCAATTAAAAATGAATATATACTCACACACACAAATACTTGGGCAGCACACAAAAACTCTGATGCACGAATCCAACCAGGCATCATTCAAAGAGCCAGCCTGGCTTCCCCTCTACGAACACCCTGCATCGAGCCTGGAATCAGCAGATCACTGAAAACCAAGCTACGAATTGAAATAACGTGTGCCATCATCATCCCGCTGAATGGTTCCAAAACCTGACTACTCTGTATTGATGTCGCTATGCTCCATTAATCGCCTGTTCTTCGCTGTAAATGATCCGCCCAACAATGTTTTACCTAGACTGCATAAATGACTTCATCTTCCACCAGGGTTAATTGACATATGTCAGAGTTAGTGGACCTTCTGTGCACTGGCTATGAAGCATGAGGCCGTCCATGCATCTCATTCGTCGAGAAAGACAGAGAGAGAGGTTTGGATTACACTGTGAGTTTTGGACTCCATCTCCTTCGTGAGCGACCACATTTCCGCTGCATGGTACATTGCAGGTAGTACTGTGGAGTTAAAGAGAGATGTGCACAGGCTCTGGTCATGGCTGTTGTAAAGCACAAGCTTTATGGACCAGAAAGCAGTCCCATCCGCACAATGTTGTATTGTCAACTCTTGAGTTCAGGACACCATACTATTTATTCATCAAATTTGTTGGAGAGGGTCATGCTGTCACTATACGCTTCATGATCACAAAGAATCTGAAAAAATCACAATCTTGTTTCCAGCATGTTATTTTGTTTTCTGCAATAACTACCGCACCTGTTCTCTGTGCCTCTATCACAGCTCAGAAGTACTTTGAGAATTTTCAAGTGGTCACTGAGATATGGACTTCCTGTCAACTTTTTAAACCATTCTCCATTATTTTAAACTTTCAGTGCTTATCCATCTTGTTATATGTAGATCCATTCTTAGGTTGGGTTTGTTTTTTATACAGCATCCCAAAACTATGCATTTCCACTTTTTATCGTTTCTGGTATGTTGTCAATCCAATCTTGTTCTCCGTAATAGAAGTGTGCTGCTTGTCATTAAAGTCTATATTTGTGATCCCCCACAGTAGTGAGTGACACACAGATGACGCCAAGCATAGCACAACAGCCTGGAGGTTCAAAGTCCACCTTGATCAGCACGCTCGGGATGTGAGGAAAGCTACTGCAACCCGCTATTTAACACCCTTTTCAGGGTGAACAAATGAGTAGACTTACTCATTGTGGGCATTCAGCATCAATCAATCAATCAGTCCTATATGATTGAGATATAGATAATTGTTATACTCTTTTGTGCAGAGCAACTTTTATGGAATCTGCTTCAACCCTATCCTTCCTGTCAATTTACACCTGATTTGAAGGCCTTTTAAATTTTATGACCTGTTGTGGTACCATACAATCTCTTCTATCAGTTATAATTTTTGCTTTGTTATATCCTTCATTTCTTTAATCTGAGCAGTGCATGAACTGCAGCGGTCAGCAATGCATAGCCAGCGTGTAAGAGCTGCCAAGACCCTTATACGCCTCCATACAGTGATCCTGGATAACAGGCGCAAAATAGAGCAGACTGGCTAACTAAAGGGGATCGAAGAGGGAAAGCTAACTCGCTACTGACAAATGCCTGCTGAAGACCGATGTGTCGAAACAACGAAAGGTGCAAATATCGCAGTCAAGCTATAAACTAGCGACACAACACATTTCATTCTCCGGACTACATCCTGCTACTTGCAAAGCCCTTTTCAGGGCTTGGTAGTGAGAAATTGAGAATAAATGAATAAGAATTTCTTTAATCAGAGTGGATGTCATTGTCTTTAAACTCACCACTATCTGGGGTAGTTGTCTCGCTGCGGCGACTCAATTTCAACCAGTGTTCGTAAAGCGATCTCAGTCCCGCCAGGCGGAGCGATAGCGCGGGCTTGCGGAAAACGCTCGCCTGCCTTTCCCCGTAGTGCCAATTGGGTGCGGTTTGTGGTAGTGGCTCCTCCACCGAGGTGCGCTAGTCTGGTCCGTATCAGGAAACGTGGTCCGTCCGTGGTGATTTATCTAAGGCTTATAGCAGAGCTCGACAGTACGTCTCGCTGGTGGTCCGACTCTCGCAAAGAGCTTGTGACCGGCAAATGGAAAGCAGGAATCGTTGCCTCGAGGCCCTGCGTTCTCCCTACGGAGAAGGGCAGGCCAAATTGTGTCTCTAGTCCCAGTGAAATTCATCGCCGAGGTCGTTGGGATCCGTTCTGCACAGAGCGCTGCCATCCCTCCTCGAGCGAGCCCGGTCGGTCGGTCGTCTGGTGCGTGTGGGAGGCCCCTGTCAGGCGGTCCTAGGTCGACGGAGTGAGGGACGGGTGGAACAACCGTCCGTCCGTCCCGTCAGTCGGTCCCTGCGGCCGTCCCAGTGAGGCTTTTTACACACCCTTCCTCCGCCGACCGGTGTGCGCAGTACGTACGTCTCCGACAGATATCTGGTTGATCCTGCCAGTAGTCATATGCTTGTCTCAAAGATTAAGCCATGCATGCCTAAGTTCACACTGTCTCACGGTGAAACCGCGAATGGCTCATTAAATCAGTCGAGGTTCCTTAGATGACACGATCCTACTTGGATAACTGTGGCAATTCTAGAGCTAATACATGCTTACCAAGCTCCGACCCTCGCGGAAAGAGCGCTTTTATTAGTTCAAAACCAATCGTCGTTTCCCCTCGCGGGGTTGCGGCGTCCCCACTGGTGACTCTGGATAACTTTGTGCTGATCGCATGGCCTCATGTGCCGGCGACGCATCTTTCAAATGTCTGCCCTATCAAATGTCGATGGTACGTGACATGCCTACCATGTTTGTAACGGGTAACGGGGAATCAGGGTTCGATTCCGGAGAGGGAGCATGAGAAACGGCTACCACATCCAAGGAAGGCAGCAGGCGCGCAACTTACCCACTCCCGGCACGGGGAGGTAGTGACGAAAAATAACAATACGGGACTCTTTCGAGGCCCCGTAATTGGAATGAGTACACTTTAAACCCTTTAACGAGGATCTATTGGAGGGCAAGTCTGGTGCCAGCAGCCGCGGTAATTCCAGCTCCAATAGCGTATATTAAAGTTGTTGCAGTTAAAAAGCTCGTAGTTGGATCTCAGGCGCAGGCGGGCGGTCCGGCTCGCGCCGGTTCACTGCCCGTTGTCTCCTGCCCTACCGTCTGCCGGCTCTCTCCCACGGGTGCTCTTCGCTGAGCGTCCTGGGTGGCCGGCGCGTTTACTTTGAAAAAATTAGAGTGTTCAAAGCAGGCCTCGGCTGCCTGAATAATGGTGCATGGAATAATGGAATAGGACCTCGGTTCTATTTTGTTGGTTTTCGGAACTGGAGGTAATGATTAACAGGGACAAACGGGGGCATTCGTATTGCGGCGTTAGAGGTGAAATTCTTGGATCGCCGCAAGACGAGCTACTGCGAAAGCATTTGTCAAGAATGTTTTCATTAATCAAGAACGAAAGTCAGAGGCGCGAAGACGATCAGATACCGTCGTAGTTCTGACCATAAACGATGCCGACTAGCGATCCGCAGGAGTTGCTTCGATGACTCTGCGGGCAGCTTCCGGGAAACCAAAGTGTTTGGGTTCCGGGGGAAGTATGGTTGCAAAGCTGAAACTTAAAGGAATTGACGGAAGGGCACCACCAGGAGTGGAGCCTGCGGCTTAATTTGACTCAACACGGCCAACACTGAAATGACTGACATGCCGAGACCACTTTTTTGGGGTCTAATATGAAACTGGTGCTGGATTTAGACCCTCAGAAATCTGGGGTTATGCCCTCTGTGGCTCGGTTGGTCTGCATCCAGTGTTTGATAAAGGAATTGACGGAAGAGCACTATCGGGAGTGGAGCCTGAGGCTAAAATTGACTAAACACGCCAATAGTGTAGAATGACTGTCAAAAGAGAGCACCTTCGTGGGGTCTAATAGTGAACATGTGCTGGTATTAGACCCACGGAAAACAGGTCAGTCTCAAAACCCCCAAATGAAAGAGCGCCTGCTACGGTAATCTGGTCTTCACCCTGCATAAATCGCAGGCTCCAGAAACTGGGCCATTGACAAACTAATAGCCCTCTATTGATACGGTCTGGCTAATATTGAACGGGTGCTGGAAATAAACCCTCCGAAGACAGGTCAGCTTTACCCTACAAATGACAATGCTCTGCTACGGTAATCCTGCTAAGCCCGAGAGGAGCCGCAGACATTTTGGTTCACGTACTAGGCGGATAAGCCAACGGTTCGAGGTGAGGGATTACGGCCGAACGCCTCTAAGCCAAAAATCCCGCCTAAAAGCAGCCCAGCACAAATGCAAAGGGAGGCTTCGACATGGTGGGGACCTCGGGGTCACGCTCCAGCCCCGCCCGGTCAAGCCGCAGAATGAGGTCTCTGCCGTCCGCTGATAAAAGCGGGCGGGAAGCTGCTCGATATTCACCCCATACGGCGATGAGGAATGAAATCATTTGTAGAAGACTTAGTTCTCGGTCGGGTACCCTAAGCAGTAGATCAGCTACCTCACTGCGAACTGCTGAGACTCAATCCTTGACCATGTCCGCTCCCTAGGCGGAATACATCTCCGTGCAAGACTAGGCTTGTCACCTGGTCAAATGCACTATTTCGAGAGGAATCACAGGTTGCTGACATTTGGTTCACGTGCTTGGCTGATAAGCTACCATCTGAGGGAGTACGGCCGAACGCCTCTAAGCCAGAATCCCGCCCAAAATCTCAGCACCGCTGAGATGGTAGGCTACGACATGGCTGAGGCTTGTGTCCCGGCTCGATCGAGCCGCAGGAATGCACCTGGAAAAATGCACTCCTTCCTCGCTCTTTGCATCTGTCTGCTATCAGTCATTCCAATGGACGCAGAAGAGATGCAGTCCAGCGGACACTGCACCTCCTGTCCTATTGTGGCAAGCTCCCGGGTGGCGGGGAATGCTAGGCGTACCATCACTGCAGATGAGCCGAGAAAATAGAGCGAGCAAAAAGATACCTCACTCATATGCATATGCTACGTTTCTGGCAGGACGTGACGATCCTGGGAAAAAGTCACACTGGACTGCCTCTCTTCCGGGATAGTACAAACTAGTACATAGTCCATCATATCATTTCCAAAAGCTATAGACACGAGTAGGGAAGACTCGATAGTCCTGCAAGACAACTTCCCAAGAGAGACAACTCTGACCAAAAACAACTGCTGCCTTGCAGTTAGGCTGGGGACAGCCAAAGGCTAAGGAGGGCAACCCTACAGAAACGCCTGTTGAAATCGGATGCACTGAGCCACTGGCTAACAAATTAAATCAGTGCAACGTAAATATCGCTGTAAACAGCGTACGCAGAAGAAGAAGAAGAAACTCACCACTCATAATATTTGTGAATTACAATACTATAAGCTATGGTGTTGATGTGAAGCACACAATTTGCATGAAGTAAATGAAAAAAAATGATATACATCTAAACAAGAAATTAACCAACAATCAATTCTATAAAACAGACCTACCTGAATTCTTGCTCTTTATTACGCTGTTCCTGCTCTTCCTTTTTAATGTTGATGTCAAGCTTCAGCTTCATTTGTGACAGCTGAGCAACCAAACTGGCTGCTTCTCTTGCATCACCAGCATGGATAGCCGATGATAATTTCTCTCCAAGCTTATACAATGTATCTGACATTATTGGCACAGTTTTCAAATATATGAAAGCGATTTCCTGTCATTTGATCAAATCATCTATATCATACTGCTTGACAGCCTACATCTCTTATTGTCCATTCACAACATCCATTTGATATTTTCTAAAATGTATACAATTTCTTTAAATGTGTGCAATCTGTTTTACTTTATTATATGAAATTTTTAACGCTGAAAAACAGAACAAGAATTCATTTCAAGATTAAAAATACAGATAAATTTCTGACCATTATAAGATATCTTATAAGTTAACTGGAAATGGATATGTGCAAATTTCATGTCACTAGAGCTCACAGTTCGAGAGTTTCTACAAGACGGACAAACAGATACATGTATTTTTTTGTTCTATAGTTAAGATAAATGTATTAAGATTGTTTTTAATCATCAATTATAGTTTTCACCCATTGCCATGTTGTCAAAAAAATGTAAAGTTCTGCATGATATCAGTTGCAAGTACAACAGTACTTAGTCACTCTCCTTCTGCCCTGACGTGTAGATATTTGCCAGAAAGATTGCCAGACTGTTCTATTCACTATCTTTCCCCTGGCCATGCTCCAGTTCAGTCTTGGTCTCTCAGGGACTGTCGAATGTTGTCTTCCCAAAGTACTTTAGGGTGCCCTGGGAATCTGATTACCCGGCTCTTGGTATCCCATGACTAACATGGTGTCCTGTCCTCTCTTATTCTACAGAAATGGCCAAACCACTGCAGTTGAGACTGCTCCATTGGGACCTGCAAGAGCTGGGCTTCAAGATCTTGATTCATTGTCTCGTTATGGATCCTGGCCCGTGGACCACCTTTCTTAAGTACCTCTTTTCAGAGGACTATAGCTAGCTCTTTTGGATTGTGGTCAATGCCCATGGCTCTCATCTGTATGTCAGGACAGGTATGTATGTGGACTGGTATACATCAATCTTTTAAAAAAAATGGTTATTAGAAGAGTGTCTTTCGTGCTGCTGACCCTTCTTTGAAACTTCCCTTATGGTATATTACCCCTACAAGATACTTGAATTGACTGACCTGTTCCAGTGCTGTTTTCCCAGGGATATCTTATGTTTCTTTTCCTCTCTCGTGACCACCATGGTTTTTATTTTGGAGCTGCTGATGAACATTCCTCTCCTCTCCAACTCTTCTTTCCAGACTTGCAATTTCGTCTGGAGATATGACTCCAACTTGGTGCAGGACCATATCATCTGCAAATGTCAGTTGCGTTATATATGTTGCTTTCATCTTCCAGTACCCCACTGTGTACTTCTTTGTCCTTTTTTTTGCGGACTTTGAAGTCCTCAGCCACGAGGAGCATGAAAAGATATGGTGGTAGGATGTCACCCTGTCTAACTCTGCTAGTGGTCCTGAACTCAACTTTTGATTTGATGGAAGTTTTATGGAAACTGTATGGAACAGAACAGGGATTCAGGGATATTTTTCCTTGCTAAGCACTCCCAAAGCTTGTCCCAAAGAAGTTTATTAATGTCTTCTCCAGATAAATAAAAACAGAGGTGCATCTCATCATCACACTCAAGAGCTTTTACACTCAATTGTCAGAGTGTGAAGATAAGGTCTTGAGAACCTGTTCCCCTTGGAATTAAACTGGGCCTTGTCCATATTTGGCTCTGCTTGTGTTCGGGCAGTCTAGAGCAGATGCAATGGCAAAAAATTATGAACAGCAGGATCTTCCATACTATCTGTATCCGTTTTGCAAAAAATACATATCATGATAGTGTTGGCCACATGCGTACCCACACACTCTGGAATGATGTGACAAGTATGATTCGGCCGTCTTCATCGATGGACAATGATTATGTAGTCTCTAAATCTCCACTCTTGGATTCTAGGGTAGACTTTTCCAAGGATACTAAGTAGGGAAATACCTATATAGTTTTCCCATTGCCAATTGTCTTCTCCCCCCTTTTTTTTTATATACTGATATTATTATGGCAATCTTCCAATATCTTGGTATAGCCTATTAGCTGGTTAGTTTTAACTACAGTCTACAGTGCATGAGGCCACAGGGTAAAACATTCAATTTGATTGATGTGGAAATCAGTCTTAATAATTACATTTAGTTTTGTATTGAATGGTACATCAAATATGGTTGGGTATATGGTCTCAAATGAAAGATGTATTACCTTTTTGTGTACAACTCAAATGCATGTGTTATTCTCTTAGACTGCATTCTATGTGCAGTATTCAAGCTACCATAAAATATGGATATTTTGCCTGTCAGAAACATGAAATTGATTTTGCAATTGTGAATTAAGATGGGAAGCATACAAAGATTTATTTAGCATTATGAATAAACTTTACTTTTTTTTACTATGAATAAAGTTATAACATTAAGTATCTAAGTGATTAACATTCAGAATGTTACACATTTGTGCAGAACTGAGCACTGTACTACGACCGATCCAGAAAATCAAACTAAAAAAACTATCAAAGAAAGACATAGACCCTATACTAATATTAGAGGAAGCTTTTACTATTAAGCCAAATTGCATGAAGACTTACATATTGGCCTTTGCTTCAATTTCGAAATGATGAAATCTATCAAATAGGCAAAATTATAGTTATACGATGCCTATGGCATGATAATCTGATATGATGTACCTGTTGTTTTTTAATCATGATTTTATTGATTACAATGATTTATTGATGGTAATTGGAGAATTCAAATTGCAGGATGCTGTCTGTAGTCGGTGTTAATGTTATGGACCCAGTCATGTTTGTAGTGGTATCAGCACATGTTTCTTAATACTACTAGATAATAAGTCTGCCGGGGTCTTTGTATCTGACAAGGACAAGAAAAACACCACTGCCCCATAGAGAGCATGTCGTAAGAAGCAACTTAACTGTCTGACATGGTATAACACCAGCCACGGTTAGGTGGTTTGTTTTGAGAAAAATAGATGGCACCTAACAGGCTGTGGGTCTACTTTGCTCTAGTATTGGAGTCTATTAAGATGAACTTGAATGTTGGTTAACCACCCTCCGTCCATAAACGCTCGTCCCAACGCAGGAGAGTATTAACTATTAAGCTGCTCGAGCCTAGCCCGCTAAGCAGGAAATACTTCTCCCGGCTACATCCAGCACATACCAGAGCTGGAACCCGCACAGGGGCATCTACCTCTGAAGAAGTACAGGTCGACTAAAAACTAAGTAGATCTAGATTTTTTTTCTGTTGAAATTCAATTAATTCAAGCTTAGCTTTGTCATTTTTGATTTTACAATGGCATTATCATCTGACATCGGGAATGGAATTGGAAGAAACTGGTTTTATAATAGTTTATTATAACCTTATTTATGGCTTATCTTATACTTATTACTATTATTAGGTCTACTATTAATTAAGTACTATTAAATAATAATACACTTCACGTCATTCACGATCACTTGACTTACACTACTTATAGCGTAAGTTACACTACATAAAATTAAAAATACTACTAGGGACTAGTACTATCTAATGATAATAATAATAATAGTACTAGTAGTTAAGTTTGAGTTTGTTGACTACAGTCTACACCACACTTCACTACATGATCGTACATGTACTGTTGTACAACAGACTCCTAAGTGCCGTTAAGTTACTAATCTACATAAGATTCTGTGTCGGTAACAACACAACAGCAACCTACAATCACAATTGTAATCATGATCAAAGAACAACATCAATCTTTGCGACCAACGATTTAGAACGAAGACAACGGAACGCCATTACTGTTAGTGTTAGTGTTACCGTGAACGTGCTTATTACGCAGGCAGGCTACTAGACTAAGAGCGGAAATTCCAGAATTACAAATACACGAATTCACAATCACAAATTTTCCACCTAGACCTCATAAAACAGATTTATAATTATAACTTCTGGATCTAACATGCCTGAGACATCAATGTGTACATCTTTAATCGCCATGAGCAATAGACATATCAGTAACAAAGTGAATAGTTTGTTTGATAAGTCGTATCAAATGAAATAGCTGTGGGTGAGAGGAGGAGAAATATTTGATCCCGGAAGCAATTAAAAACGGTAGTTTTGACCTTTAACCTTTCTCTCTCTGTTGGTCAAAGTATAAACATGGCTTCTTCAATAACAATACCAAGGCGGATTCCTCTGCTTTTGATTACTGATAATGTCCTGCTACCTGGATCCTCCATGCGGATTCCTGTTCGCAGTCTTAAAAAGTGAATTATATAGTTCATTTTGCAATAATTTTCTCATATTATTGTTTATTTCATTAGTACAAAATTTCGTTATTAATATAGTTGTCGATGTTTTTTTAATTGTTCATCTAGACTACTATGAATTTTAAGTTTTAGTTTCGTGTCATTCACTTTCGCAAGATTCTGGAACTTTCCAGACAATAAGAAATTGTAGGGTTTTCCGCCGAAGACAGATGTGTCGGACCCAAAGGTGAAAATATCGCAGTCAAGCTGTAAACTAGCGACAACACATTCCTGACTACGTCTACATCATGCTACTTGACTTGCGAAGCCCTAGAACTAGAAGGCAAAAAAGGGCCTAGTGTTCAGGGCTTGGTAGCGGGAGATTGAGAACGAACAAAGAAGAAGAAGCACAGTTTCTAGCGAGGAATTTGGACAACAGACTCAACCTGTTGAAGTATTGATCTTTCTATAAACTGCAACATATTGTACATAACATGCAAGGCATCACATTCACAATATTGACTATTGCTTTGTCAATCGTGATTGTGACACTGACACATCTTTAGCCTTTCGCCTTCATTCCCTTTTCACTGTTTTGTTAATATCTGGAAAACCCTAAATTAGCACATATGATTTGGGAAACTTTGATCAAACATTGTGCTGTCAAAATCGTGAGAACTGTATTGGGAAATGGTTTGGAGGGAAAATGTGGATCTCTTTCAATTTGATGAATCAATTGATATGGCATCATGTTCCCAGTTGTTTATGTTTGCAATGTATGTTCACTAAGGTCAGGGATTATTTTAATTATTAATTTTGTTGCTTTCGTCTTATTTCTCTATTCCCCAAGGCAGTGCGCATCGCACTATATTTTTAATGTGTGCCTTTTGGCCCAGTGCATCCGACTTTGGTATGCATTTTATTTAAGGGTCTGCTTCCTCCTGAATTTTCTAAGGATTTGCTTCCACGAGGTAAGGTGCTGTGATTGGGGAGTTAACCCAACATCTTCAGATTGTGAGCCATGTCACTTAACCACAAACCCACACCGTCCCCTGTCAGGGCATATGAGAGGGGGAATACATTGTGACCGGGATCCAAAAGTGAACCCGGAGCTAAAGTGTTAAATGTAACCTATGTTACATGTTATTGCATTATTATTACTGCTACTACTGATTAGCATCCTGACAGTCTTGAGACACAATTGACTTCAGTGCTAGAGAGGCCTTTGTCAGATGTTGCCCTTGCTTCTGTAGCACATGTTTAGAGTCTGCACTTTGTTGCAGTTTGACATCTCCTGCCTGCAGGCCAATACACAAAGTCTAGTCTGTCTTTGGTAAGTTCCTCTCAGTTAGAGATGTTCATGTTTATTGATTTCAAATCACGCTTGCAAACGTCTTTGTAGCGGAGTAAGGATTTACCTTTGTTGTGGTTGCCTACAGTCAACTCTCCTTATAGGATATCTTTTGGCATTCACCCATTCTCCAATCTGCACATGTGACTCAGCAACCTTAAACGGTACTGATAGAGGATTGTAACTGAACTGGCAATCCACGCACGGCCCAACACCTCGTTGTTTGTCAGTCCATGTAATTCCAAGCATGCACCTCAAGCCGTGTATATTCTTCTTCATCATTCATTCTTTAACTCCTGCTACCAAGCCCTAAAAAGGGCTTTGCAAATAGCAGAATGTAGTCCAGAGAACGAAATGCGTTATGTCGTAGTTTATAGCTCAACTGCGATATTTGCACCTTTCGGTCCGGCACATCTGACTTCAGCAGGCATTTTTCGGTACCGGGTTAGCCTTGTCTCTTCGATCCCCTCTACTTAGCCAGTCTGCTCTATTGCAGCTTGTTATCCAGGTACACCGCATGGAGGTGTATAAGGGTCTTGGCAGTTCTTACACGCTGGCTATGCATCACTGACCACTGCAACTCATGCGCTGCTCAGATTAAAGAAATGAGGAAAATAACAAAGCAAAAATTAAAATTATGACTGATAGAAGAGATTGTATGGTACCACAACATTTCATAAAATTTAAAAGGCCTTCAAATCATCAGGTGTAAATTGACGGGAAGGATAGGGTTGAAGCAGATTCCATGATGTTGAATTTCTTTGTTTCAGATCTTATCCCTTCTCAAAATTTTTAGTGCATGTCATGCCATTGCTCTCTGAGCTTCTGTTCTCTGTGTTATTCCACTTTCTGATATGTTCTAGTTTATCTATGTCTTAATTTACTACTTTTCTTAAGCATTTCTTATATATGAATGAGTGAAATATGGTTTTATACTTTCATAATAAAAATTACAGAACAATAAGCCTCATCAGCCACCCTAGCAAGGTCATGCTTAGATTAATCTTCGACCGATTGAAACTCCAAGCAGAGAAAATCATTGCTGAGGAGCAAGCAGGGTTCAGACAGGGAAGAAGCACTACAGAACAGATATTTAATTTAAGGCTGCTAAGCGAGAAATATCTAGAACAGCAGCAAAAACTGTATCATGTGTTTGTGGATTTTAAGAAGGTGTTTGTTAGGGTATGGCATAAAGCGCTATGGGCAACCATGAGGATGTATAAAATCAACAGAAATATTATAAAGGTCTTTGGACACTTGTATGACAAGGCGTCCAGTGCAGTTCTTGTGAAGGAGAGGCGAGGGAACTGGTTTTGCACATCAGTTGGTCTGTGACAGGGTTGTAAACTCTCTCCAACTCTTTTCAATATATTCCTTGAGGGAATTATGAGTGAGGCATTTGGAGGTCACGTTGGTACTGTCAAGATAGGGGGCCAAGCGATTACCAATCTTCGTTTTACAGATGACATTGGCAGGTTCAGAAGCAGAACTCCAGGAATAGGTTAGAAAGCTTGATGAAACAGCTCTTGACTATGGTGTGGAGATAAACGCTGGAAAGACAAAATTAATGACAAACAATGCTGAGGGCTTCAACAGCAGGATAAAAGCTAATGGCCAGTAACTCGAAGTGGTCGACCGTTTTAAATATCTGGGTTTGATTGTCAGTGATGAAGGATCAAAATGTGAGGTGTTGGCCAGAATAGCACAGACAATGGTGTCGCTTGCACGGCTTAACAAAATCTGGCAAGATAAACGGTTAGCACTATGCAAAAAAATCAGATGTGTACATTGATCCTGTTAATATTCCTCTATGCTTGTGAGACATGGTCAGTTACAGCTGACCTTAAGTGAAGGATACAGGCCTAGGAGATAAGATGTTTTCGAAGACCTTTAAACGTCACGTACAAAGATCGAGTTACAAATGAGGAAATATGGTATTGAATTACAACAGCAATAGGGCCTTTTGAAGACCTCTTGGCAACTGTCAAAAGAAGGAAACTCATTTGGTATGGTCACATATCGAGATCAAATGGTCTTGCAAATACGATCCTGCACGGAAAGGTGCAAGGCAAACGATGAAGAGGCCGTCCCAAAAAGAGGTGGGAGGACAACATAAAAGAATGGACCAATCTCCGACCAGAAGAGGCACAGGCAGCGGCCGCTGACAGAGAAGGGTGGCGTGAGGTTGGGATGATGTCTTCATGTATGCCCCAACGACCTCACTGGTTACAGGATGACCTGACCTGAATAAATATTATGCTTTCATAAATACATTTTTAATGCTATTTCAGTATGAACATGATAAAAAGTAGACTTCTGGGGAGAAATACTCTGAGCAGTACGATTATTGGAGTCATTCCAAAAAGCAATGGATCTGATGACGGGGTTAGTGTCAAACTTTTCTGTAATTTGCTATTTTTCAATTTATTGTTACCTATTGATGAAAGTGCTTACTTTTTGTGTTTTTGGTGCCATGTCAGATATCATGTATCCAATGTTCAGCCACATGGATTGCAGTGTCATTCACCCACAATATGTCATCCATATTGCATATTTCCAGAAGGTTTGGGCAGATCATCAGATGATGTGATCTTGTGTTGCTTGACAGTCGCAAGTCTCATTATCCCTGTATTCCCATCATATGTTCTTCCTGCATTGTGATAACCAGTCTTGAGGGGATGGCGTGGGCTAGTGGTTAAATGACACGGCTCACAATCCGAAGGTGCTGGGTTCGATCCCCATCACATCACCGGCCGTTACCCCGGGGAAACAAACCCTTAGAAAATGCAGGAGGAAGCAGACCCTTTCATAAAAATGCATGCTGAAGTCAGATGCACTAGGCCAACAGGCGCAAAATAAAAAACCACAGTGTAACGCACATCGCCTTGAGGAATAGAGAAATAAGGTGAACGCAAAAACAAACAAAAAATTACCAGTTTATTTAGTAACTTCCATGTTATGTAAGGGTATTCCGATCTTAAGTTCTTCCTGCATTGTGGTAACCAGTTCAGGGTCTATTTAGTGACTTCCACGTTATGTAAGGGTATTCCGATCTTAAGTTCTTCCTGCATTGTGGTAACCAGTTCAGGGTCTATTTAGTGACCTCCACGTTATGTAAGGCAAAGTGGTGTCCAGGCGCAGGATCTTCAGGAGCTTGATCCAGGGGACTAGCATCAGTTCATTTCATTTTTCGTTGCAGCATTTTCTGGGACTAGTCTGTAGGAGTTATGTTAACTGTAAAAAGCTTAATCTAGATTTCAATCTTGTGCACTGCACCTGATGTCCAAAAATAGTGGAACTTGAGTCATTTACCTTTTTCTTTCTTTTGATTTCATTTGCGGCACTTCTTTGTGTCTTAGGTGGTGCTACGCCGATTATGGGGTATGTTTTATAAGTTGGAGTTTATTTTAGGCACCCTGTTACTATCTGGTAGGTTGACATGGGCAGAGTTCTTCCAAACTGGCCCAGTGTGCTCAGCTATGGAAAAACACACAGTGAATACTAATTTTCACAGAACATCTATCTGTGCTGCCCGTGTTGTGCCAGTCAATTTTCTGACAAAAGGTAAACTATTACTGCATCGAAAGTAACAGTTTCTATTTCTTCATAGGCGTTTTTCCTGAAAAGAAATTTGTGACGTGTCAGAATTGACATCGAAACTCTGTCAAAGACGGATGTGTTGGACCGAAAGGTGCAAATATCGCAGCCAAGATGTAAACTAGTGACACAATGCATTCTGTTCTCTGGACTACATCCTACTACTTGCAAAGCCCTGTTCAGGACTTGGTAGCGGAAGATTGAGAATGAACGCAGACGAAGAAGAAGAACAGCAAAAGTGTGATATCTCGGCCTTTCAGCCCGACACATCCAATTTCAGCAAGATATTTTTAGGACCAGGCTTGCTTTCCTTCTTCAATCCCTAATCTCTTAACCAGACTGCTTGGTTGCAGTCTGTTTCCAGGACCACATATGGAGGTAGATTAGGGTCTTGGTCAGTTGTGGATCACTGACCCTGATGCAAGCAGCCAGCTATGAGTTGTTGGCTGCTGTGAGCTCATTCACTGCTGTTTCTTCAGCCCCATATGATTTTAAGAAGTAAAATGAAAATTTGTAACAGTTTTTTTATATGTATGGCATCTTTATAATGTTATAATATGTTCTATGTATATTTAGTTGTTGTGACTATGACATCATCTCTACCTTTAGGATGAGGACCTTTCAAGCTTACATCCTATTGGAACAGCAGCAGTTGTGGTTCAAATAACTGGCACCAATTGGCCAAGGCCTGCATACACTCTGCTTGTAACTGGGTTATGTCGCTTTCAGGTAGAGAGCCTGCTTCAGGAGACACCTTATCCAATTGCAACTGTTAAACAGTTGGATAAACTGTCAGAAGATGATAATGGTAAGCATGTAGAGCAGTATCTTGAATTGTATAACTGTTTCATCCCTTGTGCAAGGGCAATAAAGAGACGATTGTCCATACTGATGCAGAAACTGAATAGTATGCAAAATGTGTGGCACAATAATAACAAAGAATTAACATTGAAGATCCTCAGAACATGCGTATTCCCGGTGGCAATGTACAGATGCAAGACATGGACCATCACACAAATATTAAGAAAGAAGATCAGGGCTTTCAAGACAAAATTCTACAGGAGAATCCTCAAAATACCTTGGGTAAAGAAAATAACAAATAAAGCCATCCTGCAAGATCTGAGTGTCAAAGAGGACTGGCTTATAAACCACGTTATCTCTCAGAAACTGAGGTTTTTTTGGCCACATCAAATGCCACAATGGACTGGAAAAGGCAGTTCTAGAGGCCATTGTTCCATGAAGACAAGGCAGAGACTGACCAAGACGTAGATAGACACAAGACATCCTAAACATGAACATGGAGCTGGCGAGTAGGCTGACAGCTGATTGAGATCCCTATTGAAGGACTGTGATGAGCGCGACGTTCTGCCAAGGACTGCTACATGATACTGATGATGTTTCATCCCCTTATATGACAAGAAGAAAGTTTGTTAACGCTAGTGAACTGTTTTAATAGCATATGTATTTGTTTATCAATTTCTTCCAAATATTCTGTTCAATTTATCAATTCATTTATATTTATAGAATCATCCTCATTCAGTTGTACCAACATATAGGGCATATTATATTGGTAATCTGTTTTCATTCTAACCAGATGATAAAATAAATGTGCAGTTTGTTTTGGGCATTCTGATATCAAACACCTGGGAATGTCTTGCGCAAAACAGATCTGACTGGAGAAGCGCAGTCAAATCGGGTGTAGCTGCCGGTGAAGACGACCGTGTTGTGGAAGCCCAGAGCAGGCGCGAGACGCGGAAATCCCGAGCAGCGGGAACACCATCCCCTTCTACAAACCTTGTGTGCCCGATATGTAGCAGATCTTTTCGTGATCGCATTGGTCTGTTCAGCCACATGCGCACCCACACCCAACAGGGAAATCTGTGACAAGGATGATGTCGGCGGTCCTCATCGACAACGATGGACAGCTATTATTATTATATTATTTATAATTTTGCACTTCTTGCGTTTACATGATGAAATATTATGTTGATTCAAGAATACACTAATAGCAATGTTATGCTTTTATGAGTCTTGAGGTCAGTTTGTAACAAACTAAACGGGCATTAACATAAGGGCATATGAATCCATTACCATCACTGCTAGGATTTTATATTTTTTAAGTTTTGTGTTTTGTTGCAGAAGAAATTCAGACCAATGAAGAGCTTGGGTCACTGGCAGAAAACTTCAGAGTACAAGCTGCAAAACTTGTAGATATGCTCGATACATCAATCCCAGTGGTCGCCAAACTCAAAGTAATTCCTTGAAGACATCTCTGTCAAAACAAACCTTTTCACATTCTTCTTGCATTTAAATTAATGTCATCAAGCATCCCAAATGGTCAGTGCATTTAAAAGCTATTGTTCAAGTGTTTCAGCATCAGCTAAATAAATATATGTATGTATGAATTATATCAAAACTATTGTTCAAGTGTTTCAGCATCAGCTAAATATCTATATGTATGAGTTATATAAAAGCTTTTGTTCAAGTGTTTCAGCATCAGCTAAATATCTATATGTATGAGTTATATAAAAGCTTTTGTTCAAGTGTTTCAGCATCAGCTAAATATCTATATGTATGAGTTATATAAAAGCTTTTGTTCAAGTGTTTCAGCATCAGCTAAATATCTATATGTATGAGTTATATAAAAACTATTGTTCAAGTATTTCAGCATCAGCTAAATATCTATATGTATGAGTTATATAAAAGCTTTTGTTCAAGTGTTTCAGCATCAGCTAAATATCTATATGTATGAGTTATATAAAAACTATTGTTCAAGTATTTCAGCATCAGCTAAATATCTATATGTATGAGTTATATAAAAGCTTTTGTTCAAGTGTTTCAGCATCAGCTAAATATCTATATGTATGAATTATATAAAAACTATTGTTCAAGTGTTTCAGTATCAGCTAAACATCTATATGTATGAGTTATATAGTACTAATATTTGTTAGTCTTTGTTGTTTTTTTAAAGACCAGGGAAGTATGATATTGTTGAGTTGTAGTTTTCACTTATTTCAACTACTGATTAATGTATTTCAACTACTAATTAATGTATTTCAACAGAAAATGCTGGACAGTGTCCCAAGTCAGCACTTACCAGATATTTGTTCCACTATAGTAAAGGCTTCTTTCTCAGAGAAAATTCAAGTTTTGGATGCTGTTGACTTGGCAGAGAGGTTCAAGAAGGCTCTACCTTTACTGATGCGCCAGATTGAGGTTATAAATGACACATTTTGTAGTTCTTCTGTTGCATTGTTTTTCGGCATTCAATGCCAAAGTAATGTTCAAGTAAAATAAGGACATTTCAACCCTTTCTGCAAGCAGCTAAGTTTTTTCATATGTACGAGACCCCACACGTCGGATTCCGACCAAAGGAATGCACACATTGTAGAACCAATAAAGCAAACCAATTTTTGCATGAAACTAAAATGTTTATGTTTTTAACAACTTTTCCAGATATCATACTTTCATTTTGCACCCAGGTCTATAAGGATATTTACAATTTTGTCTTCAATTGGTGAAAATCACGACTTTTGTAATTACATCGGATGGCCGTGGGCTATGCAAAATATGCTTGAATAATGGTAGAAATGCGAGTAGTTATGAAAAACAAATCCGACATCGATGTTATTGTGACCAAAAATGTATATATGATAGAGATTCTGATACATATATCAAAGTTGAGACTGTTACTAATGAGCCTGGTGATGGATTGACAGGAGTCAATATTGACATTTTCACATAATCTAGCCGCACTCTCTGTGATCTAGGCATAGAAGCTACCAGCTCTTCTGTTTACAAGCCTGGCAGGCACATACGTGTTAAAGTCATAATTAATTTCAATATAGGCAGGCCTTTTTTTTTACAAGCTATGTATTCATCATTTCATTGCAAGTCAAACTCATGAGGACATGTCTGACATGTTGCAGAAGTCAAGACCGGCTATACTCTGAGTTGTAGGTTCTACACTGGAATCGTACTTCTTCTTCTACGTTTGCTCTTAATCTCCTACTATCAAGTCCTGAGCAAGGCTTTGCAAATAGCAGGATGTAGTCCAGAGAAAGGAATCGCTGTGTTTTTAGTTTACAGCTTGACTGCGATATTTGCACCTTTTGGTCCAACACATCCATCTTTGGCAGCACTGGAATTGTAAATGAGCCATTGTAATAGGACATAAGCTATTAGCATAATGTAGTCATCAATAACACAGCAGATTACCTTATAAAATATCACTGCATTTTTTTTTTTTTTTTTTTTTTTTTTTTTTGCATTCGCCTTCATTTTATCTATTCCCCAAAGCGGTGTGCATTGCACTGTGGTTTTTATTTTGCGCCTCTCGGCCCAGTGCATCCGACTTCAGCATGTACTGCATTTACTTTTATAACTACTTTACTTCTGTAAAAGTGCTGAGAATTTGCTCCAGCGTAAAAACAATATCTGTGTGACCACTCTGCAAACTCGGAAAGGAGTAAAGTTATATTTTTATCAAACTGAATCCATTTTTCTATATAATTAAACTTGTCATTTGAATTTTAAAATGTATTAAGGTATTTCATTATTTTTTTCAAAAATGGTAAATGTATAAAAGAGTTATCTTCCTGTGCGCAGGAGAAGGGGATGTATTTCCTAATTTTCTGCTTCGAGTGTTAAGGGTTAATTCCATAGTACAGATTAATGTGTTAAGATGCAGTTTGTTTAGCGATTGGGTTGTTGTTTCGAATACCAACAATGAGTAGGTTTACTCTTCTGTGTGCCCTGAAAAAGACATTAAGTGACGGGTTGCAGTAGTTTTCCTCACATCCCAAGCGTGCTGACGAAGGAGGACAGGGGTGCTATGCTTAGTTTCATTTGTCTGTCGCTTACTACTACGGGGATCATGTCGATCCTTCACCACATTAGCCAGGCTGCCATAAAAACAGCCGTTTCCAAGGAAGCTTGTCTTGGCTAGTATATTTTCCTGAGACTGACTAACATGTCTGATCAGTATGTTTTGCCTGACCATATGTTAGTCTTCCTCCCCTTAATGAATGGGAGATTTAGTATACTGCTATTATATTAAGGAAAGGTTGAAAGGAGATCTGTAGTGCTAGACTAACTTTTAACAACAACAGCTTGCCTGTGTCTAAATAGATTATTCTACCTACATTTTAGAGTACTACTTAATTAAATATCTTAGATGTGCTAAAATTAAAGAGACACAGTTTGTCAATTGTCAGAAACTATATTTATATTATATGATTGGGATCAAGATGCTGAGCAGCGCATGAGCTGCAGTGGTCAGTGACCCATGGCTGACTGCTAGCGTCAGGGCCAGCGAACCATAGCTGCCAAGACCCTTCTACACCTCCACGCGGTGATCCTGGATAACAGGCTGCAGCAGAGCAGACTGGCTAAGGAGAAGGGATCGAAGAGGGAATGCTAACCCGGTACTCAAAAAATGCTTGCTGAAGTCGGATGTGTTGGATCAAAAGGTGCAAATATCACAGCCAAGGTGTAAACTATGACACAACGCATTCCGTTCTCTGGACTACATTCTGCAACTTACCCTTTCAGGGTTTGGTAGTGGAAGATTGAGAACGAACGAAGAAGAAGAAGAAGATATTATATGATTGCTAGGGATCAAGATGCTGAGCAGTGCAAGAGCTACAGTGGTGAGTGACGCATAGCTGACTGCTAGCGTCAGGACCAGCGAACCAGAGCTGCCAAGACCCATCTATACCGTCACGCAGTGATCCTGGATAACAGGCTGCAACAAAGCAGACTGTCTAAGGAGAAGGGATCGAAGAGGGAAGGCTAACCCTGTCCTAAAAAAATGCCTGCAGAAGTCAGATGTGTCGCACCGAAAGGTGCAAATATTTAAGTCAAGCTGTAATATATTCCGTAATGCATTCCGTTCTCCTGTCAAAATCCTGCTACTTGCAAAGCCCTTTTCAGGGCATGGTAACAGGAGATTGAGAAAGAACTGTAGAAGAAGTATTATTTTTAGTAGTTTACTCAGCTTGGTCTGGATTTTAACTATCATCATATGTTCTCCTTGGAGTTTTGGTTTTTGGATTGACCGTTGGCTTTGCTTTACTAGTAGTTTATATCAATAAATATGGGGACAGCATGGGCTAGTGGTTAAGTGACACGGCTCACAATCCAAAGGTGCTGGATTCTTCTTCTTCTTCGTACGCAGTCAGACAGTAACCATTATTTTTTCGAAAAAAGCGGCAGTCATCCTGAGGCTGTTGACACTGCCATAGAGCTTGTCTTGCAGTTCCACTGGTGATGGCCACATCTGCTCTCTCTGATCCTCGTATGTCGGGCAGTTCTGCAGCAGATGTTCAGCGGTCATTTTACCGGTACCGCACGGGCATTCGCCGGTACCACCTATCTTCAATTTGTTGAATAGGTGGTACCTCAGTCTATTGTGGCCAGTGCGAAGTCTGAAGACAACGACCTACTCTCTTCTGTTCAACTGGTAATAGGCATCGTTTTTGGTGTAACCAGTATGTTCGGTTTCCCATTTGGTCATGTATCTGGCTTTAATAAGCCGTTTTGACTCTTCGTACGTCATACTAGTATCTGTTTGTGGTAGTCTTGCACCTTCTTTTGCCAGTCTGTCTGCCTCCTCGTTGCCTTGGATGTTGCAGTGTGATGGGACCCACTGTACCACTACCAAAGGTGCTGGATTCGATCCCCATCACAGCACCGTCCATTACCCAGAGGAAGCAAACCCTTAGAAAATTCAGGAGGAAGCAGACCCTTACATAAAATCCATGCCGAAGTCGAATGCACTAGACCGACAGGCGCGAAATAAAAACCGTAGTGCAATGCACACCACCTTGGGAAATACAAAAAATGTATATATATATATGTTTTCTAGTTTGCAAAATAATTTTTATATTTATTTTCATAAATCGTATTACATTTTTTCAATTTCTATTGTAAAAAAATGTTGTAATAACTTGTTACAGAACAAAGTATTGTCATTTTGTTTATCATTCAGGGCCTGAAGCTTTTGAAGAAGGCACGAAAGGAAGGCAAAGTTGAGATAGTAACCAGAAAGGAAGTTAGTCGACCGCTAAATATTCGTGGAGTTTTCCGTAAAATGGACACAGACTTGGATGAAGAGGAGAGAGATGACGATGTTGATGATAACAGTGACCTAGAAGCAAAGATCAAGTACGTCTGAAGCACTTCATTATTTTAACAGAAATTTCCCCAGAAATTAATATATTTCTATCATGTTAATAATATTCAATCATCCTAGAACATTATTTCTGTATTTTTGTTTGTTAATGTCTTTTCTCTAGGTCATAGTTGATAAAAACATAAATAAGAATGATTTCAGTCAACGCACCATGACAAAAACAAAACATAACCCAGGATCTTCATCAGGGATAAAGAACAAATGAAAATAACTAATGAATCACAACAATAACAATTAGAATTGACTTGACAACAGATGCAATATGACTTAACCCTACCAGACCTGAGGCCCTGAACCTATCATGGGCTACTGAGCATTAAAGAGAAAAAAACCAACATGATATAGAAAAATGTTAATTACATGCAAACAAGTGGTTAGAATAACATGGAACTTGGAGACATTGTAGAAAATATTTCTACCTTTCATCTAGCGTCAATATTCCACCTTTGTGTGCCAATCCACCCAGCAGGATGAACCTTCATCACCACCTAGATCTCCCCCATCAGCTGTCTGAGGGACGTAAGTCAAACAAGAAATTATCAATATGATTATACAAAAACACATATATTATCAAATGTGAACAAATGAATAAGTACAGATGTTCATACATAAGCACATATACATATATGTATCAATAAATGAAATTATGAGTATACTCACTAACACACACCTGGGTATGTACATATATATCGAGAGGCACACATGTTTCTTCTTCTGCGTTCGTTCTCAATCTACCACTACCAAGCCCTGTTGACGAAAGCGAGCACATAGTTCAAGGCTAGTTTCCCTGACATATTTCATATTGCAGTGGTAGTAAATAATAGCATAATTTAACGTGCAACTGGAAACTGAACCCCTCTTTTATCTCAAACACTGCTTTAGAGAAGGCCATTGAATATGATTAGATCACATAGGAACACATTACTTGATCAAGCTTGCTGTTGCAGGGCAAGGAGCCATGAAGATCCATGAGGTAAATGTTGAGTTGTCTTCTGACCAACAAATCACACAAGTCTCTTTCATATCAACAGGCTATCAAAGAAGGATCAGCAAGTGAGGAAGGATCGGAATGAAGAATAGGAAGATAAGCTGTGAAAATGAAAAATACTCACTGGTTTCATACAGTCAGATGGAGGCCAGTAGGAAGAGGTGAGGGCATTAGAACGACATGCTGGAGGGGGGAGGGAAGGATGGCTTCAAGGTAGAGATGCATGCAGAAGAAGTCAATCATGTCGTGGGCCTTTTGTAGAAAGGCTTCATCTTCCTTGCAAAGGTGACAAAGGCATAGCATCTGGTCAAGCGGAAATGAGTCCTGTCAAGATTGCAGGTGATTTGAAGTGTAAAGGAGGTAGCTATGTGTGTCAGTAGGCTTATAGGAGACAGACGTGAGGATGATGGATGGCGAAGGTGATATCAAGAAGGTTGGCTGATGTAAGAGAGATAGACGATGTGAAACTGATTGTTGGATAGAAGTTGTTAACAAAGCCAGTGAAGCTTGAAAGGTCAGACTCAGACATGTCAGAAATACTGATACAGGAATTGATGTATCAGTAGTACATCAGAGGAAGGAGCCCTGATAGCATGACCAAGCTGCCGAAGACGGATGTCGGACCGAAAGATGCAAATATCGCAGTCAAGCTGTAAACTAGTGACACAACGCATTCCGTTCTCCGGACTACATTCTACTACTTGCATAGCCCTGTTCAGGGCTTGGTAGCGGGAGATTGGGAACGAACGCAGAAGAAGAAGTAACATGACCAAATGAGAGATTACAAATGACCTATAAATAGACAACCTTAGGTAGGACTCATCTTAATGCCCATAGCTACTCCACTGATATTGTTGAAGAATTGACCATCAAATTCAGCGGTGTTGAGGGTCAGGAGAAGCTCGACCAGACAGAGGAGAGTAGTTGTAACAATGTAGGGCTGATCTTTATTTCAAAGTAGAACTAGAGAGCTATGATACCATCAGAATGGGAATAGAGATGTAGAGAGAGCAAATATCCAGCAAGAAGAAGCAGTAAGTCCAGTCTGGAGAGACAACAGTGGAAGAAAATGTAATCAAGGTGTAGTTTGTGACCCAAAGGAATGTGGGTAAATCCTCAACTTTTGGCAGGAAAATGCTGTCAAAGAAGTCAGATATACGTTTTGTAGGACCGGAGCAAGCTATTTTATTCTCTGCGAGAATAATTGGGTTTGTAGATTTTGGGGAGCATATAAGTTGAAGGTTTTCTCAGACAGCTGTCAAAGATATGGAAGTTAGAATCTCTCGAATGATTAATCAGATCAAGAATAAAGGTGTGAACTGTGGCGTTATCCTTCTTCTGATCTTTGCTCCAGCAGCTCATACAATTATAGCTTTACAATATCTATTAGACTATTTCTAGATTATATCTTTGTTCTGACATCTTTCATCTATTATGACAAGTCACTATCTGTATATTAGTATTCTTATTTTAACATTAAAAAGTAAAAGTAAAGATCCAGTCACGCCATGCGATGTATAGGACATGTCTAGGTGTTAGGCCCATATTATTTGATGACCCACTGCACATAGTGGATGATGTGGTCAGCATCACGCCGGCTTCCTTTACTTCCAAGTTTTTTCTGGTACCAAATTTCTGTGGCTGGGTTGACCACAGGAGCTGGTTTGGGATCAGAAAAAAATCCTGCACCAATTGGGGTTTGAACCCCAATCGCTTTACTGGGAAGTCAGTGCACTAACCACTGCGCTACTGCGGTGGTGTAATATGTATTTTGGAGTGTATACCAACTCAGCTGATCTCGAGATATTTGTATGTTGACTAGGGCAGCACGTATGCCTGACCAGGCTCACAAGGCAGCGATGAAGGAGCTACAACGGCTCAAGAAGATGCCCTCACACATGCCAGAACATGCTATGATCAGGTCAGTTGTTGCATGTTAGTCTGATAAAATAATATATAGCTGGTTTTGTTTGAAATGATCAATCTTTACTTGGTTTTCCTCTTGCTCTAAAATCTTGTCTGTCTGTTGTAAGTTTGCATAACGGGTAGTTTTAGGAGACTTTCTTGTTAAATCATCATCATTAAATGGTCTGGGACGGCGTGGCCTAGTGGTTAAGTGGCACGGCTCACAACCAGAAGGTGCTGGGTTCAATCCCCATCACAGCACCGGCCGTTACCCCGGGGAAGCAAACCCTTAGAAAATGCAGGAGGAAGCAGGCCCTTACATAAAATGCATGCTGAAGTCGGATGCACTGGGCCGACAGGCGCAAAATAAAAACCACAGTGTAACGCACACACGCCTTGGGGATAGATAAATAAGGCGAACGCAAACAAACAACAAATGGTCTGCCTGCTTGCATTAGTGATCATGAACCTCCATTTCCTCTCATCACATGTGTCTGTTATCAGTTCCGCTGTTGAACGCCTCACATGCCATGCTTTTATCTGTTCAATATTTTTTCTCTTTGTCCTCTTGCGTGTTAATTCTGCCCATTGTCACTGTGTGTTCCAACCCGCCTCTTTTCATGGCATGCGTGAAAAAGGATGACTGTCATTATATGCCAAAAATAATAGTATTTATAATAATTATATTGCTATAAAGCTAAGAAATATGTTAATACTTATTTTTTAAATGTTTTGTTTGCAGAAACTATTTGGAATTGATGACAGAATTACCATGGTCTCGAGGAACCAAGGATACGCTTGACATTGCCCAAGCAAAGTGAACATATATATATATTTATGTGTAGCCTCCATATTTTACTTGTTCTTAGACTTCTTAATTATCCAATGACCAATGTAGAGTTCTAGCAAACTAAAAAGTAAGGAATTTTGTTTAATGCATTATCTTTAAGAACAGAAGTCATTAGCCAGGTCATCTTCTGTTAGATTGTCAGTGGAAATTTAGATACAGCATCATTAATTCTGATACTGTGTTAAGGCCCAGAACTAATGTTTTTTTCAGCTTTACCATTTATGTGTGCAACATTTGTTATGCCGACATATATGCCATTCTGGGGGGAGGCTTACGTTAGCGAAGTGGTTAGGGACACAGCTCATAAACCCGAACATGTATATGTTTGGATTCAGCAAGGTAGTGCCCATGTGATGCAACTCATTTTTTAAAAGTTGACGAAGTTGATGCAAAAATATATATATATATATATATGCGTTTACCTTGTTTCCTAAAGTGGAGTGCATTGTACTGTGTTTTACACATTAAGGCTCAGTGCATTGAGTTCAACAAACATTTTAAAAATGAGTTTGCTTCTCATGGTCACTACAATTCAAACATATACTTATGACAAGCCCCTTGTGTGTGTATATATATATATATATATATACATACATACATACATACATACATACATACATACATACATACATACATACATACATACATACATACATACATACATACATACATACATACATACATACATACATACATACATACATACATCCCATAAACGCACTAACAACACCAAAACCCATCACTACTGTACGAAAACCTACCTGGAGGCAGGATATATTTCCAGAGGTGGTAGAAAATATACCAGGTATTGGAAACAAAAACTGCCAGACTGAAAAAGAAAGGAGAGATACTACCCTAAGCTTTATATCGAAAAGCTACCCAAGCATGGACTGGACCCATGCATACACCGACGGTTCTGTAACAAACACTACACAGAACGGAGGGGCAGGAGCATTCCTGAACCTACCAAATGGCAGACAAATAACACTGTCATTCGCTACTGGTAAGTACACAAGCAATTTCAGAGCGGAGGCAGAGGCACTGAGGGCGGCAGTGGAAGAAATGGTGACACATAAAGAAAATGAAAGCCATATAGTCCTGCTTACAGATGCTCTCGCCGTAGTCACAGCGCTAAAAAGCCAGAAAAACACTGAGCTTAATGACTTAAGAGCAGCACTCTGCAAACTGTGCCAGCAGTCCACACCAAAAAGGGTAGTGGTACAGTGGGTCCCATCACACTGCAACATCCAAGGCAATGAGGAGGCAGACAGACTGGCAAAAGAAGGTGCAAGACTACCACAAACAGATACTAGTATGACGTACGAAGAGTCAAAACGGCTTATCAAAGCCAGATACATGACCAAATGGGAAACCGAACATACTGGTTACACCAAAAACGATGCCTATTACCAGTTGAACCGAAGAGAGCAGGTCGTTGTCTTCAGACTTCGCACTGGCCACAATAGACTGAGGTACCACCTATTCAACAAATTGAAGATAGGTGGTACCGACGAATGCCCGTGCGGTACCGGTAAAATGACCGCTGAACATCTGCTGCAGAACTGCCCGACATACGAGGATCAGAGAGAGCAGATGTGGCCATCACCAGTGGAACTGCAAGACAAGCTCTATGGCAGCGGCAACAGCCTCAGGATGACCGCCGCTTTTTTCTAAAAAATAATGGTTACTGTCTGACTGCGTACGAAAGAAGAAGAAGAAGAATACATACATACATACATACATATATATATATATATATACACACACACACACACAACAATCAGTCATTAATTTTTCTGTTGTTTGGTGTATATGTTTTTTTAGTACAAAAATACTTGTATTTGTAATAATTGTTGCTTATAGCCCACTTTGTTTACAGTTGCCTTAGCTAAATTGTCAGTAGAAAGTAGCCGATCTTGATGATTATGAAAGAGTGTGATAAACTTTGATTGCTCTGTACTTGAAATCTAAAGACATTGTTTTTTGTGTGTGGCAGGAAGGATCTGGATGCAGACCACTATGGACTAGAGAAATTGAAGAAACGAGTGCTGGAGTACCTGGCTGTGCGTCAGTTAAAAAACTCTCTGAAGGGTCCTATCCTGTGTTTTGTTGGACCTCCAGGTGTGGGCAAGACAAGTGTAGGCCGTTCGTTGGCAAATACTCTTGGCCGAGAATTTCACAGGTATGATTTTTTCTTCTCTTTCTCCTTTTTTTTTTTTTTTTTTTTGCTTAAATGTTTGCCTCACTAGTTTCTACTGGCGGAGGCGCGCCATTTTCCACCCCAGACCGTAGTCAATTGGGCGATATCAGGACGCATAAACCAGTGCTTGGATGCATGTGTGCATCTGTATGTACCTATGCTAGGTTTGTGCGCCCTCAGAAGCTAGCCCAACCAAAGTGCAATGGAAGGGCTTTACCACGAGGGCGCGTGTGAAAGTTGTGCAAGGGTGTGACTGTAGGACAGAGTCAAATGAAACAGAGTGAGGTAAGAAGATGGAGAAGAGTTGCCCCCAGGGTAGAAGACCCTTTCTTCTCTTTCTCCTCAATTTTGAATAGTTTAATATGAGTGGATGTGACTGTTCAGCCTGGAAAGACAGTTCGTCTAGGAGAATAAAATTGATTTCAAATACCTGCTGTTTGTAAGATGTTGCTG
Source organism: Ariolimax columbianus (assembly GCA_036924085.1). Classification (NCBI taxonomy): domain Eukaryota; kingdom Metazoa; phylum Mollusca; class Gastropoda; order Stylommatophora; family Arionidae; genus Ariolimax; species Ariolimax columbianus. The sequence goes on from JAVGWX010000016.1 coordinate 47,205,585, forward strand.
TATCAGAGGCTACACAGAGAAAACTGAAGAGAACACAGATCTTTGAGATATAGCTTAGAAAGATAGCCCATTTAGAATTAGGAAAACTGACCGCAACCTTCTACTGTCTTGCAGTACAGTCTAAGACTAAATAAAAATATTTGCAGAAAGTGGGTGTGCCAGATTGAAAGGTACAGATATCACAGCTCAGCTGTAAAATGCAGCACAGTTTATTTTATGCTTAAAAAAAATGGCGCCCAAAAAGAAATTATAATGAAGAAATGTAGTTAATATTAAATTGTTGTTGACTTTTTGTATGATGTATCCGATCACCTGGCATCATTGTGAGTACCTCAGTTTCAGGGCAAGAGGCAGGTGGATAGATGATATTAGAGTGATTGTGAAACGACATGGTTCACAAAGACCAGTGTAACACACTTGGCACAGGACAGACGACTTCCCCACGGTGCTCAGAGACAATAGTGGAAAGAAAACTATCTATTCTACAATGTTCACTAGTACTGCAGTTTATGGTGTTCTAAAACTTATTTTTAAAATTTTACCATTATCTTAGTTTTGTTATAGTCATGCTGGTCTAGTTCATAGAATCAACTGTTCTATTATTTTGTAATCACATTTCACCTTCTTATGTAGCCCATTCCCTGAACTAGATCTGTCTGGAACAGTCTCTAACACTTATGTTCAATATTCTCTGTAGAATTGCATTAGGAGGCGTGTGTGATCAGTCCGACATACGTGGTCATCGCAGGACTTACATTGGCTCCATGCCAGGGCGAATCATTCAGGGCCTGAAAACAGCAAATACAAACAATCCTGTCTTTCTCCTGGATGAAATTGACAAACTGGTAAGTTCAAATATGCATATATTTATATCTACCTATGTATTTAAATATATACTGGTGTATGCCTTAAATGCATTTTGCTCATTTTTTTTTTCTTTTAATGACTGTCTCTAACCTTACCCTAAAATTACATTGAAGTCATTCTGTTTCTTCTGGTCTCCTTTTAGTTCCATAAGAAGCATAGGCCAGCCACTGCAGCTGGCCCTTTTACAGGAAGTCTGTATCAGAGCACTTATGTGTACTCTTACAGTATTGTCCTCTGCAACAATTCATTTTGCATGATGAGGTTACCAGCTCCAAGCACAGTCCACTTTGGCCACCATATACAATATGCTTGGAAGGTTACAGTGGTCCTATTATTTCTTCCATGGGCATCACTCCAGTGAATTGTGTATCTGCAATTATCTGAAAACTAGTATTTGTCATTCTGTTTAGAGGATAGTTTTATACATGTTTTTTTAACCTTATCACCAATTTAGAAATGGCAAGCTCATAAAATATGTTTTCACTTTGAATAAACAATATCTTTTATCATTGTTAAAATTGTCTGTATTGTTTAAATGTTTGTAGTTAATATTTCATATATTGTTTAAATGTTTGTAGTTAATATTTCATATATTGCTTACATTTGTTTCTGTTCTATAAATGCAGACAAAGAGCTTGCATGGTGACCCAGCTGCTGCTCTGCTGGAAGTGTTAGACCCAGAACAAAATCATAACTTTGTTGACCAGTATCCTTTTCGACACCTCAAACACGCAGACTTGTCTTGTGAGAGTAATAGAAACATTAGCACCAAGAAATACTTTACTTGGTAACGCTCTCAAGGTTTTAGGCAAAACAGTCACAACTCTTTTCAAGATTGTTGTGGTTGATCAACAAATGCATTCATCACACACCTTGTATTAGTCAGTCAGATGAGGTTGCTAGATATATGCACAACCCTGTTTAGCCAGTGTATACAACATGCTTAAAAGGTTACAGTGATCCTATTATTTCTTCCCTGTGGCAAATAACATGACATAACCAATACTAATAGATATTAATTGGGGATCAAGATGCTGAGCAGCGCATGAGCTGCAGTGGTCAGCGAACCATAGCTGCCAAGACCCTTCTACACCTCCACGCGGTGATCCTGGATAACAGGCTGCAGCAGGACAGACTGGCTAAGGAGATGGGATCGAAGAGGGAATGCTAACCCGGTACTCAAAAAATGCTTGCTGAAGTCGGATGTGTTGGACCGAAAGGTGCAAATATTGCAGCCAAGCTGTAAACTACGACACAACGAATTCAGTTTTCTGAACTACATTCTGCTACTAACCATTTCAGGGTTTGGTAGATGGAGATTGAGAACGAACGAAGAAGAAGAAGATATTAATTGGAAACAACAGAGATGGATGGTAAGCAACCTCAGGGTAGAAGCAAACAATATAACCTGACATAAACTTGACTGGAATCCCCATGGGGAATAAATTAGTTTAGAAGATCAAAGAACATATGACAAATCATGGAAGATGAAGCCACTGCAACTGTTGCCGCTTGGGCGAGGATCGCTAGGATGTCCTAAATCTTAAAACAGCAGAGGACATCCATTGCAGTTCTATGTTCCTATACAATTTAATGGAGAAAGTTATACAAATTTTATAAGTTTTATAAGATATTTTATATGTATTTTATCTGCTGTAATCATTATGCAGCCAATAATTAAATTTTAGTCATACATTTTTTTCAAACAATAATGTAGTAAAAGTTATAATTTGAGTTCTGAACTTTCATGTTTATGACAACTATAAAGGATATAGAAAACAAATTTATAATTCTGTCAACATTCTCAAGTCAATCTCAGGGAGCAGTTGTTTGTGTTCGCCTTATTTCTCTAATCCCCAAGGGGGTGTGCGTTGCACTGTGGTTTTTATTTTACGCCTGTCAGCCCAGTGCATCCGACTTCAGCATGCATTTTATGTAAAGGTCTGCTTCCTCCTGCATTTTCTAAGGGTTTGCTTCCCCGGGGTAACGGCCGGTGCTGTGATGGGGATCGAACCCAGCACCTTCGGATTGTGAGCTGTGCCACTTAACTACTAGCCCACGCCGTCCCACACAATGCTGAGCAGTGCATGAGCTGTCGTGGTCAGAGGCCCAAAGTTGACTGCTAACATCTGGGTCAGCGACCCAGAGCTGTCTCCACCTCCACGAGATGATCCTGGATAACAGGCTACAACAGAGCAGACTGGAGAAGGAATCAGAAAGGGAAGGTTAATTTGGTACCGAAAAATGCCTGCTGAACTCGGATGTGTTGAGCTGGAGGATGCAAATATCGTAGTCAGGCTGTAAACTAGACACAATGCATTCCATTATTTAGACTCTTGCTACTTATAAAGCCCTTTTCAGGACTTGGTAGTGGGAGTTTGAGAATGAATAACGAAGAAGAAGATGAAGTCAATCTCATAGTTAAACATGTTGAAACAGAGACCTGGATGTTACAAAAATTGTAAGAACATTATTATATCATCTATTAACATGTTTTTTTTAAACTCTTAATGTGTAAACCTGTTCTCTGCATGTTTTAATACTACTTGCCATTGGTAAGGCAAAGGCCGCCATCCATCGTAGACGATGATTTATTTGCTAGCGCTATTTTTTAGTAAGGATTAACTGCACTACTTTTTATCCTCACTCTCTCGTCTCGAGCCGCCCGACCCCAGTGGCAAGTCTTGCTATTGGTATTGTAGTCCCATCATAGACAAGATGCAACTATATCTATATTTTTTGGGAGGTATTGTTTTCGAGCCTGGATTATTTTTGCCAATTTGTGTCTTCTGTCTAGGCTAGATGTCCAAATTCCATATGTCATAGTTTTATTTTTTTTCAAATTCAATGATATTTAACAAATTGAACTACAGTCATGGCCTAACAGCATAAGACACATAATTAAACTATAATTATGCGTACGAAGAAGAAACTATAATTAAATAACAACAAAAATTGGTATACTCACTAGGTTGTGGTGTTTCGACGATATATCCATCAATTCCGTCACACTCACCTTACTTAATATGGGTCACAGTCAAAGATTAAATCAAATATATGTTGAAAATTCATGAGTAATCCAGATGTTTGTTCAATGTCTGAGCAAATAATACATTATTTCTTAGGTTTTGAAGCTCAACTTTCCTCACACTAAATGTGTAGACTTTGAAATATAACAACTTTCTCAAATGTCTACCTGTTAGACATAACTGTAGAGTTAAATGCGTTTGCGTGAATATTAATATCTTCTACATCAAAATCCAAAATTGCGCAAACTAAATGACAAAACCTTTCCTGTCAAATAGCATCGAATGACAAATAAAATCGTTTTGGAACAATTGTGTACTAAATCAGAATTTTAGCTGTCAATACAGGATTGACAGAAGAAGAGAGAGAAGAATATACCTTCACTGAAAGAGGAGTATATGTAGATGTAAACAGGATCAAGCTAACGACAAGTGTACAAGGAGAAGTCAGTTCACATTAATGAAGGACAAATATAGATATAATTCGGTCATTATACAAGCTTGACACCCCTCTGACAAGCCATATGGACCAGTTTTTCTGACATAGGTTGTGCTCAGAGACTAAATTAACAGGAATTCTGGGAATCTAGTTCTAGAAGTTTCGGAGAGACAATATATACGCATCCTATGAGAGACAGATTTACATAGAAAATTCTACGATCGTCCACTGAGTCTGTATTTTTTATGTTTTGAATACAACATGTAATTATTCTGCTACTTTACACCTGAATACTAAAATTGTCCACCAGTGGGTGGTAGTGACACTCGGTCGAAGAGCACTGCCTTACAGTATGTTCTTTTTTTAAAAAATCATCGCCGTTTGTAGCGGGTGAAAATTTACTTTAGGGCCTATAATGGCTGTAAAGGGATATATGTATATATACGTTTTCATACAAACTCTGGAAAAACTTGAGGAAGACAAGTTCAAAAATAATTAAGAACAAAGTTTGCTTGCGGAAAATAAGGTTGCAAGTTTGTAAGAATCAAACTTGACCATAGTAGTTTTACCAGCTCTATAAATTTTGGCTAAAGATCTTTCTCTAAAGAAAGAATGGGACACTACATATTGTTGTTCACATATTGTTCTGGTAGCTCCTTGACTTTCCACTAATAGTTACCTGAATGTACCCTTTGACCTCTCCCAAGTGTTGTTCATTGCAACAGCCAACAGCCTGGCATCTATCCCTCCAGCTCTTCTTGACAGAATGGAAGTCATTCAGGTATGTCGATTCAGAACCAGAAATGTAATCTAATTTGATATTTTGTGTAGGGATGAGAGATTGTCAATGCCAACTGGTGTGACTTGATTTTTTTATTCGGGACCAAGATGCTGGGCAGCGCATGAGCTGCAGTGGTCAGCGACCCATAGCTGACTGCTAACGTCAGGGCCAGCGAACCAGAGCTGCCAAGACCCTTCTACACCTCCACGCGGTGATCCTGGATAACAGGCTGCAGTAGGGCAGACTAGCTAAGGAGAAGGGATCGAAGAGGGAATGCTAACCCGGTACTAAAAAAATGCTTGCTGAAGTCAGATGTGTTGGACCGAAAGGTGCACATATCGCAGTCAAGCTGTAAACTACGACACAACGCATTTCGTTCTCTGGACTACATTCTGCTACTTAAGCCCTTTCAGGGTTTGGTAGTTGGAGATTGAGAACGATCGAAGAAGATTTCTTTATTCCTTCTGGTTGACATTGGAACACAGGTCTGCAATAGAATCTCTCCACTGATACCCATTTTGCTCCATCTTTTTAGGTTCAATGTGTTTAGCTCCAGCTATCTTTGCATTGTCTTCCACATCTCTTTGCCACATATTATTTGACCTCACCTCTATTCTTTTTTCCTGTGAGTTCAAATCTTACGCACGTCTGATTATGTTGTTAGGTTTCTGTCTGAGAGTGTGTCTTATCCATCTCTACCTTATCTCCAATTGTGTTCTTTGACCTGATTTAATTATTACATTAGGATATGAAGTATGTAACTGAGACATCTGTTGGTAAAGGTCTATACTCTCTAAGACAGATACCATGTAGTAGAACTGATTTGATTTTACATCTGTGTTCAACAGCCTAGAGCAAATTGCTGTTGAGTTCAAAATTTGGCAAAGAGATTTTACAGAAATCTTGCTTCGTTCATTCTGTAATTTATCTTCCTCTTCTTCTTTGATCATTCTCAAACTCCCTCTGCTAAGGCTTTGCAAGTAGCAGAATGTAGTCCGGAAAACGGAATGTGTTGTGTCATAGTTTACAGCTTGACTGCGATATTTGCACCTTTTGGTCTGACACATCCGACTTCAGCATGTCATTATTTGGTACCGGATTAGCCTTCCCTCTTCGATCCCTTCTAGTTACCACGTGGAGGTGGAGAAGGGTCTTGGCAGATTCAGGGTTGAATGCTAGCAGTCAGCTTTGTTCGCTGACCGCTACAGCTCTTTTTTTATGGGACCTATTTGTTGGTTATAAATTCTTATTTCCTTTGTTTTCTTCACATTGATCTGCTGATTGTTCTATTAGTCTGTCTATATTTTTCCTCTTGTTGCTTAAGCTATAGCAGACATACATCAACTGCAAAATAAAGATCTTCTAGTTGTTTATCTAGTTTCCATCCTGCCATATGTTTTTTTAATTTTTGCATCACACATTTCATAACCATGAAAAAGATCGTTGTAGTTGATAGACATTTCAGTTTTTTTTTTGTTGCGTTCGCCTTATTTCTCTATTTCCCAAGGTGGTGTGCGTTGCACTACGGTTTTTATTTTCCACCTGTCAGTCTAGTGCATCAGACTTCAGCATGCATTTTATGTAAAGGTCTGCTTCCTTCTGCATTTTCTAAGGGTTTGCTTCCCCGGGGTAACAGACGGTGCTGTGATGGGAGAGAACCCAGCACCGTCGGATTGTGAGCCGTGTCACTTAACCACTAGCTCATGCCGTCCCCACATCCCTGTTTGATTCCAGTTGGTTCTGTTAAAATTTGTGGATAATTCTACAAGCAGCATTTGCATAGATTTACTTACATAATTTTTAAATGTCTCTGGTTTTGTATAATCTATCTCTTTATGTTTTCTTCCCACTTAGCTTTCTCTTGATGTTTTCTTCTTACTTAGATAGTTTTCTCTTGATGTTTTCTTTCTACTTAGCTTTCTCTTTATGTTTTCTTCCTACTTAGATAGTTTTCTCTTGATGTTTTCTTTCTACTTAGCTTTCTCTTGATGTTTTCTTCCCATAGATAGCTTTCTCTTGATGTTTTCTTCTTACTTAGATAGTTTTCTCTTGATGTTTTCTTCCCATAGATAGCTTTCTATTGATGTTTTCTTCTTACTTAGATAGTTTTCTCTTGATGTTTTCTTTCTACTTAGCTTTCTCTTGATGTTTTCTTCCCATAGATAGCTTTCTCTTGATGTTTTCTTCTTACTTAGATAGTTTTCTCTTGATGTTTTCTTCCCATAGATAGCTTTCTCTTGATGTTTTCTTCTTACTTAGATAGTTTTCTCTTGATGTTTTCTTCCCATAGATAGCTTTCTATTGATGTTTTTTTCCTACTTAGATTTTCTCTTGATGTTTTCTTCCAACTCAGATAGCTTTCATGATGTTTTCTTCCCACAGATAGCTTTCTCTTGAGAAATCATAATAGAGAGCCTAATTGAGCAACTATGTATCATCTAGAGCCATTTATGACTATCATTTTTTAAAGAGAACAAGTCTGTACATTCTTATCTGAGTGGTCCGCTGGGAGTCTTTGTGTATGACAAGGACAAGAATAGCACCACTGCCCCACAGAGAGCATGTCATAGGAGGCGACTAATTGTGTGACATGGCATAACACCGGCCATGGTGGTTAGGTGGTTTGTTGAAAGCAGCATAGCTGGCGCCTAACAGGTTGCAGGTCTACTTCCTTTTAATCTATTAAGATGGACTTGCACATCAGTTAACCACCCTCAAAACGGCACTTGTCCCAATATAGCAGAATAAAAAGCTGCTCCAGCCTAGCCCGCTAAGCAGAGCTGGTATCTGCACAGTGGCATCTGCTCCTGCAGAAGTACAGTCCGACTAAGACATTCTTATCTTCGTCTTCCATCATAACCCCATCCACATATACATGCTTTAGCATATCTGCACATACATATATCTTATTAGCAAGTTGTATGTTCAAGTTTAGTCAGATTTAGCACATATTTTTGGGGTCAATTTAAATTTGGTCTGTTTACCTGACAGATTCCAGGCTATATAGTGGAGGAGAAGATACACATCGCACGCATGCACCTCATCCCAAAGCAGTTGAAGGAACATGGACTTACCCATGAACAGCTGCAGATTTCTGATGATGCTGTTAAAATGATCAGTGAGTCCATTTTTATTGCTTCAATAAACCATTATTTTGTTACATTTGTTATCTTTATTGTTAGACATTACCAGCAGACCACTCAAAATTAATGCCATAATATTTTAAACACGCTAAGCCATTTGGTAGTATATATTTTTCATTTAATAATGCTAAGCATTGACTCGATATCTTTTTTTTTTTTTTTTTTAACCATTTACAACCCGGTCAAATTAGGAAAAAATGTGCTTTACCGTCCTAGACAAGTGCTGCAACTCTATACGTGTCAAATATTTTTTCCTCAAAATAAATCAAGTAATGTTAAACAAATTGAGCGAAATTTATCATCTAACGGCGCATAATTAAATTATGTATGACATGAAATATTCATTATAAAAATATATATTAATATAAAACAGTAAATGTCATTGAAAAGCAATTACGATACCAAGATGGCGGATGTGTTGTTTTTTTCCGTTGTTTTACCCCGATAATTTGATTAAAACCAGTATTTTGTGGTGCAGTATTTTGTCTGATGTTCATAAAATGTTCAAAGAAGCGTGTAAGTAGAACACGAAGGCGCTGTATACGGATCTGACATCTTGGGAAGACATAACTGCAAACCGATCAAAATGAAGATGCAGCCTGAAAAGCCGTCTCAGGCTGTGCGAGAATCAGCTTATACAAAATAGAGATCTGGGGTTATGCCCCCTGTGGCTCGGTTGGTCTGCATCCAGTGTTCTGACAAAGGAATTGACGGAAGAGCACTATCAGGAGTGGAGCCTGAGGCTTAAATCAACTTAACACGCCAATACTGTAGAATGACTGTCAAAAAGAGAGCACCTTCGTGGGGTCTAATAGTGAACATGTGCTGGAATTAGACCCTCGAAAATCTGGGGGCTACCATCTAAGTAACTTGATTGTCTCGCTAAAGGAATTGACGGAAGGGCACCACCAGGAGTGGAACCTGTGGCTTAATTTGACTGAACACGCCAATACTGTAGAACGACTGGAAAATCGAGAGCACTACCGTTGGGTCTAAAAAAGAACGTACGCTGGTATTAGACTCACGGAAGACAAGTCAGCTCTCTAACACTCTAATGAAAGAACGCTACGGAAATCGTGTTTAACTCCGCAGAAACCGCAGATTTCAAATACCTGGTCATTGACAAACAAAAGCCCTCAATAAATTCGTCTGGCCAAATAGTGAACGGGTGCTGGAAATAGACCATCTGAAGACAGGTCAGTTTTACCCTACTAATGACAGGGCGTTGCTACGGAAAACCAGCTCATAACGAGAGGAGCCGCAGACACTTGGTTCACGTACCAGGCTGATAAGCCAATGGCGCGAGGCTACCATGTGGGGGATTACGGCCGAACCCTTGTAAGCCGCAATCCCGCCCAAAATCTCAGCACCACTGCAATGGGAGGCTCCTACATGATCGGGACCTGGGGCTTGCGCCCCAGCCCTATCCGGTAGAGCCGCAGAAAGAGGTCCTTGCCGTCCGCCGATCAAAGCGGGCGGACAACTGCTTGATACTCACCTTATACGGCGATGGGGTGCGAAACCACCAACACAAGACTTAGTACCTGGTCGGGGTGTCAAAAACAGTAGAGCAGCCACCTCACTGTGAACTGTCGAGACTCAACCAATGACCATGAGAGCTGTCCGCACACCAGGCGAACAACATCTCTGTGACATTACCAGGCTTGTCCTCTGGCTAACTGCACTTCGGCTACGATATCTACCTCTGTACGTTATCAGCCATATAACTATCATGCTGGACGCAGAAGAGATGCAGACCAGCGGACATTGCACACCTGCCCCACTGTGTCAACACCCCAGGTGGCGGGGAATGCTAGGCGTACCATCTCTGCATAGAAGCCAAGAAAATAAAGGGAGAAAGAGATACCCCACTCACATGGAAATGCTACGTTTCTGGCAGGACGTGACGATCCTGGGATACAGACACACTGGACTGCCTCTCTTCTGGGTAAACCAGTCCATCTCATATATCATCTCACATATCATCATTGTACCCTATAGACACGAGTAGTGAAGACTCGATAGTCTGCTAAGACAACTTCCATAAGAGAGACAACTCTGATCATAAACAACTGCTGCCTTGCAGATAGGCTGGGGACAGCCAAAGGCTAAGGAGGGCATCCCTACAGAAACGCCTGTTGAAATCGGATGCACGGGGCCACAAGCCTAACAAAACAGTGCAACGTAAATCGCAGCATGATGACAGTACAACCGATTAGAAAAACGCATGGCGCTCATCCTGCGGAGTCCCGCCAGGCAGCGATATTGCCGGGCCTCACGCCTCGAAGGGGCCCACCCTTGACTACTGGTGGTCACCCACCCATGTGTCGTGGAGTCAAGGCACATGGCTATGGGGCAACTTCTATTGACCAAAACCTCAAGACCCTCAAAATACTACAGTAGAATGCGGAGGGAGTCATTGCAATCCTGACAGATGGGCTGTGTGAAACCATCAACACACGAAACACCAAAATGAAGCCCATGGTGGAGAGCCTAAGCAAGGCAATAATGCAAGCCGCCACTGAAACCATCCCAAGAGGAGCTAGGAAAAACTATAAGCCCTACTGGAATGATGAGTTGCAGAAAGTGGAAGATGCAGTAACAAAGGCTAGGAACATGGCAGAGCGAGAAAAATCCATGGAGGCAAACATCGCCCTCAAAGCCGCCACGGCGAAGTACAAACACACTCTCAAGCAAACAGCAAGAGAAAGCTGGAAAAATAAAACGGAAAGTCTAAACCTGGACAAAGACGGGAACAAGCTATGGAAGCCAGTCAGAGCCATGAACGACGAAACCCCGTCAAATAAACAAATTACTATCAAGCAAGGCGAGAACTTGATCACAGGTAAGAAAGCCGCAAACGCCTTTGTCGATCACTATGCCAGAGCAAACCACATCGAGGTCCCTGCAGATAAGCATACAGACATTAGCGAAGAGCTAAAGGGGCACGAAAACATGAATACGGCACCTGAAGAGCACATGATGGCCAAATTAATAATGCGCGAAATGGAAGAGGCTATGAGAACACTAAAGAAAAGGAAATCTCCCGGAAAAGACGGGATAACAAACGAAATGCTGATGGGGCTGGGCCAAACAGCGAAGAGGAAACTGCTATCGGTCCTGAACCAAAGCTGGAAAAGGGGAATTGTACCACAGGCATGGAAAGACGCAGTACTGGTACCAGTACCAAAAACAGGAAAGGACAAAACAGATCCAAATGGATACAGGCCCATAAGCCTACTGAGCTGTGTCGGCAAGTTGATGGAACGGATGATAAACACCAGACTGATGTGGCATCTGGAAGAAAAACGAATACTAATTCCACAGCAAGCCGGCTTTAGACAGCACAGATCCACTGAGGACCAGGTCATCCTCATAGCCCAGGAGAAAGAAGATGCCTACCAGGCACAGAAACACACAGTAGCTGTTTGGGTGGATCTGGAAAAGGCATTTGACAAAGTCTGGAAAGATGGACTTAGAGTCAAGCTAAGAAGAAGTGATGTTTGTGGGAAAATGTACAAGTGGATCAACCACTACCTCAAACAAAGAACGGCCAGAGTCCAAGTACAAGGGCAGATGAGCAAAAAGGTGACACTCGAGCAGGGAGTACCCCAAGGGGTAGTACTGTCACCCACACTCTTCCTGGTATATATAAACGATATTACAGAGAATATACCAAGAAGAGTCCATAGCTCAATGTTTGCAGACGATCTGGCTATGTGGACCTCTGAAAAGAATCTCACCATAGCAAGAAATCGGATGCAGACGGCCCTAACATCGCTGGAAGAGTGGGCGAACTCATGGCTGGTCAAAATAAACGAGGAGAAAACCACATGCACAATATTCTCGCTTTCATTAAAACCCCAAAGTACCAAATTAAGTCTAAATGGCAAATTCCTGCAGCCAAACGACAACCCAACCTATCTGGGAGTCACATTTGATCGGCGCATGACATGGAAAAGTCAGATTGAGAGAAACCGAATGAAAGCCAGAGAAAGAATGGCAATCATGAGGAAACTTGCTGGCACAAGCTGGGGAGCAGACGAAGGCATACTAAAGAAACTGTACACTGGAAGAGTGAGACCAGTTCTCGAGTATGGCATTGCGGCATGGACAACAGCAGCGAAGGCGAACTTCGATAAAGTTAGCAAACTTCAAAACCAAGTCATGAGAATTATAACAGGTGGCATGAAGTCAACGCCAATTGTAGAACTTGAAAAGATTACAAAACTGCAATCCATGACCGATAGAAGAGACTGCAGAGCCCAGCTGCAGTCAGAGAAGCTCCGAAGACTGACCGACCATCCAATGCCCCAGAGACTAAACAATTTGGGAAATGGGAAACTAAAGCGGAGAAACTTTGCAGAAATAGCCAAAGCAAAGATGCACGAAGATCCCATAAACGCACTAACAACACCAAAACCCATCACTACTGTACGAAAACCTACCTGGAGGCAGGATATATTTCCAGAGGTGGTAGAAAATATACCAGGTATTGCAAACAAAAACTGCCAGACTGAAAAAGAAAGGAGAGATACTACCCTAAGCTTCATAACGAAAAGCTACCCAAGCATGGACTGGACCCATGCATACACCGACGGTTCCGTAACAAACACAACACAGAGCGGAGGGGCAGGAGCATTCCTGAACCTACCAAATGGCAGAAAAATAACACTGTCATTCGCTACTGGTAAGTACACAAGCAATTTCAAAGCGGAGGCAGAGGCACTGAGGGCGGCAGTGGAAGAAATGGTGACACACAGTGAAAATGAAAGCCATATAGTCCTGCTGACAGATGCTCTCGCCGTAGTCACAGCGCTAAAAAGCCAGAAAAACACTGAGCTTAATGACTTAAGAGCAGCACTCTGCAAAACTGTGCCAGCAGTCCGCACCAAAAAGGGCAGTGGTACAGTGGGTCCCATCACACTGCAACATCCAAGGCAACGAGGAGGCAGACAGACTGGCAAAAGAAGGTGCAAGACTACCACAAACAGATACTAGCATGACGTACGAAGAGTCAAAACGGCTTATCAAAGCCAGATACATGACCAAATGGGAAACCGAACATACTGGTTACACCAAAAACGATGCCTATTACCAGTTGAACCGAAGAGAGCAGGTCGTTGTCTTCAGACTTCGCACTGGCCACAATAGACTGAGGTACCACCTATTCAACAAATTGAAGATAGGGTGTACCGACGAATGCCCGTGCGGTACTGGTAAAATGACCGCTGAACATCTGCTGCAGAACTGCCCGACATACAAGGATCAGAGAGAGCAGATGTGGCCATCACCAGTGGAACTGCAAGACAAGCTCTATGGCAGTGGCGACAGCCTCAGGATGACCGCCGCTTTTTTCGAAAAAATAATGGTTACTGTCTGACTGCGTACGCAGAAGAAGAAGAAGATACAAAATAGAGAAATGAAAATACAACAGTTGCAAAAAATTCAGCAGACAGTTGATACTCCGAGGTCGCTCCATTTTATAGTCAGACATGACTGAACAGAGACTTACTGACTGACATTGATATGGAGGCAGAAATACAATTACAATTTGTTTTACTCACGATGTAAGGTGTTTTTCTACATTAATTTCCTCTATGGTATTATCACAGCCCCTTTTGTCTGTGTCAAAGTAAAAGTTTGATCCGACTTATATTGAATATCCATGTTTAATCTACATGTGTGACCATTGGTTTTATCAAATAATAAATAATTTTTCAGTTTTGAAAATCAAAATTTCATCGCGGGAAAGGGCAACTTTAAAAATTCACCATGTGCGTAAATATGAACCTGATGGAAAAAAAATCTACATAAAATAAAAGCTGTGCATGCACTAAATCATTGGCCATGTTTTAGATTATTTTTTTTTTTAAAACAACACCTTAACTAAATTACAGAACGTAACGCATGTGCTAGATGCTGACGTCAAACAGAAATGGAAATGGAATGAGTTGTGTTATAGTTTACAGTTTGACTGCAATATTTGTACCTTTCAGTCTGACACATCTGACTTCGGCAAGCATTTTTGAGCACCAGGCTAGCCTTCCCTCTTCGATCCCTTCTCTTTAGCCAGTCTGCTCGGTTGCAGCCTGTCATCCGTGATCACCGCATGGATGTATAGAAGGGTCTTGGCAGCTCTGGTTCGCTGGCCCTAACGTCAGCAATCAGCTCTGGGTTGCTGACCACTGCAGCTCATACACTGCTCAGCATCTTGATCCATTTTTTTCTTCAAAATGTATTAACAAAAAGTAGTACATAGCTGTATAATTTGTAAATCTAGTTTCCATTGTCTTTTACATGAGTCCCCTAGCATCTACAAAGTGCATGGATACTCTAGAACATAGTCTTTTGGTTGTGTTCGTAGAGGAGCGCATGGCCAAGCAGTTTGTATGCTCATGTTCTGACAAAGTGGCATCGGTTCAAAACATCATTACAGCATAGGTTGTTTGTTAAAATCAGGCGTAGAAGGCCGCTGAGGCAGGCAACTTTTATTCTACAACTTATAAATCCTTGACCCCAGCAATGGGAATAAATGCCTAAATGGTAGTTCTTTATTCGTGTGAGGCTGACTGATATGTGTGGAAAAGATCAAGGCAGTCCCATAGCAGACAATGCTGTTGGCGATGAAGTGTTAGTGACATCATTAAATGAGGCTGCAGCTTGTTTATGGAGGTGGAATGGCCATTTCCCTTCTTTCTTGCCTTTTCCTTCCCTAACCGTAAGCAATGCATCAATTTACAGCTGTCGACAGTAATGAGAGTTGAACCTTGTACCTTTGCCATGAAAGGCAAATGCTCTACCAATACACTAATCAGACACTATTGTGTAGTACTTGATTGTTGTGTCTTATCTCAGTCCTTAGTTACACTAGAGAAGCTGGTGTGCGCACGCTGGAGCGGAGAATTGCAGCTATTTGTCGAGCAGTGGCCGTGAAAGTTCTAGAATCACGCACCAACAAGGAGCATCACAAATTGGATGGGCTCAAAGAAAAAGAGAAAATGAACGAGACCGAAGAGGTCAAGGACATGTCAGCTATTGTCCACCCACCTGAGATGCCTATAGTCATAGATGAGGTTGCAGTTGAGGATATCCTTGGGGTTAGTTTTATTTTATTACAATTGTGAGGCATTCTTAGATAGTTTGATATCACACAGAGAAGTTCTTTTTCTTCTCGTTTGCCATGCATGCTTTTTCTTGTTACGTCTACACGTGAATTCCAGGTTTGACTTTTGTGTAGACATACAAAAAAGGGGTTGGGCAGGTAGCATGGTACGATGGTTGCTAGTGCGCATCCTGGTCTGGTACCTCTGTCTTCAGCACCTGTTCTGTAGTGGAGTGTGCTCCACCTCCCCATCTGGCTGGGGGCTCTGACTTTGTCTTCACCTTGTTTGCTGTCCCATCTTACCTTCCGCTTGGGTTAACACCTAACCTTTGGCAAGATTACTGGGTATAACTGGATCCACCAATGTGTAGGTGAGGTAGACTTGGCCAGGAGAGACATATGAGTCTTGTATTCCCCGATCACTGCCTCATTTTGATCCCAAAGAGAAGTGAGATCCAGAGTAATTTGTACATATTTTGTGCATTTCTTCCAGTAAATGGCTATAAGTGTCTGATTTAGACTTGGTGAGGCCCCAATCTACAAAAGATTAGAGGCTCTTTCTTGAAAAATTACACCAGAAGTTCTAACAAAACTTTAAAACATAAATGCCTTTTAATTATTTAATAGTCGAGGGGGATGACGTGGCCTAGTGGTTAAGTGGCACGGCTCACAATCTGAAGGTGCTGGGTTCGATCCCCATCACAGCACCAGCCGTTACCCCGGGGAAGCAAACCCTTAGAAAATGCAGGAGGAAGCAGACCCTTACATAAAATGCTTGCTGAAGTCGGATGCACTGGGCCGACAGATGCAAAATAAAAACCACAGTGCAACGCACACTGCCTTGGGGAATAGAGAAATAAGGCGAACTAAAAAAAAAAATAAAAAAAATATTGAATAGTCGGACAATTAGAGTGAGCAATACAAATTATTTTCAAATAAATGATTTACGGATGACATTTGTATCATTTGGTTGTCTTGATCTCTCAGTTCAGTTCAGGTGCCATCTGCAAAGCGAAGGTTTGAAAACAATGAAATCAATTCAAACTGAGCTTCCTGACTATATATTTCTTAATGATAATCAATGTTTATCTTACTATTGAAAATAGATGCTTGGCATTACTCAACACTCTTCTGATGACAAATTTCCAGACATTCATCATTAACCTTTAGCACACCGCACTGTTTTTTGAAAATTTTCATAACTTTGTATTTCGCTATGGTAGTTGAATTTCAAAATTTGTAACTTTTCTGTTTGGTTGTCAATAAATTTTCTTGTGTTTGAAGACACAATTGAATAAAAAGACTTGTTGGTGTTATTGGTTTTGTTGTGTGTTTGTTAGTTTCTGAGATACAAAAAGATGAAGGTGAAAATTTATGGAAAACCCAAAGAAAATTTGAACTCGACTGCTAGGCCTAGTTGCTCCGATAGAAATCCATGTAAACCACAACAACGTATCAATACTGTGTTTACAATAACGACACAACTGTTAGTTTCAAATTCAAACGTAGTTATTACATCTAAGCAAACAAAATAAACAAATCTACTCGATAAAGATCTTTCCCAACAACCTACTTCACCATTTGCAAAAAGTCGGCTTGCTCCAAACGGCGTAAAAGAAATCAAATTGTTCAAAATCCATTTGTAATCTAACATACAATACTTTTACTGGCAAAATATCGTGTGTAGATGGATGACGTATTCAGCATTTTAAAAAATAGCTATGGTCTCTAGGCAAAAAAAAAAATTATTTTTGAATTCTGATTTTGTAGGTCGAGTTGATCTAGAGAGTCTAGACCCAAGCGTGCTAAAGGTTAATCGCTCATGTTTTCAGGTTATTTGATATTTTATCATTAGAAATACATTTATTTATTCTTCTTCGCCCTTATCACCTTGAGGTGTATAGACCATCAACTAACCATTAGAAATACATTTATTTATTCTTCTTCGCCCTTATCACCTTGAGGTGTATAGACCATCAACTAACCATTAGAAATACATTTATTTATTCTTCTTCACCCTTATCACCTTGAGGTGTATAGACCATCAACTAACTGTCTCCAAATAGGCCTGCCCTGTGTTATTTTCCTGGTTCGTTCCAGCTGGGCCCCATGCCCAACCTTCGTCCTTTCTCTTCCGAGATTGGGATCGGCCATGACGGAGTCATTTACTTATTAAGACCTATAAATTTCTGCCCATTGTTTCACATGCACTCACACAAAAGCATGATTGTGAACTGTGTTTACAACTGTGCACTTTTTCATTGAGTGTTTGGCTGTAATTTTTTGTTAGAGTTGAAATTAGCCTGGTATATAGGTTTTCATCAGGTACAAGTTGGCATGTTTAGGAATACTGGCTTTAATTTTACAGCTAGCTATATATCTGTTTTCTTTCATCTGGTTCTATGTGATCATATAGATAGCCATGTGTTAAACAGAAGGTAAAGCAATAATCTATTTCATTCCGTTTTAAGGCAGTACATGTCTGAAGTGAACATTGTAATCCTTTCATAATAAGAATAGGTTTGGCAAATTTTTCACATTATACAAGAATAGTTGAGTGTTCACTATATGGCATGCTATTCAATTATAGTTTAGTGCCTTTTTTTAGTGGTTCTTTCTGTAGTTATTCATGACACATACAAAAATCTTCTTTATTGGAGTGAAGAATGGTTAAGTGTTAAGTGTTCACAATACATCATTCTATTCATTTATAATTGAGTGTTCTTTCTATAATTATTTATTAGATACATACAAAAAAATGCTTTCTTGGAGTAAAGATTATGTGGCTGTGATAGAGCTGAATATTAAAGGTATTCTTGGTCATCTATTATTAGAAATATGCTCGATGAGTTTTGTTCTTTCTTTAAAAGATGATCTTGTGCATATAATAATGTGATTGCAATATTTTTACAGCCAATCGTCTATCAGCAAGAAATGTCACAGCGTCTTTCACAACCAGGTGTGGCTGTTGGACTTGCATGGACGGCCATGGGAGGGGAGATAATGTTTGTTGAGGCCACCAGAATGACAGGAGAAGGGAAGATAACTATGACTGGACAACTTGGTGATGTCATGAAAGAGTCAGCATCTCTTGCATTGAATTGGGTGCGAGCCAACGCAAAAAAGGTGGATGTAGTTTTTGTATGGTTTTTTTTTGTGGTCATTTTTCTTATTTGTAAGCTTTTTGAGACATTTTAAGAAATCTACCTTTAGCTTGTGCAGAAAAATAATTATTGAAATAGTGTGATGATCTTCTTCTCCTTCGCCATGCTTTTTCTTGTTACGTCTACACGTGAAGTCGTTCTCTCTTTTGACTTTTGTGTAGACATCCAAAAAAGGGGTTGGTCGAGTTGCATGGTACCATGGTTGCTAGTGCGCCTCCTGTTCTGTGGTAGAATATGCTCCACCTCCTCCATCTGGCTGGGGACTCTGACTTCGCCTTAACTTCGTTTGCTGTTCCATCTTACCTCCCGCTGGGGTTAACATTTAACCTTTGACAAGATAACTGGGTATAACAGGATCCACCAACGTGTAGGTGAGGTAGAATTGGGCAGGAGAGGCTATGAGACATATGAGTCTTGTATTCGGCGATCACTGCCTCATTTGGATCTCAAATAGTGTGATAAGATCATTAATGTAAATCTGTTGGGAAGAACTATACAGATAACAATAGGACATGAGATGAGGAGAAGAGACTGACTTTGAATAGGACATGAGGTGATGAGAGGATGCTGACTTTGAATAGGACATGAGGTGAGGAGAGGAGGCTGACTTTGGATAGAACATGAGGTGAGGATGCTAACAAAAGATCTTCCAAGACCAGGTCAGACGCATATTGATGCGTTAACTCATGTTCTTTAAACATTGTTGTCCCGTTCTTCACAGTTGTCTTCGATACACTTTTGTCACTATACACTGCCTGCATTCTACGATGAATGTCAACTGGTCAACATCCTTCAACTGTTAGAAACCAAATCACCACTCGCTGATCAACTCTGGACGGATTCCATATCACACCCGCCATATTTTCAACGGTCTGCCGAGAAAACTATGAGTCGGAGGACAATAAAATTGTGCAAACTTGACGGTTGGTATGTGCTGTTTACACTAGAAGTGACGTCATCATGCACATTGTACGTATGTTCACTGGGTGCAGTTAGGTCCAGTTTCATTTTAACACCCCTCGTAGAATAATTTGTCCCTCTTTCTGGCAAAACTGTACACCTTAGGGTAGAAGATGAGTGACTAAGTAAATGCTTGTATCTTGTTTTCAGCTTCAGCTTGAAAGCAAGAAAGACCTCCTTCACAATACTGACATCCACATCCACTTCCCCGCTGGAGCTGTAGGAAAGGATGGCCCATCTGCAGGTGTTACAATTGCCACGGTGCTGACCTCATTGTTCAGTGAACGTTGTGTTCGGTCGGACACTGCCATGACAGGAGAGATCACCCTCCGGGGTTTGGTTCTGCCTGTAAGTTTTGTTTTTATTATCTTTCCTCTTAAGCTTCAATAGGAGCATGAGATTACCACTGCAGTTGACCTCCTTGTAGGAAGCTTCCACCAAAGCAATTATGTGCCCTTGCAGTGAGCTTTCTCTCTAAAACTTTGTTGTACGTGATATTGTAGCCTTCCTTAGTCAGCTATTACGATATGCATGGTAGGAGAAGTCATCTTATTATTTGCTTCCCAGTAAGGGGACTTGGAATCTATACTGGGTTTTGTTTGAAGCAAACAAGACATGCAGAGGTAAAATACTACAAAAATACTTTGTAGGAATAAAAATGATACGGGTGAACCTCCATTTATAGAATTTAATTTCTGGTCCTTGTAAACCGAAAATCCCTATAAGCAAAGAATCACTTTTTTATCTTGCAAACGTACAGCAAAGTATAATATCATGTTTACACTATCTCAGCTGGAAGAAGGAGACTTGTCCTACGGTCAGGTAAAGCATACTATGTTAGTCAGGGTCAGGTGAAACATACTGATCAGACTATGCTAGTCAGGGTCAGGTGAAACATACTGATCAGACTATGCTAGTCAGGGTCAGGTGAAACATACTGATCAGACTATGTTAGTCAGGGTCAGGGGAAACATACTGATCAGACTATGTTAGTCAGGGTCAGGTGAAACATACTGATCAGACTATGTTAGTCAGGGTCAGGTGAAACATACTGATCAGACTATGCTAGTCAGGGTCAGGTGAAACATACTGATCAGACTATGCTAGTCAGGGTCAGGTGAAACATACTGATCAGACTATGTTAGTCAGGGTCAGGTGAAACATACTGATCAGACTATGTTAGTCAGGGTCAGGGGAAACATACTGATCAGACTATGTTAGTCAGGGTCAGGTGAAACATACTGATCAGACTATGTTAGTCAGGGTCAGGTGAAACATACTGATCAGACTATATTAGTCAGGGTCAGGTGAAACATACTGATCAGACTATATTAGTCAGGGTCAGGTGAAACATACTGATCAGACTATGTTAGTCAGGGTCAGGTGAAACATACTGATCAGACTATGTTAGTCAGGGTCAGGTGAAACATACTGATCAGACTATGTTAGTCAGGGTCAAGTGATACATACTGATCAGACTATGTTAGTCAGGGTCAAGTGATACATACTGATCAGACTATGTTAGGGTCAGGTAAAACATACTAATTAGACTATGTCAGGGTCAGGTAAAACAAGTTAGACTATGTCAGGGTCAGGTAAAATATACTAATTAGACTATGTCAGGGTCAGGTGAAACATACTAATTAGACTATGTCAGGGTCAGGTAAAACATACTAATTAGACTATGTCAGGGATCAAGATGCTGAGCAGCGCATGAGCTGCAGTGGTCAGCGACCCATAGCTGACTGCTAGCGTCAGGGCCAGCGAACCAGAGCTGCCAAGACCCCTCTACACCTCCACGCAGTGATCCTGGATAACAGGCTGCAACAGAGCAGACTGGCTAAGGAAAAGGGATCGAAGAGGGAATGCTAACCCGGTACTCAAAAAATGCTTCGGATGTGTTGGACCGAAAGGTGCACATATCGCAGTCAAGCTGTAAACTATGACACAACACATTCCGTTCTCTGGACTACATTCTGCTACTTAACCCTTTCAGGGTTTGGTAGTGGGAGATTGAGAACGAACGAACGAAGCCAAGCCAAACCAAACCAGACTGTGTCAGGCAGGGCCAGTTAAAGCATACTAATTAGACTATGTTAGGGTCAGGTGAAACATACCAATTAGACTGTGTTAGGGGGACGGTGTGGCCTAGTGGTTAAGTGGCACGGCTCACAACCGGAAGGTGCTGGGTCGATCCCCATCATAGCACCGGCCGTTACCCCGAGGAAGCAAACCCTTAGAAAATGCAGGAGGAAGCAGACCCTTACATAAAATGCATGCTGAAGTCAGATGCACTGGGCCGACAGATGCAAAATAAAAACCACAGTGCAACGCACACTGCCTTGGGGATAAGAGAAATAAGGCGAACGCAAAAAAATGTTTTTAAAATTTTTTAAAAAGACTATGTTAGGGTCAGGTAAAACATACTAATTAGACTATGTCTGGGTCAGGTGAAACATACTGATCAAGGCCCAACCTCACTTCCAAGCAGTTCTCCCTGGAAACAGACTGTTTCATGGCAGTCTGACCGATGAGCTGGGGATTGGCACTGTGACCCCCATAGTGGTGAACTTACTGAGGTACTTTGCCCAGGGTTAGGAGGACTTAGTTCTGCCTTCTCAAGTACGCCTCAGGATGTGAGTAGAACCACTGTAACCCATCAGCAAAGAAAACCATCAAGAGTACATGACTCAAGTACGAGTGGCATTAGCAACAACAGCACTATATCAGCATTCATTGAACCTTGGTTGCTGAATTCAAACTTTGCATTTAAAGTGAGAAGGATATAGCTCCTCTGTTTCTCACTAGTAGACTTTGATGTCATTATAATGTAATCCCCCGCTGCCTTGTGGGATACCTGTTTATGGGAAAGGCTTCGGGAGTAAACTCTAAGGAAAAATCTGCATCCTGTGCTATCTCAAGTCATCTCGATAATGGGGTCAGGACGAGAGAGTTAGGTTGACATATTGTGCAAACCTTCCTCACTTTAATCCAAATCACTGCGCAAATCATCCATTTCACCGGACAGACCAAAAGGAAAAAAATGTCTACACTGCTGAACAGAGCGAATGGTCTTCATCACAAGTGATGGATGAACATCATAATGTAATAATTCAGTTTTGTATGTAATCAAATAAGTGTAAAGTGTAGAAGAACATTGGGAGATGTAGAACGATCAAATGGCAGAAGCAAACTGGCTTAACGCTATCAATATTTCGTCTGACTCAGAATTATTATTCTTCTTTGTACGCTGTCAGACGTCAACTTGAATGTGTTCGAAGAAAGCAGCGATCATCCTGAGGCTGTTGACACTGCCATAGAGCTTGTCTAGTGTTGCCACTGGTGATGGCCACATGTGCTTTCTCTGGTCCTCGTATGTCGAGCAGTTTTGCAGCAGATGTTCAGAGGTCATTTTCCCTATAAAACAGGTGCATTCGTCAGTAGCACCTATCTTCAGTTCATTGAATAGATGATACCTCAGTCTGTTGTGGCCTGTGCAGAGTCTGAAGACCACGACCTACTCTCTTCTGTTCAACTGGTAATAAGCATCATTTTTTGGGCAGTCAGTATGCTCTGTTTCCCATTTGACCATGTATCTGGCCCTAATAAACCTTTTGGACCCTTCGTAAGTCACAGTAGAATCTGGTTGTGGTAACCTTCCACCTTCTTTTGCCAGTCTGACTGCCTCCTCGTTGCCTTGAATGTTACAGTGGTAGGGAACCCACTGTACCATGACTCTTTTGGGTGTGGACTGCTGGCATAGTTGACTCTATTGGTGATCGATGGTTGGCAAAAAAAGCAGTTGCTGAAGAATGTACTGAAAATATGAAGTAGGGTTTTCATTGAGGAGTGCCATAAAGCTTGGTTCACCTGAATATCCAAGTGTAATCCAAATGAGTAATCATTAGCTTCATCAAATAATAGGGCAGAAGATGCAGCACAGTGACTGTCAGCAGCCAGCAACTCATAGCTGAATGATTGCATTAGGATCAAAGAACCGTAAAATGGTGAAAAATGTTACTCGGGCCACGAGAGAGGCGAAAGACAAATATATACCATGACACCGGGTAACAACCCGGTAGAAAGTGAGACGAAGAACAAGAAAGAAGTGTTTAGTGAATATTGATGTTTATTGAGAATATGTAAATATTGATGTTTATTGAGAATATGTAAATATTGATGTTTATTGAGAATATGTAAATATTGATGTTTATTGAGAATATGTAAATATTGATGTTTATTGAGAATATGTAAATATTGAAGTTAATTAAATAGTTTCATCTGTAACTGTTCATTCTATCTTATATTTTGAGGTTGGTGGCATTAAAGACAAGATCTTGGCTGCTCACAGAGCTGGTATTTTTCGTGTCATTTTGCCTCAGAAAAACAAGAAAGATTTGCATGAAATTCCAGACAGCGTCAAGGTGAGTTCTAGAATAATTGTATTCTTGACCAGCATTTCTTTAGTTTAGATGATCAGAGCTCTTCAACCTTTCTATACCTGGCGGCCACTTTTAAAACTTCCGTGAGGGTTGTTGTTTGACCACAATGAGGATTACTCTTTTGTTGCGCCCTATAAAAAGTGGCTGGTTGGGTTGTCGTTGCTTTCCTCACATCTTGAGCATGCTGATGAAGGCGGACCGGGGTCAACCAGGCGGTTGTACTATGCTTGGCTTCATCTGCGTGTCGCTCACTACTATGGGGATCACATCAATCCCCCACCTTGTTAGCCAGGCTGCCATGAAAGTAGCCCGTTTCTAGGAAGGGCTACGAGGAAGCCGAGGTGAGAGTCTTGTTCAGTATGTTTTGTCTGAACCTGACTAACATGTTTGATTAGTATTTTTTGCCTGACCAGATGTTAGTCTTCCTCCCCGCACAAAAGAGTAAACTTACTGATTGTGGGCATTAAATAACAACAACAACAAATCTAAGGACACACATAACATGAAGAGGTCTCATCTGTCATACTCACTTAAAAATATACAAACACCCAAGTGCAATGATTGACACGCCATGTCATTTTGTACCTACTGTAACAGTATGTACAGTTTCCAATTTAATGTTGTCCAGTTTGGTAATAAACACCTTACAGTAAATAATATTTTTAAATTGTTGAGCAAATAACTGTGTTCCATTTTGTCTCCTCCAACAGAAGGAGATGGCATTCATCCTTGTCAACAAGTTAGAGGATGTTCTGAATGCAGCTTTTGATGATGGCTTTCTTGGGATGAACAAAACGCTTGATGTTACATCCAAATTGTGATTTTTGCACCTACTTGCTGACTTTACACTGTGCTACCTTTGATCCAACTTACACTTTCATCCTTGTCAACAATTTAGAGGATGTTCTGAATGCAGCGTTTGATAATGGTTTTCTTGGGATAAACAAAACACTGATATGACATCCAAGTTGTGATTGTTGCTATATTTTCTCTACCTTTAATCAAACTAACATCTCAAATCATAATTCTTAGAAGAAGAATCAGTCTTGATTTGTTTAGTTTGGTCATTAATTAAGCTTCACTTAAATGAGAACACTGATTGGCAAAGCAAAGGAATAAACCATAATTTCTAGAATATTTAAGTGAATGATATTTTATTTCATGACTTAAACTCTTTTTCCTTGCTCTTTTAAAAAAATGTATTATATTATAAACAGAATGAAACAATTTATGATCCTGTTGTCTAAATATTTTTTTTAAAATCACTTTACTTCTTTCTACGTTTAGTAGATATATTAAGATTATAGGGGGACGGCGTGGCCTAGTGGTTAAGTGGACCGGCTCACAACCAGAAGATGCTGGGTTCGATCCCCATCACAGCACCGGCCGTTACCCCGGGGAAGCAAATCCTTAGAAAATGCAGGAGGAAGCAGATCCTTACATAAAATGCATGCTGAAGTCGGATGCACTGGGCCGACAGGCGCAAAATAAAAACCACAGTGTAACGAACACACGCCTTGGGGAATAGATAAATAAGGCGAACGCAAAACAAACAAACAAAAAACAAACAAAAATTAAGATTATAAGACAATTATAAATATACTACCAATAACGACAAAAATTAAGTTTTTGATGACATTTATTTGTGAAAGTGTGTAGATTTTTTTTCAAAGATTGTTCCCGGAAAAATACGAAAGAATATTGCTGTGTAAAATATTCAATGTGTAAAAATTCAGTTCTGAAATTGAGAAATCAAATTCACGTCTGCAATAATGGTTCCCAAAGTAAAATTTTGAAAAGATTTAATACAACTTTGAAGGGACAAAAAAATTTAGTGTTCTGATTTTGAACCATCATTCTAAGAATTTATAAATTTTCCACTACATTCCTCCACTTTTACCAACTGAGCTATTGCAGGTCATACAAAATGAAAATATTTTTTTTTTTACACAAAGAATTTTAACCTTAGAATTGGCATAATGGCTGATGATCGGCTGTTATGACTCAGTCTGTAGTGCTATGGTCAATTAAATCGGCCGTTAGAAAAATCGTAATTAAATTAGCTAATCTGATTTTTTTTTTACGTTAGCAAAGGGGAGATTACAATAAATAATTGGTTTTTCTTCCAGTTTGTAGCTTTCAGCTTTGTCTAATCGTAAGATTCCATGCTTGTTCTGCATTTGAACCGTGTGAGATTTTAAAAAATGTTTGTGCCTGCATCATGTCTGCCGCTAGAGAGGGTTCATCAGGACTAGATAATAAATCTAGATCTTCATTGTTTGAAGTTTTTCCGATAGACAAAAGTCATAAGAGGTATGCTTTTGAGCACATTCAACATGGCAGTGATGACACTGATTCTAGTAGTAGTGGTAAAGATGACACTGATTCTAGTAGTAGTGGTAAAGATGACAGTGATGACACTGATTCCAGTAGTAGTGGTAAAGATGGCAGTGATGACACTGATTCTAGTAGTAGTGGTAAAGATGGCAGTGATGACATTGATTCCAGTAGTAGTGGTAAAGATGACAGTGATGACACTGATTCTAGTAGTAGTGGTAAAGATGACAGTGATGACACTGATTCTAGTAGTAGTGGTAAAGATGACACTGATTCTAGTAGTAGTGGTAAAGATGACAGTGATGACACTGATTCCAGTAGTAGTGGTAAAGATGGCAGTGATGACACTGATTCTAGTAGTAGTGGTAAAGATGACAGTGATGACACTGATTCTAGTAGTAGTGGTAAAGATGACACTGATTCTAGTAGTAGTGGTAAAGATGACAGTGATGACACTGATTCCAGTAGTAGTGGTAAAGATGGCAGTGATGACACTGATTCTAGTAGTAGTGGTAAAGATGACAGTGATGACACTGATTCCAGTAGTAGTGGTAAAGATGGCAGTGATGACATTGATTCCAGTAGTAGTGGTAAAGATGACACTGATTCTAGTAGTAGTGGTAAAGATGACACTGATTCTAGTAGTAGTGGTAAAGATGGCAGTGATGACACTGATTCTAGTAGTAGTGGTGAAGATGGCAGTGATGACACTGATTCTAGTAGTAGTGGTAAAGATGGCAGTGATGACACTGATTCTAGTAGTAGTGGTAAAGATGGCAGTGATGACACTGATTCTAGTAGTAGTGGTAAAGATGGCAGTGATGACACTGATTCTAGTAGTAGTGGTAAAGATGACAGTGATGACACTGATTCTAGTAGTAGTGGTAAAGATGGCAGTGATGACACTGATTCTAGTAGTAGTGGTAAAGATGGCAGTGATGACTCTGATTCTAGTAGTAGTGGTAAAGATGAATCAGATAGGGATGTACTTAGCTCTGGACCTAGTGTTGTCACTGACCAATTTGGTTGGGAAACGGCGGACATTGAAGAGAATAAGCTACGCTTAGACCATAATTTCATTGTTAGAAATCCACGTAAGTATGCATTTTCTTAATAAGCTTACAGTTACAATGGTAAATAGAACCGATCAGTAAGTGTGAAGATAGGTTAAAAGCAGAAGAGTTGGACAATTTTTATTCACTGTGTACAGGTTAAGGTCACCGTACATAACGCACAAACATATAAAATTCATACTATAAGATTCCTTGTCCAATATGCTTTCAGAAAATGTAAACTTATGTGGACCTCTGATTTCGTTCTCTATGTGTTTCTGGTATTTTATTGGAACATGCCAGAATCCTCAAAAATGACTTGGCACTACAGAACAAATGCACTTGACAGTTGGAGGGTTAATAATTTATTTAGAGAATATAAAATACTATAATTCATTGGTTCATTCCTCCTGTGATATCAAGGATTCCCCTTTTGACCTACATTTGTGAAACCTTTGCTTGCAGTTATTTTTGGACCTGACGTCACAGGAACGAACCAACATACTGTACCGACATCCTGACGGCGATAATTATGGTATTTGATTTGTAAAGCAGCGTCATCATCAAAATAGTTTTGTTTGTAAATCTGTGTATGCCATTCTATAATGTCATGGTTTGTTTTTTCTAAATGAATAACGTACTGTTAATGATAAATTTTACCTAGTTCCATGCTTATCACTAATCAATATCTGTGCTTATTTTTTGTTGGTGACATTCAGGTGCATTTTTAATCAGAATTATTATATATCAGAGTCTACAGCTCACTAGAAGTTCAGCCTTTTTCAGATCTATATGCTTTTCAGTGATGTCTAAGATTTAAGACCTGTATATTGACTATTTTTTTGTGGTAAAAAGGTAGGCCATTTCACTCAGAGCTGGCAGTCTATTACAACTATCTGTTAGTGTTTCAAGATGGGGTGGGACATTTTGTTTGCATGCCTAATGAGCACTTTCTCAAGTAGTTGCTATTGCTAAATGGTGAACTTAAAGCAGGCAGATGTTCATAAGGAGGATAGAAGAAACACTACTTAAGACTCCTTAAAAATGTTTGAAAAACTTCAACATTAATGTCATCTCC
Organism: Ariolimax columbianus; assembly: GCA_036924085.1. Lineage (NCBI taxonomy): Eukaryota > Metazoa > Mollusca > Gastropoda > Stylommatophora > Arionidae > Ariolimax > Ariolimax columbianus. Next base: position 47,233,979 of record JAVGWX010000016.1, read on the forward strand.
TTGGGGACGCTTGTTAAGAACAATTCCACATGGCGCACTAGCATCACACAAGATGCTCAGATAGCAGAGCGAAATATCATCGCCGAGGCTCAGAGAAAGCAACCCACCCAAAAGACCAGAATGCATGACGAGCCCACATCTGACCTCTCACATGCGTGTCCCAAATGGGGCAGAGCCTGTCGTGTCAGAGTTGGACTTCACAGTTATATGAGATCCCATCTCGCAGCACAAATTTGATGGTGTCACCATCTTCGCTTGCAATGGGCAACTATTATTTTACTGTCCCAGCTATCAGTCAGTCTGTTCTAATACAGAGAATAGATGAGAAGTCTTGTTAGTATCTTTATAGATAATGCTCTTTTTTAAAATTGTAATTACAACATGGTTGTGGTCAGATATGTCCATTGTTAACTTTGAATTGTTTGGTGAGGCTTGATTTCTGCCAGCTTGATTTTAGAAAAACATGTTTGAGCAAAAATATGAATAAATATGTATTATATCCATTGTTTGTTTGTTACCAATAATGTTTGCAGTATCGCACTCGCTCCATTATTTTAATTCACTTTTCTACCCCTTATTTGTTTGCTTCGTCATTCTGCATGTTTCTCTCTTCTCTCAATTGTATGCATATAGCTCCATTCACCAATATGTGTACATCAAGATGTTTTTATGTGCAGCTTTTAAAAAAAGTAGAAGTGGTGATGATATATTTATATAATAATAGTTGTCCATCACAAGTGATGAAGACCACTCTCTTTGTTCAGCCGTGTGGACAGTCGTATCACTTGCTGTGTCCGCTGAAATGGGTGACTTGCGCGGTGATTTGGATTAAAGTGAGGAAGAAACTGCGCCTTTTGTCAACCTCACTCACAGAGCCTAAGCTACCTTTTGCCAGTGGCAAGACATTCATTGAGACGACTGGAAATAGCATAGGATGCAGATTTTTCCTCAGGGTTACCACCGAAGCCTTTCCGTAAACATGTAACCCGCAGGGTAGAAAGGTGGGAAGGCATCTAACGCAGTTTGTCGTGCCTTTTCGATAACCACAAGAGGTCGTATGGACAACACTCAGCGTGTGAGTGACTCTGGCATCTCTCCCCAGCTGTATTCAGCTCATCATAGTAGCATCTAAAATTCCCACACGCCATATTCGTGAAGGTGAACCGGCAGAACTAACCCGTGGCGTGAAATACGACACAGGTATAAGCGTAGCGCTATTCAGCCGGCGTCCAGACCAGGATAAACGGATGGAAGAAATCACAAAAAAAGAACGAAATAACAAGTCCAGACGGAAAACAACTCCACGTTTCCGTGAACACAAGTGTAAGTCGACTAGTGTAAATTCCAGGCAAATCCGTGGTCTGGCGGCATCCATAATGATCCAAAACAGTAGAGAAATGTAGACTCGCAGCCAGTTATGGCGCCCTCTTTGCCAGATTTATATAAACAATGCATTAGTGTTACATGTGATGTACGCGGTCAGGTATTTACATAACACTGCAATTGGTTGGTTTTCCGACTTGAGCCACAAAGGATAATTATATTGTTTCTAATGTAATCCTGGTGTACATTCAGGCATAGCATGTGCCCTATGACATGTAGCCAAATATTGTCGTCTGCTTTTGCTTTGAAGTACCATGCCAGACTAAGGTATTGTCGCATACCATACCTTCATCTGATGGCTGGATGTCCAGGTCAATGATATAGGTGTAGAGCCACCATGACATTATATTTTTTTAGTTAAACATTTTATAGTATTAGTACTACGAGTTGAATCGTATTGTTTACCATACTTTACAATTACATGTTTAGAGTCAAACATTTTTAAATAGATAATTTAGTATGAATTAACAATTGTATTCAATTATAGAAGAAGACTAAATGAATTAGATTGATTAAATATTAACTGGGGCTAGTCTCTCGGTGGCACGATTGACTCGCATCCAGTGTACGTACAGCGATCTCAGTTCCGCCAGGCGGAGTGAAAGCGCGGGCCCGCCTAACACGCTCGCCCGCCTTTCCCCGGCACTGTAGCGGGACCATTTTGGTGGAGTCGTACCGCTGGAAACGGTGCGTTACTGTGGTCCGTATCGAGAAACTTTGTCAATTCGTGTGTGTTTCTTCGAAGGCGTATAGCCAATCTTGACAGTTCGTCTCGCTTGTGGTCATTCTCTCGCAAAGAGCTTGTGACCGGCAAATGGAAAGCAGGAATCATGCCTAAAGGCCCTGTCCTCGCCCGACCAACTGGTCGGAGAAGGGCAGGCAAAAATTGTCTCCAGTCCGAGTGAATATCATTGCCGGGGCCGTTGGGATCCGTTCTGCACAGAGCGCTGCCATCCCTCCCCGAGCGAGCCCGGTCAGTTGGTGTGTGTACGGGCCCCTGCCAGGTGGTCCTAGGTCGACGGAGTAGGGACGGAACAACCGTCAGTCTGTCCCTGCGGCCGTCCTAGTGAGGCGCTTTTTACACATCCATCCATCGCCGACCGGTGTGTGTGATTCGTCCGTCTCCGACAGATATCTAGTTGATCCTGCCAGTAGTCATATGCTTGTCTCAGAGATTAAGCCATGCATGTCTAAGTTCACACTGTCTCACTGTGAAACCGCGAATGGCTCATCAAATCAGTCGAGGTTCCTTAGATGACACGATCCTACTTGGATAACTGTGGCACTTCTAGAGCTAATACATGCTTACCAAGCTCCGACCCTCGCGGAAAGGGTGCTTTTATTAGTTCAAAACCAATCGTCGTTTCCCCCCGCGGGGTTGCGGTGTCCCTACTGGTGACTCTGGATAACTTTGTGCTGATCGCATGGCCTCATGTGCCGGCGACGCATCTTTCAAATGTCTGACCTATCAAATGTCGATGATACGTGACATGCCTACCATGTTTGTAAAGGGTAACAGGGAATCAGGGTTCGATTCCGGAGAGGGAGCATGAGAAACGGCTACTACATCCAAGGAAGGCAGCAGGTGCGCAACTTACCCTCCCGGCACGGGGAGGTAGTGACGAAAAATTACAATACATGACTCTTTCGAGTCCCCGTAATTGGAATGAGCACACTTTAAACCCTTTAACGAGGATCTATTGGAGGGCAAGTCTGGTGCCAGCAGCCGCGGTAATTCCAGCTCCAATAGCGTATATTAAAGTTGTTGCAGTTAAAAAGCTCATAGTTGGATCTCAGGCGGGCGGTCCGGCTCGCGCCGGTTCACTGCCTGTTGTCACCTGCCCTACCGTCTGCCGGCTCTCTCCCGCGGGTGCTCTTCGCTGAGCGTCCCGGGTGGTTGGCGCGTTTACTTTGAAAAAATTAGTGTTCAAAGCAGGCCTCGGCTGCCTGAATAATGGTGCATGGAATAATGGAATAGGACCTCGGTTCTATTTTGTTGGTTTTCGGAACTGGAGGTAATGATTTACAGGGACAAACGGGGGCATTTGTATTGAGGCGTTAGAGGTGAAATTCTTGGATCGCCGCAAGACGAGCTACTGCGAAAGCATTTGTCAAGAATAGTTTCATTAATCAAGAACGAAAGTCAGAGGCGTGAAGACGATCAGATACCGTCGTAGTTCTGACCATAAACGATGCCGACTAGCGATGCGCATGAGTTGCTTCGATGACTCTGCGGGCAGCTTCCGGGAAACCAAAGTGTTTGGGTTCCGGGGGAAGTATGGTTGCAAAGCTGAAACTTAAAGGAATTGACAGAAGGGCACCACCAGGAGTGGAGTCTGCGGCTTAATTTTACTCAACACGCCAACACTGAAATGTTTGACAGGCCGAGAGCACTTTCGTTGGGTCTAATAGGGAACGTGTGCTGGAATTAGACCCTCGAAAATCTGGGGCGTCTCTCGGTGGCTCAATTGTCTCGCATCCAGTGTTCGATAAAGGAATTGACGGAAGAGCACCACCAGGAGTGGAGTCTGCGGCTTAATTTGACTCAACACGCCAACACTTTAAAATGACTGACAGACTGAGAGCTCTTTCGTTGGGTCTAATAAGGAACGTGTGCTGAAATTAGACCCACGGAAGACAGGTCAGTTTTACCCTCTTAATGAAAGAGAGTTGCTACGATAATCCTGCTTAACCCTAGAGGAATCGCAGGTTTCAGACACTTGGTCATTGACTGAATAAAAAGCCCTCTATTTGATTCGTTGGGTCTAATAGTGAACGGGTGCTGGTATTAGACCCTCGAAGGACAGGTCAGTTTTACCCTACAAATGACACAGCGTTGCTACGGTAATCCTGCTCAATTCGAGAGGAGTCGCAGACATTTGGTCCACGTGCTAGGCTGATAAGCCAATGGTGCAAGGCTACCATCTGAGGGATTACGGCCGAACGCCTCTAAGCCGGAATCTCGCCCAAAATCTCAGCACCACTGCGATGGGAAGCTACGATGTGGTTGGGACATGGGGCTCGCGTCTCAGCCTGACCCGGTCGAGCCGCAGAAAGAGGTATATGCCGTCCGCTGATCAAAGCGGGCGGGAAGCTGCTCGATATTCACTCCATACGGCGATGAGGTGTGAAACCACTAGTAAAAGACTTAGTTCTAGGTTGGGGTGTCGTAAGCAGTAGAGCAGCCACCTCACTGCAAACTGTTGAGACTCAACCCTTGATCATGAGATATGTCCACACATCAGGCGAACAACATCTCAGTGCCATGGCCAGACTTGTCCCCTGGTTAAAGGCACTCCTGCCTCGCTCTTTACCTCTGTCTGCTATAAGTTATCCCAATGGACGCAGAAGAGATGCAGTCCAGCGGACATTGCACCTCTGCCATACTGTGACAACCTGCCAGGTGGCAGGGAATGCTAGGCGTGCCATCACTGCAGATGAGCCGAGAAAATAAAGGGAGCAAAGAGATACCTCACTCACATGCATGTGCTACGTTTCTGGCAGGACGTGATGATCCTGGGACACAGACACACTGGACTGCCTCTCTTCCGGGATAGTACACACTAGTGCATAGTCCATCATATCATATCATTGCCACACCCTATCATTGCAAGACAACTTCCCTAAGTGAGACAACTCTGACCAAAAACAACTGCTGCCTTGCAAATAGGCTGGGGACAGCCAAAGGCTAAGGAGGGCATCCCTACAGAAACGCCTGTTGAAATCGGATGCCACAGGCTTAACGAAACAGTGCAACGTATATCGCTGAATGATGATGGTACAACCTATCAGAAAAAAGTGTGGCGCTCATCCTGTGGAGTCCCGCCAGGCAGTGAGAGTGCCGGGCCTCACGCCTCGAAGGGGCCCACCCAATGCTACTCATGTGCTGTGGAGTCAAGGCACAAGGTGTTGGGGCAAAAACTATTGACCAAAAACACAAGACCCCCAGAATACTACAGTGGAATGCGGAGGGAGTCATTAAAAAAAAGCTGTCCCTAACACATCACTTGCATGAAGGTAAGATTGACGTGGCATGTATCCAAGAAACGCACCTCAACAACAACCACAAATTCTCAATCAGAGGATACCAGACCTTCCGTCTTGATAGAGAAGGTCACAAAGGAGGGGTTCTGATACTGACTCGTAACTGCATACCGAGTAGCGCGGTAGCTGTCAATCACACCGGACAAGCAGAAATTGTAGGAGTCGACATAATGACCCAAGAAACAAAGATCCGTATCTTCAACCTGTATGGCCCACCAAACAAAGACCTGTCGCTCTCGAGTATGGAAGTCAAAGACTCCAACTGCCTAGTAGTTGGAGACTTCAACAGCCACTCGGAGAGATGGGATACTCGGACACAGACAACAGAGGTGATGAAGTGGTAGACTGGGAGATAGACACAAATCTCCATCTTATCAATAGGCCGGAGGATAGCCCTAACTTCTATTCTAGAACATGGCATACCACCTCTACACCAGACCTGGCCTTTTCCACGGTGGATATTCACCACAAAATAGACTGCCGAAGACGTATGTGTCAGACCAAAAGGTGCAAATATCGCAGTCAAGCTGTAAGCTATCAACACAATGTAATTCGTTCTCCAGACTACATCCTGCTACTTGCAAAGCACTGTTCGGGGATTGAGAACGAACGCAGAAGAAGATCTGTCGACTGTAATACAACTTATTAATTTATCCATTACAATATAACAAAGTCAGGATTCTGTAGTACAAATGGATTACTTTATTTTAGGAAGCAGCTTCAGTTATCTGTTTCTGTCAACTGCTGCAGTAAAAATATTAAGAGGCGAATGTGGAGAATCTCTAACTAAGTATCTGTCATTCAATTACTTCTTTCTTAATCTTCCCTTTTCTTGATGCCAATTTTATTATTCAATACATCTGTTATCTGCCCGTCTTAGTACATGTAGAGTCACTGGTGTTTGACCCTTTTACTTAGCACTAACAGCATCATATTTTTAAAGCATCTATTAAAGGTGAGGGCTCGACTTCATCGCCCGTGGATCTTCTCAAATGGCTCTGTCTTTCCCTGCAGAACAGTATGCCACATGCCGAGAGCATTGTACAAATAACAAACTCCGTAGCTCCAGCGATGAGCCCAGGGATCTCTGGAAAAAACTGCCATCATGAACCGACCTCCGTAGCTCGAATTCGAACCCCGACCGTCTGAACACGAGGCAACCGGCTTGACCACTTCGCCAGATACCCCCAACTTTATTATCTGCGTTCTATTATCTGTCCCTTACTTCCCATGATTAGCTCTCATAAGATAAAACTGACTAGAGGTAAAAATCTAAATGTATACCCATCATGTTATTTTGTTAAAAATACAAAATGTTAAAAATTTCTAAAGTTGGTATCAAAGCCTAGTTGTGAATATATCCAAAGAGAATGGGGAAATGATGTGCAGTGCTCATCACGAAGAACTATCAGACACAGATAACATCAGGCAGCCAGCATATAACTCTTGTGTCAATTCTCATCAAGTTCACACATATTCATTCAAACTTGATGCCTGGCAATGTTTTTTAAATTCCAAAAATAAAATGGTTTGTTTGTGTCGCTGATGATCATTTCCCTTCACAATTGTTTTGTCTTTTGAGCACTCCACTATCTCTCATTTTGCCTGAATTTAATCAATGCTTCGTCTGTATTATCTGACTTTGTAGCCTGTCTTCCCGTTGTCTTCAATCATTTCCACAGTCTAACAGGTTTTCTATTGTATGGTCTATTAATTATGCCTGTCTTCTATTATTGTTGTTGATAGCGGAGATATCTTAATATTGCTTCCTCTAGTATTTCCTCATAAGCTGTCCGTGGTATGTGTGAGGTTCTTTTCATGAACCATATTTCTGTTGGTGCACATGTATTTGTCTATTAGTTTATACAGCATACAAGATGAATGCTTTACAATATTATTTGTTTCACTTAAAAATGCAACACCTTTATCACTTGCAGAAAACAGGTCTGTTTAATTAATAGGCTTTTCAAAAAATGTAGTTTTACAATATCCATCTTCAGTCCTCCAGTTTGTGGGCTCTAAGGTGCCTGAGCTTCCTCACTTGTTATCACATGCAGTTTTCTATTTGCTCAGTGTGTTATCATCATTTGATATCACCATGCAGTTTTCTATTTGCTCAGTGTTATCATCACTTGATATCATCATGCAGTTTTCTATTTTCTCAGTGTGTTATCATCACTTGATATCACCATGCAGTTTTCTATTTCCTCAGTGTGTTATCATCACTTGATATCAATCTCTGTTAAAAACTTTTGTATGGGTGAAGAACCAAAGATAGTTATGTTCTGCATCTGAAAAGATTGCTCTGTAAGAGTTCATGGTAATATAGACATACTTGAACCATTTCTCAACACACCTCCAGTATACTACACCTTAGGAGTACTCCTATAACAATCAATTAACTATAACCAGCTGACAGTAACAGTTATCATCAATGCATCAGAAACTATCTTATAATAAGCATCACTGATATCTTCCATCACATCTTTAATAACTACCATTAATAAAACTATGACTGTTCTCAAAGTATCCACAGAAGAGCATTCACCAGTCCTCACTCACACATCAATCCGATCCCATATCAAACATATGCTGCCCAGATGATCCCATACGTCCACCATGCTTATTTTGTTCCTCGTCGTCAGAGTCCATATCATCGTTCATACTATCATCTTCATCATTTTCATCTTCGCTGTCCTCATCCTCAGAATCATCATCATCATCATCCTCACATACAATTGCACCTCTTCCCGAAGCATTGGCTAATGGTGTACTATTTACGCCATTTCCATAGCTGCGAACAGTATCTTGAGAACTACCCTTGGGCACAGTGTAGGCAGTGATTCCCATTGCTGCTCGGACAGCCTGAGAGCTGACTACATCACTAGGATACACGTGTTTAGCCATGTTCATCAAGTTATTTGTTACCTTGTTGGCTGAAATATACAACATTAAAATTATAATTTCACAAAAATGGTTGTCTAGATATGAATATGATTACAAATAATCAACAGGCCACCTGTACTTCTTTTGTCATCTCACTTTCTACCAGGTTGTAGCCCAGTGTCGTGGTATGTATTTCTCTTTCACCTCTCTCGTGACCTGATTAACATTTTCCAAAATTTTCCAACAGGTCTCGTTTATGCTGTCTATCCACCTTTTCCTAGATCTACCTCTCACCCTTCTTCCTTATGTTCTCCTGTAGAGGGTTGCATGAGCAATGTGGTCTGGTTGCATTCTCACAATGTGGCCAAACCAATTCATTCTGTTGCATCGATGCTCGATGTAGTCAGGGAATTGTTTCAACCATCTCCTAAATACTCATATTTGTGATTCTGTCTCTTTTGGTGTTGTTAGTGACCTTTCGTAGGCACCGCATTTCGCAGGTGGCTAACTTTCGTTCCTGGGCCTTATTCAATGTCCATGTCTGGCACTAGTAGCACAGAGTTGAGATGAAGATACTATTTATCATGTTTTTTTTGCTGGGAGGGAAATCTTGGGGATCTTAGTAGTGGAGACAGCTGGTAGGTGACAGCGTTTGTCCTCTGCACTCTCGTCTTTATCTCTCTATCGAGTCTTCAATCCTCAACTTAAACCCACATTTATTGTTAGCATTAGAAAGATGAAACGGGAAATTTGAATTGGTAAAGTTGTAGAGTTGGCTGCAGTTAAAGTAAATATAGAGAATTTGTATAGCAACATTAGGAAGCTAAGAGGTTCATGCAAACAGACAAATGGAGCCAACAAAGATGATAATGGTCAATTACATAAAATATAAGATGATAAGAGATGATGAAACTTCTTCTTCTTCTTCGTTCGTTCTCAATCTCCCACTACCAAACCCTGAAAGGGCTTAAGTAGCAGAATGTAGTCCAGAGAACGGATGCGTTGTGTTGTAGTTTACAGCTTGGCTGCGATATTTGCACCTTTCGGTCCAACACATCTGACTTCAGCAAGCATTTTTTGAGTACCGGGTTAGCATTCCCTCTTCGATCCCTTCTCCTTAGCCAGTCTGCCCTGCTGCAGCCTGTTATCCAGGATCACCGCGTGGAGGTGTAGAAGGGTCTTTGCAGCTCTGGTTCGCTGACCCTGACACTAGCAGTCAGCTATGAATCGCTGACCACTGCAGCTCAGCTCATCTTGATCCCAGATGATGAAACAATCTGGCAAACTTCAAAATATAAATAAATTGATGTACATTTGTGTATTCTGAACTCTAGGTAAATATCATTATATTGCAGTTCCAAAATTGTAGGTATAGAAAATAATATAAAACAATTTAATCATTTCAATGTTTGGAAAAAGGAAAAAAGAATTTACAATTTTGCTCAAAATGAGCACATGATACAGAAGAGAGGGATTAAGACTCTGAGCAGCACATGATGTTGCAGTGGTCAGCGACCCATAGCTGACTGCTAGCGTCAGCACCAGTGAACCAGAGTTGCCAAGACCCTTCTACACCTCCATGTGTTGATCCTGGATATCGGGCTGCAACAGAGCAGACTGGCTAAGTAGAAGGGATCGAAGAAGGAAGGCAAACCGGTACTGAAAAATGCCTGCTGAAGTCAGATGTGTTGGACCGAAAGGTGCAAAAATGGCAGACAAGCTGGAAACTGCGACACAATGCATTCCATTCTCTGGACTACATTCTGCTACTTGCAAAGCCCTTTTCAGGGCTTGGTAGTGGGAGATTGAGAACAAACAAAGTCAAACCAAGCCAAGCAAAAGATAAGAAATGTGCAGGAAACCGATGTGGAAAACTCACCTAGATCTGCCTCTTTGTCTGAGGGTACTGAGATAAGGCTAAGGTGAGGTGGTGGGTCCTGACTCAGTCGTTTGTGCTGTGTGTCGGAGAGCTCAGACAACATGTTCGCAGTTTCATTTAGATTGTGCTGAAGTAAGTCTTTCGCAGCAGCTCTCTCAGCTTCCTCTGCTGCCTGGTGAGGATGAACACATGTAATTTATGTTTACAGTATCATATAAAAGGAAGACTAACGTCTGGTCAGGCAAAATATACTGATCAGACATGCATGTTAGTCAAAACATACTGGACAAAACCCTCACCTCGGCTTCCTCGTAGCCCTCCCTGGAAACGGGCTGTTTTCATGGCAGCCTGGCTAACAAGGTGAGGGATCGAAGTGATCCCCACAGTAGTGAGCAACACGCAGATGAAGCCAAGCATAGCACAACCGCCTGGAGGACACCGGTCCACCTTCATCAGCACGCTCGGGATGTGAGAAAACCTACTGCAACGTGCCACTTTTAACGTCTTTTTCAGGGTGTACAAAAGAATAAATGTATTCATTGTGGGCATTCAACTGGCCAGCTATTTCAACATTAGGAACTAACTCAATAATAAAAATAATGAATTTCCAGCTAGTAACACCAATCTGATTATTTTAACTTTTATATGCACGCTGGAAAGACAAAATTAATGACCAATAACGCTGAGGCCTCAACAGACGGATAAAAGCTAATGGCCAGCAACTCAAAGTGGTCGACCTTTTAAATATCTGGGTTCGATTGTCAGTGATGAAGGATCAAAAGGTGAAGTGTTGGCCAGAATAGCGGCGCTGGCAAGATAAACAGCCATATGCACAAAGATCAGATTAATGTGTACATTGGTCCTGTCAATATTCTTCTATGCTTGTAAGAAATGGACAATTACAGCTGACCTGCAGCGGAGGATACAGGCCTTGGAAATGAGACTTCTAAACGTTATGTTCAAAGATTGAGTTACAAATGAGGAAATACAAGAAAGAATTACAGCAGTAATACAGCCTTTTGAAGACCTCTTGGCAACTGTCAAAAGAAGGAAACTCATTTGGTATGGGCACATATCGAGATCAAGTGGTCTTGAAAATACAATCCTGCATAAAAAGGTGCAACGCAGACGACAAAGAGGTCATCCCAAAAAGAGGTGGGAAAAAAAAAAAAAAAAAAAACTAAACTTTAACCGGGGGCTCGACTTCATTGCCTCGAGTTTTTTTCCCCATTTTAGCTCGGTCTCTCTCTGCAGATGGGTACCTCATCTGTAGCTCCAGCGATGAACCCAGGGATCTCTGAAAAAAATTGACATCATGGACCGACCGTCGCAGCTCGAAATTGAACCCCGACCGTCTGAACACGAGGCAAACGGCTTGACCACTTCGCCACAGAGACCCCCCAAAAAGAGGTGGGAAGACAACATAAAATAATGGACCAATCTTCGACCAGAGGAGGCACAGGCAGCAGCCGCTGACGAAGAGGGATGGTGTGGGGTTGTCTTCATGTGTGCCCCAACGACCTCAGCGGTTATGGGATTACCTGGCCTGATCTGAGCTGATAATAATAATTCGTCCATCGTCGTTGATGAGGACAACCAACGTCATCACATGTCATAATGCAACCTTGAGTATGTGTGTGCAATCATGACTGATCAAGCCAATTCGAGCCTGGAAAAGTCTGTGACATGACTCACAAACGTAATCAGCTGTTGTCGTTCCTATTTTCTCTGATCTTAACATCCTGATTGCATGTCCATCCTGGGCTGCCTGAATACGAAGACCCTCATTGAATTCAACGCCATCTGTGACCGTGATCTTCTTTGTTGAGCAATTTTGAGCCAGTTTCTCCCAGGTGTTCATGTCTATTTGACATCACTTAAGGGATTCCTTCAGACTGTCCTTAAAACGCTTTTGCGGACATCCTTGTGATCATTCTCCTTCGCTCAGTTCGCTATACATGAGCCTTTTTGGAAGCCTTTCGTTTGACATTCGGGCAATGTGGCCAGCCCATCGCAATTGAGATTTTTGCAAAAGTGCATGAATACTTTCCAAGTTGGCTCGGGACAGCGCTTCAGTATCTGTGATATGGTCCTGCCAGCGTATATGCAGTATGCGTCTCAGACAGTTCATGTGAAAATAATTTAGTCTCCTGGCGTCACCAGCGTAGACAGTCCAGCTTTCACACGCGTAGAGCAGGGCGGGGACCATGGGGGCATGGTAGACCTTCAGCCATTGATTAATATTTTATTAACATTTATTATTATCGGGTTAATGCCATAGAAATGGCTGAAAATATTGCTCTTTTGATTGTAGAGAGTTCCAACTTCCCTCAGACGAAGACGAAAAAAATGGCGATTTTGACATTAGTTTTAGAATTTTTGAAAGTATTTCTTCGGTTTTTCGCTTAGTTTTGAAAATTCACCTATTATTGACAATGGGACAGTTAAGTTTCTTCAATAGATTTTTCTGAGGTAGATCTATTTAGCTTGTTTACGTAGATACAATAATTACATTTAAAGTTGAAGTAACAGACATAGCCATTATGGTAAACATCGATACTAGTATTAGTACGTTTTTCTGTGAATTTTTTTTCTAACCAAGGGATACCTCTACCGGTCAGTCCAAATGTTTGTGCTATTTTTCACCACTATCACCTTCATCTTCTTGTATCTCCGAAACTAACATACAAACAATAACACCAACAAGTTCTTTATTATTATATGTCTGTAGATACACACACACAAAAAAAAGATTAGAGGTTCTCAAAATCAACAACCACATCGGGGCGTGACATGCCGAAAAATCAAGCGGCTACAGGAAATAGACGCCATTTTTTAATCTGGAATGGTAAAGGTTAACCTCCAGGAATAGAGTGGAAAATTATGAAGACTTTTTTCATCCTCACCTTCTGAGCTCTGACAATCATCTCATCCTGCAAGGCTCTCTCTGCCTGCTCTTCCTCTGTCCTTTTCTGAAATAACAGGACAAAAACTAATCAAACTCTGACCCACCTAGTTAATAAACACTTCCCTTTGTGCTGCTCTCACCTTCATACAAAACGGTCATGACTTATTCTTGTAACAATCATTTTTAAACTATCAAACTTTAGCATGGTGTCCGACAAATCTGGACATGAATATTTTGATACTGAAAATCTCATTTACAAAAATAATATTCCCTTTTTTATTCTGAGCCAAGGATTGTGTCTCACCTGTACAAAATATAAAAAGTATAGCGATAAGTGCCGTGGTGGTGCAGTGGTTAGTGCTTCCCAGTCAGGTGATCAGGGTTCAATCCTCAGCTGGTGCATGATTTTTTTTTTTATGATCACAATACGAGCCCTGTGGTCGACCCAGCCACAGAAACTGGAGACCAGAAAATCTTGGTAACAAGGGCAGCCGGCGTGGTTCTGACATCATCCACTACCTGCTGTTGGTTACAAAATAATATGGGCCTAACACCATATTTCCTGCGTGACGGGATCTTTCCATATTTTTAAATAGCAATAAGTATGTTTTACAATGATGAGGAAAAAAACCTAGCAAACATTGCAGAGTTATGGAACATTTAGACAAGGAAGAGACTACATTAGAAAGTAAAGTAATTTGGCATCCTGTATAGTCAAGATTGGCACTTTATTATGCATGTTGTATAAGACAGGTTGTGCATGGAGCTGGCAACCTCAACATGTAAGATAAAGTGACACAGAAACTGCCACAACAAGGACACATAGTTGCTTTGGCTACAGGGGTAGTCACATGTTCCTATTACAGACAATATGAAGAACTTTCTTCTTTTTCTGCGTTCGTTCTCAATCTCCCTCTACCAAGCCCTGAACAGGGCTTTGCAAGTAGTAGGATGTAGTCCAGAGAACGGAATGCGTTGTGTCGCTAGTTTACAGCTTGACTGCAATATTTGCACATTTCGGTCTGACACATCTGTCTTCGGCTGTAAAGAACTATCTATGAGATGAAATATGGTTAAGCCTGCAGTTTCAGACAAATTCACAGCATTATAAATGGCAAAATATTACACACTTCACTTACTGTGAGACTAATTACGTTTATGAATAACAAATGCTGCCTACGACAGCTGCTAAATATTATTTGTTTCGTATCAACCAAGCACCTGTACTATCCTTGAGCAACTAACCTGTTGTTCCAGCAACACTCTGGACTTTGAGTGCTGACCATTGGTCAGTGTGTCCAATAGCTTGTCCACCATCTCCACAGCACTCAATCCAGCACACTCTACAAACTTCTGAACACTAAAATCACAAATATTTTTAGGGTGGTCATTTTGAGCGCATGGATACTTAAACAATAATATTGATACTGTTCTCTCTCAGTGATTTGTTCATGTGTGTATGCAATAGTGTGTATGTGATAGACAGAGTGTGAGAGAAAGAAATATAACAATCTACAAGTGTGTGTTGTTCGACCATCGTAATCGATGACGACCACTTTGTCAACATGCACTGTTCGCATGAGTTTGAAGATTGCTAATTAAGTCAATCGGAGTCCTGAATTGTCTGTCGCATTTAGAACAAGGAAATAGGACATCGCCCACTACTGGAATTGAAGACGGGTTGATGTGAGCAGACTTGCGAAGCGATCATCTCTGTATAGCCTCATTTATTCTTGATGCTCTGGACACCCTCTGCAATAGTGCTGTGCGATTGGTGTCGATTCTTTCTCAGTCATCATGGTTAATACCGCACTAGATCAGTGATTTACAGTTTCTGCTGACCACCACTAGCTCTCTTGCAGTTCACTATAGAGCAGCTCTTTTGGTAAACGGTGATCCGTGCCCAAGACTCAACCCACATGCTGAGACTGAGATGTGACGCCCTTAGGGTTACGGGAAAGACAAGACAAGATTAAATGCTAGTATGGATCCATTACCGAACCAGGACAGAAATAAAATGAAATACACGTTACAACCACAAGACCTTTCTCAGGGATAAAAAACACATGAAAACACCTGACAAATCACAAAATAAACAAACACAATCAACACTAAACAATACACAGCCATTAGCCAGAGGGTGGCATAAAATATGTGAATCACAGTATGCCACTTTGAACAGAATAGCTTAAAAAAATAAATAATACATGAGCCAATGTGTATAAGCACCTATACATACATATATATCCAGAGAGACACATATTTACACATAAGAAAACAGACATATATAAAATATGACTAAGTCGTATATGACCTTTCCTGTTCCAACAGCATGAGATTATGATTTGGCTCCGTTCTACTGACATTACACGCCACCAGCTATAGGGTCATCACTTTTTCGTATTTAAACTACCGGGTTAATGTCATAGAAATGGCTGAACATACTGCTCTTTTGATTGCAGAGAGTTCCAACTTCTGCCATGTACGGTTAGCCGAAAACAATGGCATTTCTTTTGATTTGTTTTAGATTTTGGAAAGGATTTCTTATGGTTTTCGCTTGGATTTGGCTTGACTTCGTTCGTTCTCAATTTCCCGCTACCAAACACTGACATTGGCCTAAGTACCAGAATGTAGTCCAGAGAACGGAATGCGTTGTATCGTAGTTTACAGCTTGACCTCAATATTTGCACCTTTCGTTCCAACACTTCTGACTTTAGCAAGCATTTTTTGGGTCCTGTGTTAGCATTCTCTCTTCGATCCCTTCTCCTTAGCCAGTCTGCTCTATTACAGCCTGTTTTCCAGGATCATTGCGTGGAGGTGTAGAAGGGTCTTGGCAGCTTTGGTTCACTGGCCGCTAGCAGTCAGCTATAGGCTGCCGGCTTGGATTTGAAGATTTACCCATTCTTGAGAATGGGGGAGTTAAGTTTCTGCAACAGATTTTTTTCTGAGGTAGATCTATTTAGTTTGTTTATGTGGATACAATAATTACATTTATAGTCGAAGTGATATACATTGCCATTACGGTAAAGATCAATAGTAGTATTAGTAGTTTTTCTGAGAATTCTGTTTTTCTAACCTAGGGACGCTACACGAGATGCATTAAGCTGACCTAACAAGATGTAACTATGTGAATGAATGAGAAAACTATTTACAATGACAATATGTGAAAATGGAACGCTTAAATGACAAACTTCACAATGCTACTTCTTCTCATCTCTTTTCCAATACTAAAGCAGCATTGACCCATCACTGCAACTGATCCTTTTGCAGGCAGCATGTACTAATTTTTTCTAGAAGATTGTTAAATAATTAATTACAGATACGAGCAGCGCATGAGCTGCAGCGGTCAGTGACCCATAGCTGACTGCTAGCGTCAGGGCCAGTGAACCAGAGCTGCCAAGACCCTTCTACACCTCCATACGATGATCCTGGATAACAAGCTGCAAAATAGCAGACTGGCTAAGGAGAAGGGATCGAAGAGAGAATGCTAACACAGGACCCAAAAAATGCTTGCTAAAGTCTTGCTTGTCTTGCAGTTCCACTGGTGATGGCCACATCTGCTCTCTCTGATCCTCGTATGTCGGGCAGTTCTGCAGCAGATGCTCAGCGGCCATTTTCTCGGTACCACACGGGCATTCGTCGGTACCACCTATCTTCAATTTGTTGAATAGGTGGTACCTCAGTCTATTGTGGCCAGTGTGAAGTCTGAAGACAACGACCTGCTCTCTTCTGTTCAACTGGTAATAGGCATCGTTTTTGGTGTAGCCGGTATGTTCAGTTTCCCCATTTGGTCATGTATCTGGCTTTAATAAGCCGTTTTGACTGGAGAAGAGATCAAAGAGGGAAGGCTAACCAGGTACTCAAAAAATGCCTGCTGAAGTTAGATATGTCGAACTGAAAGGTGAAAATTTTGCAATCAAGCTGTAAACTATGACACAACGCATTCTATTCTCTGGACTACATTCTGGTACTTACAAAGCCATTTTCAGGGCTTAGTAGCGGAAGATTAAGAACGAACAAAGCCAAGCACAGATACAATTTTATTTTTCTTTAATTACTTCAACATAAAAACTGTGCCTTCTGATACAAAGGTATACAGCCACACTAACACGGAGAAAGACAAAGTTACGGTATGAGAGTCAAACCTTTTTGCATACTGCACGCCAATCTCTCCTCCGTATGTGCTCAAGAGCAAGTCCGACTCCTCCTTACTGCAGGTAGCAAATGATGAGTCATAAGATGGAGCATGGGAGCTGAACGGGCCATAGCACAAGTAGGTTTCTGGATCATTAACATGAAATTCTATTAATGATAATAGCAGATGTAGCTACTGCTCAATAAGTTATCATACAATCATTACAATGAAGCACAGCTAATACTGGTTTGCTTTCAAAGTCAAAATGCTTTTTCCAAATCCTCCCAACAAAAAGTTACATTCCTTATTATCCCCTAATCTTATTACAGTGTGTACATGTTATTGATCTGATTATACCAATTTCATTGATTATTTTTCTATAATAATTCAACAAGGACTCACTAAACAGGATTTTCTCCCTCTGTTCCAATGTTGTTTTTGTTAGAGAAATCAATTTGTAATCACATTTTTTTTTTTTTACATTCGCATTCTTTTTCTTCTGCGTTCATTCTCAATCTCCCGCTATGAAGCCCTGAACAGAGCTTTGGAAGTAGCAGGATGTATTTCGGAGAACAGAATACATTGTGTCGCTAGTTTACAGCTTGGCTGCGATATTTGCATCTTTCGGTCCGACACATCCGTCTTTGGCAGCACATTCACCTTATTTCTCTATTGCACAAGGATTTGATTCCTCCTGCATTTTCTAAGGGTTTGCTTGCCCGGGGTAACGGCCAGTGCTGTTATTGGGGAGCGAACACAGCACCTTCGGGCTGTGAGCCGTGTCACTTAACAACTAGCCTACGTCGTACCTTTAATCTAATTGATCTAATATTAACAATATGCCTCTAGCGTCTGAATTTATGTACCTTTATGTAGATGCCTCAATGTTTTTTGCTATGCACTCCGGTAATATTTTTCTTTCATTTTTGTGTTATTAATGTTCCCACACAGTGTTTTACGTACATTCTTTTCTACTACTCATATTTTTTGTTGATATTCTTAATACAGTGTCATCTAAACAGTGTTGTTACTTTCATTTACAAACTTGTCTTTTAGTAGGGTGATTCGTGTTGTTATCTAACAGTAAATAGATTGGGTTCATAACCCTTTCAAGGGGATGGTTTGGTTACTGGTTAAATAGGGCTCACAACCCAAAGGTGCTGGATTCGCTCCCTAATAACAGTATTGGCCATTACCCCGGGGAAGCAAACCCTTAGAAAATGCAGGAGGAAGCAGACCCTTACATAAAATGCATGCTGAAGTTGAATGCACTGGGCCGACAGGCGCAAAATAAAACATAGTGCAGCGCACACCGCCTTGGGGAATTTTTTATTTTTTTTTGCGTTCGCCTTATTTCTCTAATCCCTGTGGTTTTTTTTATTTTGCACCTGTCGGCCCAGTGCATCCGACTTCAGCATGCATTTTATGCAAGGCTCTGCTTCCTCCTGCATTTTCTAAGGGTTTGCTTCCCCGGGGTAGCGGCCGGTGCTGTGTTGGGGATTGAACCCAGCACCTTCTGGTTGTGAGCCGTGCCACTTAACCACTAGGCCACGCCGTACCCCCGCCTTGGGGAATAAAGAAATAAGATGAATGCAAAAACAAACAAAAATAACCCTGTCGCAGCATGCTCCAGTATATCTAGCTTTAAAAATAGGTACAAAACTGCTCTAAGGAAGGCAAGCAGAGTTAAAGGGAATAGGTCACCCCACCTCATAAAGCTGAAGATCTACCATAATACAGTATCTAACACTTCATTCCCTACTGCACTGCCTACTATAGAACTACCATTTTACTTGACAAGCCACAAAGCCATAATATCCCCTTCAGTGCCTTATACTTGTCAAAGGTGGAGTAACTTCAGTCCTGGCTTGACATTTGATACACATTTATTCTGTCTGAAGAATTAAGAATTCTTATATTAAATATTATGCTTGTTTGAAAGTATGACAAGATATTTCTTTACATCCCTATTCATTATTAACATTGTTATTACTTATCTTTTATTTATTAATCAATATTAGGTTGCCTGACCTCTTAAATTTTTTTTTCTTGCCGTCATTCTCTGGCAAATGCTTGCATTTTCATGTTCTCATATTATTAGCCCAGTGTCAGTGCCTCACTGTAATTCTTGTTCATTTATTTATCCAAAAGACAGACATTTCTTACCCAACAGTTCTTCTTCTTCTTCGTTCGTTCTCAATCTCCTACTACCAAACACTGAAAGGGCTTAAGTAGCAGAATGTAGTCCAGAGAACGAAATGCGTTGTGTCGTAGTTTACAGCTTGGCTGCAATATTTGCACCTTTCGATCCAACACATCCGATTTCAGCAAGCATTTTTTGAGTACCGGGTTAGCATTCCCTCTTCGATCCCTTCTCCTTAGCCAGTCTGCCCTGATGCAGCCTGTTATCCAGGATCACCGCGTGGAGGTGTAGAAGGGTCTTGGCAGCTATGGTTCGCTGGCCCTGACGCTAGTAGTCAGCTATGGGTCGTTGACCACTGCAGCTCTTGCGCTGCTCAGCATCTTGATCCCACCCAACAGTACAACCATTGTTGTGAAAGAATGGGTGAGAAATCAAGACAGCACTAAGTCGGTGGTGACAACGTAACAGAAGTTAAAGATAGTCATATAGGAGTAACTGTCATCAGGGAGCTGCGAAGCACAGTGGTTAGCATGCTGGCTTCGCATCTGAGTGGTCATGAGTTCATTCCCCAGTTGAGGTTAAAATGGTTTTTCAGACCGCAACGGCTCCCGGGTCGACCCAGCCTTAAATGGGTACCGGTTCAGTCCGGGAAGTAAAGGTGGCCGGCGTGATGCTGACCACATCATCCACTAAGTGTCGTGGGTTACAAAATAATATGGGCCTAACACCATGTTTCCTATGCGCTGCATGGCGTGACGAGATCTTTTTAGTAACTGTCATCAGGGATGAACCGTTGGAGACTTCAATGCAGCAGTCTCTGCTTTTCCAGAGGTGGAGCGAGCAGTTCTCATAAAAGGGAGTGAACATGGTACCTTTACAGGGAGAAGCTGCCACTCTTAACCATTCTGCTACTCAGACGCTCTGCATTCTTCTTCTTCTTCTGCGTCCGTTCTCAATTTCCAACTACCAAGTCATGAACAGAGCTTTGCAAGTAGCAGGATGTAGGCTGAATAACAGAATGTGTTGTGTCGCTAGTTTACAACGTTACTGTGATATTTGCACCTTTTGGTCCAACACATCCATCTTCGGCAGTGACGCTTTACATAAAGTGACTATAAATAGAATCGCACAGTTATCTTATTAGAATACAATATAATCAATTACCACAAATGCACTTGACATGCACTGGATTGGAATCCACAAAGGAAGAGAAGTGTTGGAGGCCAAAGAAGACATGGTGAAGAACAGTATACGAGGAAGTCGGACCAACTTCATCATCATCATCCTTCACCTTTTGCTCTAATGTGAAGCATAGCCTAACATCGCAACTTGTCCCATTTAAGTAAGCCAGTTTTCAAGCATCTCTAATCATTCACCTTTCCATGTGAAGCATTGCCTACCATCACAACTTGTCCCATTTAAGTAAGCCAGTTTTCAAGCATCTCTAATCATTCACCTTTCCATGTGAAGCATAGCCTACCATCGCAACTTGTCCCATTTAAGTAAGCCAGTTTTCAAGCATCTCTAATTATTCACCTTTCCATGTGAAGCATAGCCTACCATCGCAACTTGTCCCATTTAAGTAAGCCAGTTTTCAAGCATCTCTAATCATTCACCTTTCCATGTGAAGCATAGCCTACCATCGCAACTTGTCCCATTTAAGTAAGCCAGTTTTCAAGCATCTCTAATCATTCACCTTTCCATGTGAAGCATAGCCTACCATCGCAACTTGTCCCATTTAAGTAAGCCAGTTTTCAAGCATCTCTAATCATTCACCTTTCCATGTGAAGCATAGCCTACCATCACAACTTGTCCCATTTAAGTAAGCCAGTTTTCAAGCATCTCTAATCATTCACCTTTCCATGTGAAGCATAGCCTACCATCACAACTTGTCCCATTTAAGTAAGCCAGTTTTCAAGCATCTCTAATCATTCACCTTTCCATGTGAAGCATAGCCTACCATCACAACTTGTCCCATTTAAGTAAGCCAGTTTTCAAGCATCTCTAATTATTCACCTTTCCATGTGAAGCATAGCCTACCATCACAACTTGTCCCATTTAAGTAAGCCAGTTTTCAAGCATCTCTAATTATTCACCTTTCCATGTGAAGCATAGCCTACCATCACAACTTGTCCCATTTAAGTAAGCCAGTTTTCAAGCATCTCTAATTATTCACCTTTCCATGTGAAGCATAGCCTACCATCACAACTTGTCCCATTTAAGTAAGCCAGTTTTCAAGCATCTCTAATCATTCACCTTTCCATGTGAAGCATAGCCTACCATCACAACTTGTCCCATTTAAGTAAGCCAGTTTTCAAGCATCTCTAATCATTCACCTTTCCATGTGAAGCATAGCCTACCATCACAACTTGTCCCATTTAAGTAAGCCAGTTTTCAAGCATCTCTAATCATTCACCTTTCCATGTGAAGCATAGCCTACCATCACAACTTGTCCCATTTAAGTAAGCCAGTTTTCAAGCATCTCTAATCATTCACCTTTCCATGTGAAGCATAGCCTACCATCACAACTTGTCCCATTTAAGTAAGCCAGTTTTCAAGCATCTCTAATCATTCACCTTTCCATGTGAAGAATAGCCTACCATCACAACTTGTCCCATTTAAGTAAGCCAGTTTTCAAGCATCTCTAATCATTCACCTTTCCATGTGAAGCATAGCCTACCATCACAACTTGTCCCATTTAAGTAAGCCAGTTTTCAAGCATCTCTAATTATTCACCTTTCCATGTGAAGCATAGCCTACCATCGCAACTTGTCCCATTTAAGTAAGCCAGTTTTCAAGCATCTCTAATCATTCACCTTTCCATTCTAGCATAAAGGATATGTTTCAACTGCTGCAGCTGGCCCTTTTGTGGAATGCCTGTATTCAAGCTTTTTCAGGGCTGATTATAATAGCATGATGACCTTGTAAACCATAAGCACAACCCTCTATAGTTACCATTTACACCATGCATGGAAAGTTATAGTGGTCCTACTCTTTGCACATCAGGTACCACAATCTCTGGTGGAACTTAATAGGGGTCAAGATGCTGAGCAGTGCATGAGCTGCAGCGGTCAGCGACCAATAGCTGACTGTTAGGGATCAAGATGCTGAGCAGTGCATGAGCTGCAGCGGTCAGCAACCAATAGCTGACTGTTTGAGATCAAGATGCTGAGCAGTGCATGAGCTGCAGCCGTCAGCGACCAATAGCTGACTGTTAGGGATCAAGATGCTGAGCAGCGCATGAGCTGCAGATGTCAGCGACCAAAAGCTGACTGTTAGGGGTCAAGATGCTGAGCAGTGCATAAGCTGCAGCCGCCAGCGACCAATAGCTAACTATTAGCGTCAAGGCTAGAGCTGCTCAGACCCTTCTGCCCCTCCACGTGGTGATCCTGGATAACAGACAGCAACAGGACAGACTGGCTAAGGAGAAGGGATCAAAGAGAGAAGGCTAACCCGGTACCCAAAAATGATTGCTAAAGTCGGATGTGGTAGCGGGAAATTGAGAACGAACGAAGACGAAGGAACTTAATAAGGTGCAAAAAAATAGAGCAGGTCGAGAGTGTTTGTTGCAGCCTTATCTTCCTATAGAATTGAACGGAAAAAGGGAAGGGAAAGAAAACAATCAATTACAATCAAAGTCTTCCTCAGCATAAGACTGGCTATCAGGGAAAGTGATATCAAACAGGTTGATAAACAAATTATATTAATAAGACCATGAAAATATATGGATTAACAATAGCTAAAGTTGTTGTTATTGTCCGAAGCTATTTGTGCTGAGTTGAATTAACTTTTGGCATGTCTCTGGTAGCTGGTTACAGTGGCTCCTCATATCCTGCTTGAGAAGGTTGACTGGGTTCCTCACTGAGGTACTGTAATGCGAGGCTTCTCAGTAAGCTCATCACTATAGGGATTACCTAAGGTTAAAACTTCAGAAAATGAGCTTTTATGCAGTTCCAAGAATTCTAGTTCGCAGATAATTATGAGTGACAACTTAATAGTGACATTAATTAATGTAATCTGGTATGTCTAACAATATGCATCCTGATTCTTATAAGATGAAAATCAGCCGGAAATCTGTTATCTTATACTTATAACTGTTAGTTATCTTCTTCTTCTTCTGGGTTAATAATGGAAATGACATTTGTGATGGTGTTCTAGTTTACAGTGAGGCTGTGATATCTGCACGTTTCAGCACGACATATCTGATTTCTGCATGCCAATTATGGGACCGTGTTTGACTTCCCTCTTCAATCCCTAATCTCTTAGTAGGACTGTATGGTTGCAGTCTGTTTCCAGGGCTTCTATGTGGAGGTGGAATAGGGTCTTGGCCAGTAATGACTCACTGATCCTGATGCAAGCATCCAGATACAAGTCGATGGCTGCTGTCAGCTCATTCATTACTGTATTTTGATCCTACAGATAGTTATAATATTGCACCTGTTTGACAATTTATCTAAGATAGAACATGAAATAAACACTTGGAAAAAGAGTTGAAAAAAATGTTTTTATGGTTGACAACATTCAATTTCATTTTTCAATATAACAATAAGCAAACATGGAAATATATAGAAGTTATTGACATTAAAAAACAACAGACAGTGATGACACTCATTGGATTGTAGAAGAAAAACATAAATAGACCAATGAACAGTGATTGACAGTTTTTAGGGTGGCTCTCCGTTCAGTGAAAAATGTCCCCAGTCAGCTAGGTCTGACTACAGTCATGCAATTTATGTCAACAAATTTTACCTAGGCCCTCATTCACTTATATATCTATGTAACAATGTGTACCAAACCAAAATATATTGTATTACTTACACAGTATTAGCCTATTTCTTCTTAAGAAAAACTACAGTACTGTTAGAGGTATGGTGTTTGTGTCTTTGAACATGCTTGGTAGTTTAGCACTGAAGTACCATTTATTGATGGCTTTAATAAGTTTAAATTGTCGTAGTAGAGGTCCATTTACATTCACCATCATAAGCTAGATTATATACAATCTATTCGAACCGTAATATCATTAACAATCATGCAAAAGTCATTATGTAGAAACGATTAAAAGCTCTATTAATGATTAATAAACCTATTTTTTTTACTCGCCAAGCAAAAATTGTTTACTTGTCACAGATGAGCAACTGAGCGCTTTTTAAAAAACCTGCCAATGAATCACAGAATCTACAAGAGAAATAAGCAATAGCTTATATAATACTATGCTTGCATCAAAGAACACAAAGACTTTTGAATGCATACAAGCACAAGGAAATGTTAAGAAACCCCACCTGGGCAGACTTTGTTTCTTTTGTCCTCCTTAAACTTGAAGAGAGATCCTGAGCCACTCTTCAATTTTCCCATGTAATCTCCCAGGCTGATAACTTTCTGTGTTGGACTCACTGGAAAAGTAAGCAAAACAAAATGGATTATACAAGCAAAACTTAACTTAACAACTTCTTTATACTGGTTGAGAAAACTCTACGGAGTCTGTGTACAACCAGTTTCTTGGAGGGTGGTTTTTACCGATGTGCGAGTCCATCTTAATAGACTAATATTTTGTATTTTATAACAACATAACGTGCAAGCTCTTCATGTCTGTCTTGGTAACTGTCTTGCATCCGTTCTCGAGCCACACCCTGCGCTATACAAACTAACAATGACTCGCATTGACATTTCTGTACAAAAGTTTTATTTTATTATGGATGCTTTAGTAGGGGATGAATCGGTTCTGTGTTAACAAATAATGTTACCCTATGTTAATGAATTTTTTATTAGGTAAACCTGCAAAATCTTGCAAGCGCCAAATAAAAACGTAACAATTTACGGGACATAAGAAGAGCCAGTCGTAACAAACCCCCTGAGGAAAGGTACAAAATAACTTGGGTAGATCTTTAACTTGAATATTGTCCATACAGCGGCCGTTAAGCCTACTCTTTTTGATTTTCAACTGTCAAGAAATTTTTAACATGCTTGACACTGAACACGGGAGTCCGATCTCACTACCCAGAGATCAGAGGAATTTTTACAAGATCCACGTGAAAAAAATCCCAATCTCCACCATGATTCACACACGCCACCTCAGGTACCCGAGGCGGACACCTTACCTCGAGACCACTGAGTCTCCAAGTTTATCCAAGAAATCCAAGTTTAAATTGTTGCTCTTTTGGAAATCAAAGTGCCACTTTCTGACTCGCATCATTTAATGAAGCATGTCTAGCCTTATATGAATGACCAGAGGTCTGTTTGGTGAAGTGGTTAGTGACATGGCTCACAATCCAAACACACATATGTTCACGTTCAGAAAGTGAAGTGAATGTTTTCTTTTTAATGTGTGCTGAAGTCCCTTGCACTGGACCATAAGGTACAAAACAAAGTACAGCGAATTCCTCCTTAGGAAACAAAGCGAACAAACAAAAACAATATATGGTTCACAAAACTGACAGGTTATCCTTCTTCTGTGTTTGTTCTCAATCGCACGCTACCAAGTCCTGAACAGGGCTTTGCAAGTAGCATGATGCAGTCCGGAGAACGGAATGCGCTGTATCGCTAGTTTACAGCTCGACTGCAATATTTGCACCTTTCTGTCCGACACATGCGTCTTCAGCAGAGCATGTTATATTTTGTGTCATCCTCTTTAAGTGAAGGTAATATGTGTATATTCACCCATGTAAATCTGAGAGAGCAAAGATTAGGACAACCCCATCCTTCCAGGCATGCTGTGAGAGGTGGCTACAGAGAGTTGTCCATGGAACCAGCAATCTCATCATCAGCTGTGGTGTCTTTGTCAGAAAAATAATTGACAAGAAGAAATAGAATGTTTCCCTGTGTTCATTAGTTGAACAACTGTGGGATACAACAGTATCCATATCTGTGGTAAGATTAACAAGAGACAACAATAACTTTAATTGTGGCTACTAATTATCAAACATGGTCAGAGAGTGGTGAATGCTTGGAATGCATTGCCACAGGAAGTAGTGGGGGCAGGGACAATTAATGTATTGAAGAATAGATTGGACGCACATAACTTTTAGAGCGAGGAAATGTAAATGAAACTGGTTGTATACAGACTCTGCAGAGTCTTCTAATAATAATAGCTGTTCACCATTGTTGATGAGGACCGCCGACATCATCCTTGTCACAGATGTCCATGTTGGATGTGGGTGCACATGTGGCTGAAGAGGGCAATACAGGCACAAAAACATCTGCTGCATAACGGGCACACAAAGTCTGTAGAAGGTGTTGATGTTCTCGCTGTTCGTGATTTCCGGGTCTCGCGCCTGTTCTGGGCTTTAACAACACAGTGGTTTTCGCTGGTAGCTACATCCACTTTGACTGCGCTTCTCCAGTCAGATCTGTATTGCACAAGACATTCCCAGGTGTCGACGTCTATCTGGCAACTTTTCATTGAGTCCTTCAGACCATCTTTAAAACGTTTCTTTGGACGCTCTCTCTCGTGCCATCCCTCTCTCAGCTCAACGTAGAGAAGCTTCTTTGCGAGCCGTTCGTCTGACATACGGACAAGGTGTCTGGCCCATCCTAATCATGCTTTGTCTAGCAGTGCATGGATGCTGGGCATGTTAGCCCTCAAGAGAACATCAATGTCTTCTAAACCAGTATAAAGACATTCAGTTAAAGATGTTGAGTTAAGTTACGGACGACTGAGGCTAATGATGCAAATATACAAAAGTTAGAAACAAAACATAGAAACTTACCAACTCCATCATTCCATGGATTGAGAATGGTCATTGATGTGGTTCCATCATCTTCAAGTCTTAGAAAACCAAACTGCAACAAATGCATACTAGAATGGAGACTTGTAGTGCATCTTACAAATATCAGCTGACTATATTTACTAAATCCTTTCAGACTGCAATGAATGCACTTCACCTGGCCTGTTTTGGGCTGTCTTTCTTCAACCACCTGGCCTGTTTTGGACTGTCTTTCTTCAATCACCTGGCCTGTTTTGGGCTGTCTTTCTTCAACCACCTGGCCTGTTTTGGACTGTCTTTCTTCAATCAACTGGCCTGTTTTGGGCTGTCTTTCTTCAACCACCTGGCCTGTTTTGGACTGTCTTTCTTCAATCACCTGGCCTGTTTTGGACTGTCTTTCTTCAATCACCTGGCCTGTTTTGGACTGTCTTTCCTCAATCACCTGGCCTGTTTTGGACTGTCTTTCTTCAACCACATGACTCCAACTGCCCTCCCCTTTCTACAGTTCTTCATCAACTGTCATTTGGCCTACCCATTCTTCTTTTTCTCTGTGGGTTTCTGTTCAACACACAACTGGTTATGTTTCTCTCTGACTGTATGTTAACCTTCTCTCCTCAATCTTCAATTGTATTGTTTATTGTTGTTGTCTTTGCCAGAGATCTGTGTTTGTTATCATCACATATGACTATGAAGTATTCAACAAAGATATCTGTTGGTGAATGTCTGCAGTCTGGATGTGATACTATTAGTTACATACAGGATCAAGATGCTGAGCAGTGCATGAGCTGCAGTGGTCAGTGACCCATAGCTGATTGCTAGCATCAGGGCCAGCGAAACAGAGCTGCCAAGACCCTTCTACACCTCCACGTGGTGATCCTGGATAACAGGTTGAAGCAGGGCAGACTGGCTAAGGAGAAGGGATCGAAGAGGGAATGCTAACCCGGTACTCAAAAAATGCTTGCTGAAGTCGGATGTGTTGGACCGAAAGGTGCAAATATCGCAGTCAAGCTGTAAACTACGACACAACGCATTCCGTTCTCTGGACTACATTCTGCTACTTAAGCCCTTTTAGGGTTTGGTAGTGGGAGATTGAGAACGAACGAAGCCAAGCCAGTTACATACCATGTTTGGCACCAAAGACACAGCAGTCTATCAGCTGACAAGTCAGCGATTCATAACTTACTGCTTGCATCAAGGTCAGTAACCCATAACTGACCAAGACCCTATTCTGCTTTCAAGTAGAGGTCCTAGAAACAGACTGCAACCATGCATCCTGGCTATGAGATTAGGGATCGAAAAGAGACAGCAAATCCGGTCTCAAAAATGCCTTGTTGAAATCGGATGTGTCGGACCAAAAGGCACAGATATCGCAGTCTCACGGTAAACTATGTCACAAACATAATTTTCAGGATGAACATCGAAGCAGAATATACCATGTTTATATTTATAAGGATGTATTTTACAATAGTGTTATTACATTGCACACTCTGCTATTCACACAGGCCAAAAGCCTTCTGAGTTTGGAGTAGTCTTCTAGGGTTGAAAGAAAATTTTAGAAAATAATACAAAAGCATGAAAACTCATTTTTTTGGGGGATCAGAAGAAGAGATACAATAGTGTTAGTGAATCATCATTTTATTCTACTGTAAGAATACTACGAGTTCCATATTGAGTGATGGGAGTTGAGAGAGTTCCGTATTGATCAATGGGAGTTGAGAGAGTTCCATATTGAGTGATGGGAGTTGAGAGAGTTCCATACTGAGCGATGTGAGTTGAGAGAGTTCAGTATTGAGTGATGGGAGTTGAGAGAGTTCAGTATTGAGTGATGGGAGTTGAGATAGTTCCATATTGATCAATGGGAGTTGAGAAAGTTCAGTATTGATCAATGGGAGTTGAGAGAGTTCCATATTGAGTGATGTGAGTTGAGAGAGTTCCATATTGATCAATGGGAGTTGAGAGAGTTCCATATTGAGTGATGTGAGTTGAGAGAGTTCCATATTGATCAATGGGAGTTGAGAGAGTTCCATATTGAGTGATGTGAGTTGAGAGAGTTCCATATTGATCAATGGGAGTTGAGAGAGTTCCATATTGAGTGATGTGAGTTGAGAGAGTTCCATATTGATCAATGGGAGTTGAGAGAGTTCCATATTGAGTGATGTGAGTTGAGAGAGTTCCATATTGATCAATGGGAGTTGAGAGAGTTCCATATTGATCAATGTGAGTTGAGAGAGTTCCATATTGATCAATGGGAGTTGAGAGAGTTCCATATTGATCAATGGGAGTTGAGAGAGTTCCATATTGAGTGATGTGAGTTGAGAGAGTTCCATATTGAGCGATAGGAGTTGAGAGAGTTCCATATTGATCAATGGGAGTTGAGAGTTCCATATTGATCAATGGGAGTTGAGAGAGTTCCATATTGAGTGATGTGAGTTGAGAGAGTTCCATATTGAGCGATAGGAGTTGAGAGAGTTCCATATTGATCAATGGGAGTTGAGAGAGTTCCATATTGAGTGATGTGAGTTGAGAGAGTTCCATATTGAGCGATAGGAGTTGAGAGAGTTCCATATTGAGCGATAGGAGTTGAGAGAGTTCCATATTGATCAATGGGAGTTTACTTATTCTGATTTACCTTGTTTTATTAGTCTATCTTCTTTTATTTGTGTCTTCTTCTTCTGCGTTCATTCTCAGTCTCCCACTACCAAGCCCTGAACAGGGCTTTGCAAGTAGCAGGATGTAGTCCGGAGAACAGATTTGCGTTGTGTCACTAGTTTACAGTTTTACTGCGATATTTGCACCTTTCGGTCCGACAAATCCGTCTTCGGCAGTTTTATTTGAGTATATTTCCTAACATCAACTTTAGAAGACTTAAATCTGCAAAATAAAGATTTAGCTGTCATTGTATTCCTGTGATCTGCTCGCAACCATGTTACCCACATTGCATTAGTAGTATTAGCCTGTCTCTTGCTTATCTCACACAATATCTATGTCTTAATGATCAATGTGAGATCAAGATGCTGAGAAGTGTATAAGCTGCAGTGGTCAGCGACCCATAGGTGACTGCTAACGTTAGGGCCAGCGAACCAGAGCTGCAAAGACCCATCTACATATCCATGCGGTGATCCTTGAAAACAGGCTGCAACAGAGCAGATGTGTCGGACAGATCGCAGCTCAAACAATAATGTGCCTATATCATCATTTCTAACCTTACACAATTTTTCTCTGTGCCAAAAACAGATGTATCGGACCAAAAGGTGCAAATATAGCAGTCAAGCTGTAAACTAGCGACACAATGCATTCTGTTCTTTGGACTACATCCTGCTACTTGGAAAGCCCTGTTCATGGCTTGGTAGCGTGAGATTGAGAATGAACGCAGAAGAAGACAATTTTTTAACCTGCAGTTTGCAAGCACAATATTTGTACTTTTATTAGATCAGCATAGCTTACATACTATTCATAATTTTGATATTAGTTCACGATTTACTTAATTTGAGTAACCTTATCATGAATGTATGTCTTACACAGTGTCTGTATGTGTATGATCATGTTCTGATTTTCATAATGACAACATCTTTATGGTCAATATGCATAATCAAAGATCAGTTCATAGCTTACATCAGTTTTCGGCTTGCGAGTTGTGAGTTCATTCTTGACTCTCTCAGCAGCATCCTGTGCCTGGGTTAAGATTTCCTCAGGAGACAACTCATCATCTGCTACTGCATCCAACTTGGTAGCCTCAACTTCAGGCCTAGATGTTCAAATGATAGAGGATATTAAAAAAATGACATGATGAAGAATGACAAAGATATCTCATCTGAACAAAAACGATCAAGAGGCTTTCATCATTTTGATGACTAGCAGATCCTAACAGGAAAGATGAACACATATTTGTACTTATCCGAACAAGGTTCATCTGAATATGAAAAGTGACTTCTAGTCATTTTTATTGTACTTTGTCACTAATGAAGGTCTTTTGTTGTAAAATAGGTTTCATTCATGTTTTTGTTCTGATGCAACATCTGAGCCATACTTGTCCATTGTTTGTAATACTTTGATATTAGGTTGTTACAGCCTAAACTTATTTTGTACTAATCGCAGAGCATCTACTTCTAAAATACTGAAGATCAATGTTCCTTTTTTTAAATCCTTTTTTTTGTTTGTTAAACAAATAATTAGAAAAAGTTCATTATTAAACTCCTTATAGCTTGATTCGGTGCCAATCGACTGCAAGACAATTTTTATCCCAGTTGACCAATGCTGACTTTTCTTCTTCTTCTTCTTCTGCGTACACAGTCAGACAGTAACCATTATTTTTCGAAAAAAGCGGCGGTCATCCTGAGGCTCTCGCTACTGCCATAGAGCTTGTCTTGCAGTTCCACTGGTAATGGCCACATCTGCTCTCTCTGATCCTCGTATGTCGGGCAGTTCTGCAGCAGATGTTCAGTGGTCATTTTACCAGTACCGCACGGGCATTCGTCGGTACTCCCTATCTTCAATTTGTTGAATAGGTGGTACCTCAGTCTGTTGTGGCCAGTGCGAAGTCTGAAGACAACGACCTGCTCTCTTCGGTTCAACTGGTAATAGGCATCGTTTTTGGTGTAACCAGTATGTTCGGTTTCCCATTTGGTCATGTATCTGGCTTTGATAAGCCGTTTTGACTCTTCGTACGTCATACTGGTATCTGTTTGTGGTGCTGACTTTTAAAACATGTGTTACATTCTGTCATTTAGTTTTCAAAGTGACGTTTAACTAGAATTATTTCTGATAAATTGACATTTTAGAACGTGGTGAGGTTTCAAAGTTGATGCAAAGCGCTAAGAAAGTTGGACTTCAAGACCTGAGAAATTATTTATCATTTGATCAGACCAATGATCATGTACCTAGATGACATAACACATGGATATTTAACACAGGATAACACATGCATATTCAACACACGTCTGACTTTGACTGGAACACAGAAAAAAGGGACTTTGGAAAAGGCATTGAGGGAAATACACAAGTCATGAGTACCGACATTTTGTTACCTCTCGTCTCCCAACCTATACATTAATGCTATTTAGCGCGTGATCAAATGGCTTTGATGTCTGCCTACTGACAAGGAGAACAGCAGATCCCGAGTAAGGTATATATTGTTTTTCAATTGAGATAAAATAAACTAGCATGGCCAGCACATGACGTGGTGAAAGCAGTGACAAAATGATCTGTAGTCCTCGACTACTCCAGCAATGAAAATAACTTGGTTTTTTTTAATGCTTCTTACAAATAACATCATTTTTATTATGAATACTTCATATCATAGACAGTTTAATTATGTGTCTCATAATTTTAGCTCAATATGTTTAATATTTATGAGTGTAAATTTTGAATAGATTTGTATGGGGATGTAGCATACAGATTTACAGCACTTGCCCAGGACAAAAAGAGCGGACTGGAACTGGTTAAGTGAATGAGTATTGCTAATTATTAACCAATATCCAATCATGTTTCATATTTACCTGAATCTTTCAGAATGTTTGAAATGATTCAGAGTAACATTTGCAAATAAGTGAGTTTTTATTTTGCTTTATCCTTGGTTACATAAGTAGGACCTGCAGTAAAACTCCAAACTAATAATGGCTGAAATACAAGTAATGTTCTATTGCAATTTTACGTAAAACAATAACAGATGTTTCAACCCAAACAGGCCTGGTACATAACCAGAGGACACATGAAAATGATAAAAAAAAAATTTTTTTTTTGCATTTGTATTATTTTCTCTAATCCCCAAGGCGGTGTGCGTTGCACTGTGGTTTTTATTTTGCGCCTGTCGGCCCAGTCCATCCGACTTCAGCATGCATTTTATGTAAAAGTCTGCTTCCTCCTGCATTTTCTAAGGGTTTGCTTCCCCGGGGTAACGGCAGGTGCTGTGATGGAGATCAAACCCAGCACCTTCGGATTGTGAGCCATGCCACTTAACCACTAGACCACACCGTCCCCAAAATGATAAATGATAAAAACAAACTAAGTTACATGAATATCACTATTAAAATAAAGCAAATTCGCTCCAAAAAGTTTGTGGTGATGCAGATTATTGGATTGAATTCTGTATTTGTCTGGTCTAATGCTGATATTAGCATAATTTAACTCACTGTTTTTATATGTGCTGTTTTCATTTGTCCAGTTCTCGATTAAAATGCCCATTTAGGCTAAAATGTCAGTACAATGTCTGTTACTGTTGTCAAAACACATTGTAACTTTAAATGCCAGTACACGGTCGCTACTGTTATCATGTAAAAGTGTATTGTAACTTTGAACCTCTATTAAGGCCTGTAACTGTTATCATGCCAAACTGCATTGTAACTTTGAACCTCTATATAGGCCTTGTGACTGTTATCATGCCAAACTGCATTGTAACTTTGAACCTCTATAAAGGCCTGTAACTGTTATCATGTCAAACTGCATATAAACTTCCCTTGTATTTCAGCCTTTATCCTTAGATTAGAATGTATGAAAGGGTTACAGTGGTATATCTGTAATTATCTTGGTTCTACTGTCAGTTTATCCTTAGATTAGAATGTATCAAAGGGTTACAGTGGTATATCTGTAATTATCTTGGTTCTACTTTCAGTTTATCCTTAGATTAGAATGTATGAAAGGGTTACAGTGGTATATCTGTAATTATCTTGGTTCTACTTTCAGTTTATCCTTAGATTAGAATGTATGAAAGGGTTACAGTGGTATATCTGTAATTATCTTGGTTCTACTTTCAGTTTATCTTTAGGATACAGTGTTTGAAATGGTTGGAGGGCAACATTTGTAATTACCTTGGTTCTTCTTTGGGCTTCTCCTTAGACTCTTCTACTGCAGGCTGAACAACAGACTCCACAGCATGGCCACTCTCATCAAATCCTAGCTCCTGTAATGTGATGCTGGCTAAGAAGCTATGTGTCTTCTTCAGATGTAGTAATTTCTCCTGTGGAAGTTTGTTTTAGTCTATTTAGAATCCTAGAGAAAATCTTAATTTAATCACCCCTTTTTAATGGAATCTTCACTGATAACTGAAGGTCATCTTTAGGAAAAACAGGTTTATGAGTTAGAAGACATTTCTTCTGTGAAAGTTTGTTTTATTTCATTCAGAATCCTAGAGAAAATCATTATTTAATCACCCCTGTTTAATAGAAAGTTCATTAATGACTGAAGGTTATCTTTAGAAAAACAGGTATATGTGTGCCTTTCAGTCTTATATATCTGACTTCAGGATGCCATTTTTAGGATCGGGTTTTCCTTCCCTTTTCGATCTTCATTCTCTTAGCATGTCTGCAGTCTGTATCCAGGGCCTCTACTTAGAGGTGGAATAAGGTCTTGATTCATTGACCCTGATGCTATGAGTCCATGGCTGCTGTAAGCTCATTCACTGTGGCTTATGCCCCTTTGGGGAAGGAAGACTAACGCCTGGTCACGTCAAATATACTGATCAGACATGCTAGCCAGGTTCAGGAAAAATACACTGATCAGACATGTTAGTCAGGGTCAGACAAAATATACTGATCAGACATGTTACTCAGGGTCAGACAAAATATACTGATCAGACATGTTAGACAAAATACACTGACTAAGACCCTCACCTTGACTTCCCCGCAGTCCTCCCTGGAAACGGACTGTTTTCATGGTAGCATGGCTAACAAGGTGGGGGGGGGGGGGGGGGGGTGTCAATGCGATTCCCGTAGTAGTCATCAATACGCAGATGAAGAGGACCCCAGTCCACCTTCATCAGTACGCTCTGAATGTGAGGAAACTATGACAACCCGTCACTTAATGTCCTTTTAGGGCACACAAAAGAGTAATCCTACTCATGTGGACATTCAACAACAGGAACAACATAGATCCCTTTAAAGCTATTTGAGAATCAACCAATATTCCTGCTGTTGGTAACAGTTTAAAGCTATGGCTTTCAGACAATGGACGTTTCCATATCCGACAGATGATATAGTACCATATCCTGATGGCAATGATATGGCTAATTTGAACGTGGATCATCCGAATATAGAAAGTGAAAGTAGATCTGATATTGATGAGATTACAAAGAAACGTGAGAATATACAATTAGTTGTTTTGCACACATTATTGTAGCTTTATTGCATTATTCTAATATAAATGTTTATTGTGATTACTTTAGGTGTTAGTTTAACTCTGTGAATATAACTTTTTCTTCTTCTGCGTTCATTCTCAATATCCTGCTACCAAGCCCTGAACAGGGCTTTGCAAGTAGCTGGATGTAGTCCAGAGAACAGAATAGCGGAATGCGTCGCTAGTTTACAGCTCGACTGTGATATTTGCACCTTTCGGTCCGACACATCCGTCTACATTATTATTTTTTAAGGAAAACTATTTTAAGAAAAGAGTTACAGTTCTTGTAAATTGGGTAGAGGGTCAACAAATGAATCTTCTAACTGCAGGAAGGTTAGGGTTCAAGGCATGCTTTCAGTCACATCAAGTTTATATGCTAATATGTACCTTACTGAGCTGTCGAATTCCAATATGTTGCAGTCTCTTTGCCTCCTTGTAATAAATTGTGTCTGGTCGATTGTAAGTCATGGCATTATTGCACATTAAATTGAAGTCTTTCTGCAAGAGATAATGAACAGAGCAATTTCAGATAAAATTTTGCACAAGCTAAAACAGCAATATGCAAACATAGAATCTCAAATAGCTTATATTTCAACATTTCCTGCTTTCACAGTCATCAATTCATCCTACAAGCAGCCAATATGATATTAAGAAATGTATTATTGTAACAATACCTTTCCCAGTTAGCTCTATCAGTCTAAAACAAAAAGAGACCACCCTTCTGTGATGATAATGTTCGTTCATCACAAGTAATGAAGACCACTCTTTTTGTTCAGCCGTATGGACAGTCTTTTCTCTTGCTGTGTACACTGAAACCTCTGTGAGGTTTAATTGTTCATGGTAAAAAGAAAGATATACAAAGCACTCATGTGGAGACATTAGATAGTTACACATTGGACAAGGAGTGATTAGAACATCACTCAATGACCATATGTTAGATGGTGACACTGTTTTCGATTTTATTTTTCTTCGTTCGTTCTCAATCTCCCGCTAGCATGCCCTGAACAGGACTTTACAAGTAGCCGGATGTAGTTCGGAGAACGGAATGCGCTGTGTTGTAGTTTACAGCCTGGCTGCAATATTTGCACCTTTCGATTCAACACATCCGAATTTAGCATGGCATTTTTTTGGTATGGGGTTAGCCTTCCCTCTTCAATCCCTTCTCCTTAGCCAGTCTGCCCTGTTGCAGCTTATTATCCAGGATCACCATGTGGAAGTGGAGAATGGTCTAGCAGGTCTGGGTCACTGGCCCTGATGCTAGCAGCCAGCTTTGGGTCACTGACCTCTACAGTCCATGCACAGCTCAGCATCTTAATCCCTGACTGAATTTGAAATCAAACTGAGATCGAGTATGTAGGGTCACCAGAAGTGTCAGTTCAGAAGTGTACCATAATCATTATGCTATGTGAGCCACCAGATTACATATTCTTCATTCATCATCTGCAGAAAGAGACTTAACACCTATGAATCTGCTGGTAGTACAGTGACATCAGTTCTTCATAACATAACATAAATCATTCCTGCTGCCTATATGTTTGATCTTCACTACCCAAAGCAGCTTGAACTAATGGCATTGGATGATGGGTCAACATCTTTCATCAATCAGTACAACTCCATGATCATAACAAATTACAAAGCACTAACAATTTTCCTACAGACTAATATGACCAGGAGATTATAACCATAGATAGCACCTGTCCCTCTTTGTCTAAGCGTCTTCTTCTGCGTTTGTTCTCCACCTCCCGCTACCAAGTCATGAACAGAGCTTTGGCTTTGCAAGTAGCAGGATGTAGTCCGGATAATAGAATACGCTGTGTTGCTAGTTTACAGCTTGACTGCGCACAAAGAGAGTGGTCTTCATCACTTGTGATGGATGAACATTATCATCACAGAGGGGTGGTCTCTTTTTGTTTTAGACCTTTCGGTCCGACACATCTGTCTTCGACAGTTCATGAGTGTCATTTTGAATATACCAGATTGTACGAATATGATCGATGTAAATGTTGATTACGAGGTACAGGACTAGTGACCACATCATATTTCTCTATCCACAATGAGTTACAACATTCTTCTGTGAGAAATCTCACTTTAAGCATACAACAAAACTAAAATAGGCTGTCAAAATGTATACAGAAACTGCCGTTTATTCAAATTCCATAATAATAATAATAATGTGATCACAGTGCTACACACCAAGGGTAGAACTTCAATTATTTGAAAAGATGGTTTAATCCAATTTTCAAATCAATATTTTGTTTAAATATATAAATAAATGTCAACATATCTGGGCTGTAGGATTTGCCTCATATATTTTAAACATCTCACTTGAACCAAATAAACTCACATTTCAAATATTCACAAATAGCTATAACATACCATAACAAGAATTAGTTGTTGTTCGAAGCTACACATGTTGAGTTTTCACTCTAGTGGCTGTTGTAGTGATTCTTCTGATATCTTAAGGTGTACTGAAGAAGGGGTTCTAGACCCTCCTGGTTGTAGTGCAATGCTAGGCTTTACAGCAGCTTCACCACAATGTTAATCACTGCATCGATCCCTCACCTTGTTGACCAGGATACTGTAACACAGCCTGCTTCTAGGTGCATAGTGTGGCAATGAGGTAGGGTCTTGGTCAGTATGTTCCCCTTGGACCATGACATGAGCAATTTGTCACCCAACAGAGCTTGTGGATTGGGGACTAGTATCCACATAAAATATGGGATGAGTGAGCCAGTCCCATGCCCAATCCTTCTTAATCGCCTCTTACTTTCAGTGCTTTGGGCATCACGTCAGACATCATGTTTCCAATGCTCAGACCACATGGACTACCTTGTCGTCCACCCCCTCAACACGTCATCCATATTGTTTGCTTCCAGAAAGTTTGGGCAGATAATCAAAAGATACAGGTCTTGTGTTGCTCTCTAGTCACACGTCTTATCATCCCTGCATCCCAATCTTTCAAGTTCTTCCTGTATCACGATACACCATTCGGAGTCTATTTAGTGACTTCTACGCTGCGTAAAGCAAGTGGCGTCCAGGCGCAGGTTCCTCCCTCAGTTTGATCCAAAGGGGCCTGTGTCAGTTCATTCCATTTTTCGGGACTAATCTATAGGGGCCATGTTGACTGTAAAAGAGGGAAGGCTAACCCCGGTACTCAATAATGCTTGCTAAAGTCAGATGTGTCGGACTAAAAAGTGCAAACAGCAGTTAAGCTGTAAACTACGACACAACGCATTGCATTCTCCTGACAATATCCTGCTACTTGCAAAGCCCTTTTCAGAGCTTGGTAGTGAGAGATTGAGAACAAACGAAGAAGAAGTCTTGTTTATTGCTGCATCAGTAAATCTGACTTTCCAAACTGGTGTGGTATACTCAGCTACTGAGAAGAGAAATGCAAGGCAAGTGCTGATATTCAGAGGACATCTGGATACACCCCCATGTTGTGCCAGTCAATTTTCGGGTGATATCAATTCTCACATGTATCTTCCGTTTTGTCTCCTGGAAGTGTATTACACAGAACAGCGTGCAATCCAACTGTAAACACAGATATTTTGTGGCCGTACTGTGTTCCACCACCTGCCCTTGCCAATTTATCTGTAGTTTTCTTTTTGCTTCTCTATTTCTGGCCTGAAAGATTACAGTGTTACTATTCTTTTCTCCTCTTTCGGGTCCTAATAAAACTTGGACAATTCAACAGACATAATCGGATTACAAATCACTTACTTTGAAGTCCATAACATTGACATATTCAGCAGCTTCTATTTTAGAGGCCATTGTGCTGAAATCCATTGGATGAAGAATGATACTCGAGTAGCCTGGAGCAATGCCATCTGTGACTGGGAAAGCAAAAAACCCATTCACATCTTTGCTGTGGACAATAAGAAAGGTAATTTTATTGCGCGCTAGACAAGGTGTTTGTGTGTTGCAATGTTATCTTATCATGCCTCCATATGAGGGTTTTCTTATTTCTTCTCTCATTTCTGAGTACTTAAAGGTCTTTGAAACAAACTTGATGCATATCCAATTGTTTCTATCCCTGATAGCTTCTAATCAGTCAAACTGTATAAAGCATTAGTTAGACCTATATTGGAGTACTGTGTATAAGTGTGGAGTTCTTATCACAGAGAGGATATAAATATGCTTGAAGGGATACAAAGAAGAGCAACAAAACTGATGGTGGAATTCCAGAATCACATTTATGATGAAAGACTGAGAAAAGCCAACCTATAGTGTCTAGAAAAGAGAAGAATGTGAATACTTATTACATGTTTATAAAATAATCAAGATAAATTAGACTATAACAAGTTTTTCAAAATACAACCACCTACAAAAACAAGAGGGCACAGTTACAAATTAATTAAAGAAAGATCCAGATTAGATAGGAAATATTTGTTTAGTCAGAGAGTGGTGAATGCTTGGAATGCATAATAGTGGAGGCAGGATAAATTAATGCATTCAAGAATAGATTATATGGGCATAGTTTTTAGACCAAGAAAATGCTAATGAAACTGGTTGTATACAAACTCTGCAGAGACTTCTAAACCACTTTAAAGACATCAAGTTAAGTTTACAATTCTGCTCTTGGAAAACATAAATTACGTACAACAGAAAGAAAGTGAAGTAATAAGCAGCCTGGATTCGAACCACGGACGTCCAGGTGATAAAAGGCTCTTGCCACAATAAAGAGATGAGTAAAAGTATTGAATCAGCCAGAACCCCCCCCCCAAGTGTCCCATCTGACTTTATCTCTTGCTTATTGCTCATGCACCTCAGGCCTCAGTGTCACTCACTTTGACGTAGGGGTCCCTTTTAGAACCAAAATGACAATAACAACAATGATATACAACTTTTAAAAACATTTACAAAGACAGCATAGAGAAATATGAACTGTGACAAAATTACCTAATTTGCTGGCATGAGATGTGCATAACATATGAATGTGCAAATGGCACGCTGAATTCCCATTAGACATTAGCTTGTATTGGTCTGTGTCGATGTGCTTTATAACTTGAAGTTGGTTGGGAGAGAGAAGAGATAGGTGGGTTGAAGGATGGAGAGATAGATGGGTGGATGTGCATGCATGTGGATGTGCTCATTGAGGGGGGAAGAGATGGAGTGGTTCAACAGAGGGAAACAGATGGGCAGAACTTGGAACATTGTGTTAAACCCCTTTGGGGTTAAACAACAGGTAGGGAGTGCACTGAGAATGTGATGGGAGGGGCAAAAGAACTTTTTGCAAAGGATATTTATCTGGAAAAGCATCCTGTTAATTGGTGAGAAGTGTTTTGTTGCATAAACCAGTGCATAATTAGGTATATACCTTTTCTTGTAAAGTAGTGCATAATTGGGTATATACATTTTCTCAGGAAAATCAAAAATTGTTGATGAAACTAGACCTGGTCGTCCTGTTCAGAATGCAAAAGAAGCATCTGTGTGGCAGTTGAGGAAATGATTTGAGCTGATAGGCGAGTAACGATAGACAGTGTAGCAACTCCAACAGGGTGTTTACATGGTTTAACCTACAGCACATTACTTGATCCTACTTTGGCGGGAGACATTTGCTGAAAGACAATTAGGCTGAACATGAAGTGCAAATATGACTGGAACAGCAGACTAAATACTTATATGCTACAGGTTGACAATGTAAGTACAATTATAAATGTTTTTCAAGTTCGTATCTCATTTCACCCCTAGTGTACTGTTGGTCAAAAAAAATATGGGCCTAACACCATATTTCCAATATGCCACACTATCGTATTAATGGGATCTTTACTTGACTATGTATGCAGACACAAATGATGAAAGCAAGTGATACCTTACAAATAAAATAACACAAACATTAAACATACTTTTAGAGAGAGGGGACTGAGTGACAGAATACCAAAACCAATAAGTTAAAAAAACTAGAGAAAGACATAAATATAAAAGTAGAAAGCCATTCACTTACTTCTGCAAGTTTTTCAAGAGGTAGTTGAGCATTTGCCTGAGAATTATTCCATCATTGTCTTTTAGTGTGCATGACCGAGGTTCTCTGATCTTACGACTTGGAGAAATATTGCCATCAAATTCATCCTTGTCTAATGAAGGTTTCAGTGATTCTTCTCTTTCATGTACTGCTGTCTCATCATCAATATCATCATCATCATCATCGGCACTTTCATCATCTTCATGTGGACGTTTCAGTGATATCTGCTGAGAAACAATTTTATATTTTTGTTGATAAACTTTAAACTTATGTATGCTTTATTTAAGTGGACCCATGTGTTACTGGAGTCCGGAATGGAAACAAAGATTAGCAACTGTCACCTAACAGGCTTGTCGTAAGAGGCGCCTAAGTGTGATTGAGCATAGGTCTGGTTTCCCCATCCTATAGAAACTATAAGCTACAAGAAAAATAAAAGTAGACCTCTACACCCTATTGTTAGAAGAGGAGTCAATCAGTTTTATTTAGGCTTTTCTTTTAATTCTTCATTCGTCCTGAAAAGGAAATTTTAAAAATGTTTTTTAGGTGACAATAAGAGCCTCCGGGATTGAGTGGTCTCAAGGTAAGACATCAGCCTCGGATGCTGGAGGTCGCGAGTTCAAATCACGGTGGAGACCGGAATTTTTTCACATGGTCTTTCTAGTATTTTCCCGGATCTCTGTGTACAGTGTCATGTATGTTAAAAATCCCTCAGCAGTTAGATATAGAAAAGAGTAGGCTTAACAGCCACTGCCCGGACAAAATTCTAAATCATGTTAAAAATCTAACCAATCTATTACGGTATCCTCGCCGGTGTTACAGAGTTTATGCATTGTGCTGTCTAACCAATCTATTACGGTATCCTCGCCGGTGCTACAGAGTTTATGCATTGTGCTGTCTAACCAATCTATTACGGTATCCTCGCCGGTGCTACAGAGTTTATGCATTGTGCTGTCTAACCAATCTATTACGGTATCCTCGCCGGTGCTACAGAGTTTATGCATTGTGCTGTCTAACCAATCTATTACGGTATCCTCGCCGGTGCTACAGAGTTTATGCATTGTGCTGTCTAACCAATCTATTACGGTATCCTCGCCGGTGCTACAGAGTTTATGCATTGTGCTGTCTAACCAATCTATTACGGTATCCTCGCCGGTGCTACAGAGTTTATGCATTGTGCTGTCTAACCAATCTATTACGGTATCCTCGCCGGTGCTACAGAGTTTATGCATTGTGCTGTCTAACCAATCTATTACGGTATCCTCGCCGGTGCTACAGAGTTTATGCATTGTGCTGTCTAACCAATCTATTACGGTATCCTCGCCGGTGCTACAGAGTTTATGCATTGTGCTGTCTAACCAATCTATTACGGTATCCTCGCCGGTGCTACAGAGTTTATGCATTGTGCTGTCTAACCAATCTATTACGGTATCCTCGCCGGTGCTACAGAGTTTATGCATTGTGCTGAGATCTTCAAAAATATGGAGAAGAACTGACCTTATGGGTTAAACCGTGTGCAATGACGTTGATTCTTCTACTAAACTAAACTAAATATGAGCCAAATGCCCCAAGTAAAGTGCTGGCTATATGTTTTGCTATCTCCTATACAAAACTTACATCATTGCACTCTGGACAGACCTACAGATGTTTAGTCTCATTCAGCAAATGACAAAGAAATGTTATACTGATGTCGTTCGCTGGTTGTACACATCCCTGCTCTATCCTCCCAAGCCCGAGTCCCTGCCTAACTCTCGTCTGATTTTACAATTTTGCAGCCTGCATTTATGAATTTTTTGGTTCATAAATTTCAGTTTCATTGCCTAATATGTGGTCATTGATTGATTTCAGCATGTCATTCTTGCCACGTCTAATGTATAGGTAGGTTCTTTTGAGGTCAGGTTGTCAACTTTTTCATTGCCATAATCCCAGCATTATCTGGACAGCTGATCTATACAAGCCTCAGTCATGCGGCATTGATCCTTTCTAAAACATCCAAAGCAAGGAATGATAGTCTGACACAGTGACTATCCTCATTCAAGTGGTCTCAGATAGCTAGCTCAGAGCTGCCTCAATAACAGA
Organism: Ariolimax columbianus; assembly: GCA_036924085.1. Classification (NCBI taxonomy): domain Eukaryota; kingdom Metazoa; phylum Mollusca; class Gastropoda; order Stylommatophora; family Arionidae; genus Ariolimax; species Ariolimax columbianus. Next base: position 47,277,204 of record JAVGWX010000016.1, read on the forward strand.
GAAGCCCCAAACTGATTTCTTACCACGCAGCACCAATTCATCAGCACCATTATCTTGTGCACTATCATGCATTGGCTGTCTAACTTCAGGCCCTGCATCACTTTCTTGTTGATTATGGCGAATAACAATAATCATAACCATTTTTTTTTTATAGTATCAATGATGTCAATGCATTTTTTTCTGCACACATAACTCCATCACATCAATAATTGTTATTCTATAAAATGATTTACTTCACCTTAAAATATGTTGTTGTGGTTTCGAATGCCCACAATGAGTAGGTTTACTTTTTTGTGCGTCCTGAAAAGGATGTTAAGTGGCAGGTTGCGATAGCTGTCCTCACATCTTGAGCGTGCTGATGAAGGTGGACCACGGTCAATCAGGCGGTTGTGCTATGCTTGACTTCATCTGCGTGTCACTCACTACTATGGTGATCACGTCGATCCCTCACCCCGTTAGCCAGGTTGACATGAAAACAGCCCGTTTCCAGGGAGGGATACTAGGAAGTCGAGGTGAGGGTCTTGGCCAGTATATTTTGCCTGACCCTGACTAACATATCTGATCAGTACGTTGTGCCTGGCCAGACGTTATTCTTCCTTCCCTCCATCCCCACCCCCTAAAATATAAACATTATATATCGTATTTCCATCAAAGAAAAATGAAACATAAACAAATAAACAGAATCACACTACCTCCTCCTCCACATATTTTGATCTTTCTCTGTCTTTGTCACTAGACTTCTTCTTCTTCTTCTTCTTGTGTTTATGTCTGCGTTCCTCTGCTTGGGAAGGAGACACATCTGGAACTGACTCATGGCTCGTGCCAATACCAGCTTTTAAATTTAATTTCAGCTTTAGAGGCTTTTCTTGGCCACCTTTTAAAAGAATAAAGTATGCATCTGTAAGAAAACTGCTTTAATAGAGACATTTTTTTTGTGTGCGTTCGCCTTATTTTTTCTAATCCCCAAGGCGGTGTGCGTTGCACTGCGTTTTTATTTTGCGCCTGTCGGCCCAGTGCATCAGACTTCGGCATACATTTTATGTAAGGGTCTGCTTCCTTCGTCATTTTCTATGCTGTGATTGAGATCGAACCCAGCACCTTCGGGTTGTGAGCCGTGCCACTTAACCACTAGGCCACGCCGTCCCCTTATAGTGTATTTGAACTGATTCACTCTGATAAATCATTATTTTACCCAGAATGACGAAGAACCAATAGGATGAATTGTCAAAGGTTTCATATAAAAAATAAATATTTTTGATAAATTTGAAATTAATGCACCTAAATATGCAAAACTGTGAGAAAACCTGCCAATTTTGATTATTTTAATTTAAAGTGACCTCAACGGACATTATAAACATATATAATAGAATAAATGACCAGCGAGTTAAGCGAATGAATAAAATGAATAATTTTTTAATTTAAAAATAGGGGACGGCGTGGGCTAGTGGTTAAGTGACACGGCTCCCAACCAGAAGGTGCAACTAGAACCGTGAGGCTCTAGGCTAACGAGGCAATGGCTCGCCTGGGGGGACGGGCTCCTTCAGGTTAAATGCAGATGTTGAGGGGACGGCGTGGCCTAGTGGTTAAGTGGCACGGCTCACAAGCCGAAGGTGCTGGGTTCGATCCCCATCACAGCACCGGTCGTTACCCCAGGGAAGCAAACCCTTAGAAAATGCAGGAGAAAACAGACCCTTACATAAAATGCATGCTGAAGTCGGATGAACTGGGCCGACAGGCGCAAAATAAAAACTACAGTGCAACGCACACCGCCTTGGGGATTACAGAAATAAGGCGAACGCAAACAAAAAATTAATATTTCAAAACAGTATTTGTCACAATAATCCTTCTTTGTCACAATTATATCTTCACATGAAGTTTCCAGTCTACCGTCATCGGCATGCACAGGATGTGAGAAAAGCTACTGCAATTCGCCACTTAACGCCACTTTCAGGGCACTCAAGAGTTACTTATTGTGGAAAATCAACATCATTATGTTACAAGAATAAATGTGTCCAGAGCCCAAAATATTTCAGTGTAATGAGATGCCAGTGAGATTAAAAGTAAAGAGAAGATGCTAGCGATGGACCGGACAACCATTTAGGAAAACAGCTGATAATATTATAAGGCAGTCACTGTTCTGGAATCTTCAAGCCTAGAGAAGTAGGGGAGATGTAAGCCCTTGTGGAGAAAAGTAGTCGAGACAAACTTTGGCAGTTGGCATTTCATAATAAGCAAATTATGATCTGAATCAGCATCTACACCAGGGTAAGCAATTGATTTTTTAACTTGGTTTCTATATCTTGTTTTCACCATGATGTAATCTTTCAGCAATATTAAAATAAAACAATAACAGAATTATCATATTTATTTATTATAGTAGTTCTTCAAAGCAAAAATAAAGGCCTCAGCTTAAATCAAAAGAAATCAGAAGTAATGGTGTTAACTTAGAAACACAAATCTCATAAATTGATGTATAAAGGTGAACGAGACGGAACTAAAACAACAACACTCATTTCAATACTTAGGCACCAACATCAGTTCTGATGGGATATGTCTGTTGTTGTTTGTCCATCGTTTCCAAAGAGGACCAGTCAAGGCAAAATCAGTTTTCCAGAGTAAACCAGTATAAAGACGCTTTAAGTTTAGTAAGAGGAGAATCTTGTGCAACAAAAAATCTATCACTGGATTTATGTAACAGATTTCTGGGATGTTACATGGAAATGTACCAACATACTGCAGAGAGTCATGGGCAATCAGCAGACATGTACAGGATCATTGGAGGCAGCGAAAATGTGGTTTTACTGAAAAATGTTGAACATCGGAACTCACAACCGACACACAAGATAAGAGGAAATTGAGGTCCATGATCGTTAATGCCAAGCGGCAGGAAACTTGATGATGATATTTTGATATGACCAAAACATCTTAACTGTCTTGATTTTCATCAATTGTCTTTGCATCCCTAATGCCTGTCCTCCCTACTTGATTTTTCATAACCTTTGTTATTGGTATTGATGCTTGTTTTTAGACTGCCCCAGTAAAATCTTATGTATAACATGCATGCTTGATTTAGCCCAAAAATGTTCTAGTAAAATGAAAATTCATGTACAAACGCATCATGTTTTTTTCAAGGTTTTATTTTATGAAACATTTGTTAAAAAACTAAAAGTATAGTCTAGGTGATAGCAAACAAAATACAGATGTAACATCTAAATGGTAGGTATTTTGGACTCCTTCGTCATCACTCTCACTAGATAGAAGCTAATCTAGTGAGAAAACACAATCACAAGGCACATTCAATTTCGTGCCAATTGTACTGTTAGACTGCAACAAACTTTTCAATGTAATTACTTTCTGTAAATAAAGTGAAGCATTTTTTAATACTCACATACATTACAATACACACCTGAGTTTTAGCAGCCAAAATGAGTTTAATTTGTGCATACAGAACAGAAAAAGTTACATTCTCTTCTTGGTTTTCTCTTTTGTATTGTTTTATGCTTTCTGGCAGTAGGCTATTACATTAATTTTTTTAATTCCACAAGGTATTTCTGTTAAATAGCTTATTTCTATATTTTTCACTTTCACTTTCAGGTTCATTTTATCACTACAGGATTGTGATTGAAATTTAATGTTTACACCTGTAGTTGTAGTGTTTAAGTTTTTGAAATTGTGACACATTTTATTTTTAAATGTCCTTTTTTTAATGATCATAGATTAGTTAGTTTATCTGATTTCTTACTATATCTCATGTGGTTATCCGCTATTCACGTATTTAACATCTGTGGAGCTTAGTAATAGTATGCATTGTTTTCTTCGATCTATTATTTTATTTGTATGTGACCAAAATATTTTAACTGTCGGACTGACCCGGACTCTGATTTCGTTAAAGACTTCCATATTTTTGTCTTTTCTTTCCGCGAGATACTATTGGGATAATTATAATGATAATATTAATAGGCTATTATTAGTATTATATTATAATTATTCTATATTCTATTGTTACTACTCATCCACATATCAAAGGTATCAATTCTCCTCTCCAATCGATTTACAGTCGTAATTGTTCTGGGGGTCACTAGTAGTACTAGTCTAGTGTCTAGTCACCCTCTTAGTCTCTAACTCTAGTCTTACTGTGTAGTCTTTAACTTTAAGTGTTCTTCGTTAGTCTTAAGACTCAGACTTTTTTTAGAGGCTTCTCATGCTTCTGACACTTACTGCTACTACTGACGCTTTGATTCCTATTTTTTAATAAATTTTCAGTTCGAAGTAAACACGAAAGTATAAAAGTGTATCAACTTACTATCTACATCTGCTGTTGCTTTACTTTCTGATTTGTGTTTCTTGTGTTTTTTACTGCCCATTTTGTTTTGGTTATCTGTATAGTTAGTTGAGACCTCTGATTGTTGTCGCAGACGCAGAGCTCGTTTGCAAAGAAGTTTAAATGTTTCATCTTTTATAAGAACGAATGGTTAGAGCAATGAGCACTTTATTCGATGACGTCATTATTGGTCGTATCGTCATTACATCTACATGCTGCATTGCGAACAATTTTTAATAAAGCAAATGTCTCTAAATCTTTTTTTTTTAAATTGATTTTGACAAAAAATTCTTTTGGATTTAAAAAATATTTTTCGTGGGATTGATTAGCACTTCTTTAGCTCTTTTTTTTCGTGTCAAAATTGATAATATTAAAAAATTGAAATAATAATGTAAATAATAAAGCAATGTAGCAGATTTCTTTCTCTTCGCCTTATCACATTAGGATGCAGAGGCCATTAACTAACCTTTTCCAAGCAGGCCAGTCTTGTGCTATTTTCTTCAGATCTTTCTAGATTTTTCCTGATTGCCTTAAATCGGTCTTTAAGTTCTTTCTCCGTGTTATTCTTTCACCTTCTGCTGCTTCTTTTTCTTTGTGGGATCCATGACAGAGATCGTCCGTTGATACTGATTCGGGATCCTCGCAGTGTCTGATCAATCCAAAGCCCACCCCCTTCCCAAGATCACGTGTCCCTGTTCTGCTCTCTCCCACAAGCTTTTGTTTGCACCTTGCCGAATCACTAAAGGCCCAAAATCTTTCTCGCCGAGAACGGGAGCACATCCTACTCGATACGTTGGACAGCTACAGAACAGCGAATGAGACCTGGGGTAACGCTGGAACCTTTGCGTATGATGTGTATGAGGGTTTTCAGTAAAAGCAAGAAACAGTCGATGTGGCTCTCGACCTGGAAGACGCATACAACCGTGTCGATGTTGGGACTTAAATGACATGTCTGAAGCAGTGTGGATTAAACCCGTGGCTGGTTAGTTGGATATCAGCTGCCCTGATAGAAAGAACAGTTGCGCTAAGAGTGGGATCTTGGACGTCAGAACTGAAGCGAATATATCCAGGACTGCCTCAAGGGTCTCCTCTATCACCGGTGCTGTTCAACATCCACACAGTAAAAGTGACCAACATTCAACAACCCACAGGGACAGGGTGCACGTTAACATTTGCAGATGGCATCAGAACGTACAGGACTGGCTCAGATAGGCAAGAGTTGGTTAAAGACATCAAAAAAAACCTTGCAAACAATCTCACAGTGGTGTGGCGACTGAAGCTCCAAGATCAATCCTAACAAGGCATGCATGCTCTTTAAATAATTTCATAGTAAAGGCTGAACTCCCGGGCAGCGCATTTGAGAGATGCACCATTTACAGGTTGAAATACCTCAGAGTGACATTTGATCCCGGTCTCTTCTATACTTGCCATGTTCACCAGACCGTACAACAATGTAAGCAAGGGCTAGGAGCACTCTAGACTATGACTGCTGCCAACTTGGAATAGCGCCTCATGTTCATCTTTTTTCGTCAGATCGTGTTGTCGGTTATCGATTACAGACTGGGCATCCTCACACTATCAAGAGCACAGTGTGAAAGGTTGGAACGCATCCAGAATGAAGGCATGCCACTGATTCTGGGCTGCACTTGACATACTCCGATTGTGATGATGTGATACGTGGTGGAATTATTATCGATGACATCCAGACATAAGCTGGCACAAGTCAAAGTCTATATGCGTGTCACCACAGACACGTGGCACCCTCTGTGCAGTAGTATATCAGACATCAAGGGTTCAAGAATCAAGAGAGCGGCGTCATCGATTGCACAGGCAGAGAAAACAATCGGACATGTCACCCAAGCTGAGATGAGAGTCAAGGGGGAAGAATGTGTCCACACTGGTGATAGAATGATAAAGTACCAGAGAGTCATAATAACCTTAGGCAGGAAATGCAGATAATGAGACGAGACGGCAGAGCACGAGGTGAATCGGCTGATAACGGAGAACACGCAGCATAGTGATGCCGTTATATACACCGACGAATCAGTGCGGCTCAAAGGGACATCAGATTGAGGCTTCTCGGATAAAGTGAAGACAACAGGTCGTTGCCGAGTGCAGCAGGGCATACATGTCAATAACCTCCAGTTTGAGAATGGAAACGGAAGTAGTGACCTCAGTGTTGATATGGATATCTGAGACTTCTTTAACAAAGGCAGTCATCGTGACAAACGCGCAAGCCGTACTTCAGAAGCTACAGAAAGGAAAGTTTAGGTACGAGTGGATAGCAGTTGCTGACACCTCAAACCTCAAGGGGTTGACACAGATCTACTGTCCTGGTCGTGCTGGGGTTCAGGGAAACGAAAGAGCTGACATCTTGGTTTCGCAAGCTCCCATCAAGTGCACTTTAGTGATGGATAGGAATGGCATTTTGAAATCAATTAATGACCCCCTGTTAGATGAGGACACTGTAATAGATGAAGCAACAATTTACAGGCTGCAACGTTTTGACATTAAACGAGGTTCGAGCGGAGTATGGCGCATGAGAGTACGGAGCAGTAAAGTGTACAACCAGCGAGCTACAGGAACCATCAGCATCCATACACAGCGGCATTTGTTGAGAGAGACTGATCACCTATGGGTATGCCCGGAGTGCAGAGACGTCGATTCTTAGAAACAGAAACATAATCTTTCTCAGGGATTTGTTGATAAAGTCTTGCAATTTCTTAATATTAGCCGATCTATTCTTCTTCTTTTTCTTCTTTTTCTTCGTAAGCTGTCAAACGTCAACCTGTATTTTTTCGAAAAAGGCAGCGGTCATCCTGAGGCTGTCGACACTGCCATAGAGCTTGTCTAGTGTTGCCCCTGGTGATGGCCACATCTGCTCTCTCTGATCCTCGTATGTCGGGCAGTTTTGCAGCAAATGCTCAGCGGTCATTTTCCCGGTACCACACGGACATTCGTCGATACCACCTATCTTCAATTTGTTGAATAGGTGGTACCTCAGTCTATTGTGGCCAGTGCGAAGTCTGAAGACCACGACCTGCTCTCTTCTGTTCAACTGGTAATAGGCATCGTTTTTGGTGTAGCCAGTATGTTCTGTTTCCCATTTGGTCATGTATCTAGCTCTAATAAGCCGTTTTGACTCTTCGTATGTCATACTAGTATCTGGTTGTGGTAGTTTTGCACCTTCTTTTGCCAGTCTGTCTGCCTCCTCGTTGCCTTGGATGTTGCAGTGAGATGGAACACACTGCACCACTACCCTTTTTGGTGCGGACTGCTGGCATAGTTGACAGAGTACTGCTCTTAAATCATTAAGTTCAGTATTTTTCTGGCTTTTTAGTGCTGTGACTACGGCCAGAGCATCTGTAAGCAGGACTATGTGGCTTTCATTCCTTTTACCTGTCACCATTTCTTCCACAGCCGATCTATTCAAAAGAGTTTGCTAGCAGTGTGGCTAATTTGGCTTTATTAGATCCCCATCACATACAGTCAACACTTTTTGACTAACATAATTAACATGGGCAGTGTTTTTTTTTAACAGACGGTAGGCTCGTCAAGGACATTGATACTTGGTGTTAGAAAGTATCTGCTGTGACTTATCAGCTGTCGCCACTGCTTAGGAGCATTAGTTTGGCAACAAAACAATAGCTGATCAACAGTATATTTATGCTGGCTATGTGCTACTATTGTCAAACATGGCCTTTGTCCAGGGCACGAGATAGCAGAATTTCGACGTGTGAAATTCAGTGTTTGAGGAAGGTTATCAGTGTTACCAGACAGAATGCGGAACGAAGACATTCGAGGTATTGCCGGCACTACGTCTTGTACAGAGTAAATTTCCAGGTACAAGATTTGCTGGTCTGATCATCTCATCAGAATGCACCCTCATCAACTTCCACCGACAGCTTATACGTCTGGTAGATCTGGTTACATGGCAAGTGGGCGGTCACGAGGCAGGTGGATTAATGATAATAGAATGCTTGTGCAACGACGGTCTCAGAATGACGCACTTGGCAGATGACATTCAACTTCAGGTCTCCACACGCTCAGCTGCAAAGGTGGAAAGAAAACGAACTATTTATAACTATTTACAAGAGTTAGTCTTTACAATTACTATTCGTCTTTAGTTCAGTCTACAGCGAAGGTAAGCTGTGTCTTTAGTTCAGTCTACAGCGAAGGTAATATTTGTCTTTAGTTCAGTCTACAGTGAAGGTAAGCTGTGTCTTTGGTTCAGTCTACAGCGAAGGTACTGTTTGTCTTTAGTTCAGTTTACAGCGAAGGTAAGCTGTGTCTTTAGTTCAGTCTACAGCGAAGGTAATGTTTGTCTTTAGTTCAGTTTACAGCGAAGGTAATATTTGTCTTTAGTTCAGTCTACAGTGAAGGTAAGCTGTGTCTTTAGTTCAGTCTACAGCGAAGGTAATGTTTGTCTTTAGTTCAGTTTACAGCGAAGGTAATATTTGTCTTTAGTTCAGTCTACAGTGAAGGTAAGCTGCAATTGATTTATAACGTTTTCTATCTCTTACCGTGATGGTAAAATCTGCAAGGCCTTTCCATGTCCGTCGTTTGAAGAAATCATCATCATCAAGTGCCCTGCCGTTTGGTGTTGGATCTCCACTTCCTCTCCTCACGTGTGGCGATTATCAGTTCCGCCGTTGATCGTCTCTGATGCCATCCCTTCAAGCTGTCCAATATTTATCTCCTTCTTCCCCCCAATTATGTCCGTTGCCACCGTGTGTTTTTTAAACCCTCCTCGTCTCGTGACATGCCCACAAAAGGATAACTGCATTTCCTGATTTTTGACATAAGTTGTCTTTGTGTATGTGCTTCTTCTAGTACCCCGTTATGAGCCTTCTTTTCAGTCCATGAAATTCTCAACATTCTTCTGTAAAACCATATTTAAATTGCTTATAATGGCCCATGTGCATGTCTGTTGATTGTCCATGACTATCTGCCGTATGTCAGTACTGGCCCCACGTAGTTTACAAGAACTTTCTTCCTTAATTCCAGTAATAGGTTTTGTTGCACAAGATTCCCCTCATACTCTGAAATATTGGTTCTGCCTTGGCTATGCTGTTCTGGATCTCTTTAGTACATCTTCTATCGGATGTTGTGTGGGTGTCCATGAACTGAAATGCAAGTACTTGTCTCAGTTCCGTCTCATTCTCCTTTATACAGCATTTAGGAGATATGTGTTTCTTAGTTACTACCATTACTTCTGATTTATTTTGATTGAAGCTGAAGCCTTTATTTTTGCTTTGAAGAACTACGAAGTTGACCAGCTCTTTCAAGTCTGACTCATTCTGTGCTATCAACACAGTGTCATCAGCATAATGCAAGTTGTTCATGTTTTCTCCACCAATTGATATATTTTGATATTATGTTCCCCTGTAAAGTATTGTTTACCTCTAACACGTTTGCCCTTCACCTTTCCCTCCAGTATGGTTTTCACCAAGGTGTTAGTATCCTTTGGCGTGATCAAAATATTTTAATTGTTAACTCCGATTTCGGTCATCAATTATTTTTGCACTTATAATTTCTCAAATACTTCATTATTTGTTTTCCAAGAGATGCACCTCATTCTTCTATATATCCAATTTTCTCAAATTGTTTGTTCGGTATCCATTGTTGGTTACATAACACCAGATCACCCTCATTTTTAATTTGTGAATGATGTTCTTGGATATGCTGGTTAAAACCGATTTCTTCTTCTTCTTCTTCTGCGTTCGTTCTCAATCTCCCACTACCAAACACTGAAATGGTTAGTAGCAGAATGTAGTCCAGAAAACGGAATGCGTTGTGTTGTAGTTTACAGCTTGGCTGCGATATTTGCACCTTTCGGTCCAACACATCCGACTTCAGCAAGCATTTTTTGAGTACCGGGTTAGCATTCCCTCTTCGATCCCTTCTCCTTAGCCAGTCTGCCCTGCTACAGCCTGTTATCCAGGATCACCGCGTGGAGGTGTAGAAGGGTCTTGGCAGCTATTGTTCGCTGGCCCTGACGCTAGCAGTCAGCTATGGGTCGATGATCACTGCAGCTCTTGCGCTGCTCGGCATCTTGATCCCTAAAACCGATTTGGCTATACCCATTCTCGTTTTGATTTCCATTTAACATCTCCCATTTTCTGTTGTTGTATTTTCAAGATCAGTTCAGTTCAGTTCATCCCGTAACCCATCAGGTCGTTGGGGCACACATTAAGACACTCCCAAAATCCCACGCCATCCCTCTATGTCTGTCGCCGCCTGACGTATCTCACCGGGACGAAGGCCTGACCACTCAGTGATGTTGTCCACCATCTCTTCCTTGGACGTCCTCGCCTTCTCTGTCCCGATACGGAACCAAAGAGTATCGAGTTGGTAATTCCGTTGGATCTCGCGACGTGCCCGCACCAGGTCATCTTTCGTCTTTTGATAGCTGTGAACAGATCTTCAAAAGGACCAATGGCGTCTTCAACTCTCTGACGGATTTCTACGTTCGTGACACGATCTTTATATGTAACATTTAGGAGTTTTCTATAGCACCTCATTTCCATTGCATGTATTCTGCCCTGGATATCTGCTGTAATGGTCCAGGTCTCGCAGGCATATATAAATATTGATAGCACCAAAGAGCGCATTAGTCTAACTTTTATGCCGAGAGCGAGCCGCTTGTCTTGCCATATAGGTTTCAGTCGAGTCAGCGCCGCTGTTGTTTGTGCTATTCTTGCGATTACCTCTGGCTTCGATCCCTCTTCACTGATCAATGATCCCAGATATTTGAAACGTTTTACCACCTCAAGTTCCTGCCCATTTGCCTCTATTACAGATTTAAACCCAGCTATGTTATTGATCATGAGCTTTGTTTTATCTGCATTTATTTCCATACCAAAACTCAGGGTCGCTCTATCCAATCTACCAATCAACTCCCGGAGTCCCCTTTCTGTGCCTGCCAATACATCAATATCATCAGCAAATCGGAAGTTTGTGATAAGCCTGTCATCTATTTTAACCGTGCCAACATGTCCTTTTAAGGTCGTCTCTATTATGCTCTCCAAGAATATATTGAAGAGTGTTGGGGAGAGTATACATCCCTGTCTCACACCCACCGTCGTATGGAACCAATCGCATAGCGTTCCCTCTACCGAGACTGCGCTTGTCGCCTGCTAATAAAGGTTTGCAATTACCCTCACAATATCACTGTTGAACTTATAATGCGTCATTGTTGACCATATCGCCGCATGCCACATTCTGTCAAACGCCTTTCTAAAGTCAATGAAGGCATGGTAGAGTTGTTGTTGATACTCTGAGTACTTCTCATTCATTAGCCGAAGATTAAATATCTGCTCGATGGTACTCCTTCCCGCTCGAAAGCCCGCTTGTTCTTCGGCGATGATATTCTCTGCCTGTGGTTTCAGTCTGTTAAGTATTATTCTCAAGAGAACTTTACTTGGATGACTTATCAGACTGATTGTTCGATAGTATGTCAGGGTATCAATTGTTGCCTCACCTCCCATTTGTAGGAGCTCTGCTGGGATATTATCCACACCTACAGCCTTCACTCTCTTCAGCATTTTCACGGCTTCATATACTTCTTCCCTTGTTATTGTTTGATTTTCCTCTATCAGACTCACTTCAGGAGACATTGCATTTCTTGGGTCACCTCGACATTCATGCTTATATAGCTCCGAACAGTACTCTGTCCAGCGCTCACGAATGTCTTGAGCATCTGTGAGACATTTCCCACTCTTGTCCTGTATCTCGAATGTGTACAGGCCTTACTAAGTCCTTGACTAATTTATATGCCCCCTTGGCATCATTTCGTCCTAGATTTTGTTCGATATCTGCACACTGAGTCGTTATCCATTCCACCTTGGCCTGATTCATCTTGGCTTTTATGTTTTCATTTATCTCTCTAAATTGCTGAATCCCATCTAGTGTTTTCTTCGCTCTCTTCATTTGTCGTCTCTTGTCACATAAATCCAGTATTTCACTCGTGATCCATGCTTTCTTCTTAATCCTGCACCTACCTAGAACCTTAGATGCCGTGGAGATTAATGCCGAATTCAGGGCTTCATTTATCGTCTCAACATCTGCCTCTTCGTTAAGAACCAAGAGATGTGCGAATCTTCCCCCCATCACCGCTCCAAAGGTCTCCACTATATCCGGGTACTTCAACTTCTACAAGTCAAATCTCAGTCGAGTTATCTCTCTTTTCAGAACTTTCTTTGGTCTGAGATGCATGGTCATCAGCACTAAGTCGTGGTCGCTCCCTATATCGGCCCCTGTGAAACTTCTTGTCTGGGCGCTATTGACGCTAGATCTGAATCTTCTTTGGACCAAATGTAGTCTATTTGACTATGGAGCGTACTATTTGGGTTGTGCCACGTCCACTGCCTCGACATTTTATGTGGTCCTAGCGTACTCGCTACTATTAGCTTATTATAATACGCAAATTCCAGGAGTCTCAGTCCTCTATCGTTCGTGGTCACATTTCCATATGCTCCACATGTGCCTTTCCAGTCATGTACCATGTCTTCGCCAATTTTGGCATTCCAATCTCCCTGTACCACCAGTATATCCTTCTTCGGTACCTCGTTCACCAAAACCTGCAATTCCTCGTAGAAGCTCTCAACCTCGTAATCTGAGGTAGGTGCATAGCATTGTATCACCGTGCTATTGAAGGGCTTTGCATTTAGTCGTATACTGAGAAATCGGCTTGATACTGGTCGGCAACCCAATACACAACATGCTGTGTCGTTGTGCACCAGCATTCCGACACCATAAAGGTGTTTGTCAGGTCTTCCACTGCAATAAAACGTGTGACCTTCTTCTGTGGTGTGTTCTCCGGAATTTTTCTAACGTGCTTCGCATATGCCGAGCACATTCCAGTGGTATCTATCCATCTCACGGGTCAGTTCTTGTATTTTTCCACTTGCACTTAGAGTTCTAACATTCCAAGTGCCCAGAATGAAGTCCTCTCTTTTGAGTCTTATGGTATCATCAGTTGCACACTTAACACCTCCGCCCTGGTGTGAGACGGCAGGCGCGGACCTTGTTGACCCGGGCTGCGACCGATCCGGTATAATAGATTTCGTTTTTGTCCTCATGTGTGATTCTTAGGCTTGAAATCACCTGGCGGCGCCCATCTCCTCTCCAAGCTGCGGTGGGCCAACATCTGCATTTTTTTTTTTTGCGTTGGCCTTATTTCTCTATTCCCCAAGGCGATGTGCGTTGCACTGTGGTTTTTATTTTGCGACAGTCGGCCCAGTGCATCCGACTTCAGCACGCATTTTATGTAAGGGTCTGCTTCCTCCTGCATTTTCTAAGGGTTTGCTTCCCCGGGGTAACGACCGGTGCTGTGATAGGGATTGAACCCAGCACCTTCGGGTCGTGAGCCGTGTCACTTAACCACTAGGCCACGCCGTCCCCTCAACATCTGCATTTAACCTGAAGGAGCCCGTCCCCCCAGGCGAGCCATTGCCTCGTTAGCCTAGAGCCTCACGGTTCTAGTTGCCCAGTGTGTACCCCGAGGAGGTGAGGTTGGCTTGTCAGCTCACTTTAATCGGCAGGCTACTTCACTTTTCACTCTTCCAGGGAAGAGCTTGCCGACCTCAGCGCCACTGGAATGTGGTGCTGAGCATGAGCACACCTTTCAAGATAGACGAATCTATTATTCTGTTTGAGTATTTGACCATCGATTTTTTATCTATATAGTCTTTTTCGAATCTACTTTGTTAATTCTTAGTTCTCGTTTTCTCAGTGTTTAATGCCAGATCCATACACTGGCTTATGTTCTTGACATGTATTATCAATTCATGTAGTTCTGGTTTGCTTTTCAGCCAGCAGAATTATGTCATTTACATATCTGAGATTCCTGCTGAAGTCAGATGTGTCGGGCCAAAAGGTGCAAATATTGCAGCCAACATGCAAACTACAACACAACACATTCTGTTCTCTGGACTACATCCTGCTACTTGCAAATCCCTTTTCAGGGCTTGGTCGTGGGAATTTAAGAATGAACGACAAAGAAGCAGATGCATAAGAACTGACAACAACAAAATATAGAAAGTGGTGACATAACACAAATGGTAATGTCAGTGATGATGTCATTTATTTCTCCAAGTACAAATATTAGTCAAAAGTTAGTTGCCTATCGCAAGAGATGCTTCGAACATTAAGATAAGTGGTGGAATAATAAAAACAGGCCACATTTGAAATAACAAACTAGTGTTTATATAAAATATTTTTGCATACCCAAACAATGAATTAATATAGTAAACAGTAAATAATTTATCTTACATTCAGATGGTATAAAAGTGCCTAATAAGACAACTGGAATGAATAATATAATATAATATATATATATTTATTTGTTGGAATGTTTCAAGTTTCTTCATGTTTCTTCATAACTTTTTAACTGACTGGAATGTTTCAGGTTTATTATCTATATACTTTTATACTTCCATCCAATGACCACCATTGATTATGTATGATCAAAACTAATAATTTCAATTGCTGCAGTCTTCTGAAAACAATTTGTGTGTTGAAAGCCTTATAAAATATACAAACTATTTAAGTTGAATCATGAGAAACTTAAGGAAATGGATTGAATGTTTAAGAGAGCAGCAAATGTGACTTTAAAGTATCATTGGTATAAATGAGCTCAGTAAATAATAAAAAAAAAAACAAATAATTATTTACAGATATGTATTATATGCTCAATATTTTTTAAACTAATTTCAAGCCAATGAAACCATACACAAACATTTCATTTAGATACATCAAAGTTACATTTTATTCCATTACAATCCTATTAGTTGACATTTGCACTTAATCACAATCTTACCAGACATTTTATTAGAAATTGATAGAATGTTGGCAGAATAAATGTGATCACAACAAACTGACAATGTTAACTAAATTGAACTGAAGATCTCCGACAAAGGAAGGAAATATAAGTACATGAATCTAAAGACAAACATACAAGAGCTGAACAGTCTTAAACTGAAAACTTTTTCCCATTGATGGGGTAGTCGAGGGGTTTTGAGGCTGAGGACTACAGGCCTAGTCGCCACATTGTGTTTTGGCTATGTTTGTTTATTTCACCCCTAACAGAAGGGAAGGAAGACTAACGTCTGGTCAGGCAAAATATACTGATCAGACATGTAAGTCAGGGTCAGACAAAACATACTGGTCAAGGCCATCATCTGGCTAATGAAGTGAGGAATGGACGTGATCCCCGCAGTAGTGAGTGACACGCAGATGAAGCCAGGCATAGCACAACCGCCTGAAGGATCTAAGTCCACCTTCATCAAAATGCTCGAGATGTGAGGAAAGCTACTGCAACCGACCACTTAATGTCCTTTTCAGGGGGCACAATAGAGTAACCTACTCATTGTGAGCTTTTGCAAATAACAACAACAACCCCCATCAGAAATACAACATTTCCCGTACCGAGAATTCGAACCACTTCCCTCCTTGTAATCAGACAGGCAGGCATTGAAACCACTCGGCCATGTGCTCCTAAACAGGCTTAATAGGTCAGAAACGAGTAAAACAGAACAAAAGCAGGTTATGTTCTGAGCAAAGTAACAAGTACCCATGGAGGATGAAAAACACCTTAGGAATAAGTCATTTTGTTAATGGAAGCAGAATGCACTCACTACAGTTCATAACTGTTTCCATTCAGTAAATATATGTACAGGCATAGATACGAGATTCAATCATAACCACATGCATCATTGAAATATAAGGGAGTTCAAAAATCAAAAAGATTATTCTTTTCATTGGCTTACATTCTCACAACTGAACTATTACTTATGTTACAGCTTGGATTAGTAAGACACAACATATAAACTTATCTTATCTGTTGATAATTAAAACAAAATATAATCATAATTGGAATTTTTACAAAATATATGAACATATCTGTTAAAATAAACTAAAGGTAACTAAGATGTAGGAGTTGTAAAAACTATGAGAAACTGAACCTCATGTAATGAGAAACTAAACCTGATGTAATGAGTGCTAAATAGCTTACTGTAAAAAAATATGTACAAATAATATATAAGACTATATCCAATGATAATGATTTGTAGGTACCGAAGACAGCTTATTTTACAGTAACGTATAAAAACTAAAAATAACAATATTTCAAAGCAAAGTTTGCTTAATAATATATTTAAGATGTTAACATTACCACAGTTAATGTTAAAACTGCACATTTCTGTTCTTGCCAATCATAGATTAGTTACAAAATTTATAGAAGTGGTTGAACTTTTTAGCATTGATACATTTTTCTCCCTCGTACATGTTGAAATGAGACGCTGTCAAGAATACATAAGACATTCATGCCTCACTAATTTCTTGTGAAATATTTAATGCGTGTGATATGCAGCCAGGTTAACTTCAAATACACTGTTGTATAACATTGTAGGAGTTCACTGACATTGCAAATGTCTTTTGATCAACACAGCACATCTTTCAGATCAGTACAGAAGTAGGAAAAGCTGTAGTGCGCATCAGTTTACGTGTCATTGTGTGGGGACAAAACATGAATAAACTGGCATGCAATCTCATAACAGATATTTCAAAACCTTTGCATAATATTGTTCAGTAAAATACTTTTTAGGTGAAATAACATTTTAAAATTCAATAATTGTTTTGCCTGAATGTTATTGGGTCAAAAGAGAAGCAAAGAATAATTACACTATAACCTGTCAGGCATATTATTTGAGGCAACTAAGGAGGGATAGGTATGACGCCAGCCACATCACCCTGTATAAGCTATATGTCACAATCCAAAAAAAAACAAACAAACTCTGCACTCCAAAGTACAAGATGATTGACAAAGTCGAAGTTACGAACATTATTTGTCATTTTTTTTCATAAGAAATATATTCAAAAATAGTATTTTGATCTGCCACTAAGTACAAGTGAAACATACCATGTGACAGTACAGGAACATTACTAAATATGAGCAAGTAAAATGATGTCACCCTAATTCATTGTGTTGAAATATTTTATCAGTTCAGTTGCAAATGACAAATTTAGGCAATGTCTTATAACAGATAACATTATTACCATAACTATAGTGTGATCTTGTTTTCAAAAGATGCAATTAGGACAGAATGTTACAATGGCCTAAAAATGTCAAAAGATAAAATATTTAAAAAATAACTGAACAACATCATATTTATAGTTAACATGCTCCCATTGCATATCACAAAACAGACACAGAAATATTCACTTTCAGAAAGGCCACTAAGCAAAAGGCAACTATTTATTCCTGAGTAATAACTTTTGTACAATGTAAACAGCAACCAGGAAGAGACTAACACTGATCCCAGCTCTGGCAATTACTGCAGCATTGAAATAAGGGCAATATGGACATTGGTATGAGCCACACACAAAACAAATGCTCAAGAGGAAGAGGTTCCTGGTAGTGTAAAGTGTTGTGTTGTGCATACCTGAAAAAAAAAACAGAAAAAAAACAGGTTTAATAAAAATCATTACATGGGCATTAAGGGTATAGTAGATTGCTAAAATTATGGCTTTAGATAATGAAACATGATATTAAATAATATGGCTTGACTTCGTTTGTTCTCAATCTCTTGCTACCAAACCCTAAAAAGAGTTTTACAAATATTAGAATGTAGTCCAGAGAACAGAATGCGTTGTGTCGTAGTTTACAGCTTGACTGCGATATTTGCACCGTTCGGTCCAACACATCTGACTTCAGCAGGCATTTTTTTAGTTCCGGGTTAGCATTCCCTCTTCAATCCCTTCTCCTTAGCCAGCCTGCTCTGTTGCAGTCTATCCAGGATCTCTGCGTGGAGGTATAGAAGGGTCTTGACAGCTCTGGTTCACTTGCCCTTACTCTAGCAGTCAGCTATGGGTCGCTGACCGCTGCAGCTAATGCGCTGCTCAGCATCTTGATCCTATTAAAAAATATAAGTTATTTTTCTCTTCAAGCTGTGTGTTGAGGTTGACCTAGTGGTCACTATTTTTCCTTCCTTATGTTTATTTAGGGTCCTGTACAATAGCTTTTGATTTTCTCTGACATTCTTCCCCAGTATTTCTCCAAAGTCCACCCAAGATTATATTTTTGCTGTTAGCACTTTGTTCTTGGCTTCTGTTATGAGTTTTACATATTGCTGTATTCTTGGTTCTCAAGTATTGTTTCCATTTTTACTTTTCCCTTATGATAATTTTGACTTCTTTTGTCTATTAGGGTGTCCTCTTTATATCCTTCTTCACGCTTGACTTCTCCATAAGTTACTGCTGCAGTTGCCTTGAGGATGGTTATGAATTTCAACCAGAGAACTTCTATAGCCTCAAGTGGCTCCTCTGTACCTACCCCTGCTGTTGATATAAGCCCCTGATATCTGGTCCTTACATTTGACTCTCTTAGCTTGTGGGTCTTTTTTCTTGCGTATTCTTCTTTGGTGTTGGTTTGGTTTCTTGATTACGAACATTGTTTTGATGGGACTACTATTTTGGTTGTTCTCTTTATAGCTTGAATTTCCAATTTTTTTTCTTCATATCTTCCTTGAGCAGTTCGTTGATACTTTTAATAGTCCATAATTTGAGCCAGTTCATCTTCATTAAGATATGTCTGGTTCTCTTTATGTATATACTTCTAATTGAGTTTGCAGACAAAACAGGTGAATGGCATATAGGGGTCAGGCTCCTCCCTCAGGGGAGGCTAGCAACCACTACTACAAGATCACACAAAGTGGTTTTATGCAAGATTCCTGTAAGGGACCAATTGCAATGGTACTGTATGCTTTGTAAGCAATGAAAAAGAGACAGGAAGAAAGTCAAATACTTCACTTCACTTAATCACACCTCTTCTTTCCCTGTGGGGTATGAAAGTGATTTTTGGTACTTGCAGTTGAGTATGCAGACAAATAGGTTTTTGACATAAAAGTTATTTTTGTAAAAGAGGCAATAACATTCACCAGCATGGATTCAAAGAGGGTTGTTGATTGAAGAAAACAGCTGATTGGAGATTACAAGAATGCTGGTGGACAGTATTAAAAGACGACAAAGAAGGGTTGTGTATAAGGCTAGCTTTATCACGTAAAACAAAGTATTACAGAAACCAATAATGCAAGAGTACATAATGAGCAGTCTTTCAGATGTTCTGCTCAAAAGTCAGTACAGTTGTAAACCCCTTTAACTTTTCGTTCGAAAAAGAAAGGATTCATGATATAAATTTAAAGTGTGCTACATTCTTACAAATGAGCAATGAATCCATGCATAACAAATATATGAGACTATAATAACATTACTTGTAAAATTCTTTTAAGAGATACAATTTTAAAAGAAAAAGAGATATTTTTTATCCTTGTATATAAATTTCGTACATTTTACAAATATTGTAGCTCTGTCAAGTGGACATTCAGACCTACGTATCAGGTGAAATTTCCTGCAATGAAATTGCTGTACCAATCATTACTGTACTAAAAAATAAATTATTAAAGGTTTAATGAGATCAGGAACTAATTGCTTGCCTGGTTCATAGTAGTCATATACTCTGATCCGATGCTGTATTGTGGCATTAGCCACTGGAAACCAACGATCAGCCCGGAAGTAGACACATGTCTTACTTGCATCCAGCTGTGAGAATGCATAATAACATATACATGTATTTACATTCATAAATAAGCAACGTTCTTACTTACAAACATAATAAATGAGCAACACACAAATATACCATATCCTCTTTTCCAAGTTCCTAAATGCGACACTATTTTACGAGGCAAATTCATTTAAATTTCACTTTCACAAATTAGGAATGAAAGAAAAAAAAAGGATTAAAATTATACAAATAAAGCATAGCTGAAAAATAAAGATATGACACTAGTTAAAATAAGAACTTTTTCACTCTTGAACATTGTTGAGCTGTAGCAGTCAGCAACTTAAAGCTGATTGCTAGCATCATGGCCAACGAACCAGGGCTGCCAAGACCTTTCTCCACCTCCACGTGGTGATCCTGGCTAACAGGCTGCAATAGAGGAAACTGGCTAAGGAGATGGGATAAAGAGGGAAGGATACTACCCTGTACTCAAAATTGCCTGCTGAAGTCGGATGTGTTGGACCAAAAGGTGCAAATATCGTGGCCAAGCTGTAAACTATGATAACACATCCTCTGTCCGGACTACATCCTGATACTTGTGCGCAGGACGGCATGGGCTAGTTGTTAAGTGACATGGCTCACAATCCAAAGGTGCTGGGTTCGCCCCCATCACAGCACCGGCCGTTACCCTTGTGAAGCAAACCCTTAGAAAATACAAGAGGAAGCAGACCCTTACATAAAATGCATGCCGAAGTCGGATGCTCTGGGCCGACATGCGCAAAATAAAAACATAGTGCAACGCACATCGCCTTGGGGAAAAGAAATAAGGAAAACAAACAAAAATAAATAAAAAAAGTGTATGACATTAATAGTTAATGCTGATGTCTAAATATTTGGCTACAGATACTGCTGACATTAAACCAAATATATAACAATGTATACCAATTTATAATTTGACATTTATTTGTAGATTTTACAAAATGTAAACTTTGCAAACTTGATTTTAAAACTTACATAGTCAAAGTAGAAGACGACCTTCCTTTCATAAAATTCTGCTCTCTTCAAGTTGGTTACCAAGCCAGACCTGACATAATCTCTAAGTGTATCATTCATGACGATGTAGCCAGTAGGGATGTCCACTTCCAACACAGAAAGACCAGAGGTCAGACTCTTCTCCAGGTAAAGCCAGCTACAGAAAAGATGATACATGACACAGTTTTCTAAACATCTCTACATGAATTGTTCAAATATTCAAGAGTCTTTCAACTATCATTAATTTATGCGCATGGAATTCTAATCATTGATATGTCCCTGCTAATATTGAATACTTTCTTAGCTTTAGATAGTACTTCCTCTGTCCATATAAAAGACATATAGCAAAAGTATTGGATACTTTTAAATCAGATTCAAACAAATAAAAAAGTTCCGCTTTGGATTATCCCAAAATGAAATAAAGTTTTTGGATTCTTCTTAAGAATTTACACTTATATGGAGCAAAAAACATGACAATTGACTATCACAGAGCGATAGTAATACAGTTAGTATTGTCAATCTGAATTCATATATATCAGAGATCAAGTGCCCAAAAAATATTAGGCACCCATACAAATATTAGGATGCTATTTCCATCCATACACCCTGTGAATTCCACCGTGATTTGAACCCGCGACCTCCAGTACCCGAGACAAACACCTTACCTTGAGACCACTGGGTCCTCCCACGTTCTTGAAATTGGTTGATTATCACTCTATCTGTATGCTTTTCAACTTAACATCTTCTTTATACTGGTTTAGAAGACTCTGCAGAGTCTGTATACAACCAGTTTCATTTACATTTCCTTGCTATAAAAGCTATGCGCATCCAATCTATTCTTAAATGTATTAACTGTCCTTGCCTCCACTACTTTCTGTGGCAATGCATTCCTAGCATTCACCCCTCTGTGACTAAAAAAAAAAATATTTCCTAATATCTAATCTGGATGTTTCTTTAGTTAATTTGTAGCTATGCCCTCATGTTCTTGTAGGTGGTTATATTTTGAAAAACTTGTTATAGTCTAATTTATCTGTTCCTTTGATCATCTTATAAACCTGTATTAAGTCACCTCAAATTCTTCTCTTTTCTAGACACTGTAGGACAGTTTTTCTTACTCTTACCTCATAACATTCTGATCACTCTTGTTTTCATTTTGATTAATTCCAGAGCAATATGCATCTTGCAGTTATCTACATTTCATTGTACTTTTGAGAAAGCATTTCTCACCTTACACAGTTGTTCATCTCCATGATGGTGTCGTTTCTGCCACTGAACTTCAAATAGTCGACATTCAAGTCAAAAAACTTAATGACATCATTGTTTGCTTGATTGTCAACACGTTGTGGTGTTTTCAACTGCCAGTAATACTCCACATTCACTGTACATGTAAGCTGGAAACACAGAAACAAAATGAGCATTTAGAATATGGTCACTACCAAGAAGTTACAAATACACTTACAAGTACCTGCACAGATACATTACGCGATACACTGCCAGGTAACAAAATTGAAGATACATGCAAGAAGTCGCTATGTCGTTTCGTTTATTCCCTTAATGAGTTATGGGCATATGAAAAAAAATGATCGCTAGCAAATACTGACACGATGAAAAGAGGATGGGTGGGGTGTAGGCAGGCTGGGAGAAGAGATTGATGAGGGCAGATTTCAAGACAGAAGTGATTGACAGAAGGATTGGCGGGTTGATGGGGGAGAGTTTGATGTGGATGAGTTTGAGAAAAGTTGGGTGGTTGAATGGGTTTTAGTTGACTTACACAACTATCCCAGACAATGCCGGGTAATACACATAGTTGTATATGATTCTTTGAACCAATAGATTAACTACAAGAATGTGATTGAGAAGTATATATTCAATTAAAATAAATCTAAGTGTCAATCTGATTTCAATATCTGATGTCTGTGTAAATATGTGTTAAAACCATGTCCTCAAGTAAGTTCTTATCTTTTTCTTCATAAACATATCTTGTTCTTCTTCTTCTGACACTGTCAGACGTTGACCTTTATTTTTTCGAAAAAAGCAGCGATCATCCTGAGGCTGTCGACACTACCATAGAGCTTGTCTAGTGTTGTCACTGGTGATGGCCACATCTGCTCTCTCTGGTCCTCGTATGTCGGGCAGTTTTGCAGCAAATGCTCAGCGGTCATTTTCCAAGTACCTAACGAGCATTCGTCAGTGCCACCTATCTTCAATTTGTTGAATAGGTGGTACCTCAGTCTATTGTGGCTAGTGCGAAGTCTGAAACCACGACCTGCTCTCTTCTGTTCAACTGGTAATAGGCATCGTTTTTGGTGTAGCCAATATGTTCTGTTTCCCATTTGGTCATGTATCTAGCTCTAATAAGCCGTTTTGACTCTTCGTATATCATACTAGTATCTGGTTGTGGTAGTCTTGCACCTTCTTTTGCCAGTCTGTCTGCCTTCTCGTTGCCTTGGATGTTGCAGTGGGATGGAACCCACTGTACCACTACTCTTTTTGGTGCAGACTGCTGGCATAGTTGACAGAGTACTGCTCTTAAATCATTAAGTTCAGTATTTTTCTGGCTTTTTAGTGCTGTGACTACGGCCAGGGCATCTGTAAGCAGGACTATATGGCTTTCGTTCCTTTTACCTGTCACCATTTCTTCCACTGCCGCAATCAGTGCCTCTGCCTCCGCTCTGAAATTGCTTGTGTATTTTCCAGTAGCCAATGACAGTGTTATTTTTCTGCCATTTTGTAGGCTCAGGAATGCCACTGCCCCTCCGTTCTATGTTGTGTTTGTTACAGAACCGTCAGTGTATGCATGGGTCCAGTCCATGCTTGGGTAGTTTTTCGTTATGTACCTCAGGGTTGTATCTCTTCTTTCTTTTTCAGTCTGGCAGTTTTTGTTTCCAATACCTGGTATATTTTCTACCACCTCTGGAAATATATGCTGCCTCCAGGTAGGTTTTCGTACAGTAGGGATGGGCTTTGGTGTTGTTAGTGCGTTCATGGGGTCTTCGTGCATCTTTGCTTTGGCTATTTCTGCAAAGTTTCTCCGCTTTAGTTTCCCATTTCCCAAATTGTTTAGTCTCTGGTGCATTAGATAGTCAGTCAGTCTTCTGAATTTCTTTGCTTGCTGCTGGGCTCTGCAGTCTCTTCTGTCGGTCATGGATTGCAGTTTTGTAATCTTTTCAAGTTCTACAATTGGCGTTGACTTCATGCCTCCTGTTATAACTCTCATGCCTTGGTTTTGGAGTTTGCTAATTTTATCGAAGTTCGCCTTTGCTGCTGTTGTCCATGCCGCAATGCCATACTCGAGAACTGGTCTCACTCTTCCAGTGTACAGTTTCTTTAGTAAACTTTCGTCTGCTCCCCAGCTTGTGCCAGCAAGTTTCCCCATGATTGCCATTCTTTCTCTGGCTCTCATTCGGTTTCTCTCGATCTGACTTTGCCATGTCATGCGCCGATCAAATGTGACTCCCAGGTAGTTTGGGTTGTCGTTTGGCTGCAGCTATTTGCCGTTAAGACTTAATTTGGTGTTTTGGGGTTTGTTTGATAGCGAGAATATCGTACATGTTGTTTTTTCCTTGTTTATTTTGACCAGCCATGAGTTCGCCCACTCTTCCAGCGATGTTAGGGCCTGCTGCATCCGATTACTTGCTATGGTGAGATTCTTTTCAGAGGTCCACATAGCCAGATCGTCTGCAAACATTGAGCTATGGACTCTTCTTGGTATATTCTCTGTTATGTTATTTATATACACCAGGAAGAGTGTGGGTGACAGTACTCCCTGCTCAAGTGTCACCTTTTTGCTCATCTGCCCTTGTATTTGAACTCTGGCTGTTCTATTTTTGAGGTAGTGACTGATCCATTTGTACATTTTCCCACAAACTTCACTTCTCCGTAGCTTGACTTTAAGTCCCTCTTTCCAGACTTTGTCAAATGCCTTTCTAGGTCCACCCAAACCGCTACTGTGTGTTTTTGCTCCTGGTAGGCATCTTCTATTTCCTGGGCTATGAGGGTGACCTGATCCTCAGTGGATCTGTGCTGTCTAAAGCCTGCTTGCTGTGGAATTAGTATGTTTTTTTCTTCCAGATGCCACATCAGTCTGGCGTTTTTCATACGTTCCATCAGTTTGCCTACGCAGCTCAGTAGGGTGATAGGCCTGTATCCATTTGGATCTGTTTTATCTTTTCCTTTCTTTGGTACTGGTACAAGTACGGCGTCTTTCCATGCATGAGGTACAATACCCCTTTTCCAGCTTTGGTTCAGGACTGATAGTAATTTCCTCTTTGCTGTTTGGCCCAGCCCCATCAGCATTTTGTTTGTTATTCCGTCTTTTCCGGGATATTTCCTTTTCTTTAACGTTCTCATGGCCTCTTCCATTTCATTCATTGTTAGTTTTGCCATCATATGCTCTTCTGGTGCCATATTGATGTTGTCGTGCCCCTTTTGCTCTTCACTAATGTCTGTATGCCTATCTGCAGGGACATCAATGTGGTTTGCTCTGGCTGCTTTTTTTCCAGTGAGCATGTTGTCACCCTGCTTGATTGTAATTTGTTTGTTTGATGGAGTTTCGTCATTCATGGCTCTGACTAACTTCCATAGTTTGTTCCCTTCTTTGTCTAAATTGAGGCTTTCTGTTTTTGTTTTTCCAGCTTTCTCTTGTTTGTTTGTTTAAAGAGTGTATTTGTATTTCTTCATATACATATAAAATTGGTCATAATTTCCTGCATTTTTGTCTTTGTTATAAAAAATAATTCTGGCATTTAAAAAATACCATTTAATCATAATTTTATTAAATGTAAAACACAATTACATCACAAACTATTCATGAATTCAACAGAAGTAGACATGTTTCCACATTTAAAACTTTCCAATTTTAGATACTTGTAATTTGTCCCTAGATACATTTTTTAAATTGTATAAAACATAAAACACACAATTCCATCACACATTTGATCACAAGTTTTTAACTGTATCACATGTAAAGATTGAACACTTCTACCACATGTAAAGGAGAGGAAAACTAACGTTTGGTCAGACAAAATGTACTGATCAGACATGTTAGTCAGGGCCAGGCAAAACATATTGGCCAAGACCCTCACCTCGACTTCCTCATTGCCCTCACTGAAAAAGGGCTGTTTTCATGACAGCCTGGCTAACGAGGTGATGGATCAACGTGATTCCACAGTAGTGAGTGACACGCAAATAAAGCCAAGCATAGCACAACCCACCGGAGGACCCCGGTCCAACTTCATCAGCATACTCGGAATGTATGGAAAGCGACTGCAAACCGCCACTTAACGTCGTTTTCAGGGCACACAAAGAGTAAACCTATCCATTGTTGGCATTCGAAAAAAACAATAACAAAAGGTAAAACAAACCACTACAAACATCTCACCTGAAGCAGACCTCGCCCAGTTCCCTGTGCAACTGGCACTGTGAAACCCCACACCCTGTTATATGGCAGCTGCAAGAAACAAAAGAATTTGTAAAGTTTTGTTTTTTCCACTAGACGATGTCAGCATTAAGCATTAATATGGTGAATTTGATTGTCACAATTAAAACAGTTGTCATGATTATATTGTTGATAATCAATAATTATACTAAAAAAAACAGTTTGAAAGAACAGCTGCAGGAAATAAGAAAAAAGTAATAATCAGTCATCTAACATAATTTGGGGGAAAATATTCAAGAACAAATACTGGAAAAACAACCAGATAACTCAACAGTTAAATCTCTGTCTTACTGGAGCTAAATGTAGAGACACATAGTCATTCTTTCTGAGACGAAATTCCCCACGCCAGTTGGGAGTTGCTGTAGACTCTATTCTGGTAATCAAGTCATAGACATTGCGATGCGGATCCACCTGCGTGAACTTGAACAGTGCTTCCATGGCTAAAATGGTATCCTAAAGTATTTGTAGAAAAATATACATTTATCATTAGCCGATGCATTTTATCAATAGCTTACACTTTCAGACATTCAGTTTTGTTATAAATCATTGAAAGTTTTACAAAAATCAAATTGCAATTTGTGATAACGTCTTTATACTGTTTAGAAGACTCTGCAGAGTCTGTATACAACCAGCTTCATTTATATTACCTTCCTCTAAAAGCTATGTGCATCCAAGTTATTCTTAAATGCATTAATTGTCCTTGCCTCCACTACTTCCTGTGGCAATGCATTCCAAGCATTCACCACTCTCTTGACTAAAAAATATTTCCTAATATCTAATTTGGATCTTTCTTTAGTTAATTTGTAGCTATGCCCTCTTGGGTGGTTGTATTTTGAAAAACTTGTTATAGTCTAATTTATCCGTTCCTTTGATTATCTTATAAACCTGTATTAAGTCACCTCGAATTCTTCTCTTTTCTAGACACTGTAGACCAGTTTTTCTTTGCTCATAACTGTAATTCTGGAGTCCCACTATAAGCTTTGTCGTTCTTTTTTGTATCATTTCCAGCATGTTTATATCCCCCTTTTGATAAAGACTCAACACATGTACAGTTCTCCAATCTAGGTCTAACTAATGCTTTATACAGTTGACTATCACTTCCTTGCTCCTATGTTTAATATTTATTTTTATCATACCTAACATTCCATTTGCCTTTTTCACTACTACCTGGACTTGCTTACTCACCTTACCTGTATGATCTATTATAACCCCTAGGTCCCTTTCCTTATCTATCTTTCTAATATTGTTCTCGCCCATACTGTAGTTATATTCTATATTGGATCTACCCATGTGGATGACTGTACATTTATCTACATTAAACTCCATTTGCCAGCTTACAGACCATTCTCAAATTTTATATAAATCTGACCTCAATATACCCACTTCTGCTTTAGATGATATACTACTGCATAATTTTGCAATCATGGATATCATACCAATGTCTAAACGATTTATATATATAAAGAAATAAATTGGTCCCAAAACCGAGCCCTGTGGCACTCCACTTTTTACTTCACACCACTCATAGTACTCCTTATTTATGCTCACTCTTTGCCTTCTTCTCGTTAACCAATTTTCAATCCATTTGGCAATTTCCCCACCTATTCAATGTGATTTTAACTTTCGAAATAATCTTAGATCTAGATTTATCAAAGACCTTTGCAAAATCTAGATAAATAACATCCACTGGCTCCCCTTTATCTATCATTTTAGTAACCTCCTCCATGAATTCCAATAGATTTGTTAAGCACGATCTACCTCCAGTAAACCCATGCTGACTATTTCTGATTAGATTAAACTTGTCTAAATGCATTACAATGTTTTCTTTGATTACTGACTCTAACAATTTACAGACTATGCTTGTGATACTTACTGGTCTATAATTTGCTGGGTCTGATTTTTTGCCCTTTTTGAATAAGGGGATCACTCCTGCATCTTTCCAATCCCGTGGAACAATCCCTTTTGCAAGTGATTGAGAACATAATATAGCCAATGGTTTTGCTAGTTGTTCTCTAATTTCAAAATTTTGGATGAATACCATCTTGACCTGGACATTTATTCACTTTCAATCCCTCCAATTTAAAAAAAATACATTTCCTCAGTAATACAGACTGATCTTAATCCTGCTGTACCCATGTCTCTTTGAAAATATCTATAGGCTCTGGGATCTTGGAGCAGTCCTCTTTTGTGTAGACTGTGTCAAAGTACTGATTGGGTAGTTTAGCTACCTCCCTATTCTCACTAATTATTTTTCCTTTGCTCTCTATGAGAGGGCCTACTTTGTCTTTAATTCTTTGTTTATTTCTAACATTAGAAAAGAAGCTTTTACTATCAGTCTTGATACTCCAAGTTTTTTTGGGTCTATTTTTGCAGTTTTATTTACTTTCTGAGCTTGTCCAAATATTTTAAATATGTTTCTTTTGATTTACCTGCCTCTATATATTTTTTCTATGCTTTATTTTTAGCTCTTCTACATTTAACTAAAAATCTAGTTATCTACTTTTTATGCTTGGGGCTTACCTCCCTAAATGGAACACATTCCTCTTTTAGCTTTTCTAGAACTGTTTTAAAACTCTCCCACTCTTGTTCAACATCTGTTCCTCCGACAATGTCTTTCCAGATTATGTGGCTTGTTGCCTTATCTTCTTAAAATCTGCCTTAGAGTAGTCATATGTTCACGTGTTTATGTTCACTTCTTTCCTTGCTATAACATCCCAACGGATGATCTGATGGTCACTTGAGCCAAACATTTTCCCAACGGTAACATTTTCAATCATATTTTCCTTTGTAGTAAAAACTAAGTCGAGTGTGTTTTTGTGTCTGGTGTCTGCTTCTAGATGTTGAATTAAAAAAATTGTCAGTTATGCACTAACAAAAGGTTTTGACTCTACAAGTGCTTCTGCCATATTCCATTTTATTTCTGAAAAGTTGAAATCCCCAATTGATAATAATTTCCCTTCATTTGTCTTTTCTATGCTACTAATCAGCTCCTCGTCTTCCTCTTTTTGACTTGATGGACATCTATAGCATACTCCAATCACTGTTTTTTCACAACAACTTTCTATTTCTCCCCATACAGTTTCATTTTTGTTACCACATGATAAATCATCTTTCATCGTTATATTGACTAAATTTGTACAGTATAATAAAACGCCACCTCCCTTAGCCTTGTCTCCAACTACCCTATCTTTCCTTAACATTGTATATCCCTCTATTTCAAGTTTACTATCTGCAATGTCCTTGTATGTCCATGATTCTGTCAACCCTATTATATCTGGTTTTTCTTCTTCTACATACAGTTCCAATTCTTCTCTTTTATTTACTATTCTTGTCACATTTGCATAAAAACATTTTAGTTTCTAATATTGTTGTTTTTCCAATTTATGCTTTTGCTTTATCATTTTTATATTTGTTTTTCCACTACTTATTTCACTTTCCTGACCCCAACTCTCCCCTTTGACTACATCCTCTGTAGCCCCCTATTGTAGGCCTATCTTTAGTCTCATACTTCATAGGCTTTACTAGTTTAAATTTGTAAGACAATGATTAAACATATACTTCGTTACAGCATGCTCTCCTATCACATTTACATGTAAACCTCTCCTGTCTAGCTTTTTATTTTTGTCTACTTTCACATCAATAAATTCCATACCCATGTCTGCGCACATCACCTGCAACCTAATGATATCTATTATCTTAGTATCTAAATAGTCTGACCCATCTGCTCTGTCTAAAATACCTATCATTGTGACCTTTCTGAACTTTTTTCCTTTAAGTGTTCCCATAAAGACTCTTGTATCTTTGCATAATTATTTCTGTACCATCTCTCTTTACATTATTAATTCCTACCAATACCACAACATGACTGTTTGCTCTGTCATCTATCCTCTTTATTCTCCCCTCTATGTCCTCAATTTTTGCTCTCCCAATATCCATTTTTTTCAAACATGTTATGTTGTTTAGACAAATGTCTGCCAACCTTCCTCACCATTGAATCCCCTACTACCAATACTGAACCCTCACCTATATATGCATAATTCTCTGCAAAGCTCTCTGCCCTGTGTACACTAGAATCTCCCTTACTTCCAATTACTATTTCCTTGTCTAACCCATACCTAACTGACAGAGGTTTTATTTTATCACCTCGACTACCCAACTGCAGCTTCTTAAAACTTTCTAAATTTTATTATTGATGCAAAGGTCTAGAAACAAGTGCTTGCTTTTCAATATGTTATTCCCATTCACCATTAAACACAAACAGGATAACTACATGTGGTGCTTTCAACATTTTTCTGAACTATTCTTAGTCACACTTTGATATTTTATACAAATTATACAGAATTTTAATTAATATGAACTGAAACTGCCAATAGAACATGATTCCTTTTGTAACTTGTTCTGACAGAACTTATAATAATGTATGCTTTTACTTTCAATCTCCCAATCTACAACTTAATTATTTTTCATTTAAATATATTTGTAAGCGTGAACATATTTACGTAAATCTTCGTCAAACCTATTTTAAAAACCAGATTTTAATAATCAAATTTCCAAATATTATTTCCACCATAAACAGAAACTCCCATCAGCCAAAATCTTAATGTTATCTCAATTTTAACTGGCATCTAATGTCTTTGGACAGTTATAGTAAACACTCAATAAGCTTCATAAGATTTAATTAGGTCATATACAGAGACTTGACATGCAGTAGAAAGGGAAAATGTAGCTACCTGCGTTGAGGCAAATCCTCCAACACTATTTCTCATTGTGTTCAGCCAAGACATCATCATCTCTCTCTCATATTTGAGACCATTGGCACTGTTGATATGGGCCATGAGAGCATATGCTGTGGTTTGTACAGCATAGGCATCATTCATCAACTCCTGTCTTGGTTTGATGTAACGCACGTTGTTCAAGAAATCAGATGGATTCTCGTACACTTGTTTGTCAGCAAAGTATACAAAGTCAGCTGGAAAAGAGAAATAGTGATCAAAATTTGTTGTTATTGTACAACAATAATTAGAAATGCAATGGTTTGTATAGAAAGCTTAAGAATCAGAATTATCGTGGGAGCTACGAAGATATTGCTCTGTCGTCATCTTCCGCGAATGGAAATAAGAACACAGAAGATGAGGGAAGGGAGAGAAGAGAGAAAAGAGCTGGGAGAAAAGAAACAGATACAATGGAAGCCATCAGTATCCCCACTCTTTGTTATTTGCTGGAAGAGATTGAGCAGTTATGGGTCTGCCTAAAGTGCAGTGATGTTAATTCTTAACAGAACAAAACAAAGTTTGCATAAAAATTTACATTTACATTTAATTCATAAAGATAAACTAATTCTTGTTTTAACAGCTCTTTGATTTGTAATTTAACATCTAATAATTCTGGGAACATTATGTATAAATTCTTGGTAGCAAAGAATAGGAGCAATGCAACCTTCTAATCATGTTATAAAAGATGACTAAAGAGGGTTTTGCATAGATGGGATTAGTAATATGACATTAAGCGAATCGCTGCAGAAGCAATACAGCAATAATACATTAAAGTGCTTTGATGCCGACTTCCATAAGGGGCAACTGCTGTGGTAGCTCATGTTGCGCAAGGACCAAAATGGAGTCAAGAATGCTGGGAACAAGAAATTTTGAAGAATGGGGTACTTGGGCGAACACTGAGAAAAACAAAGGCTGATAGATCATCACACAAAGCAAAATATTGCTAGTACAGTGTCAATAACGTTGTCAGTTTTGTTAATTTTTTTAACTTAACTACAACAGAGAAAATACAATGGCTTGTTTCTAATGATGCTAGAAGTTGAGAAACATACAATCATTTCTGCGCTTGTTCCACAGTATTTCAAATGGACTTCGCTTCTGTCCGAGGGAGAGAGCATATGTGGCGATAGCTAATTGGAAAACCTCCTCAGGTGCGATCTTAGAAATTTCATTGGACAGATAATTTGCTGCCTTTCCTCTTGCTGTGTCAACACATGATGCAGCAGCCTGTAAAATTACAAAAACCATTATCAGCATTCTGCAGAATAAAAAAAACCATCATCAGCATTCTGCAGAATAAAAAAAACCATCATCAGCATTCTGCAGAATAAAAAAAACCATCATCAGCATTCTGCAGAATAAAAAAAACCATCAGCATTCTGCAGAATAAAAAAAACCATCATCAGCATTCTGCAGAATAAAAAAAACCATCAGCATTCTGCAGAAAAGAAAAAACCATCATCAAGCATTCTGTAGAATAGAAAAAAACTATCATGTTTACAATACGTTTCATGGCATATTTTATTGCGGTTGACACAATTTTGCACAACATTTATTATTTTATGTGATCAAGAAATCAGCATTAATACACATAGTCATGATACTCATCATTATCAATTTCTGTGATGAGTGGTGTATGTGAAAATATCTCTTTATAATATCAAATATTGTTCTTTATTGATTTTTACCACTGCCATGTTATTTGAATATCTCAAATCCTCTATTTTGTTAAACTTCATCACATTTTAGGGTCAGGTCAGGTCATCCTGTAAATTCGAGAATGGTCAGTAAGCTGGCAAATGGAGTTTAATGTAGATAAATGTACAGTCATCCACATGGGTAGATCCAACATGGAACATAATCACAGAATGGGAGAAAACAATATTAGAAAGATAGATAAAGAAAGGGACCTAGGGGTTATAATAGATCATACAGGAAAGGTGAGTGAGCAAGTTAAGGTAGCAGTGAAAAAGGCAAATGCAATGTTAGTTATGATAAAAAGAAATATTAAACATAGGAGCAAGGAAGTGATCGTCAAACTGTATAAAGCTTTAGTTAGACCTAGATTGGAGTACTGTGTAAAAGTGTGGAGTCCTTATCATAGAGGGGACATAAACATGCTAGAAAGAATACAAAAAAGAGCGACAAAGATGATAGTGGGATTCCAGAATTACAGTTATGAGGAACGACTCAGAAAAACCGGCCTACAGTGTCTCGAAGAGAGAAGAATTCGTGGTGACTTAATACAGGTTTATAAGATGATCAGAGGAATCGATAAATTAGACTATAACAAGTTTTTTAAAATACAGCCACCTACAATAACACAAGGGCATAGCTACAAGCTGACTAAAGAGAGGTCCAGGTTAGATATTAGGAAATATTTTTTTAGTCAGAGAGCGGTGTCTGCTTGGAATGCATTGCCAGGGGAGGTAGTGGAGGCAGGGACAGTTAATGCATTTAAGAATAAACTGGATGCGCATAGCTTTTAGAGCAAGGTCATGTAAGTGTGACTGGTTGTATACAGACTCTGCAGGGTCTTCTAAACCAGTATAAAGACGTTAAGTTAAGTAACCGGTGAGGTCATTGGGGCACACATGAAGACACCCTCACAACCCCATGCCACCCCTCTCTGTCAGATACCCCTGCCCGTGACTCTTCTGGTCGGAGACTGGTCCATTCTTTTATGTTGTCCTCCCATCTCTTTTTGGGCTGGCCTCTTCGTCGTCTGCCATGCACCTTTCCTTGGAGGATTGTATTTGCAAATACATCACATTTAGCTTATCGTAAAATGAATTTTCTTTTTAAAACAGGAACAACGCTCTTGGACTGCCTCATTTAGATCCATGTAATCACTTTCCTCTTGCATTTAGCCTTTCAATATATAATCTCCACTTTATTTGATGGCCTTAATTGTCTCAGAAATTTCCGCTTTAACCCAAGTAAAAAAAAGGATATTTATCACAATTGTAAATAAGTACTACATTTTGCTAGTCTACAAGTAAATGTTATTAACAAACATTTCTGAAAAAAAGCATTTCTACAAATAAAATAATGGCAACAACATTATTCTATACAAAATTCCTTTAATAATTTTAAAATATAGAAAATTGTTCATAAAAGCCGTATGCAAATGAAACCCGTCCCAGTGGGTTTATTACAAACAAATGAAAAGAACATCGGCAGGTGTGGCAGATTTACACAAAGCAATTGTGATGAAGCAAGCACCATAGGCATTCAGACATACATTCTACTGCTTGGGTAGACAGATGTTGCCCAAGGAAAATTGTGCTGCAAGTGGTTCCACCCCATGAGTTTTTTCTTATGTTGGTTGGTCAGCACCAATTGTGAACACATCACACCTTTCGATACTTCAGTTTCTTGCTAATCACCATTTGAACTGCTCCAAGTGGCACAGCGAATTCCTCTGATAGCGAACGTAAGTTCCAACGACGGTCCATCCATATTGCTGCAACAATATGTGCCTGACCTGGTCGCGGAAAATATTTAGTTAGCTCATGTAATTTCTGAAACGTCCATGCCCAGTCACCATATACTGCTTGCATTCTGCAATGGATGTCTACTGGTCAACATCCTTCAGCTGTTAGGAATTGAATCACCGTTCGCTGATCAACCATTGGACATATTCCATATCTCACTCACCATTTTCTCAACGGTCTGTAGCAGAACCTATGAATGCGAGGATAATGAACAAGCATACACTTGTATGTGCTTATTACATCATATGCAACGTAATCATGCTCCTCGAGCGTATGTCCACATCGCGCAGCACTGTGGGTTGCATTTGAACAGGCCTCGTAGAACTGACTTCATTGCATCTGGAATCCATCATGTGTGTTTAGTCTCGTAGAACTGACTTCATTGCATCTGGAATCCATCATATGTGTTCAGTCTCTTTCATTGATGAAAGTGCAGATGGATGACAGAGCACCAACTACTTTATAGCATTGTGGTGGCCCCTAAATTCCCCTCCCTCGACATTGTGGTGGCCCCAAAATCCCCTCCCTCGACTTTGTCGTGGCTCCTAAATTCCCCTCCCTCGAATTTGTCAAGTACCAATTTACAGTTGGGTGAAATGGAAAAAGTTGTCACACAATGAAAAAACCCACTACATGCCCAGTCACATATAACCGAGCATGGTGTGATTTGACCCTGATATGTTGGATTTGCGAGCTGAGCTAAATTATAAAAGAAATATCAAAGAAGTTTAAAAATAAGATGAGATAAAAAGAAGAAAATAGTAGTAGGGGTAAAAACAAATTTTCACAATATGTGAAGCTTCCTTCTGCAAACAAAATCAGGGACTAGTGGTTTGCTGATTTGACCTGATTCCCTAACCAGCAGCCTACTTTTTAAAGGCTCACAGCCTAACAAAGTTTAATTAAACATAAACTTTAGATTCTAACCTCAGACACATCAGTTGTTTCATACAGTGCAATCAAGACGTAAGCTGTGAGTGGAATAGGATGATCACGGAGTTTGTCGCTGAGGAGTTTACCGGTAAAAGTCTGAAAAGTATAATATTAAAACCTATCAATATGCAGTCATAGACAGTACTTACTTAGTCGCTCCTCTTCTACCATCAGGTGTAGAGGTTTCATATACAGTAATATAGCACTAATACTTTACAATTTAGATGTTTGCAGCAAGATTACAGGAACGACTTGGTTGGCCAAACACAAGAGATCTTGAAAACATTAACATTACTGAATGACCCGTTCCTCAGAGGCGGTTACGCTACTGCGGGTCCCAACTTCATTTCCATTGTCTTCTGTCTTGGGCCACGGTGGACCAATGGGTGATAAGTTTCCCATCTGTAGCAGCGTAGATATTGTTTCTGAGTTCGAGGGAGTCAGACCAGCACGTAGGTGGTCTTCCCCGTTGTCATCTTCTGTCTCGTGGGTACCAGACTGCTGTCGCTGTGCTCCAATGGTCATCAGTTCTCAAAAGAAGGTGACCAGCCGAACAATGCAGCGCCTAGTCTGCGTGGGTAACCGCATCCTTTACCAGTGACATTTATCGTATGTCAGTGTTGTGAAGATCTTTCAAGCGTTGTTTGTGGAGCGTGAGGCCGATCATACATCTCTCGGGGAGGCTTGGGTCACTCTGAGTTTGTGGACTCCATTTCTTTTGCAAGTGCCCATGTTTCTGCAGCATAACACATTGCAGGTAGAACTGTAGAGTTAAATAGGGAGGCATGCAGACTCTGGTTAAGGGTATGGTCTAGTGTCATTTTTATGGTCGAGAATGCTGCCCAGCCTGCTCGAGGATGTCTTGTTAGTTCTGGATTTAGGTAGTTCTGCATGTTCAATAAGCATCCCAAGTAGATATACTTCTCTAAGTCCTCCAGATTCTCGTCATTGAGGATGACTGGGTCATCCTCATTAACATATACAGTAAAACAGGACCAATATCAACTTTTATTTCAAATTAATATTCATCTACAGTCACATAACGTTCTATCTGGTCATACTCTGAGATAATAGTAATATAATATACACACTACCTGGTAATAGTGGATGAGACAACCTGAATACCTTACACTCACTCACTTAGTCGCTTCTGAGGTGTACAGGTTTGTCAGCAAGAGCATCAGACCTTTCTATCCATCATCTTCATTTTGGTCTGGTTTAGACCTCAGTCTCTTATAGACTATCTTATATCGTCATTTCAATGGACTTTTGGTCATCCTCTGGGTCTGGATTCTTGACTCTTTGCTTCCCATTACTGCTGTGGTGGTCGATCTTCTTTCGTTCTGCAGATAAAAGTTGAGATTGCTCCACTGAATCTGCAAGGGCTGGGCATAGAGATCATGTTGTATTGTCTGATTGCAGACCTTGTCTCTTCTTGTTACTTTGGACCACCTTTATTAAATATCTCCTTTCTGTTGCTTTGAGCTGGCTTTTCTGGGTTGTTGGCATTGCCAATGACTCACATCCTAAGTCAAAAGTGGTAGATAGGTGAAATGGTAAACAGCTATCTTGGTTTTCTTAATTATTTCTCTTTTACTGAAGAATCCTTTATTTATGGTATGAACATGTTGTTTTTCACATAGTCAATTCATCTTTAATACCTCCCTTCTGATTTATTACAGCTACAAAGTATTTAAACTGCTTGAACTGTTCCAGAGGCCGTTCACCCAGAGAAATGTGATGTCTCTTCTCTTCTCTTGAGACCCTCATGGCTTTTGTTCTTGAACTGCTGATGGTCATCCCCCTATTCTCCAGCTTCTCTTCCCAGATTGGAAGGTTGGTCTGGAGATATGCCTCTGATTTAGTATTCAGGACCACATCACCTGCAAATGCCAGCTTCGATATAGACTGTTATCTTCCAGTACCACACTGAGTACCTTTTGGTAATCTCCTTATAGGCTTTGATAACATCATCCATAAGAGTAACACAAAGAGGTAAGGTGAGATAATATCATCCTGCCTTATGCCACTGGTGGCCTTGAGCACTTCTGATGTTTAGCTTTCATAATTATTTTAATATTTTTGTTCTGCCTCCAAATTATATTTTACAAATGTTTATCAAGGATTTAAAAATTAAAATAACTTGAGTAAATATTATTTTTACTTGGAATCTTGGTATTCAAACAGGCAGGTGTATGCCTGCTGCCAGGTAGCCCAAAGGCTATCCGTAGTACATGCTTTTCATGATTCATCTTCTAGGGCTTACTAGGCCTGGAAAAAGGTCAGTGGAGAGTTGGGTAGAAAATTTGTAAAAATCTGAATGTTTTTGTTCAAACAGCAGCTCACAACCCGCTCTTTTCAATTTTCAACTGCTAAGAGTTCTTTTACATGCACAGAATGTACATGGGACATCTGAGTTCATCATCCATCTCTTATCAAACTAGGTACTTGATCTCGCCTCCCTTGAGACCAGAAGATGCTTGAAACTTGTGAGATATGAACATCCCACTGTTTTGCACTTTCATTTCTTGAGAGGCGAGCACCTTAACTCTTTTCAAACCTACAATAGAGGGGACGGCATGGCCTAGTGGTTAAGTGGCACGGCTCACAACCAGAAGGTGCTGGGTTCGATCCCCATTACAGCACCGGCAGTTACCCCGTGGAAGCAAACCCTTAGAAAATGCAGGAGGAAGCAGACCCTTACATAAAATGCATGATGAAGTCGGATGCACTGGGCCGACAGGCGCAAAATAAAAACCACAGTGTAACGCATACCCGCCTTGAGGAATAGAGAAATAAGGCGAACACAAAAAGAAAAAAAACAAAACAAAAAAACCTACAATAAAAAATAAAGGAAGTACATTTAAATAAATTTCAAATAAAACTAAAATGTAAAAGAAACTGTTGGTAACAAAAAAATGTGCAGTTTTACCATCTTCCTGTCGTATGTTA
Source organism: Ariolimax columbianus (assembly GCA_036924085.1). Taxonomy (NCBI): domain Eukaryota; kingdom Metazoa; phylum Mollusca; class Gastropoda; order Stylommatophora; family Arionidae; genus Ariolimax; species Ariolimax columbianus. Next base: position 47,315,707 of record JAVGWX010000016.1, read on the forward strand.
TATCTTCATCTAGTGGGTCAAAAGCACCAGTTGTATCATTCTGGCGCGAACAGATGTAGACAACCATTCTGTTAATTAATTCTCGTGGAATGAACAGGTCTCGCTCCCACTCTCCAAAGTTGGCATCATGGACTGTTTTAGCTACAAAGGCTGTTAGCCTATATAAAATGCAGGACAAAAATTAATTTGGCAAATAGATATCAAATCTGCAAAAGTAGCCTGCAAATGTTACTGAAGTAAATTAACTGTTTATCCCATGTTTAGTGAATTTCACCCTGCCAAAGATGGATGTGTCGGACCGAAAGGTGCAAATATCGCAGTCAAGCTATAAACAAGCGACACAACGCATTCCGTTCCCTGGACTTTTGCTAAATGCAAAACCCTGTTCAGGGCTTGGTAGCTGGAGATTGAGAACGAACGCAGAAGAAGTGAATTTCTGAAGAAAAAAAGATTTTGGAGGGTATTATCACAAACATATTTCATCTCATCTGTCCACTTATATTGATAGAAATTGTATGAGATTCAATCTTCGTTTATTTACCATCTGCATTGCCATTGATAATTTCTATCAATGTCTCGTAGTGCTTCCTTTTCATGATCCTCATCTTGCTCTGAAATCTGGCATTACAGGCTCGTGACATAGATAGTTGTTGATTATAATTAGTAGTCACCAAATTAATAATTTTATTATTTGCCAAAATACCTGAGTGGGGCTTGACTCTCACAGCAAAACTTGCAGGATATGTACCTTAGCACTACAAGGACAAATCTATCCATGCAAAAATGGGTACCTGACTAACTGGTACAGTTAGAGAAGAGAAGGCAGTCTAGACAGAAAGGTCATCCCATGTCACAAGAATGGAAACTTAAACAACAAAGTCTGTGATATTAGACCCACCAACGGGGACAGCGTGGCATAGTGGTTAACTGGCACGGCTCAACAACCGAAGGTGCTGGGTAAAATCCCCATTACACCACCTGCCGTTACCCAGGGAAGCAAACCCTTAGAAAATGCAGGAGGAAGCAGACCCTTACATAAAATGCATGCTGAAGTTGGATGTACTGGGCCAACAGACGCAAAATAAAAATCACAGTGCAACGCATACCACCTTGGGGATTAGAGAAATAAGGCGAACGCAAAAAACAAAAAAAAAACAACATCTAATCTGTTTGTCTGATCCGCAAACAATTTCACCATTTGCAAAATGTAATACTTAGAACAATGTATAGACCAACTAAAGACAGTACCAGTCTTCTTTGACGTTTATCCAGAAAATAACGTTTGTCACGTTGTATCGCTGCAATATCTGCGCCTTTTGGTCCGTAGCATCCGATTTCAGCACAGCATTTTTGGGAACGGGTTTGCCTTCCTTCTTCAATCCTTAATTACTTAGATAAGTTGCATAGTTGCAGTCTGTTTACATGGCAGTTACTTGGAGGTGGAATATGGTCTTGGCCAGTTATGATTCACTGACCCTGGTGCAAGAAGTCAGCCATAAGCTCATTCGCTGCTGCATTTTCTGTCCCACAGTATCAGTGAAAAATAATAAAATGAAATACTTAAACTACACAGAACACAATTGATAATCAACATCAAACAGAGATGGTTGAAGCTTGATGAATGAGTTGACACTTGCAAGGAAATTGGCAAATTTAGAGGACAAAAGATGGATGGCCAGAATAGGATCTGAAAGTGCTGGATGAAGATAGGTAATCAAGTATAAGAATAATAGAATGTGTTGGTAGCAAAAATCTTGAACAGCTCAGAATGATAAAAGAAAATGAAGATTAGAAATTTTTTTTTTAAAATCATTAAACTTTCAAGCTCAAACTGCAAATAATGAAGTAATCACCAAATGTTTTAGGTGTCCAAGTGATTTCTGGTAGATATCTATGTATGTCAGAAATGAAATTTGAACCACTGAAAGCATGTTATAAGAGGTATCTAACAGTGAGGTCTAACCCCTCTAGAGTAGAAGACACTCCAATTTATGAATGAGCACCGGGGTATGGCTGACGTCAGTGTCACTGGTCTAGTTTCGTGCTTCTCTGACGATCGTCATCGATTCGCCCTTGAGAACAGACTTATCTCGAGTATGGGCTGTCTCCAACCACATGGTATTAATATCTTCCATACTTTTTCTTAAACCCCCACACTGGCCCCCATCTATTTGTCTTCCTCCCCCCCCCCCATTCTTCCATTAGTTCTCTTCCCCCCTCTCTTATATCAATATCACGCCCTCCCGGCTTATATTGCCTTCTCTTTGTTCTTCTATCTGGACCACTATTTGGCCACACTTTTTTTTTTACCGCTCCTATTTCAGTTTCAAATGAGCACTTGGCACAACCGGTCGCTTAGACAGAAAGCGTCTACTACCTGAAACAGATGAGTTGACCATTTTTTCTTGTATGTTGATTTGTTAGTTCAGTGTTGTTGTCCCTGATGAAGGCCTATTGGTTGTAACGTAGGTTTTGTTTGTATTCTCGTCTCGGTGCGGTATCTTCTTCTTCTTCTTCTTCGTACGCAGTCAGACAGTAACCATTATTTTTTCGAAAAAAGCGGCGGTCATCCTGAGGCTCTCGCCACTGCCATAGAGCTTGTCTTGCAGTTCCACTGGTAATGGCCACATCTGCTCTCTCTGATCCTCATATGTCGGGCAGTTCTGCAGCAGATGTTCAGCGGTCATTTTACCAGTACCGCACGGGCATTCGTCGGTACACCCTATCTTCAATTTGTTGAATAGGTGGTACCTCAGTCTGTTGTGGCCAGTGCGAAGTCTGAAGACAACGACCTGCTCTCTTCGGTTCAACTGGTAATAGGCATCGTTTTTGGTGTAACCAGTATGTTCGGTTTCCCATTTGGTCATGTATCTGGTTTTGATAAGCCGTTTTGACTCTTCGTACGTCATACTGGTATCTGTTTGTGGTAGTCTTGCACCTTCTTTTGCCAGTCTGTCTGCCTCCTCGTTGCCTTGGATGTTGCAGTGTGACGGAACCCACTGTACCACTACCCTTTTTGGTGCGGACTGCTGGCACAGTTTGCAGAGTGCTGCTCTTAAGTCATTAAGCTCAGTGTTTTTCTGGCTTTTTAGCGCTGTGACTACGGCGAGAGCATCTGTCAGCAGGACTATATGGCTCTCATTTTCCCTGTGTGTCACCATTTCTTCCACTGCCGCCCTCAGTGCCTCTGCCTTCGCTCTGAAATTGCTTGTGTACTTACCAGTAGCGAATGACAGTGTTATTTTTCTGCCATTTGGTAGGTTCAGGAATGCTCCTGCCCCTCCGTTCTGTGTAGTGTCTGTTACAGAACCGTCGGTGTATGCATGTGTCCAGTCCATGCTTGGGTAGCTTTTCGTTATGAAGCTTAGGGTAGTATCTCTCCTTTCTTTTTCAGTCTGGCAGTTTTTGTTTGCAATACCTGGTATATTTTCTACCACCTCTGGAAATATATCCTGCCTCCAGGTAGGTGTTTTCGTACAGTAGTGATGGGTTTTGGTGTTGTTAGTGCGTTCATGGGATCTTCGTGCATCTTTGCTTTGGCTATTTCTGCAAAGTTTCTCCGCTTTAGTTTCCCATTTCCCAAATTGGTTAGTCTCTGGTGCATTGGATGGTCCGTCAGTCTTCGGAGTTTCTCTGACTGCAGCTGGGCTCTGCAGTCTTTTCTATCGGTCATGGATTGCAGTTTTGTAATCTTTTCAAGTTCTACAATTGGCGTTGACTTCATGCCACCTGTTATAATTCTCATGGCTTGGTTTTGAAGTTTGTTAACTTTATCGAAGTTCGCCTTCGCTGCTGTTGTCCATGCCGCAATGCCATACTCGAGAACTGGTCTCACTCTTCCAGTATACAGTTTCTTTAGTATGCCTTCGTCTGCTCCCCAGCTTGTGCCAGCAAGTTTCCTCATGATTGCCATTCTTTCTCTGGCTTTCATTCGGTTTCTCTCAATCTGACTTTTCCATGTCATGCACCGATCAAATGTGACTCCCAGATAGGTTGGGTTGTCGTTTGGCTGTAGGATTTTGCCATTTAGACTTAATTTGGTACTTTGGGGTTTTAATGAAAGCGAGAATATTGTGCATGTGGTTTTCTCCTCGTTTATTTTGACCAGCCATGAGTTCGCCCACTCTTCCAGCGATGTTAGGGCCGTCTGCATCCGATTTCTTGCTATGGTGAGATTCTTTTCAGAGGTCCACATAGCCAGATCGTCTGCAAACATTGAGCTATGGACTCTTCTTGGTATATTCTCTGTAATATCGTTTATATATACCAGGAAGAGTATGGGTGACAATACTCCCCCTTGGGGTACTCCCTGCTCGAGTGTCACCTTTTTGCTCATCTGCCCTTGTACTTGGACTCTGGCCGTTCTTTGTTTGAGGTAGTGGTTGATCCACTTGTACATCTTCCCACAGACATCACTTCTTCTTAGTTTGACTCTAAGTCCATCCTTCCAGACTTTGTCAAATGCCTTTTCCAGATCCACCCAAACAGCTACTGTGTGTTTCTGTGCCTGGTAGGCATCTTCTATCTCCTGGGCTATGAAGATGACCTGGTCCTCAGTGGATCTGTGCTGTCTAAAGCCGGCTTGCTGTGGAATTAGTATTCGTTTTTCTTCCAGATGCCACATCAGTCTGGTGTTTATCATCCGTTCCATCAGCTTGCCGACACAGCTCAGTAGGCTTATGGGCCTGTATCCATTTGGATCTGTTTTGTCCTTTCCTGTTTTTGGTACTGGTACCAGTATTGCATCTTTCCATGCCTGTGGTACAATTCCCCTTTTCCAGCTTTGGTTCAGGACCGATAGCAGTTTATTCTTCGCTGTTTGGCCCAGCCCCATCAGCATTTCGTTTGTTATCCCGTCTTTTCCGGGGGATTTCCTTTTCTTTAGTGTTCTCATAGCCTCTTCCATTTCGCGCATTGTTAGTTTGGCCATCATGTGCTCTTCAGGAGCCGTATTTGTGTTTTTGTGTCCCTTTAGCTCTTCGCTAATGTCTGTATGCTTATCTGCAGGGACCTCGATGTGGTTTGCTCTGGCATAGTGATCGACAAATGCGTTTGCGGCTTTCTTACCTGTGATCAAGTTCTCGCCCTGCTTGATAGTAATCTGTTTATTTGACGGGGTTTCGTCGTTCAGGTGCGGTATCTTCTTCTTCTTCTGCGTACACAGTCAGACAGCAACCATTATTTTTTCGAAAAAAGCGGCGGTCGTCCTGAGACTCTCGCCACTACCATAGAGCTTGTCTTGCAGTTCCACTGGCAATGGCCACATCTGCTCTCTCTGATCCCCGTATGTCGGGCAGTTCTGCAGCAGATGTTCAGTAGTCATTTTACCAGTACCGCACGGGCATTCGTCGGTACACCCTATCTTCAATTTGTTGAATAGGTGGTACCTCAGTCTATTGTGGCCAGTGCGAAGTCTGAAGACAACGACCTGCTCTCTTCGGTTCAACTGGTAATAGGCATCGTTTTTGGTGTAACCAGTATGTTCGGTTTCCCATTTGGTAATGTACCTGGCTTTGATAAGCCGTTTTGACTCTTCGTACGTCATACTGGTATCTGTTTGTGGTAGCCTTGCACCTTCTTTTGCCAGTCTGTCTGCCTCCTCGTTGCCTTGGATGTTGCAGTGTGACGGAACCCACTGTACCACTACCCTTTTTGGTGCGGACAGCTGGCACAGTTTGCAGAGTGCTGCTCTTAAGTCATTAAGCTCAGTGTTTTTCTGGCTTTTTAGCGCTGTGACTACGGCGAGAGCATCTGTCAACAAGACTATGTGGCTCTCATTTTCACTGTGTGTTGCCATTTCTTCCACTGCCGCCCTCAGTGCCTCTGCCTCCGCTCTGAAATTGCTTGTGTACTTACCAGTAGCGAATGACAGTGTTATTTTTCTGCCATTTGGTAGGTTCAGGAATGCTCCTGCCCCTCCGTTCTGTGTAGTGTTTGTTACAGAACCGTCGGTGTATGCATGGGTCCAGTCCATGCTTGGGTAGCTTTTCGTTATGAAGCTTAGGGTAGTGTCTCTCCTTTCTTTTTCGGTCTGGCAGTTTTTGTTTGCAATACCTGGTATATTTTCTACCACCTCTGGAAATATGTCCTGCCTCCAAGTAGGTTTTCGTACAGTAGTGATGGGTTTTGGTGTTGTTAGTGCGTTTATGGGGTCTTCGTGCATCTTTGCTTTGGCTATTTCTGCAAAGTTTCTCCGCTTTAGTTTCCCAGTTCCCAAATTGTTTAGCCTCTGGTACATTGGATGGTCCGTCAGTCTTCGGAGTTTCTCTGACTGCAGCTGGGCTCTGCAGTCTCTTCTGTCGGTCATGGATTGCAGTTTTGTAATCTTTTCAAGTTCTACAATTGGCGTTGACTTCATGCCACCAGTTATGATTCTCATAGCTTGGTTTTGAAGTTTGTTAACTTTATCGAAGTTCGCCTTCGCTGCTGTTGTCCATGCCGCGATGCCATACTCGAGAACTGGTCTCACTCTTCCAGTGTACAGTTTCTTTAGTATGCCTTCGTCTGCTCCCCAGCTTGTGCCAGCAAGTTTCCTCATGATCGCCATTCTTTCTCTGGCTTTCATTCGGTTTCTCTCAATCTGACTTTTCCATGTCATGCGCCGATCAAATGTGACTCCCAGATAGGTTGGGTTGTCGTTTGGCTGCAGGATTTTGCCATTTAGGCTTAATTTGGTACTTTGGGGTTTTAATGAGAGCGAGAATATTGTGCACGTGGTTTTCTCCTCGTTTATTTTGACCAGCCATGAGTTCGCCCACTCTTCCAGCGATGTTAGGGCCGTTTGCATCCGATTTCTTGCTATGGTGAGATTCTTTTCAGAGGTCCACATAGCCAGATCGTCTGCAAACATTGAGCTATGGACTCTTCTTGGTATATTCTCTGTAATATCGTTTATATATACCAGGAAGAGTGTGGGTGACAGTACTCCCCCTTGGGGTACTCCCTGCTCGAGTGTCACCTTTTTGCTCATCTGCCCTTGTACTTGGACTCTGGCCGTTCTTTGTTTGAGGTAGTGGTTGATCCACTTGTACATCTTCCCACAAACATCACTTCTTCTTAGCTTGACTCTAAGTCCATCCTTCCAGACTTTGTCAAATGCCTTTTCCAGATCCACCCAAACAGCTACTGTGTGTTTCTGTGCCTGGTAGGCATCTTCTATCTCCTGGGCTATGAGGATGACCTGGTCCTCAGTGGATCTGTGCTGTCTAAAGCCGGCTTGCTGTGGAATTAGTATTCGTTTTTCTTCCAGATGCCACATCAGTCTGGTGTTTATCATCCGTTCCATCAGCTTGCCGACACAGCTCAGTAGGCTTATGGGCCTGTATCCATTCGGATCTGTTTTGTCCTTTCCTGTTTTTGGTACTGGTACCAGTATTGCATCTTTCCATGCCTGGGGTACAATACCCCTTTTCCAGCTTTGGTTCAGGACTGATAGTAGTTTTTCCTTCGCTGTTTGGCCCAGCCTCATCAGCATTTCGTTTGTTATCCCGTCTTTTCCGGGAGATTTCCTTCTCTTTAGTGTTCTCATAGCCTCTTCCATTTCGCGCATTGTTAGTTTGGCCATCATGTGCTCTTCAGGAGCCGTATTTATGTTTTCGTGCCCCTTTAGCTCTTCGCTAATGTCTGTATGCTTATCTGCAGGGACCTCGATGTGGTTTGCTCTGGCATAGTGATCGACAAAGGCGTTTGCGGCTTTCTTACCTGTGATCAAGTTTTCGCCTTGCTTGATAGTAATCTGTTTATTTGACGGGGTTTCGTCGTTCAGGTGCGGTATCTGACCATACCCATTTTTAAATTTTGATTAAGCTCAACCGTAATCAACTTTTACTAGTTTTTCATGTTTTTTTCTCATTATACAGTTTATGAATATGCACACCCCACGAACCATGCAGGTCAATAGCCCTGCTGAGTGTGAAGTAGCCGCCTAAATTTGAAAGGAAGCTCTATAAATAATACCTCATATGGGATCAAGATGTTGAACAGCGCATGAGCTGAAGCAGTCAGCGACCTATAGCTGACTGCTAGCGTCGGGGCCAGCGAACCAGAGCTGCCAAGACCCTTCTACACCTCCACGTGGTGATCGTGGATAACAGGCTGCAACAGAGCAGACTGGCTAAGGAGAAGGGATCGAAGAGGGAATGTTAGCCCGGTACTAAAAAATGCTTGCTGAAGTCGGATGTGTTGGACCGAAAAGTGCAAAAATCACAGTCAAGCTGTAAACTACAACACAACGCATTCCGTTCTCTGAACTACATTCTGCTACTTAGGCCGTGTCAAGGTTTGGTAGCGGGAGATTAAGAACGAATGAAGCCCTTAACTCATTTTACAGAGGACCAGTAGAGGAAGAATGTTTAGATGTGACCATGCAGAGGCTACTCCAGCCAATTAATGTTTTTTAATGACCACATTTAAAAGACTGAAGCCATAATGATACTGGCAAATAAATTTCTGAACCCGCAATACTCTGAACATAACTTTGTGTATTGAAAATAAATAGAGTCAATTTACCACAGACTTGGCCGCTTGTCATCTCTAAACATCCTGAAAGAGCCGTCTTCATTCATGTAACCTAGCATTCGCTGAAGAGCTAGATAACAAAAAAAATAAAAACAAAGCCAAGAGGCACTTTTAAAACAAGGTTCAAAAAAGGAAATTAGTTATTTAAACAATTATATACACATCTGCAAGCATTAACAAAGTGTGATAAGGTACAAAACAATATGAGTTATCACAACATTTTTATTACATTTTTAAAAACAAAATTAGTTCTGCAATTTTGACTGCTTAGTTGTGTGTCTTTTCTCAATATACTCAGACTACATTTCCATGCAAGTTTCATATCACTGTCTAACAAATTACACTACATGTTGGTTTCTTTAATAGTGTGCAGACATTTGAATAAATGTTCTCTTCTCTGTTACTATGATTCTGTTTAAAGTGTGCTAAAAAACATAGTACATTTTTAAAGTATGCAAAAAGATGTTCAAAAAACAAAAAACAAATAATAATTTAGAATTGTGAACTCTTCCGCATTTCTGAAATTTCCACAAATCAAAGCTCTGACTATGAATTGGCTCAATGAAGCAAAACAGGCAATTGTCTTGGCCATGGTACCATAAAAATATTAGGCATAGAATAAATAAAATCGGCACACTTGCAATTAGTCAAATAGACACACATGCTATGCCTTCAGAGAAGGTTAAAAATTGTAATTTATATTATTAACCAAGCAGACAGTTGAGAAGCATGCGTTCATGTTTGTGTCTTACCAATATTCATCTCTCGAAGTGATTTAACCAGCTGAGCATCCGCGAGTTGCTGGGATGCCTTCATGAACTTCAATGTGAGCAAGTTGTAGGCAAAGTTAAAAGTGATCATCTCTCCACCCCCATATGGACGCGACAAAATGTTCTCCGCATTCAGATAATCCTGAAAGAAACCTGGAGTTACGACATCACCTGTTTGAAACAGACAAAAGATGCATCAATATATCAGCACAGAGAATAGAGAGGGCAGCTACACATTTTTCTAGCATCTGTCATGTCTGTCCTGTTTATTCTCATTTTTATTCTCAATTCGCAACAATTCTCCAACGTGATTTTGGTGTGTTATAAATCAGTATAAAGATTATGTAGATAAGGCTTTGTATTTTATTGATAGATCACTTTTACAAAGCCTTTTAAGAGTTATATTCTTTCATTTGCACATAATTTTAATATTAATGTTTTTTTTTCCACTTGTAACAATAATTTGATTGTAATTTTCTTTAAATAGCAAACGTTTCAACTAAGTACTGAGGATATTCAGCTATGATCTTTGGATGAAGCCAACTGTTTGATAGTAGGTTCATATCTCTAGTAATGTTTAGCTACTAATAAACTTTATTATAAAAATTGCAGTAATTATAAAAATGTGTATATATTTCCCTAATTTTCTGTTTGTTGTCCTAGCCTGTTCTTTTATTTATTTTGTATTTGTTGCTTTCTGTTTGTTGTACTATTCATTTGCTTAAATTGAAATAAAACTGTTCTGAAATATCCTTTGCATGTTATTGTCCATCGGCACAATGTCAGAAGTCGTGTCACAAGCAATCTGTTTCTTGAGCAGGTTGTTAATCTTGTGCAGGTCCCAAGCATGTCTCCAGTCTAGTAGTTCTGTCACAAAGTGAGGGCAGGTCCCAACCATGTCTCCAGTCTAGTAGTCCTGTCACAAAGTGAGGGCAGGTCCCAACCATGTCTCCAGTCTAGTAGTCCTGTCACAAAGTGAGGGCAGGTCCCAACCATGTCTCCAGTCTAGTAGTTCTGTCACAAAGTGAGGGCAGGTCCCAACCATGTCTCCAGTCTAGTAGTTCTGTCACAAAGTGAGGGCAGGTCCCAACCATGTCTCCAGTCTAGTAGTTCTGTCACAAAGTGAGGGCAGGTCCCAACCATGTCTCCAGTCTAGTAGTTCTGTCACAAAGTGAGGGCAGGTCCCAACCATGTCTCCAGTCTAGTAGTCCTGTCACAAAGTGAGGGCAGGTCCCAACCATGTCTCCAGTCTAGTAGTTCTGTCACAAAGTGAGGGCAGGTCCCAACCATGTCTCCAGTCTAGTAGTCCTGTCACAAAGTGAGGGCAGGTCCCAACCATGTCTCCAGTCTAGTAGTTCTGTCACAAAGTGAGGGCAGGTCCCAACCATGTCTCCAGTCTAGTAGTCCTGTCACAAAGTGAGGGCAGGTCCCAACCATGTCTCCAGTCTAGTAGTTCTGTCACAAAGTGAGGGCAGGTCCCAACCATGTCTCCAGTCTAGTAGTCCTGTCACAAAGTGAGGGCAGGTCCCAACCATGTCTCCAGTCTAGTAGTTCTGTCACAAAGTGAGGGCAGGTCCCAACCATGTCTCCAGTCTAGTAGTCCTGTCACAAAGTGAGGGCAGGTCCCAACCATGTCTCCAGTCTAGTAGTTCTGTCACAAAGTGACCAGTGAACAATTAGAACTAGTGTTCACTGTTAGAACAAGGTGTTGATTCTGGTTATATTAGATCTTGCCAACAGTAACACGAACTGCAGTACCACATTTCGTTCTTTCCAATTAATATACCCCTACAGAAAGGTGTCTGCTAGGGGGATCCTATCTCACAGAAGCTCTTCTCTGCATGTTTTAAATCAGTCATCAGCCATTGTAACTGGGACACCTCTGACATCCATATAGATGACAGACACCTCAATCACCTTTGATATGCTGATGACATAATGTTCATCACGGAGTCAGTCACAGAAGCCAACTGAATGAAACAGCTACTTGACGAGGAGGGTAAGAAAGTGGAACTAAAGATAAATTTCTTGAAGACCAAAGTGTTGCGTAATCGTTTCGCCAATTGTGATCCAGACTTCTTTGGTGGGGTAAGCTTAGAGATGTTGACGAGTACATTCATCGTCGGAGCCTACTCAACATGCAAAATGATTTGGATCCTGAACTAACAACTTAACTTAACTTAACTTAACGTCTTTATACTGGTTTAGAAGACCCTGCAGAGTCTGTATACAACCAGTTACATTTACATCACCTTGCTCTAAAATCTATGCGCATCCAGTTTATTCTTAAACGCATTAACTGTCCCTGCCTCCACCACCTCCCCTGGCAATGCATTCCAAGCAGACACCACTCTCTGACTAAAAAAATATTTCCTAATATCTAACCTGGACCTCTCTTTAATCAGCTTGTAGCTATGCCCTCGTGTTATTGTAGGTGGCTGTATTTTAAAAAAACTTGTTATAGTCTAATTTATCGATTCCTCTGATCATCTTATAAACCTGTATTAAGTCACCACGAATTCTTCTCTCTTCGAGACACTGTAGGCCGGTTTTTCTGAGTCGTTCCTCATAACTGTAATTCTGGAATCCAACTATCGTCTTTGTCGCTCTTTTTTGTATTCTTTCTAGCATGTTTATGTCCCCTCTATGATAAGGACTCCACACCTGTACACAGTACTCCAATCTAGGTCTAACTAAAGCTTTATACAGTTTGACGATCACAAGATGTCATGTATGACTGCCTTCTCGTCCATCAAAACGGTCCTGGCTGGTTGCCAAGACCAGAAACTTTGCTCCTCTCTTCAACTTCACTTTGCTCCCTGCAATGTGCTATAGGGCATTGACATGGATACTTGCAAAATCACTGAAGGACAAATTGAGAGTGACCCAGGCCTCTCTTGAGAGATGCTTGGTCGAAACCACTATCCGCAACCAACCATGCAATATCTCCACAATTCTGAGATATGATGATTGTCCTTACTGAATTGTTGTAGTACTCTATGCAGACCAGGCAAAACATAGACGGGCAGGTCATATGTTACAACAAAATGATAGAGCATGGTGACAGCAATCTAATACCCCAGAGGCAAAAGGAGGCCAAAGAAATACCTCCAATGCATTCGTCAGACTCCCTTGCTGTATGCAACAACATCAGAAACTTTTCTGGTGGAATGCTTACTACCTGCTGGACTTTCATGGCCCAACCCAGACAAAGTTGAGACCACAGCGATGCACCCACAGCTAAGTAATGGGTCATCAAGGTCAAGATGCCCACTGAAGTTGTCCATGCATGGTCATGATGGCGCTGCAGTTTTAATATGGTCATGGAGTGAAGGTATGTAATAAAAATGCTGTGCGAATCTGCTCGAAAGGTGAAAACAGAATGGTCGGTTCTGTGATGTTGACTTCAAAGTCTGCGCTCTCACTTGTTTTTGATAATTGGAGGCAAAATATTTGATTAATTAAAAAAACACAGTACAATGATAGAAAGGTGCACAGAACTTATTATAATATCGTACACTACTGGTGGCTTGCCATAGAAATATTATTTTTAATCCATATTAGACGATGGAAGAAGAAAGAGTAGCACAAACACTGGATTAACCTTTATCATGCCATGACGTCATTGAGACAAAATTTTACCTAATTAAATGATATTTATTTCTTGCTATGATGGTCGGACTTACATAATTTGTAACTTTTTTGTTTGTTTGTCAATAAATATGTTTTTATTGTGTGTAGAGACACAATTGAATAATGAACTTGTGGGTGTTATTGTTTTTGTTGTGTTTTTGTTATTTTCTGAGTTACAAAAAGATGAAGTTGAAAATTTATGAAAATCTCGGAAAAAAATTTGAACTCGACCGCTAGTCCTAGTCGCTCCGATAGAAAACTATGGAAACCACAACAACGTATCGACACTGTGTTTACAATATCGACACAACTGTTAGTTTCCAATTCAAACATAGTTCTTTCATCTAAATAAACAAAATAAACAGATCTACTCGATAAAGATCTTTCCCAACAACCTACTTCACCTTTCGCAAAAAGTGTCGGCTTGCTCCAAACGGCATATGCAAAATTAAAATTGTTCAAAAGCCATTTGTAATTTAACATACGATACTTTAACCGTCAAAATATTGTGTATATATCGTGACGTATTCAGCATTAAAAAATGGGTCTCCGTTCAAAAAAAAAAAAAAAAATTTTCCGAACACCGTTTTTGTAGGTCGAGTTGGTCGGCTAGCTCTTGACCTTGGTGTGTTAAAGGTTAAAAGTATCAGCAGGTTGTTAGGTGCTAGACCAGAAACCAATCATCTGCACAAATGACATACCAAATAGTTTGTTACATACAGTCAACCAACATATTTATGTGATGTAACAAAACCAAAAATCATGATAAATTTTAATATAAATATGTGTTGGTGTGCAAACTTTCAATATATGGCACCTACCAAAAAGTGATGTAACTGCCTTGGGACTTTGTGGTACATACAAGTTCTCTCGCACCTCAAGTTTCCTGAACTGTTCAGGCACTGGGATGTCAAATTGTGGAATTTGAATAGAACCATATCGAATCAAATCTATAAGATATGGTGTATGGTAGTAGTTCATTACTCCATCGGGCTGGAAAAACAAAATATTTATTATTGACAATGATGTGTAACAATACAATTAATTTGACTATAATCAAATTAATTATTAGATATGTAGATTATAATAAAAAAGAGATTTGATTATACAATGCAGTGTATTGCTAGCAAATCATGTTTTATAAGAGTACAACACCAACGAAATACAGACATTTCTCAACAAGTGCCTTTTATAATTCTAAATACTGAATTTAATGGCAGCACAATTATTATAAACAGGCAGAGACATATGAACTAGAATGAACCGACAAATATTTAAAGTGCAAATAAGCATACAATTGGAGCTGTATGGTCAACTTTGAAAGAACTTATTAAAATAAAACTAGGCAGTTTTTATAGTGGAAATCTCATGAAACAGGCAGTTGTGGTGACCAAATATCACTTGAAGTAGACCAACTATCACTTGAAGTAGACTAACTACCACTTGAAGTAGACCAACTATCACTTGTAGTAACCAGACTATCACTTGAAGTAGACCAACTACCACTTGAAGTAGACCAAATATCACTTGAAGTAAACCAACTATCACTTGAAGTAGACCAACTATCACTTGAAGTAGACCAACTACCACTTGAAGTAGACCAACTACCACTTGAAGTAGACCAACTATCATTTGAAGTAAGTAGACCAACTCTCACTTGAAGTAGACCAACTATCACTTGAAGTAAGTAGACCAACTACCACTTGGAGTAGACTAACTACCACTTGAAGTAGACTAACTACCACTTGAAGTAAGTAGATAAATTACTACTTGAAGTAAGTAGACCAACTACCACTTGAAGTAGACCAACTATCACTTGAAGTAGACAAACTATCATTTGAAGTAAGTAGACCAACTATCACTTGAAGTAGACCAACCATCCCTTGAAGTAGACCAACTATCACTTGAAGTAGACAAACTATCATTTGAAGTAAGTAGACCAACTACCACTTGGAGTAGACCAACTACCACTTGAAGTAGACTAACTATCATTTGAAGTAAGTAGACCAACTATCACTTGAAGTAGACCAACCATCCCTTGAAGTAGACCAACCATCCCTTGAAGCAGAGCAACTATCACTTGAAGTAGACAAACTATCATTTGAAGTAAGTAGACCAACTACCACTTGGAGTAGACTAACTACCACTTGAAGTAGACTAACTACCACTTGAAGTAAGTAGATAAATTACTACTTGAAGTAAGTAGACCAACTACCACTTGAAGTAGACCAACTATCACTTGAAGTAGACAAACTATCATTTGAAGTAAGTAGACCAACTATCACTTGAAGTAGACCAACCATCCCTTGAAGTAGACCAACCATCCCTTGAAGCAGAGCAACTATCCCTTGAAGTAGACCAACAGAGAATGAGATGATAAAGGAAATCTATCCTGGAACAATGTGGAGAAGTACATAATAAAGTACAATGGAAAATAATGATGTCTTGTGCTTTGTAATGAACCAGAGAGTTAGTTAACAAATTAGCAGCATATGCGTGTAACAAAAGAATGTGATTTAATAAGAGCAGCCACCTGAATGAACTATTTAGTACAATTTTGTAGTAGTAATTGCAATGTATGACTGAACACTTTGAATATAGCCAGTGAAATGAGATCTAAATCAATTTGATTATTGTAATTTGAATGTAGGAGGACAAATTGTATAATAGTCCCAGTAGTGTATCAACATAATGAATTAATTAGAAAGCAATCTGATCAAAGTTTCTACAGTATATCATGAAAGGCAACTTAAATAGTCAGCCACCAGTGTGCACCGACGTAATTAAATGTGACCGTTATCATAAAAGTGTAAGAAAGAAAGCAACAAGTGATGTCAGAGGTCATACAAATGTATGTTTGTTTTCTATTCTCCATTCACTATTTGAAACATTAAAAAATTATTTCCAATTTAACATTCTATATTAAAAAAACAGAATATTTTGTTTGAATCAGTTAAAAATCAATCATCTTACTTTTACAGTCATCGTTCCAAAATATTCATCTTTTTCCATGAAGCAGGTTGCTGACACGTGGAAATTCAAATCTCCGATGACTAAATCTTGACTTGGTACTATAGGCATATAGATGTCCCTGGACTCACCAGGTTCCAACTAAAAGAACAACAACATGCATTTCATGCAGCAGTTAAAATATGTTCATTAAGAGCTTCAGCGTTTGAAACAATGATTAAAAATGATAACTTAAAAATGTGGAAAAATAAATAATTATATACATAGGTGATGAAACAATTTATAACTTCAAACTAATTAACCAAATTAGCAACTTAAGATTCTCTGTAACATTAGTTGTTGTTGTTTGCGAATGCCCACAATGAGTAGGTTACTCTTTTGTGCCCCGTGAAAAGGACGTTGTGGCGGATTGCGGTAGCTTTCCACACATTCCGAGTGTGCTGATTAAGATGGACCTCCAAGCGGTTCAGCTTTGCTTGTCTTCATCTGCGAGTCACTCATTATTACGAGGATCACGTTAATACCTCACCTGATTAGCCAGACTGCCATGAAAACAGACCGATTCCAGGAAGGGCTACTAGGAAGCCGAGGTGAGGGTCTTGGCCAGTATGTTTTGCCTGACCCTGACTAACATGTCCGATCAGTATATTTTGCCTGATCAGACGTTAGTCTTCCTCCCCCTGTAACATTAGTAATCACTGTTCTTTTCCCTCTATCATATTTGGGAAATGTTGTTAGAAATTCCTTTCAAACTCAGATGTTTCTTCTATTGTATAAAAAAGGTAAAGGTAGTCTCAAAGCAGGTGCTGCCATTGAAGATTTCATTGTACTAGGTCTTTATTTGGGTGAAGTGGGGTGACTATTTACTTTATGGCTTGGTAAGCTTTACAGACAACTTACAAATACAATGGTCTGGTGATCTCCACTATGTGTAGGTGGATTGTATGAAGTCACATATCCCATGTTACCAACAGTAACAAATAAGTAGTCAGGTCCTCCATGCATTGTGATCAATACCTGGGGAGAGAAAGAGATATGGAATGCATGGTTCTGTAACAATGGATCATTCTCTTACCTGGTTATCAGAACTAACATCATTTCCCTTAGGACAGGCTCATAATGCACTCAGTAAGATAAACGGATAAACAGAAAGCAGCCACTGAAATATTGAGTTTGAGATAGAAATAAATCGTAATTGTTTATCGTCATCATTTAGTTGATCAGCCCTAAGACTGGTTGCAAGGTTGTCTGAGTATGTCTCTCCATTTGACCTTAACCTCTGCAGCTCTCTTCATTTCGCATAGGTTCATACTTTAATGTCTCTGCATGCCTGAGCTGAGATGTAATGGTGAGTCTTAGTCGCCCCCTTCCTCTTTTCTCCTGGATCTTGCCCTCAAGTATCTTCTGTAGAAGACTTTCATGTCGCATACTGTGTCCCAGTCAACTCTTCATTTCTGTATCATTTTCAATATTTGTCTTTGTGTGCCAACCTTAGTGAGGACATTGTCCCTGGATCTTCTTTCTGTCCAACTCACTCTTATTATAGATAATTATAATAAACAAATATAATTATAGATACGAGAAAAATAATAAAAATGTTAATAAAAAACAAAACAATATATAATAATGACGTAAACAATAGAAGTAAGAACAAAATTACAGTATTAAAAAATGTTCAACACAAATCACGAAGACAAGAATCATGAAGACAAGAAATAAAATACAGTAGAGTATGTAACTGGAAAACAAAAATGTAACTGACCTCCAGATAATCGTCATCATACCAGTAGTTAAACACAGTTACTCGTACACCAATTTGTTCCCCCCTCACAATGTATCTGGGATGTTCCACTTGAATGTACATGTACCTTGCTGCATCATACTGTAAGCAAGCCAGTAGTTACTATATATGTGCAGAAAGTTTGTATATGATACTTCAATTATTATTATACAGCAAACAGCTATAATAATACTGTATAATGACACTCTAATCATGCAGATCCACCATATTGTCTTAACAGATAAAAATCTGGATGTAGTAAATCGCTTCAACTACCGGGGATGGCGTGGGCTAGTGGTTAAGTGACATGGCTCACAATCCAAAGGTGCTGGGTTCGATCCTCATCACAGCACCGGTCGTTACCCCGGGGAAGCAAACCCTTAGAAAATGCAGGAGGAAGCAGACCCTTTTACATAAAATGCATGCTGAAGTCAGAAGCACTAGACCGACAGGCGCAAAATAAAAACCACAGTGGGAATAGAGAAATAAGGCAAACCCAAAAAAAACCCCAAAATATTATTAAAAAACAAAAAAATTCAACTACTTTGGATCTATCATCACTGACAACCTTTCACTGGATGCAAAGCTGCAGGAACGATTAGGAATGGCCTCATCAGCATTTGCCTGACTCTCACAGAGAGTGTGGAATAACAACATGCTGACCATCTCCACAAAGGTTGATGTGTACAGATTATGTGTGATTAGTACCCTGCTGTATGGCAGAGAAACATGGACACTGTTGGCCTCACAAGAAAAAAGGCTAAATGCTTTTCATATGCGCTGCCTGAAACGCATACTTGGAATTTCATGGCGTGATCTGGAGGCGTTGGATAGAACACCTGCAACTGGGAGGAACTTGCCAAAGACAGACCCGGCTGGAGGCAGGCTTTGTGTGTTGGGTCTGCAGGCAGGGGAAGACAGGATGCATCAAGATGCAAACTACAAACACTTGCGGTGAATGTTAGGGTAACAACTGACTGTCTCCTCTCTAACGTGAAATCCATTGTCTCTCAAGACTGACAGGATGCCAATCAATCAATCATGCAATAAAACACATTCAAACTCTTTTTAAATGTCCCAAATCACTAAAGTTCTGGGGACGGTGTGGGCTAGTGGTTAATTGACACGGCTCACAACCCAAAGGTGCTGGGTTCGATCCTCATCACAGCACCGGTCGTTACCCCAAGGAAGCAAACCTTAGTAAATGCAGGAGGAAGCAGGATCTTACATAAAATGCATGCCGAAGTCAGATGCACTAGGCTGACAGATGCAAAAATAAAAACATAATACAACGCACACCGCTCTCTCCTTTTATTTCTTGCAAGTCCAGGTTATGCTGTTTGCTGATGTTCTCTGTAGTCATTAATTCAGTCTAGCACTTGCTATTAGTTTTCTATGTACTTTCTTTGCCTTACTACAAGTTTATATTCTAATCACAAGAACAACCTATCTCATGTACAGCCCAAGATAGCAGTCAATACAATTTACTGTTAAAAGCACAAATAAATGCAAAAAGTGCGAGTTTAGACAAATAAAAATAAGCACACAGATCATCTTTAAGCTGTGACAGTAATAGATGCATTCACCCTGACTGGTCTCTGCATGATTCCAAGTCCAAGATCTCGACTGATTGAAAGCCCATTGATGACCCAGGATAGAGGATACTTTGGCACATCCACTCTGAAGTCGACACGTCCATCAGGTCTGCAACAGAAAAATTGTGTGCCAGTTATAAACCTTACATCTAAAACACAATGATAGGAAATATATGTAGAACAAGGTAACAGGAAGCAATCTAACTATCAAGCAAGTGTTTCAGCTAATTTAGCTTTTTGATACTCTAATGGGGAAAGATACACTTGGGTGTTGACTCCCAAGTGCCATCCATAAATTATATTATTTGACGTTGGTATAGGGGAGAACAACAACAAATAATAACTTAACCTCTGCCACACTCAATAAAAATATTGTGCAATTTCCCATGCCACTGAATTATTTTTCAGCGCTTCACATTTTTCTAGGTTGCTGATTTTGAGAGTCTGTATCTTTTTTATTTGTCTATAGATATGATTTGTTTGTGTGTAGAGACATAAATGAATAAAGAACTTGTTGGTGTTATTGTCTTTGTTGTGTGTGTGTTGGTTTCTGAGATACAAGAAGATGAAAACAGCGCAAACATTTAGACTTTTTCAGGGGAATCTGGACCTTTGAAATTTAAAAAATGTCACAGAACACTGATAGTGTTTCTTACAAGATTGTCATATCAGTTAAGTTTCCACTACAAATTAATTTATTACATAAACAAATTAAACAGATCTACCACAGAAATATCTATTGCAACAACTTAATTTCATAATCCTCAATAATGGGATAATCTTTGCTGCCAAAAATGGATGTGTCGGACAGAAAGATGCAAATATTGCAGATGTTCAAACATGTAAAGACAACGACGATGCTTCAAAAT
Source organism: Ariolimax columbianus (assembly GCA_036924085.1). Lineage (NCBI taxonomy): Eukaryota > Metazoa > Mollusca > Gastropoda > Stylommatophora > Arionidae > Ariolimax > Ariolimax columbianus. The sequence continues at coordinate 47,335,841 of JAVGWX010000016.1, forward strand.
CATTTTTTTTTAATCACCCGGTGTTTTTTATCCCCTTACTGATGAAAAGGGGACATTTCTTTGTGACGTGAAAAAACGCAGTGCTTGCGATTAAGGTCAAACTGCTCATTTTTTACTATGTCCTGTTTTTTGTTGCGATTTGTTAGTTGTTTTAATGCATTCTTTGTTCCTGGCGAAGGTCTCATGGCCATAGCACAGGTATCGTTTTGGTGTTGTTCTGGTGAATCACTGAACCATTACCTATATGTGTTTTTATCTATTATAATAGTTGTCAGCGCGCTATCAAAGTTCAAAACTGAAGTAAAAAATAATGACACTGCAAGCTGCCAGACCCAGGTTGAAAATAATAGGATCCTTGTAACTTTTCAAGCATGTCATGTCATGCCTACGATGAGTAAGTTTACTCTTTTGTGCGTCCTGAAAAGGGCGTTAAGTGGTCAGTTGTAGTAGCTTTTCAAACATCCAGAGCATGCTGACAAAGGTGGACAGTGGTCCCCCGGATGTTTGTGCTATGCTTGGATTCATCTGTGTGATGCTTACTACTACGGGGATCACATCAATCTCCATCTTGTCCGCCGGACTGCCTTGAAAATAGCCTGTTCCAAGGGAACACTACATGGAAGAGAGATAGTAGTCTTGGTCAGTTTATTATACCTGACCCTGATGTGATAACCTGGACTAGCGTCTCAGTTCCCCCCAAGCATGTAATAAAAGATGACAAAAGAAGGTTGCGCGTGAGACTAGCAATATCATGTAAAATAATTGCTATTTAAACCGTCACTGCAAATGCTCAGGTACTGACTTCCTGTTAAGGGGCCTGCTGCAATGGTGACTATGCTATATTTGACGAGGAAAGGTCAATAAAATCAAAATATGGCCAAGTATGTCATAAGAATTGACTATAGAAGACTGGCTGGACATAGAACTGACTACCATATCCGGTTGAAACTAAGTGAGGCAGAAGATGAAGCAGCGAAGAAGCTGACAGCAACTCGTGGCTGGCTGTTTGCACCAAGGTCAGTTACCCACAGTTGACCAAAACCCCATTCCACTTCCAACTGGCAGCCCTGGAAACAGACTGCACCAATGCAATCTGGCTAAGAGATTAGGGATTGAAGGGGGAAGGGTAACCCAGTCCTAAAAATGATGTGCTGAAATTGGATGTGTTGGGCCGAAAAGCAGAGATATATCACTACGTAGCTCCTACACAACATCACATGTGTTCACTTCATGACTCTAAAAAGAAACTTCTTCTTCTGCATTTGTTTTCAATCTCTCGCTACCAAGCCCTGAACAGGGATTTGCAAGTAGCAGAATATAGTTCAGTAAATGGAATGCGTTATGTCGCCAGTTTACAACTTGACTGCAATATTTGCACCTTTTGGGCACACATCTGTCTTCGTCACCAAAAGAAAACTATAAGCTATTTAAAAGAAGTTCATGGTACTGAGAATAACTTTCATTCCTTACTTCACAAAGATTTCCTGCCAGGCCCAAGAGCTATTGTCATAGAAACGCATGACTCGGCTGACACGGTCCATTGGTGGATTACGAAGCTCCTGGGTTTCAGCATAATCACCTAGAATGGCAGAATATATATATCAACAACAAATCCTAATAAACAAATAATTCAAGGCAAGTGATTAAATTAACACCTGTATTAAGATTCAATCCTTCCTGTGTGGACATAAGGAATCCTTTTTGTTGAAATAAGGACACAATCATTGAACCGTAATTGGCATGTTATAAAAAGGACTTAGTAGAGTTGTTCAGATACTTGCTTACAGCACCATCATAAACCACTACTCCAATGCAAGAGTAAGAACTCGTTTTCAAACATATTTTTAGGGGGAGTAATCCATATTTATAGCTACTGTTACTGATTCCATCTTCATTCTCATACTGGAGGTTGCTATTCTGTATAAACCACTCTGCTTAGTGACAATCAGCCTTATCACTCTAGCTGAGAAGCCCAAACTAGATATCTCACTGCGCAGCACTGATCGAGCAATATATATGATACATCACTACACTGCATGTTATCCTTTATCAACTTATTAACCTTGAGCTTTTACCTCCCATTGCACCACTCTCTGCATTCCCTGCCCAGTGTTACAATGGCTCCGTGATAATCGGTCATTCTATCGCCAGAGTGAACCCATGCATCTCCCTTAACTATTCCCTCATCTCTGGTCACCTCTCCAATTGTTCTCTCTGCATGTGCCATCCATGCCGCTCCTCTCTTGACGTCTGAGCTGTTATTGTGCAGTGGGTGCTGCATGTTTGTGGTGACCTGTTCTCTCTGCCTGTGCCATCCATACCGCTCCTCTTTGATCCCTTGATGTCCGAGTTGTTATTGTGCAGCGGGTGCTGGCTCTTTGTGGTCACTTGTATATAAGCTTTGGCCTGTGCCTATTTATATCTGGATGTCACAGCCAAAGTCCGAGCCTGTAACGCATCTTTAAGATTAGGGTTATCTCTAGTGCATTCCTTCATTTTGGATACGTTCTAACGGTTCACACTGTTATCTTGATATGTGAGGATGACTAGTCCGTAATCTACAACTGACAGTACCAACTGACGGAATAGGATGAAAAGCAGCCATTGTTCCAAGTTTGCAGCAGCCATGTTCTTGAGTGCACCCAGGCCCTGCTTGCATTTCTGTGTGGTCTGGTCGATGTTGTACTTATGAGAGGCAATGATCAAAAGTTATACCTAGGTATTTCAACCTGTCAACAGCCCATCAATCAAAGATATTCGCGAGGCCAGCTTTCACTATAGAATTGTTGAAGGAACACTATGAGAGCTACAAGAGCTACGAGATTATGTTCTGTCGTCGATGTCTCCGGTAGATGGTGTCGAGAAGGGTGTATGTAGAAAGTAAGAAAGGGGAGAGAAGAAAAGAGCGAGAAAGTGAGGAGAGGGGAAGAAAAAAGACAGAAGGAAATCAGACATTCTTGGTTTATGTCACATATGATTATTAATACTGAAATTCTTTTCAGTTTAAAGAAATACTTGCACAATAGAAGGCAAACTGATTAAAGGATATTAGAAATAGGATCTTCATGGCTAAAGATACTTATGGGATGCAGGTCAAGAAAAGGGAAAGACACATGAGAGCTATAATTTGTGTCTGAAGGACAGTGAAGAGGAAGAATGCATACAGAATGAAAACAAAGAACTTACATCCCCATTCATCAGCGCCATCATTTTTGCAATCCAGCTTCTTGTCACATTTTTGTTCTGCTGTGTAACATTCCCCTTCTGTGCCCGTAAAACAAGGGAAAGCATTCTGGTTGACTCTACAGAACTGCTCATCTGTAATATTTACCCAAATAAAATTATTAAGAAATGTAATTCAAGTTCAATAAGGATATTTTGTGAAACAATTATTATATCTCTATTAATAATCTTGATTAGTGCTATTCATTCTAACACAACTCAGACAATTCTTATGCACCGTCAGATTTTACATTTTTTCTGACCATTTATTTGTATTTTAATTAAAGACAAGGCCGAAGATACACCACAGTGAATGAGCTGACAGCAGTTTCTGACTCAAGTCAGCTTGCATCAATGTCAGTGGACCTGAGCTGACCAAGACCCTATTCTGCCTCGAAGCGACAGCTCTGGAAACGGGCTGCACTAGTGTAGTCTGAAACATGCTGCGCTAGCGTAGTCTAGCTAAGAGAATATGGATCACAGAGGAAGGCAAACCAGGACCCCAAAAAACCCAGCTGAAATGTGTCAGGCCTAAAGGCACAGATATTCAGTCTCACTATAAACTACAGCACAATATCCTTTTCAGGATGAATGCCAAAGAAGAAGAATAATAAAAGGTACCTAGTGTCAATTTAATGTGTAGTTATTAAATTAAAATGCCAATAATTCTAAAAACCTACTAAATAGGCGAGGCACCCTTGCATCTGTCAGGACAATCAATCCAGCGCTCTGAAACAGCCACATTGATATATGAAACAATAAAATTAGTTTTAGAGAGCACACATTTATATGAAATAGAAAGCAAAGCTTCCTGGTAACAAATGTTGAAATATCTAAAGAAATAAACCAAACCATTTGCTTTAGATTACCCACATTTATATAACAATTATGACCATTGACAGAATTATTAACTGCAAATAACCCCACAAAAAAACAACAAAACTCACTATAATTAAATAAAAGTAGGCAGTATATTAAATATCTCATTTTCATTACTTGTCCTTTACATTCTTCATGTGACTTTTTCTGATCTAAGGGAAAAATGAGTTATTCACACATTTGTTTCTGTATCATAGATGTGGAATTGTTACGAGATCATTTTGTCTAACCTAGAAGACTACTCCACACTCAGTGGACTTTTGGTCTATGCACATGACGGAGTGTGTAAAGTCATAATATGGAGTCTTCACCACTTGAGATGAAACTAAAAGGCTTCAGTTCTTCTCGTTCACATTTTTTTTAAATGTCGCATACACGTGAAGTTCTTCTTCTTCTTCTTCGTACGCTGTTTACAGCGATATTTACGTTGCACTGTTTTATTTTGTTACGCCTGTGGCTCAGTTCATCCGATTTCAACAGGCGTTTCTGTAGGGTTGCCCTCCTTAGCCTTTGGCTGTCCCCAGCCTAACTGCAAGGCAGCAGTTGTTTCTGGTCAGAGTTGTCTCTCTTAGGAAGTTGTCTTGCAGGACTATCGAGTCTTCCCTACTCGTGTCTATAGGGTTTGGCAATGATATGATGGACTATGTACTAGTTTGTACTACCCCGGAAGAGAGGCAGTCCAGTGTGACTTTGTCCCAGGATCGTCACGTCCTGCCAGAAACGTAGCATATGCATGTGAGTGAGGTATCTCTTTGCTCCCTTTATTTTCTCGGCTCATCTGCAGTGATGGTACGCCTAGCATTCCCCGCCACCCGGGAGGTTGTCACAATAGGGCAGGAGGTGCAATGTCCGCTGGACTGCATCTCTTCTGCGTCCATTGGGATGACTGATAGCAGACAGAGGCAAAGAGCGAGGCAGGAGTGCATTTTACCAGGTGCATTTCTGCGGCTCGACCGGGCCGGGCTGAGACGCAAGCCCCAGCCATGTCGTAGCCTCCCATCACAGCGGTGCTGAGATTTAGAGCGGGATTCTGGCTTAGAGGCGTTCGGCCGTAGTCCCTCAGATGGTAGCTTATCAGCCAAGAACGTGGACCAAATGTCAGCGACCTGTGATTCCTCTCGAAATAGTGCATTTGATCAGGGGACAAGCCTGGTCATTGCACGGAGATGTTGTTCGCCTGGTGTGCGGTCATATCTCCTGGTCAAGGGTTGAGTCTCAGCAGTTCGCAGTGAGGTAGCTGATCTACTGCTTAGGGCACCCCGACCGAGAACTAAGTCTTCTACAAATGGTTTCATACCTCATCGCCGTATGGGGTGAATATCGAGCAGCTTCCCGCCCGCTTTGATCGGCGGACGGCAGAGACCTCATTCTGCGACTCGACCGGGCGGGGCTGGAGCGGGAGCCCCAGGTCCCCACCATGTCAAAGCCTCCCTTTGCAATCGTGCTGAGCTTTTGGGCGGGATTTTGGCTTAGAGGCGTTCGGCCGTAATCCCTCACCTTGTAGCCTCGTGCCGTTGGCTTATCCGCCTAGTACGTGAACCAAATGTCTGCGGCTCCTCTCGAGTTGAGCAGGATTACCGTAGCAACGCCCTGTCATTAGTAGGGTAAAACTGACCTGTCTTCCGAGGGTCTATTTCCAGCACCCGTTCAATATTAGACCAGGCGTATCAATAGAGGACTTTTTAGTTTGTCAATGGCCAAGTTTCTGGAACCTGCGATTTCTGCAGGGTTAAGACCAGATTACCATAGCAGACGCTCTTTCATTAGGGGGTTAAGAGACTGACCTGTCTTCCGTGGGTCTAATAACAGCACATTTTCACTATTAGACCCCACGAAGGTGCTCTCGATTTGACAGTCATTCTACATTATTGGCGTGTCAAGTCAATTTAAGTCGCAGGCTCCACTCCTAGTAGTGCTCTTCCGTCAATTCCTTTATCAAACACTGAATGCAGACCAACCGAGCCACAGAGGGCATAACCCCAGATTTCCGAGGGTCTAAATCCAGCACCCTTTCCATATTAGACCCAAGGAAAGTGATCTCGGCATGTCAGTCATTTCAGTGTTGGCCGTGTTGAGTCAAATTAAGCGGCAGGCTCCACTCCTGGTGGTGCCCTTCCGTCAATTCCTTTAAGTTTCAGCTTTGCAACCATACTTCCCCCGGAACCCAAACACTTTGGTTTCCCGGAAGTTGCCCGCAGAGTCATCGAAGCAACTCCTGCGGATCGCTAGTCGGCATCGTTTATGGTCAGAACTACGACGGTATCTGATCGTCTTCGCGCCTCTGACTTTCGTTCTTGATTGATAAAAACATTCTTGACAAATGCTTTCGCAGTAGCTCGTCTTGCGTCGATCCAAGAATTTCACCTCTAACGCCGCAATACGAATGCCCCCGTTTGTCCCTGTTAATCATTACCTCCAGTTCCGAAAACCAACAAAATAGAACCGAGGTCCTATTCCATTATTCCATGCACCATTATTCAGGCAGCCGAGGCCTGCTTTAAACACTCTAATTTTTCAAAGTAAACGCGCCGGCCACCCAGGATGCTCAGCGAAGAGCACCCGTGGGAGAGAGCCGGCAGACGGTAGGGCATTGAACCGGCGCGAGCCGGACCGCCCGCCTGCGCCTGAGATCCAACTTCGAGCTTTTTAACTGCAACAACTTTAATTTACGCTATTGGAGCTGGAATTATCGCGGCTGCTGGCACCAGACTTGCCCTCCAATAGATCCTCGTTAAAGGGTTTATAGTGTACTCATTCCAATTACGGGGCCTCGAAAGAGTCATGTATTGTTATTTTTCGTCACTACCTCCCCGTGCCGGGAGTGCGTAAGTTGCGCGCCTGCTGCCTTCCTTGGATGTGGTAGCCGTTTCTCATGATCCCTCTCCGATGTCGATGTTCAATGTGTTCTGCAATTCACATTAATTCACGCAGCTGGCTGCGCTCTTCATCGACGCACGAGCCGAGTGATCCACAGCTCAAAGTTATTTTGCAAATTTTCGTTTCCCCACCACCGGTTTGACAAACCAGTAGAAAGAAGGCACAGTATATCGATGTGTTGCGATGATGTGAAAAGGTAAATGTGGACAAGAGAAGGCAGGGGCGGGTCCGACCAAGAGCAAGTCGGACCTCTTTAAGCCTCGCGGCCCGAGTAAGCCGGGAGCTACCGCGCCGTCATGACTGGACGCTCAGGTACCCCCAAGAATATCACCTTCTCCCTTCGGCACGGCGAAGTTAGCAAAAAACCACGTGAAGTTCAATTCTCTAGGTAAAGATTGCTGCGGTGGAGAGTTCGTCAAGGCTTACAAACAGCTTTGTGTGGAGGTTAGTTTCAGTAAGGCAGTGCTCAGTACACATTTGGCTAAGCATATAAGAGGTTTGCAGGATGTGTTCGGCTGTCTGTGCTACTCGCATGCACAATGACATAGGTGATGGAGTCAATTTTAGCCTGTGTAAGAGGCCATTCAATCTGTTGTGTTCCGATCTCAGTCAAAACAAGATCACTTGATCCACTCGATCAAGGCATTGATAGTTGTCTCTCGTTTGGCCACGGGGAGGAAGACTAACATCTGGTCAGGCAAAATATTCTGATTGGACATGTTAGTCAGGGTCAGGCAAAACATACTTGCCCCAACCCTCACCTCGGCTTCCCCGTAGCCCTCACTGAAAATTGGCTGTTTTCACGGCAGCCTGGCTAACAAAGTGAGGTATCGGCGTGATCCCCGTAGTAGTGAGCGACACGCAGATGAAGCCAAGCATAGCACAACTACCTGGAGGACCCTTGACCACCTTCATGAGCATGCTCAGGATGTGAGGAAAGCTACTGCAACCCACCACTTAGTGTTCTTTTCAGGGTGCACAAAAGAGTAAACCTACTCATTGTGGGCATTCGAAACAACAAACAACTCATTTGGTTTATTTTCTTTATGTCTTGCATAAGAGTCTTCTTTTCTTAAAAGGTGATTGTTTCCTCTTTACATTCTTGTGTTGCTCTCTCTTTTGCTAACTTGTCTGCTCTCTTGTTTTCCAATGTGCCACAGTATGATGGTATCTACTGGTATTTACTTATACTGTAGCACTATTCTTCTCTTGGCTTTTAATTCGCCTAAGGCTTTTTTAAGCTCTGGCAGTCTATCATTCTTCCAGGCTTGTAGAAATGATATTGGATCTGTAAGGAATACAACCTGCTGACATTTGCTTGTTAAGGTTTCAGTCGCGCACGTCGAATCTGTGTGACTGACGCCATGAAAATAGAGGCACGCAGGTCACCATATTCAACGTATGTTGCCGTTGCATAGTGGCGGCCATTCTATTAAAATTTAAAAATGAATGGCTACGTAGTAGTAGTCTGAACAAAACTAATCTTTTGATTGTAGAAAGTTCTGATTTCCGTAATGTACGGTTAGATACAAACAATGGTAACTGTGGAATTAGTTTTATGTGTTTGGAAATGATTTATGTTTTTTTGCTTGGATTTGAAAATTCAGCAATTGTTGAGAATGGGGGAGTCAAGTTTATGCAACAAATTTTTCTGAGGTAGATCTGTTTATTTAGATACTTCTTCTGTGTTCGTTCTCAATCTCCCGCTACCAAGCTCTGAACAGGGCTTTAAAAGTAGCAGGATGTAGTCCAGAAAACGGAATGCGTTGTGTCACTAGTTTACAGCTTGACTGCGATATTTGCATCTTTCGGTCCGACACATCTGTCTTCGGCAGGATTAAGATACAATAATTACGTTTATAGTCTAAGTGATAAACATAGCCATTATGGTAAACATTGGTAGTCCGTTGTCTGCGATTTAAACATTTTTTTTTTCAACCAAGGGACGCTGAAAGTGGGGGAGTCTTAAGTGTGCTGGTTTTTCAACACTACCACCTTAATTTTTATTTAAATCTCAGAAACTAACACACACACACACACAACAAAAACACCAACAAATTCTTTATTTCTCTACTCACAAACAAATCATATCAATAGACCATCAAATAAAAAGGTTACAGGCTTTCATAGTAGCAACCATAGTTAAACGAATAAACGACGTGACGTCCTTAAAAATAATGCAGCGGCAGAGAAATGTTGTGTGTAGAGTGGTAAAGGTTAAATGTACCGTGAAACTGGTGTTTGCATCAATGCCATAGTCTGGGCCATGGAAGAACTTGTACTCAAACTCTGTCTCACTAACTCGCCAAAGCTGTCTGTAGCTGCTGTTTGTCGTTGCATCATAAGTCATCAGCTCATCTATCAGCTATAAAACATGGAGGTGGTGAAATGTCATAGGTCATCAGCTCATCTATAAAACATGGAGGTGGTGAAATGTCATAGGTCATCAGCTCATCTATCAGCTATAAAACATGGAGGTGGTGAAATGTCATAGGTCATCAGCTTATTTATCAGCTATAAAACATGGAGGTGGTGAAATGTCATAGGTCATCAGCTCATCTATCAGCTATAAAACATGGAGGTGGTGAAATGTCATAGGTCATCAGCTCATCTATCAACTATAAAACATGGAGGTGGTGAAATGTCATAGGTCATCAGCTCATCTATCAGCTATAAAACATGGAGGTGGTGAAATGTCATAGGTCATCAGCTCATCTATCAGCGATAAAACATGGAGGTGGTGAAATGTCATAGGTCATCAGCTCATCTATCAGCGATAAAACATGGAGGTGGTGAAAATGGGCTGATATTTCACAAAAAATCAAATGAACATACAAGATGATGAAATATCTTGAGAAAAATGATCTAGGCAAAAGAACATTAAAAAAAATATAGAATACAGGAAACAAAGTTATATAAATTTAGAAACTCGCAGATGGATTGATAGATGAATAGATAGTTCTTCTTCTTCTGCGTTCGTTCCCAATCTCCCGCTACCAAGCCCTGAACAGGGCTTTGCAAGTAACAGGATGTAGTTCGGAAAACGGAATGCGTCGTGTCGCTAGTTTACAGATTGGCTGTGATATTTGCACCTTTCGGTCAGACACATCCGTCTTCGGCAGAGATGGTTCTAATTAGTGTATTGATAGAGCACTTGCTTTTCACAACAAAGGTACAGGGTTCAACTCCAATAACCGTCATGTTTCAGTTGACCCAGCTGTAAATGGGTACCTGATGTATGGTTTGGGATATATATATATATATATATATATATATATAAAATTATGTAACCACCAGTAAGTATGCAAGGTGTGGACTTGTCTGGCAACTGCAGACAACAGTGTCAGAAATGGACAGTTCTTCAATACAAGAGTTAAAATTAGTAAACCGTTGAGAAACCAGACGTGGATCATCCCCACCTCCTCATGGCCAATGTGGAAATAGTCACATAGAGAAGGTTAGGCTTTGCCAGATCAGATAGATCATCTGCTGAAGACGGATGTGTCAGACCAAAAGGTGCAAATATCACAATCAAGCTGTAAACTAGCGACACAACGCATTCCATTTTCCCAGACTACATCCTGCTACTTACAAAGAGCTGTTCAGGGCTTGGTAGTGAGAGATTGAGAACGAACGTAGAAGAAGAAGATAGATTATGCTCACATTATGAAAAATACACACAGGATGTGCTGGACAGATAATGTTCAGAAATGGATGGGTTTAAAACCGTGAGACAACAACAATGCGGAAGTAGACAATTCATGGTTCAGTGAGACGTGATGACCCTACAACCGCCAGACTGATGTGTGATAGCCTGTTTCCTGGAGCATGAATAAAGATGTGAGATCTGATGAGTATGTTTCCCCTGACCCTGAGAACGTCACTTCAATGTACAAAGTGACTAGTTTAAAAAAAATATGGAGTGACCAGGTACCTTCTCTACTGCCATACATCACTAAAAAAAGTATGCATGTGCAGCTAGGTAGACTGGAGTGTTTCGAGACTGGGGATTTAGCAGATTACCTTTGTCAATAGAGAAGCATGTGGTCGAATGGTTTCGATGCCTGCCTGCCAACAAGGAGGGCAAGGATTCGAATTCCTGGTATGACATATGTGTTTTTTCTGCTGGGGGTGAAATAACAAACATAGCCAGCATACGACATGTGACAGCAGTGGCGAAGTGGCCTGTAGTTCTTTGCCTAAAAAAAAACCTCGACTCCCCCAGCAATAGGAAATAGTTGTATGATAGACGATGACGAGCTTTGCCATAATATGCAAGCCCATCTATAAATATCTCGGCACTCTAATACAAATCTCTGTGGTTTCTACAGCAGGGTTCAATCTACTAGAATTTTAATGAGTTGTCACAGCCAACATTGCAAGGCACACTACCCAAGCAGACTGAGTACGTATGTAGTGCTCCCCCATTCATCTCCTACAAAAATGACAAACTAACCAAGAAACCATCAATGAGAGAAAACAAAAGAATGCACACCTCATTTTCAGTAATACCATCACTGAGACCCCGACTGTAGAGATCCAGCAGCATGCCACTAAAGGCTACATAGGAACCTGGGTCTGCTTCAGCGTTGAACTCAATTGTATCACGGCTGAAGTCCTTGCCACGGTTGATGCCAAGTTTCACCTGAATATTGCAGAGAATAGGTTTTATTAGCATTTTAAACACAAGTACCTTTTTTTCTTTTCTTTGTTTTTTTTTTTTTTTTAACATTTGCCTTATTTCTCTATTCCTCAAAGGCAGTGTGTGTTGAACTATGTTTTTATTTTGCACTTGTCGGTCTAGTGCATCTGACTTCGGCATGCATTTTTATGTAAGGGTCTGCTTCTTCCTGCATTCTCAAAGGGTTGGTTTGCTTCCCCAAGGTAATGGCCAGTGCTGTGATTGGGGAGCGAACCCAGCACCTTCGGATTGTGAGCCGTGTCACTTAATAACTAGGTCATGCCGTCCCCAAACAGAAGTAACTAAAAGCACACCTAAACTTGAATAAATACATTTTGACAGTTCATATTTCCCACATGAATTGGTGACCCTTCGCAGACCTCTATCGTCCAAACCTAGTTTACTCTTCAGATGGGCTAAGAGAAGGTATTTCTGTCACTATGCTCCTTCTGTGGAGTCGACAGATGTATAAGGCATGTTCTATTCTTTGTTTGTCCTTCCTGCATGTCTGTATGAGTTACAGATTCACAATCTATTAAACCAGCAGTACTGCAGACTGCAGTGACTAGTTCTCAGGATAGAATTAATACTAAAATGTGGTAGCCAAATATTGAAGGAATAATATTTAAATGAACAATATACCCAAACAATGCTAAGACTAAGACCCAAAATATAGGAATGCAATCTAGAGACAGAGCATGTATCACATGATTTGAGGCAGAGCATAAGACAGGATGATGTTTAGTTGCAGTAGGTCAACTAAAATCTAAGTGGAGAACAAAAAGGATGTATCAAGAAAAAGATCAATTAGAATGTGATACTACTTAGTCAGTTCAACAGTGATATTGTGAGGGTAATTGCAAACCTTTATGAGCAGGCGACAAGCGCAGTCTCTGTAGTGGGAATGCTAGGCGATTGGTTCCGCATGACGGTGGGTGTGAGACAGGGCTGTTTACTCTCCCCAACACTCTTCAATATATTCTTGGAGAGAATAATGGAGACGACCTTAGAAGGACATGTTGGCACGGTTAAAATATGTGACAGGCTTATCACAAACTTATCACAAAGATTTGCAGATGATATTGATGTATTGGCAGACACAGAAAGGGAACTCCAGGAGTTGATTGGTAAATTGGATGGAGCGACCCAGAGTTTTGGTATGGAAATAAATGCAGTTAAAACAAAGCTCATAACTAATAACAGAGAGGTTTAAATCTGTAATAGAGGCAAATGGGCAGGAACTTGAGGTGGTACAACGTTTCAAGTATCTAGGATCACTGATAAGAAAAGAGGGATCGAAGCCAGGGGTAATTGCAAGAAGAGCACAAACAACAGCGGCGCTGACTAGGCTGAAACCTATATGGGAAGACAAGCGGCTCGCCATCGGCATAAAAGTTAGACTAATGCGCTCTTTGGTGCTATCAATATTTCTGTATGCCTGCGAGAACCTGGACCATTACAGCAGATATCCAGGGCAGAATACATGCAATGGAAATGAGGTGCTATAGAAAACTCCTAAATGTTACACATAAAGATCGTGTCACGAACGTAGAAATACGACAGAGTTGAAAATGCTATTGGTCCTTTTGAAGATCTGTTTACAACAATCAAAAGACGAAAGATGACCTAGTGCAGGCACATCGCGAGGTCCAATGGCATTACCAACTCGATACTCTTTAGTTCTGTACCGGGACAGAGAGGGCAAGGACGTCCAAGGAAGAGGTGGGTGGACAACATCACTGAGTGGTCAGGCCTTCGTCCCGGTGAGATACAACAGGGGGCGACAGACAGAGAAAGATAACGTGGTATTTTGGGAGTGTCTTCAAGTGTGCCCCAACGACTTGATGGGTTACGGGATGAACTGAACTGAAGTCAGTCCTCTTCTACCCACGGGGTAGAGAGGTAGTAAAATATGATGCAAGTAACAAACTCGTGTAACAGGACATATACTACAATATTATATAGGTGTTCCCTTTTATTGTACCTGGTTCTGACGAGTTCCATTGACAAAGAAATTCAGCACATCCATGACAACTTCCTCTGGCTGTCTGATGAAGTACACAACTATACGAGCATTGGGGACCATATCTCGAGACAAGGCAATGGCAAAGGTTTTCTGTCTTGATGTCATTTCCATTTGATCTCCAATGAGAATGTTGCTTTGTGAAACAACCTGAGAAAGGAAATGCATGACATTTAATCAAGAACAACACGCTTCTCTCTTATACATTCATACTTACTGCCCCAGGGAAACTGAGACGCTAGTCCAGTCAGGCTCAAAATACTGACCAGGATGTCGCGTCACGGTCAACACACTGACCAAGACCACAAACTCTCTTCCATGTAGATTTCCCTGGAAACAGGCTGTTTTCAGGGAAACCTGGCTGAGATGTGGATCTATGTGATCTTCGTAGTAGTGAGCATCACGCAGATGAAGCCAAGCATAGCAGAACCATCTGGAGGACCGCGGCCCACCTTCATCAGCATGCTTAATGTCCTTTTCAGGGTGAACAAAAAAGTAAACTTTCTCATTGTGGGCATTAAACAACAACAACAATTCTTACTGCCTAAATACAGATGGTGGATTTTATCATAGAAAAAAATGGGGAGGAAGACTAACGTCTGGTCAGGCATGTTAGACAGTCAGGCAAAATATATTGGCCACGACCCTCACCTCAGATTCCTCTGCTGCCCTACCTAAAAACCGCATGTTTTATTTCTTTGTTACCATCTTATATCTTTAAATAATAATTTTGTCAGGAGCCACGATGATTTTCTACTAATAAAATGAAAAAAAATAAGAAAACCACCTAAATCAAAAGTGTCTGAATCCAAACTCAACAAACAACAGATTCTTAAGAAAAATAACTGATGACGCTTTCTTGTTAACACTACACAAAGGTAAATAAACTATGTACGTACTTGGTAGAAAATACGTGGTACAAAGTAGCTGGTTTTTACATGAAAAATCATGTACTCATTCACCTGTAAAAATAAATCATAAAACATCACAATACAAAAATAAAACAGAAATGAAACATTTTAAAATATATAATTTAAACACCCACATAGAACTTGTGAAGAAGAAAGATGGCCACCAATACAACACAATACAATAGTACGCTTAAGGTGACCAGGGCCCATCGCGTCGAATGACCATGTCCATGACCACGTCTGATGGCAGCTTCCCAGGTGACCTGCAGTTCTGTTGGGGAGGTGGTGATCTGTTTTAGCTAGGTGTTGAGTGGGCGGCCCCTAGGACGTCTCCAGGATTAGCATGACTTTTTCCCATAACTGGCCCCCATAGCATGTCGGGGCATCTCGTGGGCTGGGAATTCCCGGGAAACGCGAGCAACGCGACTGAAGAGGGAGAGACGGCCATCAATCATTGAGACAATGCCTGCAAGCTGAGTACATTAAACTACTACACTGTTGGAAATCATATCATCCCAGATGATCCCAAGTATGCGCCTCTGGTTGCGCAGGTGGAAGGCCTCAAGAAGCTGTCGGTCCTGCTGTAGTAGAACTCAATCAATAATTAAAGGGTTTGTATATGCTTTACAAAACTTAATACGTTCTTAATAATTAAAGGGTTTGTATATGCTTTACAATACTTAATACATTCTTAATAATTAAAGATTCTTGCAAATATTCTAACAATCAATAATGGGATTTTATTGCAAATATTCAGTTTCTAGAAAATGAAGTTTGAAAGTTAATGATGTTCAAATCTATTTCAGAATGTGCAAACTTAAATCTGATTTTCTAAATTCTTGCCATTTCTGATGTGCTGTTTAAAACAATTAGATTTTGACAAAAGATAACATTTTCTAGCTTTTCAATGATGCAATGGTCTTGAGTTCAAATTTCCTTTTTCTGTACACACAGCAGGTTTAATTTTGTTTAGTCTACCTTTTCATTAATGCCATTCTTTGTGTAACAATAGAAATATCATGTGCATAATCAAGATCTACTAGTTGCTCATCAAATGTCCAGCACATTTCTACCAACTTTTGTTTATTGCATTACCAAGCCTACTAGCCATTAGAAAGATAGTTGGAGATAGAGAACATCTCTTTGAATTCCAAATGGTTCTGATAGTTTACTTGTGTGTACTATTCGCATGTGGCCTCTCTGTAGAAGACCTGTTTTTGTTTTTGTTTTTTGCGTTCTCCTAATTTCTCTAATCCCCAAGGCGGTGTGCGTTGCACTGTGGTTTTTATTTTGCGCCTGTCGGCCCAGTGCATCCGACTTCAGCATGCATTTTATGTAAGGGTCTGCTTCCTCCTGCATTTTCTAAGGGTTTGCCTCCCTGGGGTAACGGCCGGTGCTGTGATGGGGATCGAACCCAGCACCTTCGGGTCGTGAGCCGTGCCACTTAACCACTAGGCTACGCCGTCCCCGAAGACCTGTTTAATGTGCTAGTATTATCTACATTACTGTGTTATATATACTGTCAAACTATTGATGAAAGTCAACAAAGTTGCCTTTATAGAGACGGTGAACATTCATTTTTCTTCTTCTTCGTTCGTTCTCAATCTCCCACTACCAAACTCTGAAAGGCCTTATGTAGCAGAATGTAGTCCAGAGAATGGAATGCGTTGTGTCATAGTTTACAACTTGGCTGCGATATTTGCACCTTTCGGTCCAACACATCCGACTTCAGCAAGCATTTTTTTATTACCGGGTTAGCATTCCCTCTTCGATCCCTTCTCCTTAGCCAGTCTGCCCTGCTGCAGCCTGTTATCCAGGATCACAGCGTGGAGGTGTAGAAGGGTCTTGGCAGCTCTCGTTCGCTGGCCCTGACGCTAGCAGTCAGCTAAGGGTCGCTGACCACTGCAGCTCAGCGTCTTGATCCCGAACATTCATTTTATTGCTTTATGATAATTGCTTTATAAACAGCTATACAACAATTCTGATGCCATGAGGATAACCAAACACACTTTGTCAAAATATGGAAGCTACTTATCTGTAGTTGTGTTGAAAAGGAAATAGTGTTATGTACAAACTACTCTCATCCCACTTGTCTGTGTCATTCTATATTAAAAGAGCTGATTTGGTCTCTCCCTTTTATGAACAGCACATCTATGGACATCAACTGTATTATCTAGAACCATATAAGACATTAGCATTTTTTTAAATATGGTACTGTCATGATACTATTGAGTGGCAGAGTGGCTAAAGAGCCTGTCCCACAAAGACAAAACACATGGCTCACTCCCCAGTTAGAACAAGATTTAGTATTCTTCTGCGTTCGTTCTCAATTGCCTGCTACAAGCCCTGAAAATGGCTTTGTAAGTAGCAGGAAAGATCTAGTCTATTTAGTTGTAAATGGATACCTAATCAAGGCAGTGGTAAAGGAAATGGTTACCCCACCCCACAAATAGCTAAGACCCAAACAATAAATAAAGTCTCTAACACTTCATCACCGATGGTCATGTCTGCTTTAGGATGAGTCATGGTCAGGTGCAACTGACTAAAACCCAACATGCAAAGAGGCAGTGTTACAGTTGCCTGACCAAAGAAGTGGAGATCAACACTGTGATCTCTAGTGGCTAGAAGACTTGCATTGTACTACAGCTAGGAAGTTCCAGGTCCACCTTCTTCAGTATGTCCCAGAATGTAAAAAAGAGCCACTACAACGCATTAGAGAAAAATTGCCAAGAGTGAAGAACTCAGTCTGAGTAACACTCAAGACCACAAACAAACAAATGGTGACAAATACATTTTAAAAGACTGTAAATTGCAACTGGCAGATTTTATACCTGGGGGTAGGGGACGGCGTGGCCTAGTGGTTAAGTGGCACGGCTCACAACCAGAAGGTGCTGGGTTCGATCCCCATCACAGCACCGGCCGTTACCCCGGGGAAGCAAACCCTTAGAAAATGCAGGAGGAAGCAGACCCTTACATAAAATGCATGCTGAAGTCGGATGCACTGGGCCGACAGGCGCAAAATAAAAACCACAGTGTAACGCACACACGCCTTGGGGAATAGATAGATAAAAAAAAAAAAAAGAAAAAAAAAAAATACCTGGGGGTGGTCTGTGGAGGTCATGATAGTGATGTAAGAATTTGTAGGTGAATAGTATTTCCATGCATGAAGAGTGATTGATTCAGTTGCTCCAACATTGAACCTTGGGTCCGAGTATATGGGGGAACTTCCAGTATATGGCTTTCTGGAATCAATAAACGCGGCCTGGAAATAAAGCATCAACAATAAAACATTAATTAATCAATGCTTGTTAGTATCCTTTGATGTTTCAACACTCTTTAGATGCATGAATCAAAGAGAAAATCACTTCATGTAGACTACTAGTAAGCCAAACATTTCTTATTTCCATATACTCTCGTCGCTTCTTCCTTTTTTAATATGTCTCTCTGGTACAATGAAAAAGTGCAATCACATACACAAAAATGAATTTTTTAAAGGAGTCAATTTAAAACCTTCCTGTTTGAGCATTTCATGCTTCACATTCTGATTTCATTTTATATAACTATCAGTTTGCAGATGAAGAAAAATATATTTGATTTTCATGTGGTAAGTAAAGTTTTAACCTTTACGGTACTAACGTCGATCCAAATCGACTGACGTCACAAACATCACAGAACTAAGGTCGATCCAAATTGACTTACAATATTGTTGCATAGCGACAGTTGTTCTAATCAAATATAATAGAATGGCTGCGTAGAAAATGTTTGAACAATACTGCTCATTTGATTGTAGAGAGTTCAGACTTCTGGCTCCGTCCTGTACAGCTAGATACAAACAATGGCGATTTTGACATTTGCGTGAGACTTTTGGAAACGATTTCTTATGTTTTCTGCTTGGATTTACCAATTATTGAGAATGATGGTTAAGTTTCTGCAACAAATATTTCTGAGGTAAATATATTCAGTTTGTTTATGTAGATACAATAATTACGTTCATAGTCGAAAGTGACAGATGTGGCCATTACAGTAAACTTCGATAGTCCATTTTCAGGAATTTTTTTTTCCCAACCAAGGGAATCCTGAAAGTGGGTAAGTCTATATGTTTGTGCTGTTTTTCAACATTATCACCTTCATCTTCTTGTATCTCAGATACTAACACACACACACAACAAAAACAATAACACCAACAAATTCTTTATTTCTCTACTCACAAACAAATCATATCAATAGATCGTAAAATAAAAAAATTACAGGCTCTCAATGTAAACAGCAATAGAAAAATGTGACACGGTGAAAAATAATGCAGCTGCAGAGAAAATTTTGCAATTTTTGTCATGCAGTCTCGTAAATGTTAAAAACAGAAAAAGAGTGATAACAATTCTCACAGTTAACAATATGCTTGTAGTCGTTGAGCTTAACGTGTACTCAAACTCTGTTATGCCTTCAACTGGGGTTCTAGTCTGAGGCCCTGACAGTCGTTGCTGGGCTCCTGAACTATCCATGATAATATCAGTGATGGTAACTGTGCCTCCTGTATCAACAGGTGTGCCATCATATTTAGTCACAGCCACCTACAAAAAATAAAGTTATTTATTTTTAAAATTTGTGACGCACATTTAACACAGAATAGTAGGAAGAAAGGAGAAACAGAAATAACATGTTAAAGAAAAACACCTCTCTCTCATGGCTATACCTTTACATGGTAGAGAAACTCTTGTGTCACCTCAAGACCTGTGCTGCCAGTAGCATAAGTAACAGCAGGAATTTCCAAGTTTGATAGTTGGGCCAGACTAAGTAAGACATTAGTCGCTGGCCAGTGCAAGTGAAAATGGTGACAGCATCAGACTTGTGCTATCAGATGTCATCTCATATGACTGTCAAATCTTTTTTCTTTTTCTGTGTTCGTTCTCAATCTCCCGTTACCAAGCCCTGAACAGGTCTTTGCAAGTGGCAGGATCTAGTCAGGAGAACGGAATGCGTTGTGTTGCTAGTTTACAACTTGGATGTGATATTTGCACCTTTCGGTCTGGCACATCCGTCATCGACAGCCTGTAAAATCTAATCCTGACAACACACCTAGAACACACATGCAATGAGCTGTAATCCTGACATGGCACACTAAGAACACACATGTAAGGAGCTGTAATCCTGACACAGCACACTCAGAACACACATGTAAGGAGTTGTAATCCTGACATGGCACACTCAGAACACAGTTGTTGTGCATTCTGTTCTTATGAGCAGTTTGCCTCTGAGCCTCCTGTGATATTCTGCTCTGCAATCTAAGTACCTTTTGTGATGCTAGCATGCCAATGTCAATCTGAATGGTTACGTGCAAGTGATCCTCAGGAGAGGACATCAATGTTGAAGCTTCTCACACTTTAAAGACATTTTGAAATAAATGAGATAAGCTGGATAGTAACAGGGACCCTAAAACCCACTCAAACTAAAAAAATGCAACCTATAATTGGCGTAGACCGCATCCATGACACGAAGAAGTATCGCATCATAAATTGAAAGAGATTTAACAGACTAATGATCTAAAGAAACCCTGAAGGTGCAACGCACAAGACTGAAATTTAGACAAAGTTACTTACAGCCAACACAACCCCTACGGACTAGTCCTAGAAAATGGTGCATTGAAAAATAGAATGATACAGGTCCCTGGATCGAATTGCAGGAGGAACCTGCATCTGGACTCCGCATGCCTTACACAACATGGAAAGGAAGGAACTTGCATCTGGACTCTGCATGCCTTACACAACATGGAAATAACTAAATAGACTAAAAACTGTGTGTATCATGATGCAGAAAGAACTTGAAGAGATGGAAATACAGGAATGTTGAGACATGCAAGTGTAGAACAATACAAGACCAAGACCACTTGATGATCTTCCCAAACCTTTTGGAAACATACAATGTGGATGACATGCTGAGAGCAAATGACAACGCAATCCACATGGCTAAATATTGGAAACATGATGTCTGACGCTGTGCCTCGGACACAAAGTAAAGTAACTCGGCAAAGAGAAGACAAGACTTCTAACAAATAACATAAAATTCATGCTATAATTGACATTAACCTACCTGAACTTTCATGATTGATGAAGGCTTAAATGTCCTATACGCCCCTCCAACCCACTTGAGCTGGATTTTTGAGTTAAAAATAATTGTTCCTGCATATCCCGTTCGGTTCAAGCCAGAATACCAGTCTGTAACATTCACAAAGAAGACTATTTCACTGTCTACTAGAGATCCTGTCTCTTTTCCATTCTTTGCTAGGGCTATCAACTGCTCCATTGTCCAATCAAAGTCTATTCGTCCTTGAAACTGAAAAGAAACCCAACACAAAACAAAAATAAATTCACACTAAAACTAGAAACTTGAGGTGGTAAAACGTTTCAAATATCTGGGATCATTGGTCAGTGAAGAGGGATCGAAGCCAGAGGTAATTGCAAGAATAGCACAAACAACAGCGGCACTGACTCGGCTGAAACCGATATGGCAAGACAAGCGGCTCGCCCTCGGCATAAAAGTTAGACTAATGCGCTCTTTGGTGCTATCAATATTTCTGTATGCCTGCGAGACCTGGACCATCACAGCAGATATCCAGGGCAGAATACGTGCAATGGAAATGAGGTGCTATAGAAAAATCCTAAATGTTACATATAAAGATCGTGTCACGAACGTAGAAATACGTCAGAGAGTTGAAGACGCTATTGGTCCATTTGAAGATCGTTCACAGCTATCAAAAGACGAAAGATGGCCTGGTGCGGGCACGTCGCGAGGTCCAACGGAATTACCAACTTGGTACTCTTTGGTTCCGTACCGGGACAGAGAGGGCGAGGATGTCCAAGGAAGAGGTGGGTGGACAACATCACTGAGTGGTCAGGCCTTCGTCCCGGTGAGATACGACAGGTGGCGACAGATAGAGAGGGATGGCGTGGTATTTTGGGAGTGTCTTCATGTGTGCCCCAACGACCTGATGGGTTACGGGATGAACTGAACTGAACTAGAAAAGTTTCATACTAAAAAGGAAACAGGTATATACTAAAGCTACAAATTTTACAAAACATAATTATCTTCT
Source organism: Ariolimax columbianus (assembly GCA_036924085.1). Classification (NCBI taxonomy): domain Eukaryota; kingdom Metazoa; phylum Mollusca; class Gastropoda; order Stylommatophora; family Arionidae; genus Ariolimax; species Ariolimax columbianus. The sequence continues at coordinate 47,357,518 of JAVGWX010000016.1, forward strand.
TTTGTCACATACATTTTGCTAAATTCTCCTAAAATATCAGCTCTACCTTTAAAAAAAACACAAGCAGACACAAAATAAATACCGTGTAATACTCTTTTTATGGAGTTGTGGTTAAACAGCCCATCAATCTAGGTTCAATTCCCAGTTGACGCATGGAATTTTTTTGATCACAAATGGTTCCAGGATCAACCCAATCTAAAAAAAATAGGTACTAGAACAAGTTTGACCCCATCACCCCTTGTGTGCCATTGGTCAAGAAATTATGGACCTAACACTATATTGCCGCTCAGCCAAACAGCGTGTTAATAGGATCTTGACTTTTTACTCTTTTTATGGAATAAATTCTATCAGAAAATGAAAGAATAGATGAAATAAGGAGAATAAAAGATGTAAAAAAAAAAAGAAAAAAAAGGAAAACTATAAATAAGAATGAGTTTGAAATGAAGGCAGACCAGAAAAAAAATATTTCATATTGTCTGCAAGACAATATGGATAAAATAAAAGTAGAGCGCATGAGCTGCAGTGGTCAGCGACCCATAGCTGACTGCTAGCATCAGGGCCAGCAAACCAGAGCCGCCAAGACCCTTCTACACTCCTACGTGGTGATCCTGGATAACAGGTTGCAGCAGAGCAGACTGGCTAAGGAGAAGAGATCGAAGAGGGAATGATAACCCGGTATTAAAAAAATGCTTGCTGAAGTCGGATGTGTTGGACCGAAAGGTGCAGATATCGCAGTCAAGCTGTAAACTACGACACAACGCATTCCGTTCTCTGGACTACATTCTGCTACTTAAGCCCTTTTAGGGTTTGGTAGCGGGAAATTGAGAACGAACGAACGAAGCCAAGCCAAGCCATAAAAGTAAATCCTTTACAAAAAGGGACAGAAAAAGAACATGCTTGTGCATGGCACCACTATCTGTCCCTCAAGTGACAATAACCTCTTGGAGCAACACTTCTTTTGTATGGCCTGAACTAGAAGTGTCTAGTCACACCCGTGACCAACAATCATCATGATCATGCACTGTATTTAGAGGGAACAATGCGTAATGAGGGTCAGGTGAGCCATACTGATCAAGACACCCACCTCACGTATCCATTCATGCATCTGGAAACAAATTTGTGTCATAGCAGTCTGACTAACGAGGTGGGGGCTCGACTGTGTCGTAGTTTACAGCTTAACTGAGATATTTGCACCTTCGGTCAAACACATCCAACTTCAGAAAGCATTTTTTGAGTACCGGGTTAGCATTCCCTCTTCGATCCCTTCTCTTTAGCCAGTCTGCCCTGCTGCAGCCTGTTATCCGCATTCCGTTCTCTGGACTACATTCTGCTACTTAAGCCCTTTCAGTGTTTGGTAGTGGGAGATTGAGAATGAACGAAGCCAAGCCACATTGCACTACAGTCAGAAGGTCCAGACCAGTTTCTCAAATATGTGACATATTTTATAATGTTAAGTTACTATGTGTTGCTGTTGTGGATTAACTAGGTCTGCCAAGCTGTGCGCTCTTTTGCAACCAATGCCTTTGTAGCTGGTGGGTGGACCTGTATACATGTTGATGATTGTTGTGGTGCCAGGCAATAACTTTTCTGTCTGTGGTGAGTCGTGGGTAAGTTAGCAGTAATTGAGTCTGTGGTGAGTCGTGAGTAGGCAAAGACCGCCGTCCATCATAGATGATGATGGTATAATTAATTTTGCTAGTGCTATTTTTAGTAAGGATTAACTGCGCTACGTTTTATTCTCACTCTCTTGTCTTGTGCCGCCCGACCCCAGTGGCAAGTCAAGGACAAGACGACTAGAGGGCGACTACGAGATGCAGGGGACTCCGCATCAAGCACCCGTGAAAAAAGACGGCAGAGTCCAGAGTGGAATCCACACCACCTGATCACGAGGCCGACGGCTTAACCACTTCGCGACGGAGTCGTGGATGAGCTAGCAGCAAATGAGTCTGTGGTGAGTCATTGGTAAGCTAGCAGCAAATGAGTTTGTGGCAAGTCATGGATAAGCTAGCAGCAAATGGGTCTGCGGCGAGTCGTGGGTAAGCTAGCAGGAAATGGGTCTATGGCGAGTCGTGGGTAAGCTAGCAGCAAATGGGTCTGTGGAGAGTCGTGGGTAAGCTAGCAGCAAATGGGTCTGTGGCGAGTCGTGGGTAAGCTAGCAGCAAATGGTTTTTGCGATAGTTATGTTTGTGTGCTTGGTCTTAACCTTTAGCACGCCACATCTTTTTTTACGAAAAATTTGCATCTTGCTTTCGTAGTTGACTATCAAAATTTGTAACTTTACTGTTTGTTTGTCAATAAATATGATTTTCTTGTGTGTAGAGACACAATTGAATAAAGAACTTGTGGGTGTTATTGTTTTTGTTGTGTGTTTGTTAGTTTCTGAGATACAAAAAGATGAAGTTGAAAATTTATGAAAATCCCGAAAAAAATTTGGACTTGACCGCTAGGCCTAGTCGCTTCGATAGAAAAGCACAACAATGTATCAATACTGTGTTTACAATATCGACACAACTGTTAGTTTCCAATTCAAACGTAGTTCTTTCGTCTAAACAAACAAAATAAACAGATCTACTCAATAAAGATCTTTCCCAACAACCTACTTCACCTTTCGCAAAAAGTCGGCTTGCTCCAAATGGCGTATACAAAATTAAAACTGTTCAAAAGCCATTTGTAATCGAACATACGATACTTTAACAGGCAAAATATAGTGTATATATGGTGATGTATTCGGTTTTTTAAAAATGGCATCGGGAGTGTCTCTGTTAAAAAATTTTTTTTTTTTTCCCGAACACAGTTTTTGTATGGAGCGTGAGTCTAGACATTCTTGACCAGTGCGTGCTAAAGGTTAACTTATCTAAACAGAGCAGCAAAGAAAGGGCCTAACAAGTCGCAAGTCTAATCTTGCTGTTTTAGTCCATTATGGATGCTGCCAGACTACGAATTTGACTGGAATTCGCACTTGTCAATGACCTTACACTTGTGTCCACAGAAACGTTTTGTGGTTTTTCATTTGGATTAGTTGGTTCCTTTATTTTGTGCATTTTTTCTCTTTGATTATTCTGGCATAATCATCTGCTATTTTAAACAGTATTTTGGTTACCCTGTGTCTTATTTCCACGATCCAATGCACGTAGTTGAACTTCATGAGACCGACGTACTCTGCCCTCTGTATCGACAGTGCAGTGTGGCTGAGAAATACACACAAGGCCAATAATGGACAAAGATCGCCAGGGAGAGATTGGGTCTTGGCTGATTAGCAATGTGCCCATGACACATCACTCACATGCTGAGTGATGCCACTATGACCTTTTGGAGTTACGGGAAAGGAAAGACAGGACTAAGAGTAGAAAAAAACTGGTTGTGTTACAGACTCTGCAGTTTTCTAAACCAGTATAATGACATTAAGTTATTAATGTATTTAGCAACCATCTGCCAGTTCTTTCCTCTTATTACCCCCACGTGAAGATTGAAAACCTTATCAATGTTATTATATTTATTTGGTTATTAGGTTTTAAATAAAAGTCAGGACGGCATGGGCTAGTGGTCAAGTGACATGACTCATAATCCGAAGGTGCTGGGTCGCTCCCCATCACAGCACCAGCCATTATCCCAAGGAAGCAAACCATTAGAAATGCAGGAGGAAGCAGATCCTTACATAAAATGCACGCCGAAGTCGGATGCACTGGGCTGACAGGCGCAAAATAAAAACAGTGCAATGCGCATCCCCTTGGGGAATAGAGAAATAAGGTGAACGAAAAAATATTTAATGAAAGTCCATTTGTTAGTTCAGTCATCATGGGGATTCTTGACTTCAGAGAATCTACATGTTTGTTGCCTTCAACGATTTGTATAAAGAAAGTTATATGTATGTGTGCAAAGACAAAAAACATGAAAGGCAAAAATATGTAGAACTCACATATGGAATAAATCGATAGTCATATGCAAAGTACATGTAGTAATCCTTCACTGGCACATCTTGCACTGACTTGTACTTGGGCAACTCCAGTGGGACTCCTGACCTGGAGCCCCTTGCATCATTATATGGTTTTTCCCATCCTTTTGTCAGATTCCAGATATACTCACGAGGTCTGAAGAAAGCGGTGATGGAGGCATTACCTACACAAGGTCTACCACTTGTATGACTGAAAAAGAACAAATACCAGTTTAGTAATTTAAAGAATTAATTTTAATTTACAATCATATTTTGGTATCAATAGATGAGTATACCCTTTATAGCTGTGTGTCAATTAGGTAAAATCCATTTCTATTTGGACTATATCCTTAAGCTTCAAAAATGTTTTGTTTCATGCTTTTCTTTTCTGTCAATGTTCTTCATATTCTCTGCTTTTCCTGGTGCATTCTAGATTAAAGCATATCTGGTTTATAAGATTTAAACATAATTTGTTTCTTTTTAATCTTCATTTTCATTAATTATTGTCTGGTTCTCTCTACCCCATAGTTACTCTCTTACTTCTGGTCATCTTATGGATGACGATCTAAAATGTTTGTGTGTCATTCTTGACACTTGGCTATGCTACTGAAAACAAATTGGTTTTTATGGAGCCAACAATAGCCACTGGAACAACAAAATTAAGAGAAGAAAATGGGGCTGGATAGGACATACGCTGCGGAAGGCACAGTCTAACATAGCCAGACTGGCTCTTACATGGAATCCTCTGAGGAAAAAGAGAGGTAGACCCAAAAATCCATGAAGAAAATGTGAAAAGGAGCTAAAATAAAATAATTACACCTGGAGAGAGGCAGAAAAAGCAGCCGAGGACTGTGTACACTGGCGAGATGTTGATGGCCTTTGCACGGAGAGGAAGGACGGGCTTTGATTGATTGATTGAAGTTTTCAAAAATACAACTGCCTACAAGAACAAGAGCAACAAAGCTACAAATTAATTAAAGAAAGGTCAAGATTGGATATTAGGAAATATTTTTTAAGTCAGAGAGTACTGAATGTGTGGAATACATTGCCACAAGAAATAGTGGAGGCAGGGTCAATGAATGCATTCAAGAATAGATTGGATGCACTTAATTTTTAGATAAAGGAATTTAAAAGAAACTGGTATATACAGACTCAAGTTAAATAGTGGAGGTGCCCAGTTGAGGTCTGATGGTAAATTTTCATGTTTAAATAACATTACCATTTTTTTGTCTATTTAGGCTAAAGCAAATTGTGCAGTCTCAAATATTTTTCTTCTCTGAAATACCATTTTAAATCAGATAAATGAACACTGATGAAAATAATATAAAGGTATATCCAGTAACATTTTCTTCCCATACGCACTCATATTCCTGGTAGTATCTCACATTTATCTACAAAAATGTAACATTCTTAATGATTACGTGTATTTATACATTCATTACAAACTTTATAATACATGGAATGGAATGGCTGCATTTATTGTATTATAAATTGTTACCAAAATTATTTCAGACTGCATTGTCTGCTACTAAGTCAAATTCTAATAAATAGACATTCTGATTTATAGGAGAAAGTAACAAGTTGTTTTAAATGACGTATTTACTTGATGTTTGTCTCAATACGAATCCATGGGAAAAAAACAAAAACATTACAGGTTCACATTTCTTATCAAACATACTTTGTAAGCACAACTCCATGGATTATCGCTTCAGGTGTCTCCATTACATAAGTTGGGACTGAAACATTCACATCAAATCTTGGCTCCCCTGCACACAAAAATTAGTTAGTTAGCCTGGTTTATGTACATTGTGTCATGATTTTCCTTGACAAAGTAAGATATTATATATGCTATTCTACTTCTTCTTCTTCATACACTGTCAGACGTCAACTTGAATTTGTTCGAAGAATGCAGCTGTCATCCTGAGGCTGTCGACACTGCCATAAAGCTTGTCTAGTGTTGCCACTGGTGATGGCCACATGTGCTTTCTCTGGTCCTCTTACATCAAGTAATTTTGCAGCAGATGTTCAGGGGTCATTTTCCCTGTACCACAGGTGCATTCATCAGTAGCACCTACCTTCAGTTTATTGACTAGATGGTACCTCAGTCTGTTGTGGCCTGTTCGGAGTCTGAAGACCACCACTTGCTCTCTTCTGTTCAACTGGTAATAAGCATAATTTTTTGTGTAGCCAAGTATGCTCTGTTTCCCATTTGGTCATGTATCTGGTCCTAATAAACTTTTGGGACTCTTCGTAAGTCACACTAGAATCTGGTTGTGGTAACTTTCCACCTTCTTTTGCCATTCTGTCGGCTTCCTTGTTGCCTTGAATGTTACAGTGGGATGGGACTCACTTTACCCCGACTCTTTTGCACGTGGACTGCTGGATATGCTATATTACAACTTGTCTATTACAGTAAGAGCTGTTGATCAACTAACTACAGAAAGATTTGTATTTACAAATTTCAAACAGTTTATGATTTCCCCCCAAGATATTGCAATATTCCATGGGCAGAAAAGAATTAGCATTTTTTAACAAGTAAATATGTTTGCAATATTATGCATGTAAATATGGTCACTATTAGCTTATTATTACATTAAATTCTGTTGATTAAATGTCAATTTACTACTTGTTGTAGACATTTCTTGTTAATTTTGATCAAAGTATATAAAGTGCTGCAAAATTTAAGCCATCACAGGTATCTCAGTCTCTATAGACTATTCGGATGGTGCCTGTAAGTTTTGTCCAGCAACTATTTCCCAGCCCTCGGATGGGATGTTGCATGATTTCATGTTCCTCCACCAAACATCCTTGAATCGCAGTGTGGGACGACCGATTCTTTTAACTCCAATGGCCAGATGTCTGTAGAGGATATCCTTTGGCAGCCTCTCATCTTCCATGTGGTATACATGCCCCAACAATAGAAGATGTCGCTGGCTCAACAGCGAGTACATGCTGTAAGTGTTTGCTCGCTGTAAGACCACATTATGTGGCACTCTCTCCTGTCACCCAATCCCCAATATACATCGTAAACACCTCATGTGAAAGGTGTTGAGCCGCCATTCCTGCTTAGTGTTAGTGCTCCAAGTCTCACTTCCTTACATGAGAGTGCCAAGAACACAGTTATGATAGACCTGGACCTTGGTGTAGCAAGATAGTGCAGTGTTCTCCCTGACTCTCTTCGTCAGGCGAGCCATGACGGTACTCGCCCTGCTAAACCTACCAGTCTATCTCCTTCTAGAGTAAGAGAGTGTTGCTAATGGCAGACTCTAGATAAGTGAAGCTGTTGACGACCTCCAAAGTGACGCCAGCAATCTTTGTGGAGTTTTTGTAAATCGTCACAATGACCACATCCGGCATATCTTGGGAGGACTACACCTTCCTCCCAGCAGAGGCATAGAAAGTTGGCTGAGCTAGTGCTAATTTTCCCCCATTTGATGCTTTGGGTGGGATACCATCTCTCCCTGGTGCTTTGCTGTTTGAGAGGTAGTCAATAGTCTTGCCAAGCTCATCCAGAGTAAGCGATCTGTCAAGTCCCTTCATAATGGGCAGAACCTGTAGTCCGCACAAGGCCTCATCAGTGACCCCCATTTCCTGTGAGTAAAACTCAGAGTTGTGCTCCACCCATCTGCTGGTCATGGTCCATGATTCTCACACCTTTCAAAGTTTTCAGTGGGGCGCAGTGGCGGCACCAGTACCTCTCGCTATGCCTTTATACATACCCTGGATATTTTCCATCTCTGCATTTAGCTGAATTTCTTCACAGTTTCTGCCAATACTCGTTCGCGCATTGTCTAGCGGTTCGTTGATAGGTGCATTGGGCATTTGCGCATGTTAAAAAAATGATGAAGGCTTCATAAATAATAAATAATTAGAAATAATAAGCCCGTCCCTTCATGCAAAACATTGCTAATGCTGTATTATAAATGGCACCTTCCATAATGTTCCACCTAGCTACGCACTCAGATTCTCCCTGAAGAGCAAGATTCAGATCAGACACAAACCTCTCGACCTTGATCCAGGGGCTGTCTGACTGAGACAAGTCATAGTCGACCAATTGAACATGATGATTCATCCGACTGTCGAAGCTGTCCAGAAGCACCCCTTCCCTATGCCAAATGGGTTGCCATAGACTGCCACCTTCATGTTGTGTCCTCCTTCAAGAGCAAGGCTGGAGTGGCCTCTACAGGGCACAAGCCTGGGTGCTGAATATGGAGACCCTAGGCTGTCAAACTGCAGGATCCCCCTCTGGTCCTCACTGGTGTAATCCAAAGGAATGCAAAGCATGACAATTTGGCACCAGATCAGCTGCAGGGATGAGTTTGCAATTTTGAAACCATCCACCTCGGGTGGTACCACTCCAATTTTCTATCTGTGTTTACTCCCATAGCCCTAACCCTCTCCAAGGTTTCCAAAAGGCAGTGTAGTCATTGCAAATGTGAGCAAATGTCACATAAACTATACGTAGCTCTATGCCCCTTAATACTCATCTGATAAAAAATAACTTATCTGTTTACGCCAAACAAAATAATAATAGTGTAAAATGTACTTACAAAAATCTTCTACAAGAAATGGATGTTTGTAAATATGACCCTGAGGATGAACAAGATAGTTACATGAAACAAAATGTCCATGTGACGACATTTTACTTTACATGCACTTTACAAAATGATTACAAATAAAGAACACATATATCTGTACTTATTTAAAAAACAATCAACAGACTGTCAACATTGTTTCATCATATATACACACATACAAATAAATTTCATCTTCGCTATATTTCAACAAATAGCACATCATTTCGCTGCTACTTGATCTTGATCTTTGAAAGTGGTGCAGGGGTATTCGAGATGGTGTACTAGTTGGTGAATTGATGAATTACATTTCTTCTTTGAATTTGTGTCTTGTTTCTGAATATTTATCTTGCAATATACCAATATGTAATATAAGTACATGTCCTTTGCAGAACATCACTTCTTACAACCGCTGACCTATTTGGCTGTTATAAGTTTCTTTGCAGATGGTTGGTTTCCATTACTTCCCATACTTGGAGCTTTATTTTTCTTCGTTCGTTCTCAATCTCCCACTACCAAGCCCCCAAAAGGGCTTTGCAAGTTGCACGATGTAATCTGGAGAACAAAATGTGGTGTGTTGCTAGTTTACAGCTTGATTGCGATATTTGCACCTTTCGGTCCGATACATCTGTCTTCAGCAGAGAGCAATTGCTGAGAAAAACAAATTTAAAATTGGACACTGGGATTTTTATCCCGGTGTGTTGGGATTGTGAAATGGATCTTTCACCTCTAGACCAGACTTTTTTTTTCTTTAAAAAAGCATTTTTTGATACCAGAAATACTTTCACATGTATGACACACACTATTTGTGTCTAAACTCACTTACAAAGGCATCAACTCTGATGTTCCAGGTTCCAAAGTTGGGCTGATCAGAAAGATCAAAGCTCTGACTTACAAGACCTATTGAAGAAACAAAAGTCAAAGTTAAATATATCATCAGACACATAAAGAAAATGAAAGCCATACAGTCCTGCTTACAGATGCTCTCGCCGTAGTCACAGCGCTAAAAAGCCAGAAAAACACTGAGCTTAATGACTTAAGAGCAGCACTCTGTCAACTATGCCAGCAGTCCGCACCAAAAAGGGTAGTGGTACAGTGGGTCCCATCACACTGCAACATCCAAGGCAACGAGGAGGCAGACAGACTGGCAAAAGAAGGTGCAAGACTACCACAAACAGATACTAGTATGTCGTACGAAGAGTCAAAACGGCTTATCAAAGCCAGATACATGACCAAATGGGAAACCGAACATACTGGTTACACCAAAAACGATGCCTATTACCAATTGAACAGAAGAGAGCAGGTCGTTGTCTTCAGACTTCGCACTGGCCACAATAGACAGAGGTACCACCTATTCAACAAATTGAAGATAGGTGGAACCGGCGAATGCCCGTGTGGTACCGGGAAAATGACCGCTGAGCATCTGCTGCAGAACTGCCCGACATACGAGGATCAGAGAGAGCAGATGTGGCCATCACCAGTGGAACCACAAGACAAGCTCTATGGCAGTGTCGACAGCCTCAGGATGACCGCCGCTTTTTTCGAAAAAATAATGGTTACTGTCTGACTGCGTACGAAGAAGAAGAAATATATCATCATTCTACAAATATGATCATGGAACCACAAGTGCAGTTTGTCAGCTTGCAAAGAGTCAATGCATTTACGTGCTCTTGTAGCTCCAGTTCAATTTATGTGCTGAGGTTGCCAGCCCCATGCACAACATCCTTACGGTAAAATTTAAATGATACGCACAGTATGGTGCAGTGGTCTATTCTTTTCTTCCCAATGGTGAATCCCAAAATATCAACTGAAGAATGTTAAGTACAGATATAAAGTAGTTCCCACACATCTTTAACGAAGGAACAGCTTTTATGGATTTTAAAATTACAAAATGAAATGTTCGGATAAATGACAAATAAATCAACTCTCTTATGTAATTAAGAATAAAAGAAAATGCAAAATGACTGAACTTACCACCAGCATTGGTTTGCAGTCCCTGCCATCTTCTAACTGGTATTCCAGTTGGGTCCTAACAAACAGATGGTACATTTGGGTGAAAATTGACCAAAGATAATTAAATGATGTATACACACAAATAATAAAACCAACCAGCTGCACAAACAATTTTTCATCAAGCAGGGTCTTCCAAAACTTTAAACTACAAAATTATTTCTAAAAGATAGAGAATATCTAACAAAATGATTTGAAGATGTTTAGAGTAGTATATTACTGCTTAAATACAAACTTTATAATTCTGCCTGAGCAACAGAAACTTGCTACTTCTTACCAAGAAGAGATCAAGCGACAATATTCAGACCATGAAGCAACAACTACAGACACAAAAATACTAAATGAAATGACAATACAAGCTGAACACTTTCTGCTCCTACAAGGAAATGTGACTTGGAACTGATTTGTCAAAAATGGGACTTCATTCATCTACTTTGGTCAAGAAATTATGAACTCTCATGAAATGTAGAATGGTTCAGCCTCAATGGCATCATGTCCATACTTCAACAGATGATAAATAGTGAGGCAAGAGTTCACACCTTCAACATTGGTCATTCTATTCGTGCTATATTGCTGAGAAGTGTGAAACCTAAGAAAAATTTACATTGTGTAGCTACAAGCTCAACAGACAATGTGGCGTAACATTGTCAATCTCACTATGGGACCACATCTGCAATACCACCATCAGGAATAACTGACTGCTAGCATCAGGGCCAGCGAACCGGAGGTGACTGCTAGCGTCAGGGGCAGCGAACCATAGCTGCCAAGACCCTTCTACACCTCCACGCGGTGATCCTGGATAACAGGCTGTAACAGAGCAGACTGACTAAGGAGAAGGGATCGAAGAGGGAATGCTAACCCGGTACTCAAAAAATGCTTGCTGAAGTCGGATGTGTTGGACCGAAAGGTGCAGATATCGCAGTCAAGCTGTAAACTACGACACAACGCATTCCGTTCTCTGGACTACATTCTGCTACTTAAGCCCTTTTAGGGTTTGGTAGCGGGAAATTGAGAACGAACGAACGAAGCCAAGCCATATACGGTGTTGCTAAGAAACTACAGGTAGGCCAATCATGTGGTTCACTTGCCTGACAATATATGAAAACGCAAAGTGAGTTCAGAGTCGAACCAACAACACCTGATCCCGACGGCTTAACCACTTTGCCACGGAATTCCCAAGGAATTACATTTATGGCATTGATAACAGTTATGATTTGCTACTGTTATGAAGAAAATGGATGTGGTCATTTGAGAAAGAAAGACAAAGATAAATTCTGTTGTGTTACAGGAATGTTACAATGGCATACTATTTTTATTTTGACCAGGTGTGCAAAGCACTTTACTCATTGCTCACTGTATTCTATACAGCAGCTTTGCACATTGTCTTTTATTGTGCTACTTCTGATTTGGTACTGCTGGCAATCTTTCACATGGTTCACATTTCATTGGTGTTTACTGTTCGCTAGTTTTCTTGAAAAGAGGGGTGATGGTGTTTATGAAGTGCTGTTAGCTGATGAACCATAGCAGATTCTTCACATATGTGCCTGTGTTTGTTTATTATTCCACCATTAACTTACTGTACTGGTTTAGAAGGCTCTACAGAGTCTGCATACGACCAGTTTACTCCACTGATACTAAAAATGGCTGATCATCCAATCCATTTTTGAATGCATTAACTGACCCTGCCTCCACCATATCTTGTGGTAATGCATTCCAAGCATTCACCACTCTCTGACTAAAATAATACTTCTGAATATCTAATCTGGACTTGTCTTTAAATAATTTGAAGCTGTGCCTGCTAGTTCTTATAGCCAGTTGAACTTTGAAAAACTTGGTACTCTAATTTATCCTTTCCATTTATTCATTTATAAACTTCTATTGTCACCTAGAATTCCTCTGTTCTAGGCACTGCAGTCGAGTTAGAAAAACTCTTATAACTATAATTCTGAAATTCCACAATCCTTTTTGCAGCTCTTCTTTCTAGTATGTCTATATCCACTCTATGATATGGACTCGACACCTGAACACAGTAATCCAATTTAGATCTCACCAATGATCTATATAATTTGACTATGACGTCATTGCTTGTATGTGAAATGTTTCTTTTAATCATACCTAGCACTGCATTAGCCTTTTTCACTGCCACCTGGACTTGCTTCTGCACCTTACCTATATGATTTATTATAACACCTAGGTCCCTTTCCTTTTCTACCTTCCTAATATTGTTCTCTCCCACCATGTAATTATAATCCTTATTGGATCTTCCCACGTGGATGACTGTACATTTTTCTACATCAGTTAAGATGATATCAACTTATGTGATGTTGGTCCTCATTCTTTTGATTTTATCCCCATTAAAGTCAGGGAAAAGAGACAAATATCTGGTCAGGCAAAAAATACTGATTAGACAATGTTAGTCAGAATCAGGTGATACACACTGACCAAGATCCCACCTCATTTCCACGCAGTTCTCTCCCTGCAAACAGACTGTTTCATGCCAGTTTGGCTAATGAGGTGAGGATTGACGTGATCCATTTGCCATGGATGTCATGAAAATTACTGCAACCCGCCACTTAAGACCCCTTTCAGGACACTCTTTTCAACATTTCCTTTCCAGCTATATGATCTATACACTTTGCAGGAAAGAAACAAAATAGGCCAGCCTGTTTAACAATATTAAAAAATTTAGCATGTTTTTCTTCACAATCCTAGATTATGGGTTTCCGCAGCCTTTGCTCAATGATAATATCACTAAACCTGCACAATTTAATGCTGCTGCGCCTACAGTATTATTGGTACTATATTTCATAATACGACAAGGAATTAGTGTTGCCACCAAGTTAAGTGTATCATACTGTAGTATTAACCAATCCACTGCATGCATGCAAAACATGGACAATGTATAGCAGACATGCCAAGGAACTACACCATTTTCACATGAGCTGTCTCCGCAGGCTGCTCAGAATTAGCTGCCAGGACAAAGTACCAAACTGAAATCCTCATTAGTCAAAAATGTTAGAGTATCCATACGCTTCTACAACAAGCTCAGATAAAACGGATGGGACATGTTGTTTGCATGCCTAATATGCGCCTCCTAAAAGCAGCCAATGTACTGTAAGCTCAGAACAGACAAACGTTCATCAGAGGGTCAGAGGAGACACTACAAAGACTCTTTAATGTCTCTGAAAATAATTCAACATTGATGTCACTTCCTGTGAGATGCTCGAATAGAACCGCATGGCCTGTCACACTAACATCACATAAGTTGCTCAGTTCACTGAGCGGAATATCATGCTCCAAGAAAGTGAATTGCATAAAATTACTGAATGTGCGACAATCCCACATCAGACTCTTTTACATGTGTCCCATGAACTGTAGATTTGACTGCACTGGGATAGAACTTATAGTCATATGAGATCACATCTCACAGCACAAGTCTGAACTGTTGCAATCTTCGCATGTAATGGACAACTATTATTTTATAACACAAGTAGAGCTTCAATTGAATTTTAATTTTGCTTCCACCAGTTTGGGAATCACTGCTCATGATGCATATTTAAAGCAAGTCTAAACCGTCAGTCACAATTGCTCGGCAGCTGGAACAAAACATGTGCACGTACTGGCGAAGTATCTCTTGGCCACTAAAAATTGATCAGCCAAAATTTGTTAGTTATTTACAACAGAATAAATTTGGTTCCATGTATTTCAACAAAAGTCTTAATTCCCTTCACTGAAACGCACAATTATCTCCAACTGACTAATATTTAACTTACATCAACATAAATGATCATGCTTCCATACTTTGGCATCATGTTTGGTAGAATTGGAACAACTCGGAAATGAACTGTGAAATATAAAGTTTGAGGTTACAAAAAATTACTTTCTTCATATATTGAAAACCAAAATTAGGTTCGTTCCCCGATCACAGCACCGGCCGTTGCCCCAGGAAAGCAAACCCTTAGAAAATAGAAAATGCAGGAGGAAGCAGACCCTTACATAAAATTCATGCTGAAGTCAGATGCACTGGGCCGACAGGCACAAAATAAATATAGTCCAACTCACATCACTTTTGGGAATAGAAGAAATAAGGCGAACGCAAATACACCAAAAAAAATAATAGCAAAATATCTCTAAGAAAAACTAATGGAAAGATTATGACATGTTGGGGATAACAGAAAAGCTTGATGAAGTAATATCTCCTGCATTTTTTACTGGAACAGCAGAGAAAAACTTTATATTACAAAAAGAGTGTCATATGCCCATGAAATCAGGAAAAATAAGTACAGCACAAATCCAAAACTTCTACCATGCTGCTCCTTGGGTAGGAAATAGAAATCATAATGTCAGTAGACTATTACTAGTTGATATTTTGTACTGCTGTACGACTTAATGCACATAGCACAGTGGTTAGCGCTGGCTTTGCATCTGAGTGGTCCTGGGTTCATTCCCCAGTTGAGGTGGAAATGATTTTTCAGACCGCTATGGCTCCCGGGTTGACCCAGTCTTAAATGGATACAGGTTCAGTCCGAGAAGTAAAACCGGCGAGGGAGAGGAGATGGCTACCGTCCTCATATGGCCGAGCCTTTGAAATATGAGATCGCTAACACTTCACACTCCTACGGCAGTACTTTACTTTTACTTTATTCCCTTTGCTGGGGTAGTCAAGGGGTTTTAAAGGCTAGTTGATAACAAGGGATTATCCTGGATTGTATTCAAGGGCCAGCTGAAATTTTGTGTAAAGTCTTGATGAGATAATCCACATTGTCTGTATCAAAACAAGGAATGTATAACATATTAAACCCAAAACATTCAAAATTTGGCAAAAGCAAATGAGTCAAGATTATTAACAACTTTCACTCAAAAGGCACTAACATTTGTTGCAGTGTATATAAACCAATGAAACAAAACACGATGTATGAAGTTTGAAAGACAATCTCTAAACATTGGTGTTAAGTTATTTACTCAGATGACCACCCCACTATTGACATGAACGAAAGAGGAGCAGCGTTCTGTTACCTGCTTTTTGAGCAGCAAAGGGATGAAACCTAAAGAAATTCATCGGTGAATGAAGATCTAGTATGGTGAAGCATGCCTTTCACTCCAGCAGTTTTTTTTGTTTTTTTGCGTTCGCCTTATTTCTCTATTCTCCAAGGCGGTGTGCGCTGTGTTTTTATTTTGCCCCAGTTGGCACAGTGCATCCGACTTCGACATGCTTTTTATATAAAAGTCTGCTTCCTCCTGCATTTTCAAAGGGTTTGCTTTCCTGGAGTAATGGACGGTGCTGTGATTGGGAAGCAAACCCAGCACCTCAGGTTATGAATCGAGTCCCTTAACCTCTAACCCACGTTTCCCCCTCAGCAAGTGAGTAGGAAGTTGAAAAATGGCGTGAGTTCTGTGACAGGTTGTCCAAGGCTGGGTAAGGCACACAGAGTAGTGACCCTAGAGTCGACTGCAGCTGTTGATTTCCTCGTAAAGAAAAATCAGCGACTGACTGGGTGAAAGGCATGCATCACCATACTGGATCTTCATTCGCTCATGAAATTCTATAGGTTTCACCCCTTCGCTGCTCAAAAAAATGGATAATATAACACTGCTCCTCCTTGGTGCATGTCAATAGTGGGACAGCCATCTTTTAACTGCAATTAAGACGTCATGTTGTTTGTCTGCACTGTGATGGCACATGCAGAACACACTTGATATTCTTAGCAACCATATTAAAAAAGTTACAATACACAGGCATGATTTTTCTAATTTCGATCCCCCTTTTAAGGTTTTAATTGAAGCCCCCTTATAAGTAACACCAAATATTATCCATGTTCTATACTGCACTGATCAAATTAATTGTTCTCGGCATACGAGGAATGTGTCAATTATTAAGAATGACACCATGTAGTTTTAAATAATGTCAAACAATCAAAACCTTTACACTCCCAAAGGTCTTCAGCAAATACATGCCAAGTCCTCTTGTCCTGGGTCATCCATTCTAGATCAAACCATTCCTGGTCTGTGCCTTTTATGTTTGCTTTTAAACAATGTACTGCACCAAAATTGATTAAGATTATATCTTCATTCAGCACACATTTTTTGTAATTACACTGTCATCAACTCACCCCTCTGACCCTGTCTGTAAATAGGCCGACTCATCTGTATAAACAAAGATGCCTGTTTGGTTGTGAAGTCAATGTCTGTTTCATTTTGCCAAATATTTCCACTGTCTTGGTCATCTATTCTTCCTTCAATTCTCAATTTGTACTTTCCATCTGGAGCATTTGATGGCATCTGGAAAAGTAATATAAATATATGTCATACAAATGGATATAAAGACTGTGAATTTGTGTAACATCAACAACACAGTTATAAAATATTTCATTGGATAAATTAGACTTTAAAAAGTTTTTTTCAAAATACAACTACCTACAAGAACAAGAGGTCATAGCTGCAAATTAACTAAAGATTAGATTAGATATGAAATATTATTTTAGTCAGAGAGTGGTGAATGCTTGGAATGCATTGCCACAGGAAGTATTGGAGGCAGGGACAGTTAATCTATTTAAGAATAGATTGGATGTGCATAGCTTTTAGAGCAAGGAAATATAAATGAAACTGGTTGTATACAGACTCTACAGTGTCTTCTAAAACAGTATAAAGACGTTAAGTTAGATCACAGGAACACTGTATACACAAGTCCATGCACCTCATTACAAGAAGTTCACTGAATTGTTTAGCTAATAAGTATATTTGTTATTTGCTGTATGAAGCAGAAAGTGTGGCTGTGTTACTGCAATCAATTAAGTGGGGACACTTAACTCCTATCAGTAAATATCATAAAACTCAATAAGGACAGCTTGACAAGTTCACAAACTTTCGTTTGGAAAAAATGTACACAAAAAAGACAAGTTTGAATGGATAGATTTGTCTCTACTCATTTGCCGACCCTCCCTAGTCCCTCTTATAACATGCCTGGCATGGGCAGGTTAACAGTGCTGATATTCATTGCTTCCCTTTGGGGACCCTGGTAACACACTGGTATTGTGTTCATTAAATAAGGGAAACCTTTTCTACTGATACCATGGCTACCACCTCTGCCATGCCCATGAGTCTTTGTTATTGAACATTCTCACCTGTAACTTTGTTATTGAACATTCTCACCTGTAACTGCATGATGCGACTTGATGGACGGTCAAAACGCAGAACAGTGCCTGCATATTCCATGCCCTCCTTGATGATTGAAATATAAACCTGCACATAATCCTGTCCATAATCCATGCGGAAGATTGAAGTAAACACCTGGTACACTTGATTGGGCCTGATCTTCTTGGGAGCTATAATCATGTACTGACTGTGAATGAATAAGATTTTAAAAAATTTCAAGTCAGCTTGTTGTTTGTATATTATTTACAGTAACCATTAACTTTATGAGAAAAATTACATACCTTAATTATTAAGTTTCAAATGTATTGATCACGAGAACAGCTAGGTCAATGATAACACTAGTCGGCCGAATTCTTTAACTCATGATGGAGAGTTCTTCACGGCTCTCAAATAGATTTGCATAAAGGTTTGTCTCTATGGGCCAGTGTTCATTTTGCAGTTGCCTATGCATATTAAAATCTTGTAGGATATACTCAGCTGTCTGTGTCGCTTGATGGCGTGTACACATGGGTGATGAGGCCAGTTTTAATCAATGCATATAGCTATTAAATCTGATACGTTCCATTCTCATGCCGAACAGCACCTTGCCTGCTCAATCAATATAGTCATAGCTGTTGTTCATTTGGTTGACTTTACTGATGGTCTTTTCCAGGGAGGTGATTGCTTGTTCACTACCAGGAAGTCTGGTGCATTTTTTTTTTTTTTTGCGTTTGCCTTATTTATCTATTTTTATAGGCGGTGTGCATTGCACTATATTTTCATTTAGCACCTGTCGGCGCAGTGCATCAGATTTCATCATGCAGTTTATGTCACGATCTGCATTTTCTAAGGGTTTGCTTCCCCAAGGTAACGGTTGGTGCTGTGGCTGGGGACCAGACCCAGCACCTTCGGATTGTAAGCTGTGTCACTTAACCACTAGCCCATACAATCCCCAGTCCAGTGTATGATTCCGCAGTGGCTATTACTTCACAGACTTTCTGTTTGTCTATCACTAACAAAAGCATCATGAATGGGTTACCCCTGGTGATAGAAAAGTTTGCAAGTCATATTATAGAGTCTAAATATTGACTAGGTAGAACTATTATCTATATTCCATAATTGCATGTTAGAAAGACTAGACAAATTTATAACATATTTGTTTAGGAGACATCTAGAAGGCAAAATCCACAACTCGTGCCTGTCTTTCAGTTAGGTTGAATTGGTTATCTTCAGGTCTAGGCTTTGGTACAGAGTCTCTATTATTTCACTTTCGTTTCTGCTGCTTAGTGTAACGTATTTCGTATTTCCAGAGGGTTTAAACATTCTTGTATTTGTAATAATTGGCTCTACAAATTACCCGTTCCCTTAGTGAAAATACTGTTCACATTTCAGTGGAAACTGGCCTGCAGAAGACGTATGTGTCGGACCGGAAGGTGCAAATATCGCAGTCAAGCTGTAAACTAGCGACACAACGCATTCCGTTCTCCGGACTACATCCTGTTACTTGCAAAACGCTATTCAGTGCTTAGTAGCGGGAGATTGAGAATGAACGCAGAAGAAGAAGTGGAATCTGGAAACAAATCTTTATATTTTCAAATAATTACTGCTAATGTAATGATAGTGAGCATTGTGTATCATGGCTTACAAAAAAAAAAACAGTTCCATACGTTTGTAAGTTACTGCCCTATAACAGCCCTGATACTCCCATAAAAAGATATACAATTTATATAATTAGTTTTCACAGTAGGTATATTTAGAACATATAAAAATGTGAGAATAAATTATGCGGTAAAAGATAATGCACATTTATGTGAAGTTAGATCCTCTTATTTACGGCGTGGCCTAGTGGTTATGTGACACGGCTCACAACCATAAGGTGCTGGGTTCGATCCCCATCTCAGCACCGGCCGTTACCCCGGGGAAGCAAACCCTTAGAAAATGCAGGAGGAAGCAGACCCTTACATAAAATGCATGCTGAAGTCGGATGCACTGGGCCGACAGGCGCAAAATAAAAACGCAGTGCAATGCACACCGCCTTGGGGATTAGAGAAATAAGGCGAACGCAAAAACAAAAAAAAAACAAAAAAAAAAAAAAAATCCTCTTATTTTATTGTTCGATGTGTCTCCATATCATCACATGGAAAATCTGCAGTCACTTTCTTCTTAACTTAGAGATAATGTATAGAAAGGAACTTCTGTCCTAAAGACTTGTTCCTAATGCTGAATTACATCTTGGGTTTAGCTATATGTTCTCTTTGCTGTTCTTGCCATTCAGTTAATGTCTATAAAAAAAACCCTGAGACTTTGCAATCTTACATCCTCTATTTTAAGTATGGTATAGTCTGAACTTGTTTTCTCTTCTTTGTTCACCTATTCAATGTTTTTTACTCTGCAAGTGTTGACAAAAATTTAAGCGATTAATACATACGGTTCGCGTGCGTAGAAACATCCTGCAGATGAGTCAAGCAAACAGTTTTCTTCTCTCGGTGGCACAGCAACTTGAGATGATACAAAGGCTACTAAAATGGCAATACTTGCCGGATGGAACCACATCTTTGGTACCTGTAAAAAGAACTAATATTCCTAGCGTTATTAGAGATAATATCCACATATACATTACAGACAATACATATACATTACAGAATATATAAATACATTACAGATTTTATACATGTACATTACAGTGCTGATGACCATGCATCTCAGACTAAAGAAAGTTCTGAAAAGAGAGATAACTAGACTGAGTTTGACTTGGAGAAGTTGAAGTACCCGGATATAGTGGAGACCTTTGGAGTGGTGATGGGGGGAAGATTCACACCTCTCTTGGTTCTTAACGAGGAGGCAGTTGTTGAGACGATGACTGAAGCCCTGAATTCGGCATTAATCTCCACGGCATCTGAGGTTCTAGGTAGGTGCAGGATTAAGAAGAAAGCATGGATCACGAATGAAATACTGGATTTATGTGACAAGAGACGACAAATGAAGAGAGCGAAGAAAACACTAGATGGTATTCAGCAATATAGAGAGATAAATTGAACCATAAAGGCCAAGATGAAACGTGCCAAGGTGGAATGGATAACGACTCAGTGTGCAGATTTCGAACAAAATCTAGGAAGAAATAATGCCAAGGAGGCATATAAATTACTCAAGGACTTAATAAGACCTGTACAAATTCGAGATACAGGACAAGAGTGGGAAATGTCTCACAGAAGCTCAAGACATTCGTGAGCGCTGGACAGAGTACTGTTCAAAACTATATAAGCATGAAGGTTGCGGTGACCCAAGAAATGCAATGTCTCCTGAGGTGAGTCTAATAGAGGAAAATCAAACGATAACAAGGGAAGAAGTATATGAAGCCGTGAAAATGCTGAAGAGAGAGAAGGCTGAAGGTGTGGATAATATCCCAGCAGAGCTCCTACAAGTGGGAGGAGAGGCAACAATTGATAGCCTGACATACATCTGCAATAGAATTTGGCAGACAGTAGAATGGCCCACCAGCTGGACAAAATCAGTAATTATACCACTGCCTAAATCAAGAAACCTAAATATGTGTCAGAACTATCGAACAATCAGTCTGATAAGTCATCCAAGTAAAGTTCTCTTGAGAATAATACTTAACAGACTGAAACCACAGGCAGAGAATGTCATTGCCGAAGAACAAGCGGGCTTTCGAGCGGGAAGGAGTACCATCGAGCAGATATTTAACCTTCGGCTAATGAATGAGAAGTACTCAGAGTATCAACAACAACTCTACCATGCCTTCATTGACTTTAGAAAGGCGTTTGACAGAGTGTGGCATGCGGCGCTATGGTCAACAATGAAGCATTATAAGTTCAACAGTGATATTGTGAGGGTAATTGCAAACCTTTATGAGCAGGCGACAAGCGCAGTCTCAGTAGAGGGAACGCTAGGCGATTGGTTCCGTACGACGGTGGGTGTGAGACAGGGATGTTTACTCTCCCCAACACTCTTCAATATATTCTTGGAGAGAATAATGGAGACGACCTTAAACGGACATGGCACGGTTAAAATAGGTGACAGGCTTATCACAAACTTCCGATTTGCTGATGATATTGATGTATTGGCAGGCACAGAAAGGGAACTCCAGGAGTTGATTGGTAGATTGAATAGAGCGGCCCTGAGTTTTGGTATGGAAATAAATGCAGCTGAAACAAAGCTCATGACCAATAACATAACAGGGTTTAAATCTGTAATAGAGGCAAATGGGCAGGAACTTCAGGTGGTTAAATGTTTCACATATCTGGGATCGTTGATCAGCGAAGAGGGATCGAAGCCAGAGGTAATTGCAAGAATAGCACAAACAACAGCGGCGCTGACTCGGCTGAAACCTTTATGGCAAGACAAGCGGCTTGCCCTCTGCATAAAAGTCAGACTAATGCGCTCTTTGGTGCTATCAATATTTCTGTATGCCTGCGAGAACCTGGACCATTACAGCAGATATCCAGGGCAGAATACATGCAATGGAAATGAGGTGCTATAGAAAAATCCTAAATGTTACATATAAAGATCGTGTCACGAACGTAGTAATACGTCAGAGAGTTGAAGACGCTATTGGTCCTTTTGATGATCTGTTCACAGCTATCAAAAGACGAAAGATGACCTGGTGCGGGCACGTCGCGAGGTCCAACGGAATTACCAACTCGATACTCTTTGGTTCCGTACCGGGACAGAGAGAGCGAGGACGTCCAAGGAAGAGATGGGTGGACAACATCACTGAGTGGTCAGGCCTTCGTCCCGGCGAGATACGTCAGGCGGCGACAGACAGAGAGGGATGGCGTGGGATTTTGGGAGTGTCTTCATGTGTGCCCCAACGACCTGATGGGTCACGGGATGAACTGAACTGAACATTACAGACTATACAAATGTGTTCAACTAGGTAAAGTATTAGGAAATTTACAAAATTGTCAACAATTAATGACAGGTAAGACATATAAATAAACAAGAACATGGACGGCAACAAACAGTAAAATAATTGACAGCCAAACAAGAAATATGCACCCAACATCTTCTCTTCTTTGTACTATAAAAAACAATGAAATCTATGGATGCTATGCAAAAAATGGAATATGCATGCACATTCAAGATTCACACTAACAAAACCAAAGTGTGAAATTAATGAAGGAATTCAACTAGGCTGCACTAATGATAACCCAATTAGAAAGAAGAGGTACATGCTTGAACTTCAATTTGTGACATCCAGACATAACTTGGCACAGGCCAAAGCCTATATGCGAGTTATCTCAGACAAGGGGAACTTGCTGTACAATTAATCAAGGGAATAAGAATCAAGATAAAGATGTCAGACATGGCAGAGAGAGAACGATTGAACAGGTGACTACAGTTAGATGATATTTGATGCAGAAGAATTGATCCACAATGGTAACAGAATGACAGTTGCCATTATTCTAGACAGTAAATGCAACACACAAAACCTACCAAATAAAGACACAAAGCCTAAATTCAAACTACACCTGGGAACAAGATGCAGCAGCTGACAATCAGCAACTCACAGCTGGCTGTCTGTATCAGAGTCAGTGAACCAAGCTAACCAAGACCCTATACATGGCATAGATAAAATGGCTGAAGAGGCTGACCAAATGACATTGTTCAATAAAGCTAGAATACTATCATGGAAAAAAATTGGACCACAACACTCAAGTGAAAGACAAATGAGGATCAAGATGCTGAGCAGCGCAAGAGCTGCAGTGGTCAGCGACCCATAGCTGACTGCTAGCGTCAGTGCCAGCGAATAATAGCTGCCAAGACCCTTCTACACCTCCACGTGGTGATCCTGGATAACAGGCTGCATCAGGGCAGACTGCCTAAGGAGAAGGGATCAAAGAGGGAATGCTAACCCGGTAATAAAAAAATGCTCGCTGAAGTCGGATGTGTTGGACCGATAGGTGCAAATATCGCAGCCAAGCTGTAAACTACGACACAACGCATTCCGTTCTCTGGACTACATTCTGGTACTTAAGCCCTTTCAGGGTTTGGTAGTGGGAGATGAGAACGAACGAAGAAGAAGAAGAAAAAAGACAAACGAGGATAGAACATCTTTAGCAAAGAAGAGAAAGTGAGACAGATTGGTGGAATACTTTAAAGAAACACTAAACAAAAATCCACCAATATTCCAGACTGATAAGGACCCAGTAAAAGAACCCCTGAAGGTAAATTTAAAGCCACCAACACAACACGAGGTCCTGCAAGCACATAAAACTGCTAAACCAGATGGAATCCTACTAGAAGAAAGACATCTCAACCAGCACAGAGATGTTACACCAGGTCTTCAAAAAAGTATGGGATCAAGAATTTGAATTTGGTGAATGCTTGGAATGCATTGCCAGGGGAGGTAGTGGAAGCAGGAGCAGTTAATGCATTTAAGAATAAATTGGATGCGCATAGCTTTTAGAGCAAGGTGATGTAAATGAAACTGGTTGTATACAGACTCTGCAGGGTCTTCTAAACCAGTATAAAGACGTTAAGTTAAGAGGCCATCCCCAAAATGCAGAAAGAGATATCTAATCAAATTACCAAAACAAACTGAAAATTTGGCATCATGCAGCAACTGGCGAAAAATAACATTTCTGGCAGTGAGTGGGAAAAGTCCTGACCAAGATAATTCTCGATCGTAGAAAGAGTGCTTTAGATGGAAAACAGAGAAGAACCATCTGGAATTCTGAGCAGGAAGATATTGCACAGATCAAATAGCAAAGCTCAGGATTATCATAGAACAATCTACTGAGTGACAAACAATTCTATATATGAACTGATTATGAAAAGGCGTTTGATAGTACAGACCAAACTACAATTTTGAAAATATTGAAGCATTATTGAATACCAGATAAATTTATAAGAATTAAACAAGATTTCTATGAAGAAGCAACATGTAGAGTAACCCACAAAGGCAAATTGTGAGAACTATTTACAGTTCAAATTGAGTTCAATGTCTACCATCTCCAATTATCTTTCTCATGTTAATGGGCTGAGTGATGCAGCAAATAACAGTGATAGAAAAACAGGAATACAGTGAACATTTGATAAGCAGCTGGAAGACCTCAATTTTGCATATGATATATGTATGTTGTGACATAAACAGCGGGACATACAAGGACAGACTAACATGAAGCATCAAAGGTGTGATTGCAGATTAGTGTAAACAAAACAAAGGAAATGAGAATAAATAACAAGCAAAGAGATCTCAAAGATTAATGATCAGATAGTTGAAGAAATGCTAAATTGTACCTATCTGCGATGTATCATTGATAAAGATGTACCTATCTGTGATGTATCATTGATAAAGATGTACCTATCTGTGATGTATCATTGATAAAGATGTACCTATCTGTGATGTATCATTGATAAAGATGTACCTATATGTGATGTATCATTGATAAAGATGTACCTATCTGTGATGTATCATTGATAAAGATGTACGTACCTATCTGCGATGTATCATTGATAAAGATGTACCTATCTGTGATGTATCATTGATAAAGATGTATGTACCTATCTGCGATGTATCATTGATAAAAATGAGAGAACAAAATGAGGTGTGATATCCAGGATTAACAAGGTCAGATTTGCTTTCAACTCTCTTCCCTCAATATTTTCAATCATCATTGCTCGTAGCTCCTTTACGGACATAAGCCATTGACAACTGTTCTCCAGTACGTTCAATCTTGAGCTGCCCTTTCTGCCTATCTCCAGTTGAGGTCCAGGGACCCAAGTTCATTTTCGCAGTCTCTTCTCCAGGTGTTTCTTGGTCTACCTCTCTTCCTCTTCTCCTGTGGATTTCACATCCAGGCCTGTCTGGCCACATTTGATGATGATTTCCATAGTGTGTATCTTATCCAACTCCATTTCCTACATTTTATATGTTTCTCCACTGGTTGTTGTTGGCTCCTTTCCCATAGATCTTCATTCCTCACCATGTCTTTCAAGCATATACCCATTATGCTCTGTAGACATTTATTGATCAAAGAATGAGTTTCCTCTCTATTGTCTTTGTCATTCTCCTAGTTTCTACTCCATGCAGGAGTACTGACTTGACATTGGAATTAAACAATCTTAATTTGGTGATAGTCTTTATTTCCCTGGATTTCCATATATTATTTAGTAACAAAAATGCTGTCCTTGTCTTTCCAATTTGAGCCCTTACATCTGCCTCTGTGTCCCCTGAAGTATAAATGGTGTTGTCCAAATATGTGAAGGTGTATTACCTTCCAGTGCATTACCTCCCTGCATTATTGGCTTTGCACTTAACGTGTTCATTTTAAACAGCTTGGTTTTTTACCGTCAATATATTGTACAATATGGAACTCTGCAACATTCTCAAAGGAAAATAAGATTATACTGTTTAGATATCTGCCTCTCTCTCTCCTCCCAGCTGATAAACACAACAGAGCCCTGAAGGTAAGCAAAGAATACTAAAGCTGTAACCTATGTGGCATGTCATAGGAGGAGAACATGGAGGACTGGGCATGAGACCAGTTATCTCCTGCTATAAAAACTATAAGCCACATGTAGGCAGATACTAAAAACAAAATTACCTTTATACCATATGGTAGAATTGAGACTAAGTTTTTGTAAATTAAAACGTCAACATGATAGGACAACAGACTCAATCCATCTTAGTCTCCTCCTATAGCATGCATGACAGATTATAGTATTACTGCTCTCTACTCTCATTTCAGAAGGAAATTAGTACCATAGGTAAGATGGAATTCTATCAAGACAGGCACCAAAGACACTTATAGAATGAGAGATAGTAGGACTGAGAAAGAATTATACAAGCTACTTTCAAAACTGCCAAAATGAAGTCCAATGTTATACACCAACCAATTACAAAGTTAGTGAGTTGCCCATCGCAAGCGAAGATGTTGACAGCGTCAGACATGTTTATTCAGATGTGACCACACATGACTGTAAATTCCAATCTGAGTGTGACAAACTCTACCACACGTGAAGAGTATTTTACATCAAACTTCAAAATATCATGGACAAATGTTGATGGCAGACCTAACCGCTAAGGTTGGCAATAATGATATCAGTTCTGAATAGATCATGCCCCAAAGAACGCAGAGTGACTAGAATAGATTACCATCTCTGTTACACAACATATAGAAGAACAAAATATGTACCTGAACTTCAGTAAAACCAAGATAATGACCACTTAAAAAAACAAAAGAACAGAACTGGACATAGAATCTAGACTAAAAATTGAGACACTTATGAAATCAACTGGTAATTGGTTCAATGTAGGATTCCTCAGGAACAAGGACATTCAAGATAAATTTAAAGTCACGTAACCAAATAGGTTTCGTGTGCAACCACAACAAGAAGAAATAGAGGATACAGAAGAGCACTGGCAACAGGTAACAAATATATAGAATAGGACTTATGGAGAAATTCTGGAGAAAAGGGAATGCCAACACAAAGCATGGATAACAAAAGAAACTATAACAAAGAAATACCCCAGAAAATGAAGAAGGCAGTTTTGAACAGAAGCAAAACCAAAAGTACTGAAGACAAGACTCAGGATATATAAAGTCAACAAAATAGAACACCAGAAGAGACAAGAGAAAGCACATTGATGAATCGACAAAAGAGGCAGAGTAAGCTGAAGCAAAAGAAATATGAAAGACATGTACAATACAAAGAAACTAGCAGGAAAATATAAGCAAGCAAATGGTTTTATTAAAGACAAGAAAGGAAATTTGAGTAGTAACACAAATGAGCAGATAAAGAGATGGACAGAACATTTAGAACCACAAACTATTTCAACAGAGACGTAATACAAATTATTTGGTAATTTGAGAAAGAGAAGAAACACCAAGCAGACTGGAAGGAAGATTATATGCCAAAGAAGGGAGATCTGCAGCAGCATATACAATATAGAGGAATGATTTTATGTGTCTGAAAAAATTCTGAACAAGATCATACTAGAGATTAAAATAGGATTGAGAGAAGAACAGCCAGGCTGGCTTTCAACAAAATAGATCCTGTGTAGACCAGATAACTACACTGGGAACAATAGTTGTGCAAAGTGTGACATGGAACTTTTCACTTCATATCAGATTCGTGGACTATTAAGAAGCATCTGATAGATTTAGACAGAGATTCACTCTGGAAGTTGTTCAGGCACCAAAGAGTGTCCCTGAAGTTGACTAACATGATTTTTATAATGTATAAAGATACGAAATATAGAGTTCTAAATGAAGGTTAGCATTCTTTGCCCTTTGAGATAAGAGCTAGTGTGTGACAGGGATGTCTCTTATCTCCATTTCTCTTTTCGCTAACCATTGACTGGCTTATGAAGATAGTAACAATTAAATCAAATGGAATTTGACAAAACAACTTGATGATCTGGACTTTGACTTGGCTCTTTTGTCCCATAACAATAATCAGATGCAAAAAAAGTAAGTAAAGATGACAGATTACATAAATTTGGAATGACAATACACAGACAAAAACAAAGATTAGGAAAATAATTGCAATCTTTGGAAATCAGACTGTGTTGAAGACACAAACTCCTACAGCACATGAAATCATTTATATATTTTGGTACCAATATAGACATTGGCCTGGGGGAACTTGTGGAAATCAAACAAAATTAAATCCAACACAAAAATGAAAATCTTTATCTTCAAATGTAAAGTTTGTTTCTTTTGTATGGCTCAGAAACATGAAAAACAAAAACAATAATGAAAGTGGTACAGACTTTCATAAATGAGTGACTGCACAGGATGGAAAGATTGAAATGTCAGCGGTACATGAAATGAGAAGGTGCTGACGTTGGACAGGACACACATTCAAGGAACCAGCTGGATAGCATTGCAAGACGATCCCTGTTCTGGAATCCCCATGGCGGCCATGGCAAGATAAGTAGAAGCAGACCAAGACATGCATGAGACACATTTGAGACAAACTGAAACTCATTACAAAAACGGGGAAGTCATGGGCATATCTTATAGATAGATATTATAATTGTACATTGGTCGGATAGAGCTGACACAGGAGGAGTGTTATTTATTGAAGACCCTATTATGTTGCGCAGATTGCTGAAAGGTGTTGATTGATTAAATGGCCCACACATATAGTTTACATGTATTGTAACAATAAAAGCAAGGCTATTATAGTATTAAATTACAATGTCGACATAGGCATTGGCAACTTCATTTTGATTTTAAATTAAAAATAAAATTTAAATAAGTTTTAGTTGGACGTAAAAAGAATCTTCTAAATGAAAGTTGCTAAAGCCCGTATTAAACTCGTAAAAAGTAGCTACAAAGAAGGTTTAGTATTTTATAAAGTAATACGACTTGCAATAAGTATATACAGTTAAATAAAGGATGAAACTATATTCTGAAGTTAAAACAATGCCATTTCCTGGTTTGTCACCTGCGTCGCCATTTTTTGTCACAACGACAATCTGGACTTCCTTGGGACAGCAGAAAACGTGCGTCTCCCTCTACAGACTTGTCAGAAAATTCCAAAAAGAAATAAACTGTTTACAATTTTGTAAATACGTGAAATGATTTGACTTTTGACTGAGATATTGAAAGATATACAACAGAATGTATGTTCAATGCTCACCTGAAGTGTCCTAGCACGATACCTGATGTGACACCATTAGTAAGAATGGAGCGTCAAGTTCAAGGACTTTTGTGTTGTTGGGAATGGTGCTTCCAGCTTCAGCAACCTGTATCTGAATTTCGAAATGGTCAATTGTAATTTAGACAGACAACTATTTATAAATTCGATACAAAATAACTTGATTACATTTTGTTATTCCTTTATTCTTTGGTTTCTTTTTAAAGAAGAGAAGATTTGAATATTCACAGATAATTTATTTTTTCAAGAGATTAGATTAGATTAGCTAACTCGTGTTATCTTCCTTATCTTTCACCTGTTAGACACAAAAACAAAAAACACACACATGCTTTTTAAGTCTGAAAACTGCTGCACCCAACGGATCATAATTATTATGAATTTAGAATCATTGGGCGAATGTAGAGGGAAAATAGTATAGCAAAACAAATATGAAGTGGCACACATTTGACATTTGTATTAAAAAATCTGGAGGTGCATTCAGGTGAGACAGGTTCAAAGTTGAGAAAGTTTGTTATAATGTTATTTTGTGCAAACTAATAACGTGCAGCTACTCCAAGTAAGTAATTATTGGTTCACTAAATAATACTTGCATGAAGAAAATCTTTTCTAAAAGTAGAAGGTCTTCAAACTAGTTCCATCTGAAGCCTGCGGATCTGTATCTTAAAATCACCGCTCGTTTTTTTGGTGAAAGTTTTGATTTCTGTGATTGTGAATGCCAAAAAAGGCATGCCCATTGAACCACGTACAGAGTCCATTTTTGCTATAACAGCGCGTATTGACCATACACAAGCATCCAGGTCCAAATGCTTGATATATTGCATTCAATCTCGAGCTAACTCAACTAACTGCCCGTTTCCAATATTCCCAATTTACGGGTTAATTAAGAATAATTAAGATATCCTAACCATAAAATGATAATGTAGAATAAGAATATAAGGCGGGCACTACCACACTGAGAGCATGCTGCCGTATGTGAGGCCACTAGCAGTGCGGTGTTAACCCCTCTATGGTAGAAGACTCAAAATTATGGTTTAGCACACTCGACTACTCACACAGACCAAAAGCTCTGTCCCTTTCATGCATTGCTGAATGTGCTGATGACAGAGCACAAACTCTGTGATTCCAACAATTTTCATTTGACTTTGTCAGGTATCAGTTTACAGCTGTGTAAGTGTGTTGACTGGGAGTAGCAGTCATACCATGAAAAGAGTCACAACATATCCATGCTGTCAAACCAAGCACGACTTAATTTGAACCTGGTACGTAGGAACTGTAAGCCAAGCTGACAACCTCTAGACCACATGCCCCGATACACTAGGTGTGTCTTTGTACTTTCACATTGAATACATTTGTGTCTAACTTAACTTAACTTAACGTCTTTATTCTGGTTTAGAAGACTCTGCAGAGTCTGTATACAACCAGTTACATTTACATCACCTTGCTCTAAAAGCTATGCGCATCCAGTTTATTCTTAAATGCATTAACTGTCCCTGCCTCCACTACCTTCCCTGGCAATGCATTCCAAGCAGACACCACTCTCTGACTAGAAAAAAAATTTTCCTATTATCTAATCTGGACCTCTCTTTAGTCAGCTTGTAGCTATGCCCTCGTGTTATTGTAGGTGGCCTTATTTAAAAAAACTTGTTATAGTCTAATTTATCGATTCCTCTGATCATCTTATAAACCTGTATTAAGTCACCACGAATTCTTCTCTCTTCGAGACACTGTAGGCCCATTTTTCTGAGTCATTCCTCATAACTGTAATTCTGGAATCCCACTATCATCTTTGTCGCTCTTTTTTGTATTCTTTCTAGCATGTTTATGTCCCCTCTATGATAAGGACTCCACACCTGTACACAGTACTCCAATCTAGGTCTAACTAAAGCTTTATACAGTTTGACAATCACTTCCTTGCTCCTATGTTTAATATTTATTTTTATCATACCTAACATTGCATTTGCTTTTTTCACTGCTACCTTAACTTGCTCACTCATCTTTCCTGTATGATCTATTATAACCCCTAGGTCCCTTTCCTTATCTATCTTCCTAATATTGTTTTCTCCCATTCTGTAATTATGTTCCATATTGGATCTACCCATGTGGATGACTGTACATTTGTCTATGTTCCAGGGGTTTAGGTAACCTATGAGGTTGGCTTTTTGTGGACTGTATCTCTGACAGTCTAGCACATGGGTTCCAAACCCATGGGTCATGAGTGGGGTCGCTGTCTGAAACAGTAAACTAAAATAACATTTCTTTTAAAGCAATTTTCATTTTTAATCAGTGTCTTCAAGTTTGAATAATATCATAATTTTTAAATATAGAATATGAATTGCAGTGGTCAGCGACCCATAGCTGACTGCTAGCATCAGGGCCAGCGAACCAGATCTGCCAAGGCCCTTCTACACCTCCACAGTGATCCTGGATAACAGGCTGCAGCAAAGCAGACTGGCTAAGGAGAAGGGATCAAAGAGGGAAGGCTAACCCAGCACTCAAAAAATGCCTGCTGAAGAAGTCGAATATGTCGAACCGAAAGGTGCAAATATCACAGTCAAGCTGTAAACTACGACACAATGCATTCCGTTCTCTGGACTACATTCAGCTACTTAAGCCCTTTTCAGGACTTGGTAGCGGAAGATTGAGAATGAACAAAGTCAAGTCAAATAGAAAAAAAATATAAGTAGTTTTATATTTTGTGTTCCTAGTGTATACAGTGAAGCGACCCATATTCACATACATCAATGCACAGACACCAGAGTGTTTACATAAGCAGTTTTTTTGTGGGGAAAAAATCACGATATCACCTTCTGCAGAGATTTATTTAAATAAGAAAATTCTGCTAAATATAATAAATCGTATGTTTCTGCTACCAATCAGTTGAGACAATTGAGTAATCCAGAAATATGTCATAAGTTGAAATATATTGTACTGAAAAATCAACTTACGGTGTGTTTTCTTTTACCCTATTAAAAAGCCTTTTTTGAAAGTATTGGGGTCACTTTGCTTCTATTAAATTGCAAGTTTGTATTATATTAACTGCAGTTATCACATGTAGGCTCTTCCAGAGTAAAGTACGCTGTTCCAGAGTAAAGTAGGCTCTTCCAGAGTATAGTACGCTGTTCCAGAGTAAAGTAGACTCTTCCAGAGCAAAGTAGGTTGTTCCAGAGTAAAGTAGACTGTTCCAGAGTAAAGTAGGGTGTTCCAAGTCTGTTAAGTAGTGATTTCTTGTCTACTGGTATTTTTAGCTCATCCTTGATTTGACATTTGTTGGGGGATTCTCGTAAAAGTGGTACGAATTATCTTTGATGAGCATACTTTTTAATACATGCTTCTTCTTCTTCCCCTTTTCCTACTTCTTCTCCTTTTTTCTCTTCTTCTTTTCTTCTTCTTTGTTTCTTCTTGTTGTTGTTCTTCTTGTTCTTGTTTTTTTAAATTATTTTTATTCTTCTTCTCCTGCTTCTTCTCCTCCTTCTCCTTTGTTCATGTAGGAAATATTTTTTTAGTCAGAGAGTGGTGAATGTTTGGAATGCATTTGCACAGGAAATAGTGGAGGCAGAGTCAGTTATTGTATACAAGAATAGATTGGATGCGCATAGTTTTTAGATCAAGGAAATGTCAGTTAAACTGGTTGTATACAGACTGGTTGTATGGCAGACGACGAAGAGGCCTGCCCAAAAAGAGATAGGAGGACAACATAAAAGAATGGACCAGTCTCCGACCAGAAGAGTCACAGGGAGCGGCATATGACAGAGAGGGGTGGCGTGGGGTTGTGAGGATGTCTTCATGTGTGCCCCAACGACCTCACCGGTTACGGGATGACCTGACCTGACCTAACCTGATACAGATTCTGCAGTCTTTTAAACCAGAATATAAAGTTAAGTTATGAGTTTCTTTTTTCAACCAACTTTTAATCTCGTCCAAATATCTTATAAATTGAATGCATTCTGTACAGCATTGACCTTTTCTCCTTCCCACCCATTCCCCAAATCGTACTCAAGAATTGTAAATGGTCATAAACAATTTGGTCGTCTTGCACCTATTGAGGTAATTGAAATATAATATATATATAAGATAGATTTTCTACCTCAATGCAATATAACTAATGCTCCCTTCTTGTGCTAATCTTGTCCATCCCCCCCCCCCCCTAACCTTCATAATCCCCCTAGGCATATCGCTTTTTTTGTGCTATCATGTTTTGTCATCTGTTCCCATCATCCCTCAAAATAACCCACAAGAGTTCAAAACCAGTTATGTCCCCTTTCTGTGTTGTCCTGTTTTCATGTTGTCTTTCTACTCTCTGTGCCACCCTGTGTCCAAAAAAAAACCAAAAACTAGGAAAGAACAAGCTGGTCCTGAAAAAGACAGTGGTGAAATGTTCAAGGTTAGGCTCGTGGGTTGGATTTTACACAATTGGCGGAGTGAACACATGACAATGGCAGCACTACAGCATAAACATACACACACATGAGTTGTTTTATTTCTGGGGCTAAAGAAAGATGCAGCATTGAATGAGTTGACTTATAGCTGGCTGTTTGTGCATCTGGATCAATGACCCAATCCTGGACAAGACGCTATTCCAAGTAAGTGAGAGCCCTGGAAACAGACTGAAACCATGTAGTCTGGATACGAGATTAGGGATCAAAGAGGGAAAGTAAACTTGGTCCTAAAAATGCTTTTCAGAAATTGGATGTGTCAGGCCAAAAGGTGCAGATATCGAAGCCTTGCTGTAAACTCCCACAAGACATACCATATGTTCAACCAGTGAAAGTGAATCTACAAGTACACTATGTAAATCCAGATAAAGAGGAAAAATGAATATTCTTAGAATAAATGCAACTCACAACATTCACATCATATTGGGAGAAATGTAGACAAGACAGGTGATAGAGACAAAAATATCAAATTTAGAATACAGAAACCGAGATGAGGCCTTTCATCACATTAAACAAATTGTAGAACTCCAAAGAAAGCATGATCAACATGAATATTACAATTTTCAACTCCAATGTAAAGTCAGAACTGTTTTATGGACATGAACCTAGGAGAAAAATAAAGTAGCTTACAAAACAAACAGAAATGTTTATAAAATGATGTCTATGCAGTATAGTTGTTTTTAAATGGTACAATAAAGTCAACAATGTTGACCTGTTGGAAAGTTCAATGCAGCTACCAGTGGAGCAAGCATAAAGAGAAAACATTGATTTTGGATAGGACATACTTTGTGAAAAGAACCTGAAGACAGACGCTGTACTGGAACCCAAAGAGAAAGAGAAATATGGACACTTTGAGAAAAGAACTAGTATCAAACTTGAGGAATGCAGGACAGTCGTAATCTAAGTTAGATAAGATGGCAAAAGACAGACTGACTTGGACAACTTGGAGGTTGTTGGTTGAGGATCTATGCTCTGCAGGAAGCTGATAGGGTTGGATTGATTGATTGAATTGTCCCTCATCTGTGTTCAAAATATGTGATCACAAAATGTCCCTTTTCTGTATTCTTTATTCATTCACCTTCAGACTTCAACATTTATGACTCTAATAAAGGCAGCAGTTAGCTCAAGGGTAAAAATATCTTCATACAATTTCTTATTGAAGAAAGCAGGCTGCTGCCAATATCACTCCTTTCACCTGCTGGGTAGGTCTGTAACAAGTGGTCAGCTGTCACGAGGCCAGTGCCACAGATACACAAATCAGAAGTGCCAATCTTGTATTTATGACAGATAACTCCTCAAACTGTTGTGCCCTGTGCATAGTCTGAGACCAGGGTGTTCTCTTTCTGATTTTTATTTCATGGTGGCTTTTATTACTGTTTTGGTCTCTTCATATGTTGCTGCCGTAATATATGTTCTGTGTTAAAGATATTTGACTACCTGATGTCCCTGGTCTGTATTCAAGAAATGTTCTGCTCTGAAGAATCGACTTCACTGCACTATGGGCATATATATAGGTATCAGTCTCTTACAGCAAATGGTGAAGGGAGTGGCTATTGATGATTCCTGTAGATGATTGGCTGCGCATAATCCTGCTCCGTTCTATCACGCAACACTTCTCCAGTGAACCAAGCTTGTTCTTGACTGTCATTTCAGACCAAATTGCCTTTGTAGATTGTATATAGATTTGACCACTAAGCCTTTTGGGGGCCTACTTCTACAGCTTTGACTTTGATTATGAACCCCACTTGGCTCAGCTCATAAGCCAGGCTCAGCTCACCGTATTTGGCCATAATGAAAAAAGGCTGCTCATCTAATCTACATTCAAATGGCACAGTTAACAGTTAAGAGAGTAATATATCACACAGAGAACTCTGCATATTCATCAAAAGGATTACATTCTCACATATATTATTGATGAGAATGATATATGATTATATAGAGAATATCAGATACAAAGTATTAGATACATATACTCGCACGTAGAATTCAATGTTTGCAAAAAAATATTAGATTCTCATGCTTGGTATTAGATACTTGCATATTATTGCTACTCACAGATATTATTCAGATAATCATTCAAGGTGATTTCCATGCAGACCACATTGTTTTCTGATACTCGTTATACCAGACATGGTAGGCCATTAATGGAAGTTCTGAAGCAAGAGAATCAATCATGTTAAGCTATCTGGTATGAGGATGAAGGTGGGAACTGTCTTCTTCTGACTTGATGGCTGTCAAAATCTAGTCTTGGCTGTTCAGCACTTGTAATCAAGCTCTGAGGAATACAAATCAGTTAGAACAAAAGCAATCATTATAACCTCCTTCTCCAATTACTCCCGTCTATGAGTTAATGATAACAGATTTTAAATTAATTCTCATCCGTTATGTTTTCAGTTGAAGATAGGACAGAAACTGTTGCTTGTTACGTGTTTATATTTTCAGCTGTTTTTTTTCCTTCAGAGGCTTACATTTTGTGCGTGTGTATCCTCTTCTGCTGTTCTTCATAATCCTTATGGATTCCAATGAATGGCATTATTGTCATCCTACCTTTTTCATTGCATGGGAAATGAGGTCCATGACTACATGTTGGCAATCTTGCATGAAGCATGTGCAACATTATTTATTTGCCTTTCCAGAGGTTGTTGTTTTGAATGCCCTCAATGTGTAGGCTTACTCTTATGTGTCCCCTGAAAAGGACATTAAGTGGCAAATTGTAGTAGCTTTCCTCACATTCCAAGCATGCTGTTGAAGGTTGACCGGGTCCTCCGGGCAGTTGTGCTATGCATGGCTTCATCTGCGTATCATTCACTAGTATGGAGATCACATCGATCCCTCTGCTCGTTATCCAGGCTGCCATGAAAACAGCCTGTTTCCAGGGAGGGCTACGAGGAAGCCAAGGTGAGGGTCTTGTCCAGTATATTTTGCCTGGCCTTAACTAACATGTCTGATCAGTATATTTTGCCTGATCAAACATTAGTCTTCCTCCCCTCTACCAGGAGTAGTTTCTGTCATACTTTATTTAGCATGATAAGCTTACCATCACCATGCACAACCCTTCTTAGCAGCATTTAACTACAAGAATAGTAGTGCTCTACTACCTTTTCAACATGGATCCACATCTGTCAGGCATGTGTGATTGTGTTTCTTAACAGTTTTCTGTTCCTAGTACCAATATTTTTGTTGTTTAATGTAATCAGTATATTTACTCTTTTGTGCGCCCTGGAAAGGGCATTAAGTGGCAGGTTGTAGTAGCTTTCCTTACATCCCGAGCATGTTGATGAAGGGGGGCCGCAGTCCTCTAGGTGGTTGTGCTATGCTTGGCTCCATCTGCGTAATGCTCACTACTACGGGGATCACTTTGATTCAAATATTGTCAGCCAGAATACCTTGAAAAGGGCCTGGTTCAAGGGAAAGCTAGGGGAGGAAGACTAAAATATACTGATCAGACATGTTAGTCAGGGTCAGGCAAAATATACTGATCAGACATGTTAGTCAGGGTCAGGCAAAATATACTGATCAGACATGTTAGTCAGGGTCAGGCAAAATATACTGATCAGACATGTTAGTCAGGGTCAGGCAAAACATACTGATCAGACATGTTAGTCAGGGTCAGGCAAAACATACTGATCAGACATGTTAGTCAGGGTCAGGCAAAACATACTGGCCAAGACCCTCACCTCGGCTTCCTAGTAGCCCTCCCTGGATACAGGCTTTTTTCATGGCAGCCTGGCTAACAAAGTGAGGGATCGGCGTGATCTCCGAAGTAGTGAGTGACACGCAGATAAAGTCAAGCATAGCACAACCGCCTGGAGGGTCCGGTCCACCTTCATCAGCGCGCTTGGGATGTGAGGAAAGCTACTGCAACCCGCCACTTAACATCCTTTTCAGGACGCACAAAAGAGTAACCTACTCTTGTGGGCATTCGCAAATAACAAGAACAACAAGGGAATGCTAAATGGGAGAGAGATTGTTGTCTTGGTCAGTATATTGTTCCTGGCGTGACGTCCTGGTCAGTATATTGTGCCTGACCAGACAAGCATCTCAGTTCCCCTCCTAGTAGCCTATATTAGTTATGTTGTTGACTGTTATTTCTTATTGTGAAATTAAAAAAAACTATGAAGTATTTTGTCTCTTCATTATCCTGTACTTCTTTATCTATAAATTTTTTCCACAATCACAATTCGTTCTATAAAAGGAAAGTAAAGTAAAGATCCTATCATGCCATGCAACATGTATGAAATACAGTGTTAGGCCCATATTATTTTGTTACCCAAGGCACATAGTGGATGATGTGGTCAGCATCACTCTGGCCGTCTTTACTTTACAGATTTTTCTGGTACCCAATTTCTGTGACTGGGTCGACCACAGGACACAGTTTGCGATCAGTAAAAAGTCCTGCATAAACTGTGGACCGAACCCTGATCGCATGACTGGGAAGCCAGTGCACTAACCACTCCGCTACCGTAGCCCCTTAATTTGTTCTATGCTTTCCTATTATCATGATATTTCTAAAAGCAGTTGACAGGTTCTTACTGAGGAGTGTAAAAGCTTGTTTTGCGCTTTGGATTTTCTGAGTGCTTATTTGATTAAATTGAAAAAAAAATCTTCTGTAGCACCATATCCCTGTGATGCCTAATGATCTTTCTTATTAATTTATTGTCCATGATTTATTTCTATATGACAAGACTAGCTCCATTTAACACTGAAAAACTCTTGTCTTACTGTCATGAGCAAACATTTATTGTGCGGCCGAAGACAGATGTGTCGGACCAAAATGGGCAAATATCAAGGGCAATCTGCAAACCAGCAACACAATGCATTCTGTTCTCCAGACTACATCCTGCTACTTGCAAAAGCCTGTTCAGGCTTGGTAGTGGGAGATTGAGAACGAACAAAGAAGAAGAGAATTTATTGTGTAGTAAGTATATTGCTTTACAATAGCCTTTTCTTCCCAACTTTTGAGTTCCATCTCCCATTTGTTGTTATTGATGTGTTCCTTCCTAGTAAATGGCCCTGGGAATAACATGGGGACTATTGTTGATTTATAGTGTACCAAAGGTTGACTCTCTGGACTTTTACATATTTGTCAGTATATTAGTATGCATACATCTCTAGTCAGTATTTCAATATGTATGCATCTTTGTCAATATTTTGGTCTGCATATATTTTTGTTTAAATTATTAATATGCCAAAATAAAATCTTAAACACACATAAAACTTTCTAAAAATGACCATTACTTATATGTCTTTATTGTTGACTAGCTAAAGGCTCTTATTTCTACTTTCTGTCATTACCACAGACATGCACTGACCCAAGTCAAATCTTACATGCAAGAAACAGCAGGCAAGAGACCAATCAAGCAGGAATACTGCTGGCAGACGAAAGGGAAGAAAATCAAGAGAGAGATGTCATGGAAGGTTTCAGCAGAAGAGAGTTAGACAGGTAGTCACAGTTGCAACTATAAACAAAGAGCAAGAATGGATAAACACTGGCAAGACAATGACAGACTAGCAAAGAGTTATCATCATATTCTAGGCAGAAAGTGATGAAGACAGCAGATATTGAAATTAAAGATTGATAATGCCATAGAAGATGATGCCCTTGTATAGACTGGTGGCTCTTAACTGTGTGCCTAAAGATCATGTTAGAGCTTCTCTGCTAGAGTTTAAGGCATGGTCATTGTAGAACAAAGCTGTCATATGAACATCCAATGCTATGAGAATGGAGATTGAAACAGTTACTGGAGTTCTGAGATGCCATCTGAGATCCACTTAATCATCACAGGTATTACGTTAGACTCTCACTCCCTACTTCAGAAGGTCCAAACAGATGTCCATGGCAAGATCACAATTGCTGGCGAAACATTACATTGTGGCGAAACATTACATTGGCTCGAAGTACAAAAACGAACAAGACAAGATTGCATATGCTCCCATTATCTATTCATCAACATCATTGCAAAAACTATAAGGAAAAGTGTAAAAAATTGCTAAAAAAAACAACCCGAAGTTATAATAGGAAAGGAGAAGAAAGACTAATGTCTAGTCAGGCAAAATATACTGGTTAGACATGTTAGTCAGGGTCAGGCAAAATATACTGGTTAGACATGTTAGTCAGGGTCAGGCAAAACATACTGGTTAGACATGTTAGTCAGGGTCAGGCAAAATATACTGGTTAGACATGTTAGTCAGGGTCAGGCAAAATATACTGGTTAGACATGTTAGTCAGGGTCAGGCAAAATATACTGGTTAGACATGTTAGTCAGGGTCAGGCAAAATATACTGGTTAGACATGTTAGTCAGGGTCAGGCAAAACATACTGGTTAGACATGTTAGTCAGGGTCAGGCAAAATATACTGGTTAGGCATGTTAGTCAGGGTCAGGCAAAATATACTGGTTAGACATGTTAGTCAGGGTCAGGCAAAACATACTGGTTAGACATGTTAGTCAGGGTCAGGCAAAATATACTGGTTAGACATGTTAGTCAGGGTCAGGCAAAATATACTGGTTAGACATGTTAGTCAGGGTCAGGCAAAACATACTGGTTAGACATGTTAGTCAGGGTCAGGCAAAATATACTGGTTAGACATGTTAGTCAGGGTCAGGCAAAACATACTGGTTAGACATGTTAGTCAGGGTCAGGCAAAATATACTGGTTAGACATGTTAGTCAGGGTCAGGCAAAACATACTGGTTAGACATGTTAGTCAGGGTCAGGCAAAATATACTGGTTAGACATGTTAGTCAGGGTCAGGCAAAACATACTGGTTAGACATGTTAGTCAGGGTCAGGCAAAATATACTGGTTAGACATGTTAGTCAGGATCAGGCAAAACATACTGGTTAGACATGTTAGTCAGGGTCAGGCAAAATATACTGGTTAGACATGTTAGTCAGGGTCAGGCAAAACATACTGGTTAGACATGTTAGTCAGGGTCAGGCAAAATATACTGGTTAGACATGTTAGTCAGGGTCAGGCAAAACATACTGGTTAGACATGTTAGTCAGGGTCAGGCAAAACATACTGGTTAGACATGTTAGTCAGGGTCAGGCAAAACATACTGGTCAAGACCTTCACCGGGCTTCCTTGAAGCCCTTCCTGGAAACGGGATGTTTTCATGGCAGCCTGGCTAGCGAGGTGAGGGATCAGTATGATCACCGTAGTAGTGAGTGACACACAGATGAAGCCAACCATAGCACAACCGCCTAGAGGACCCTGGTCTGCCTTCATCAGCATGCTTGGGATGTGAGGAAAGCTACCGCAACCTATGAGTAACCTACTCATTGTGGGCATTCGCAAACAACAATAACAACCCTAGGAAAAGAAGAATTTTAAAATACCATTAGTTTTAAATATGTCATCTCTATTATAAACAACACAAATACTGTCAAAAAGAAGTCAGAAGAAAAATGACATTAATAG
Organism: Ariolimax columbianus; assembly: GCA_036924085.1. Classification (NCBI taxonomy): domain Eukaryota; kingdom Metazoa; phylum Mollusca; class Gastropoda; order Stylommatophora; family Arionidae; genus Ariolimax; species Ariolimax columbianus. The sequence continues at coordinate 47,398,652 of JAVGWX010000016.1, forward strand.
TATACAGAAGAAGAGCTGACAGCCATGGCAACACACAACCTATAAAATGATAGGTTAAATAAAATGAAGAACGAATGGCTCAACACTAACAAATAACAATTATTAAAACATAAATCTACCCTGTAGAAACATTCCGAGGCAAAAAATGGATCATCACACAAACACTAAGGATGAAAGTAAGAGTCATTTGATCTAAAATACTGTAGAAAAATCATCAAAATGGATAGTGATAAAAATAACACAAACATCCTGATTGAGCTGTTTATAGAACAAACTTAGCTTGTAAACAGTATTATGTCTAGGAAACTGAAATACTTTGACCACATTCAGGCATCACAATGATTTTTAAAAAATGATTCTAGAGGATATGGTACCTGGAGATTGAGACAGAGACAGACAGAAGAGAAGATGGAAACAGGACATCAAAGATGTTCTGACGATGACAGTGGCGGGGTCGAGAGAACTCATCAAAGATTGAGTGTCTTACAGAGCTGCTGTCATAAGAGTGATGTTCTGCTGCAAAGGACATACTTATGGCAAAAGTAAATACTATATATAGCTGCTTTAGATCATGAGGGATTTGTATGTATTATAGAGCTGGTCATTCTGGAAAGCATGGCAATGATATAGCTGAAATGCTAGCTTAGAAATTAATTAGTTAGTTGCCCATCGCAAACGAAGATGGCGACAGTGTCAAACATGTTTATTCAGATGTGACTGTCAAATTCGATTTGAGTGTGACAAACTCTATTGCACATGAACAGCATTTTTAGTTGGGCAGTCTTGCACTCTTTCCTTTTGTGCAGCTTGCTTTTCCTGCGCCTCTGTGATGGTCCTCTGCTCAGTGGTGCAAGCACCATGTGTGACGGCAGTGTGCCAGGCTGAGTAGTTTGGAGCAAGCAGCTCCCAGTCAGCAACATCAATGGAGAAACTTTTCAAAGAAACTTTTAGAGTGTCTTTGCATTGTTTCTTTTGTCCCCCCCTGCGAGTGATGTCCTGTCATGAGCTCACCATACAACAGTTGTTTAGGGAGGTGCTCATCTGACATGCGAACAATATGCCCTATCCATCTAATCTGGGCTCTCTGTAGCAGCGTATGGATGCCAGAGAATCTAGCCCCGCTGAGGACCTCTGAGTTGGGCCCTTCACCTGCCAACCGATCCTGAGCAGTCTGTGGAGACAGTTTACATGGAAATGATTTCCTGACATGCCTGCCATAGACTGTCCATGTTTCACATGCGTATAAAAGGGTGGTTAGCACAACAGCACGATACACACTAATCTTTGTGGCAACCCTGATTCCCTGCCGTTCCCAAACATTTTCTCGTAGCTAGCTTAGAAAACACATACAGTGGAAACATTGGACATGGATACAAGCAACATACTGAAGTCACTCAGTGGCCACCTGTTAGCTGATGGCACGGCACTTGTTAATCAGTGTTCCAGAGACTACAAAGGTTTGGGATCAAACATGGGACAAGTAGAAAGAAGCACTTGAGAGGATGGATCAGGAACATGTATAACCAGCAGACCACATAAACCAATACCATATGTACCTATTGCCATGTGCTGAAAGAGAATGATCACATACGAGTCATCCCAGAGTGCAGTAATGTTGGCTCAGCTAACCATATACCAGGAGAGAGCCTCTAGTTTAGTACACAATAATAGTTTAGCACCTATTGGTAGACTGTAGAAGACCTGGACTGTTGCTACTGCCTTGCATTAACTTAATAAGTACAAGTGCATGAAGATCATCAGGAAGACTCACAAACAGATTTGAGGCCATGAACTTGACCCTGTCACTTCTCACGTTCAAAATTTATGCTGGCAGAATAACACTGTACATACATCATGATGCTGCATGCTCCAGTCTGCATACAGTTGTAGTCTCTATTAGATAATGTCAGCATATAGGTAATTTTGTCTTTAAAGCTAAATGTCACAAGGGATTTTTTTTCTTTAATTTTATTGCTAGTTCAACTATTATGACTTGGCTTGGCTTCGTTCGTTCTCAATCTCCCACTACTAAACGGGCTAAGTAGCAGAATGCATTCCAGAGAACGGAATGCGTTGTGTGGTAGTTTACAACTTGACTGCGATATTTACACCTTTCGGTCCAGCACATATGACTTCAGCAAGCATTTTTTTAGTACCGGGTTAGCATTCTCTCTTTTATCCCTTCTCTTTAGCCAGTCTGCCCTGCTGCAGCCTGTTATCCAGGATTACCGCATGGAGGTGTAGAAGGGTTTTGGCAACTCTGGTTCGCTGGCCCTGACGCTAGCAGTCAGCTATGGGTCGATGACCACTGCAGCTCATGCACTCGTTCAACTATTATTATGTCGTTACCTTTTATATTAGTGTTATACTTATCTGTGTGTATATTTATAGTTCATATTTGATTCAATAATTATGGTTTGTGAACCATCATGTGAACCAAGATGCAGCAGTGCATGAGCTGACAGCAGCCAGCGACTCAATGCTGGCTGCTTGCATCAGGGTTAGCGAACCATAGCTGATCAAGACCCTATTCCGCCTCCCCGTGGCAGCCCTGTAAACATGTGGCATTAGTCACTAGTGTAGTCTGGGCAAGGGAATAGGGATTACAGTAGGAAGGCAAACCCAGTACTTATAAAAGTCAGCTGAAATTGAATGTGTCGGGCCAAAAGGCGCAGATTTAGAAGCCTGGCTGTAAACTACAACGCAAAGAAGTGATGGCATACCTGAGGTATAAATGCATGATGCAGTAATTGTAACATAATAGTGACCTAATGTTTGTTAGCTCACCAGTTTTGTCACGAAGCACCATTGACTCTCCTAATGGTGCTTACATTCATCAGTTGCCAATATGTTAACAAAAACAATAATATTCATTCCTTCCTCTCTATTTTGTTCCTTGTGAGACAGGATGTTTACTAAGGATGGCTCCTCACAGGAAGTCTTTATGCTATTGTTGTTGTGACTTCTGTAATAGTTTTTGTGGCAGGATAAGGTTGCTAGCCCCATGAAAAGGTCTCAGTAACGTTTTACTGGTATGCATTTAAATGCACTGTTTAAGCACATGAGCTGCAGTGGTCAGCAACCCATAGATGACTGCTAGCGTCAGGGCCTGCGAACCAGAGCTGCCAAGACCCTTCTACACCTCCACGCTGTAATCCTAGATAACAGGTTGCAGCAGGGCAGACTGGCTAAGGAGAAGGGATCGAAGAGGGAATGCTAACCCGGTACTAAAAAAATGCTTGTAGAAGGATGTGTTTAACCGAAAGGTGGAAATATCACAGTCAAGCTGTAAACTATGACACAACGCATTCCGTTCTCTGGACTACATTCTGCTACTCAAGTCCTTTCAGGGTTTGGTAGCGGGAGATTGAGAAAGAACAAAGCCAAGCCAAATGCACTGTTCAATTCTTTCCTCTACATTATGAGACCCTGGGATTCACACAGGGAATATTATTCATTAGTAGTATACAAATGGTAAGCTTTCTGGGCTTGCTATGATAGTTAATGGGCATGCAGCTTTGTCAGTATATTAATATGTATTCATCTTTGTCAGCATATTAGTATGCATATATCTTTGTCAATATTATAGCATTTATGCATGTTTGCCTAGACCTAATCACTCTCTTTTACCATGCTGTGTAGAGGTAATGTCTTGACTTGACTTAACTGCTCCTCTTCTAACATGCAGTGTAGAGGTATCATCTTGACTTGACTTAACTGCTTCTCTTCTACCATGCAGTGTAGAGGCATTGTCTTTCTCTTGTGGTATTTAATTTCCATAGACGGAACGGCGTGGCCTAGTGGTTGGGAATTAGAAAAATAAGGCGAACGCAAAAAAAAAAAAAAATGTCCATGGTCATTATATAGTCACACATGATGTTGAGCGCGCATGAGCAACTGCTGGGTCAGCAACACATAGCTGACTGCTAGCATCAGGGCCAGCGAACCAGAGCTGCCAAGACCCTTCTACGCCTCCAAGCAGTGATCTTGGATAACAGGCTGCAACAGAGTAGACTGGCTAAGGAGAAAGGATCAAAGAGGGAAGGCTAACCTGGTACTAAAAGTGCCTGCTGGAGTCAGATGTGTTGGACTGAAAAGTGGAAATATCGCAGTCAAGCTGTAAACTACAACACAACGTATTCTGTTCTCTGGACTACATTCTGCTACTTAAGCCCTTTTCAGGACTTGGTAGCGGGAGATTGAGAACGAAGAAAAAAATTAATAAATCTATACACACTTGGTGGCATTTACTTACTTTCCGTGTCCAGCGACCTCACAAAGTATTGAACCAGAAATCAGCTGCCATAGAAGCTCTTTCATTCACCATCATGAGATCCGCCAAAGTACACGGTTCTTGCATTCTTGAACAGTTGTACAGATGTTCGGGGTCTTGGATGGCTCTGCATTCGCATCCCCATTTTTTTCAAGTTCAGTCTACACCTGGACAATCCAACTCTTAATTTGCTAAGGTCTCTCCGCATAGGGTGTGTACCCTGCTGAAGACGGATGTGTCGAACCGAAAGGTGCAAAAATTGCAGTTAAACTAGCGACACAACGCATTCCATTCTCCAGATTACATCCTGCTACTTGTAGAACCCTGTTCAGGGCTTGGTAGCAGGAAATTTAAAATGTTCAGGGCTTGGTAGTGGGAGATTGAGAACGTTCAGGGCTTGTTATTGGGAGATTGAGAACGAACGCAGAAGAAGAAGAAGGATGGTGTGCATGTTCTGTCCTGTCCCAAGTTCTTCATTGACCTCTTTCCATTCCTCACCATATCTTTGACATCATTTTCAGTGTGGTTTTGCTCAGGTGTCTGGTCTGTAAGCTGTACATGCAGCTTCTAGAAAGCTTTTTCTAGATTTCAGTCGTTTCTCTTCTGGGTTATATCCAAAAAGGGGGTGCCTCTGACCTTCTACGATATCACATTACGTATACTTTTTCTTCTTCTTCTGCAATTATTGATTGCTAATTTAGACTGAAACTCTAGATTCTTCAATAAAGACTACTGTTTTTTTCAGGATCTCAATACTGCTGTACAGATTCTCCTCAAGGGGAGTCGGTGTGGGTCACATCCTCCCCTCCAGATCTGTGTGTTGGGGATAGTCCTGAAGTACATGTGCTGGTGTCATGTCTTCTAAGCTGCAGTAACATAGGCTGGTGGTACCTATTTTGACATTGGTGTTCAGGTGGTGTCTTATTCCATTTTTGCCAGTTTAGAGACGAAATAGGATAATCTTGTTTTTCCTGAACATTTTTTGTGTGAGTTCGCCTTATTTCTCTATTCCCAAGGTGCTGCACTATTTTTTTATTTTACGCATGTGGCTCCAATGCATCCGACTTTGGTATGCATTTTATGTACAGGCCTGCTTCCTTCTGCATTTTCTAAGGGTTTGCTTCCCCATAGTAACGGTCAGGGCTTATACGGGGAGCAAACCCAGCACCTTCGGATTGTGAACCATGTCACTTAACCACTATCCCATGCCATTCCCCTTCTGTTCAGTTGGTAATATCCATCATCTGCGTGGTGTTTGGGGTGTTTTTCCTTCCACCTTACATCATATTGCCATTGTATTATGACTTGTGCTTCTTCATAGATGACCAGATATTCTTCCTGTTTCAGTTTCACTCTCTCTTTGGCTAGACTGTCAGCCTTCTTGTTTCCTTTGATGTTACAGTGTTATGGTGTCCACTGAATCATTGCTTTCTGGAACCTTTGAGACATTAAATCAAGGCTGCCATCATTTCATTCAGCTCAGTGTTCTTGTGGGATTTGAGTGTCATTATGACTGATTGTGAATCAGTTAATACCATGATTTCCCCATGCATATGGTTTTTTAATGTTGTAGAGCCATTTCTGCTGCTGTCTAAGAGCTTCAGGTTTGGCTCTGAAGTTGCTTCAGAACTTGTGTGTGACCAATGACCGGGTTATTTTTTTCAAGGTTTTTTTTTCTGATCACCACCGCTCCTCTTCCATCTCGGGTACAATTTATAGCTGTGCCATCTATATAGGCATGTGTCCACCTGTCTGTGTACTCTTCTGTAATGCGTCTCTTCTCCAATGTCTGCACTCCATTTTTTTTTACCCCTTATATTTTTTCTGTTTGTCACAAAGTTACTTCACTAACATCTGTCCTTTCCATGGCTGTTCATTCTTTGGTGCATTAGATTGTTCAGGATTCTTCTGTATTTCTCTGATTGCTGCACTACTTTTATGTCCCATCTATATCCTCCATCGACTGTAGTCTCATCATACGTTCTAGTGCGTCGATGCATGGGCATTTAATGGTTCCAGTGATGATGTGTGTGGCTTTATTCTGAACTCTACTTACCTTACCAAAGTGTGTTATTGGTGCAATAGAAAAGCTGTGATTTCATACTTCAGTACTGGTCTGACTCTTCCTGTGTATAGTCCTTTTAAGATTTTGTTATCTACACCTCAATTAGTGCCTGCTAACTTTTCATTATAACCCATTTGACACTAGGCTCTGTTTTTTAAATCTTTTCTATCTGCTTGGTCCATGTCATTCTGTGATATTACATATACCAAAAAATGAGGCGCTTTTGCAGCATTGGGGAACTTGTGGAATTTTTTTTTTTTTTTTTTTTTTTTTTTGCGTTCGCCTTATTTCTCTAATCCCCAGGCAGTGTGCGTTGCACTGTGGTTTTTATTTTGCACTTGTCGGCCCAGTACATCTGACTTCAGCATGTATTTTATGTAAGGGCCTGCTTTCTCCTGCATTTTTTAAGGGGTAACGGCAGGTGCTATGATGGGGATCGAACCCAGCACCTTCTGGTTGTGAGCCGTGTCACTTAACCACTAGCCCATGCCGTCCCCTACTTGTGGAAATGATAGTCCTCAATGAAATTGCACATTTTTAATTTTGATGTCAAATCTGCCTTCATGTATGGCTTTGAAACCTGGAACACAATGAAGACTTCTATAGGGGAATTTTCAAACTTTAACAAATAGATGTCTGTCAAATAGAAGATTTAATACAGTGGAATGGTAAGGTCGTTAATGGGGACAGAGAACTGGACAGACTTCAGTGGTGCTTGGAGTGATGAGAAGGTGCTGGTGTTTGGTAAGGCACACATTATGGAAGCTCACTGGTAGTTTTACCAGACAGAAGTCTCTGTTCTAAAATGTATGTGGCAGAAGACATGAAGGCAGGCCTAGACACATATTGCGAAGAGAGCTTGTGGTGAATTTGAAAGAACAGATGTTGTGGTCAGAGCTTGAACAGCTGCACAATATAGGTAGACATGATGAATATTTATTGAAGACCTATGCTCTGCAGGGAGCTCAGAGGTATTGATTGATCGATTATAGTTTAGTTTGCAGTAAACTTAATTGGGTTACTTTTTAAATTACAGATAATAAACATGCAGTATTGCCATCGCTGATATGCTTTAGCCACAATAAAATGAGTTATTTCATTATTGATAGTAAAGCTTTTTTATGTTATGTATTTTTCAAGACAGTTCTCTATTGCCATGTTGCAAAAGGTAATTTTTTACTGTCCAACTGATTTCTTTTTTCATGTGTTTACTTCATTAAGTTACTTATCAGTTATTTTATTTATGATATACTCAATTACAAACATAAATGCTTCTAAAATTTAAAAGTAAGTGCAAAAAACTCACAGGCTTTTCCAACGGTGTTAGGTTACACAAACATGTCCTCAGTTCAACTTAGTTTTGCTACTGTAACAAATTAAGCACACTTATCAGGGGACAACTATTGGCTGGTGTTTGCAACATTGTTATCTCTCACTGTTACTGGGATTTTCTGCATTAGATAAAAAGTTTGTTTGTTCTATTTCAGAACAGTGTTGTAGTTTCTACTGATAAAGCTTAATGTATCTTAACTTGGAAACATTTTGAAAAGCCAGATAATTAGTAAATTTAAACAGATTGTGACAGTAGTCTGAACATGCAAAGACTGTACAAGATATGGGAAAAACTGGACAAATATTTGTTAGGCTTTCCTAAAATGATAACAAAATATTATAATATTCAAATAATGTATTTCTTTATTGTATTTTTCTTGTGTCCACTGAGTGCTATTTTTGTCTTATAGTTTTTTTTTCAAATCTTTTTGTCTTAATTTTTCTTATCTGTTAAAAAAAAAAAATTATAAAAAAAAAATTCTTTCTAGGTCATACCACAACCACTGCTAATTAAAAATGTGGAGCAGACTAAAACAATTCTTTGGTTTATTTGATTTTCTAGGTCATCCCCTTCCAGGTCTTCCCTTTGTTGTATAAGACACATCTCTCAAATGAACATCTAAAACATTATTACATTTCTTGCAAATTGTTGTTTCCTCTCTTTCATTAATAATTTTTAGAAAAACAAAAATGTGCTTGACTGTAGTTATCAGTCTTGGGCATTCTTTTTACTGACATTTGTTTCAAGTAAAATCTAATTATGACCTTATCTTAGTCAATTTGAGCTTTACAGAAGGGCTCCTGATAAAGCAGAGCCATACCCCCGTTGTAGTCATTGTTATCAATATGGGTCAGACTCAAAATGGCGACACAGTGAAATCATTAGCTGCTTCCAATTTTGAATACTTGCTTCCTGTAGTGGATGAAAAACATTTGTGAATTAGAGGTTGCAGATGGTTCATGAGAGGTAGAGAACGGTGATACAATTTGGACCCAAAAACAGTCACTATGTTTGTGAGTGTGGTAATTCTTGCACTATACATTTCAACAGCATACAGCGCACTTGACAAAGAGCACTGCTTGATAGAAAATTTAGCAGGATGTGAGCTCGGACGTCCACCGTGAGTAGTAGTTAATTTTCCTAATTATTGAAACATTTATTAAATATAAAGTTGGATAATACTTATATTTGGTATAAGTTACATATCAGTTTAATTTTGTGTGTATAAGTATAATAATCTATTTAATATCTGTCACTTCCTGGTTTTTCAAGAGGAATGGCAGGCTAAGCAATTTTGACATCGATCTTTGATCACAAAGACAGGCGTTAAAACCATGGTACGGCGTAGATTTTTAAAATATTGAAGGTAAAACAGAAACAGTGCTTGATGACTACATGTGCAAGCAGCCTTTATTCCTCAGCCCTACAAATCCCTTTGCTTTCAGTAATTGGAATAGAACACTACAGTGATAGCAGTAAAACTATGCATCACATGTTAGTGTAAGCTTATTTAAATTGTTAATGTAGTGATGCTTTTCATTTAAGCATATTCAGTCTTTCAGGTTTTATTAACATTGTGCGTTAGCCCATTTGTTTTTTTGTTTGCCTTTCATTTCAGCTAGTACATGTTTGTTTTCTTATATTTTCATTTGGACAGAATTTATATGATCATGGCTCCAAGGAGAATTCGACCAGAACAAGTATTCCAGGTGTTTGCAACCCTCTTAAGAATGGAGTTTGGACAAGAGTCTATAAATGTTCGTGTGTCTATTGTCCGCGATGACAGAGAGTTTGCTAGCAGTGTTTTAAAATTTGACCGGCCCTCTAGTCGGATTATGCAATTACAAGTAAGACTCTATTGTCATGTTTCATTGAGAGTTTTTGTCTGTGTAAATGTTATCAGAATCTGATGTTTGATAATAATTTAAACTGTTACTAACTCTGTACTGTTTTATTATTTTTCATGTTAGTCACATTATTTTGAGTGCTATAGTGGATACCATCACACTTTGGCATACCAGGAAATGAGAGAGTAGACAAGTTAGCAAAGGAGGGAGCTACATGAGAACAAAAAGAACAAACAATCACCTTTCAACAAAAGAAGACCCTTATCCAAGCCATAAGGAAAGTCAACCAAATGAGGGACAACTACCACTGTCTTGATCAAGCAGAGCGCATGATTCTGTTCTGCAGAACAGATTGAATGGCCACTTACATAGCCTAAAATTGGTTACATCACCCATGTGTATGTGTGGACAAACAGCACAGACAGCTGAACATATCCTGCAAGAACTGTTAAAATAGTTGTCCATCACAAGTGATGAAGACCACTCTCTTTGTTCAGCCGTGTGGACAGTCGTATCTCTTGCTGTGTCCGCTGAAATGGGTGACTTGCGCGGTGATTTGGATTAAAGTGAGAAAGAAACTGCGCCTTTTGTCAACCTCGCTCACAGAGCCTAAGCTACCTTTTGCCAGGGTTACCACCGAAGCCTTTCCGTAAACATGTAACCCGCAGGGTAGAAAGGTGGGATGGCATCTAACGCAGTTTATTGTGCCTTTTCGATAACCACAAGAGGTCGTATGGACAACACTCAGCGTGTGAGTGAGTCTGGCATCTCTCCCCAGCTGTATTCAGCTCATCATAGTAGCATCTAAAATTCCCACACGCCAAATTCGTGAAGGTGAACCGGCAGAACTAACCCGTGAAATACGACACAGGTATAAGCGTAGTGCCATTTAGCCGGCGTCCAGACCACGATAAACAGATGGAAGATATCACAAAAAAGGAACGAAATAACAAGTCCAGACGGAAAACAACACCACGTTTCCGTGAACACAAGTGTAAGTCGTCGACTAGTGTGAATTCCAGGCAAATCCGTGGTCTGACGGCATCCATAATGATCCAAAACAGTAGAGAAATGTAGACTCGCAGCCGGTTATGGCGCCATCTTTGCCAGATGTTATATGCTTAGGCAATTGCGTACTGAGCACTGGCCCACAGAGACGAACCTCCACACAAAAGATATTTGGAAGCCTGAAAAAGTCTCCACCAGAGCAACCTTTATTTAGGAAACTAGACTTCACATGTAGACATGATAACAAAATGTGGCGGATGAGAAGAAGATAGAAAACTAGACTTCACATGTAGACATGATAACAAAATGTGGCGGATGAGAAGATAAAAACTAAACTTCACATGTAGACATGATAACAAAATGTGGCAGATGAGAAGAAGATAGAAAACTAGACTTCACATGTAGACATGATAACAAAATGTGGCGGATGAGAAGAAGATAGAAAACTAGACTTCACATGTAGACATGATAACAAAATGTGGCGGATGAGAAGATAGAAAACTAGACTTCACATGTAGACATGATAACAAAATGTGGCGGATGAGAAGAAGATAAAGACTAGACTTCAGATGTAGACATGATAACAAAATGTGGCGGATGAGAAGAAGATAAAGACTAGACTTCAGATGTAGACATGATAACAAAATGTGGCGGATGAGAAGAAGATAAAGACTAGACTTCAGATGTAGACATGATAACAAAATGTGGCGGATGAGAAGAAGATAAAAACTAGACTTCACATGTAGACATGATAACAAAATGTGGCGGATGAGAAGAAGATAAAGACTATTAGTTATTCACATATATTTGGGCGGGGGGGGGCAGCATGGCGAAGTGGTTAGTAGTATGACTAACAACCTAAGCAAGCTAGGTTGTGTGCAGATTCATGAAACAACATGGTCATGCATCTACACGAAGTACATTTTAAAAAAAATGTGGTGCTAAAGTTGGATGCACTTGGCTGATAGATACAAAACAAAATACAACTCTCTCCGCATAAGAAAACAAGGAGAGAGAGAATAAAAATATATGTTTATTGTATAATGTATACAGTTTTCTCAAAACGAATAAACTCTGCTATACTTTTAAAACAATTTAAAGGTCAAGGAAGTCACTAACTGTTTAATTTAAAAGTTTCACGAATGTTGTTTGCACGGACAAACTGAATTTCATTGAAGTATTTAGGGGAAACAGAATTCTCTTAATTGTATCTTTCCATTATAGATGCCCTCTAATGCAGAGTACGGAAACTATAAACTGCGAATTGAAGGCAAACTAGATGAACGTGTTAGTGGAAATGTGTTTGCCAATGAAACAGACATTGAGTTCTCCACCAAGAGAGCATCTCTATTTATTCAGATGAGCAAGCCAATCTATAGACAGGAACAAATGGGTAAAAAGTGTTAGAAAATATTGCATATTTCTTGTTTTTTTTAAAATACAAAACTTACACATTTTTTTCTGATGACACATTTAACTATTAGTCAAATTTTCTGTTGCATATTATTTCTGTCTACTTGTACTGCAGTGATTTGGCTATAAGTTAAATTGTTCTGCCTTTAAAATGTCAGTTTTAAGCTTGAAATTCAGGTTGTTAAATGACATTGCAGCTATGTTTAGCATAGGTATATAGATATAGTTGTTGTTTGCGAATGCCTACAATGAGTAGGTTTACTCATTTGTGTTAAGTGGGGGGGTTGCAGTAGCATTCCTCACAGCCCGAGCGTGCTGATGAAGATAGACCGGGGTCCTCCAGGCGGTTGTGCTATGCTTGGCTTTATCTGAGTGTTGCTCACTACTATGGTAATCACATCAATTTCTCTCCTCGTTAGCCAGACTGCCATGAAGACAGCCCGTTTCCAGGGAGGGCTACAAGGCAGTTGAGGTGAGGGTCTTGATCAGTGTTTTTTGTCTGACCCTGACTAACATGTCTGATCAGCATATTTTGCCTGACCAAGACGTTAGTCTTCCTCCCCATATAGGTAAAGTAAAGTAACCCATAGCATTACTGCCGTAGGGGTGTGAGGTGTTGGCGATCTCACATTTCAAAGGCTCGGCTATATGAGGGCGGTAGCCATCTCCTCTCCCTCGTCGCTTTTACTTCCTGGACTGAACGGTACCCATTTACGGCTGGGTTGACCTGGGAGCCATTGCAGTCTGAAAAAACATTACCGCCTCAACTGGGGAATGAACCCAGGACCACTCAGATACGAAGCCAGTGCGCTAACTACTGCGCTACGCGGCTCCCAGTTATAGTAAACATGACTAAAGCAACAGAAGTTTTGTATATGCTAGTACCTATCTCTACACTCTACACTCATCCAAGTGTTACTGGGGGTCCAAAAGAGGAACAAGGTATAGTAATATTGTGACAAAGGAGGTTTGGGCATGGGTCTGGCTACCCTATCCTGTAGAAACTTTAAGCCAAAAAAACATCAACAGATATAGACATAACAACATTTCATGATTTGGCATGTACTTTTTGGAGACATATGCTCCACAGGGAGCTGAAAAGCGTTTGATTGATAGGTCTCTACATTGTGCGTCTGTGCAGCAGAGTGGTAGAGTGCTCATTTCCTTCTGTGAAAATACCAGGTTCGACATGCTTCAGATGGTTCAACTGTACATGAATACCAGGCTTACTGGTAGGAATTAAAAGGCAATTAGAAGGGAAAGTAGTCACCTTTATCTCAGAAAAAAACCGAGGGCTAGCACATACAACGAGGTCTCTAATACTTTATCTCAGACAGTTGTCTCTGCTGTTGGATTATCTTTACCTTTTATATCTACACTAGAGCACATGAGCTGCAGTGGTCAGCGACCCATAGCTGACTGCTAGTGCGAGGCCCAGCGAAACAAAGCTGTCATGACCCTTCTACACCTCCACACGGTGATCCTGGATAACAGGCTGCAGCAGGGCAGACTGGCTAAGGAGAAGGGATCGAAGAGGGAATGCTAACCCGGTACTCAAAAAATGCTTGCTGAAGTCGGAGTGTTTTACCGAAAGGAGCAAATATCGCAGTCAAGCTGTAAGCTACGACACAACACATTCCATTCTCTGGACTACATTCTGCTACTTAAGCCCTTTCAGGGCTTGGTAGCGGGAGATTGAGAACGAACGAAGTCAAGCCAAGCCATATCTATACTAAAATATCACAATTTTTTAAATGACTAATCTAGGTTAGTGTAAGCTGCTTCTTAGGAACACCATGTTGTGATTCTTTCTAGCAAAGAGTGGAGGATCATCTCTACAAACAGACCTGAGCATCACATATAATGAGGCCAAGACCATAATTAAAGCCAACTTCAGGGTAAAATGGGCTGATCAACACCCCGACTTCCGAAAAGAAGACAGCTACTATAACTTAACTAGAGAAGAGCAAGTCATCATCTTCAGACTGAGAACTGGGCATAACAGACTCAAGGGTCATCTTTACAACAAAATGAGGATTGGGACAGATGACAGGTGCCCATGTGGGGAACATATCATGACCGTGAAACACATCCTGCAAAGCTGCACGCTCAGCTGGAAAAGAGAGAACAATACTGGCCTCGTGAGACAGATATGAGACAAAAGCTGTATGGAGATGAAACAGCCTTACAAACAACAGTGTCCTTTGTAAGAAAAACCGGAACCTTGATCTGAGGATGAACAACGAAGAAAAAGAAGTGATGGTTTTTTTCTTCAATTTGAACAAAATATTTTTTTAAAGTTTTTGTTCATTAATAAAAAAAATGGAATTTGGTTCATAGTACTGACTTAAGTGCACCTGGGAACCTCATATGTGTTCAGCTCTCACTGTGGCTAAAAAATGTTCACGCACACATTCACAGCTGAGAAAGGTGGTCATACCATGAAAAAAAACCTCTGGCATGTTCTATCTGAGCACCAAGTGATTTGAACTTGGTACATTGTGATTGTAAGCAAAGTTTACAACATCTAGACCACATGTTTCCCCTAAATCATTCATAAATTTGATAAAGATCACTTTAGCATCTTTCAGAATGGTAGAATTGTTATTGTTTGTTCAATTTTGAGCTTTGATCCATTTCTGATTGCTAGGGTTATAACATATCAGTTTCATTGCAATGGCTTATTTGTAGCATGACTCACAGGCAAATGCCTGTTGGACAATGAAAAGAATGAGATCTTTCTCACAAAAACTGAAGGCGCATAAATCATCACATTTTCCAGAACTGCTATTTTATATCCTTGACATTGACTTTAATGTTGGTAAATTAACCCTAAAATATATTACGTAATTTAGATTTTTGATTTTATAGATTCATATGAACAAAAACAATCAACATATCAGGGAATAGTGCCTTTGTCATTGCAAAATAAACACAGTAAATTCGAACAATAGGAAGAAAAAGAACTCGGCTATATAATAAAAAAATTGTTAAACAAAAAACTTCAACACTTTAGGGTAGAAATTGATCGATTAAGTAACTAAGTAAGACATTTTAAAATTTAGTTATGTTCTTCCATATTTTAGATATATTTCCCTATTCAACGATATAAAGCTCAAGGGAGACAATCTATTGTAATTACTCATGTTTTAAAGTAACTTTAAACAAAAATTGATTTAAATATGTGCTTCTCTATGCATTGTGTTCTGCAAGGTGGCTGATTTAATTGATAAAGATGAACATTGTAAGCAGGAAACTTTAAGATTCTATAACTGACATTTATTTTTATAGTTCATTTCCGAGTGATTCCTATCCAACCAGACATGATGCCAAAGTATGGGAACCTTATCATCTATGTTGAGGTAATTTTATGCAATCGAGAGAAGGGACTCACCCTGGGGGGCAACTCTTCCCCTTCTCTCTCTCTCTCTCTCTCTCCTCTCACCTCACTCTGTTTCATTTGACTCTGTTCTACAGTCATACTCTTGCACAACTTTCACACGCGCCCTCAT
Organism: Ariolimax columbianus; assembly: GCA_036924085.1. Taxonomy (NCBI): domain Eukaryota; kingdom Metazoa; phylum Mollusca; class Gastropoda; order Stylommatophora; family Arionidae; genus Ariolimax; species Ariolimax columbianus. The sequence goes on from JAVGWX010000016.1 coordinate 47,414,103, forward strand.
GGTGAGGCCCTTCCATTGCACTTTGGTTGGGCTAGCTTCTGAGGGCACACAAACCTAGCATAGGTACATACAGACGCATACATTCATCCAAGCACTGGTTTATGCGTCCTGATATCGCCCAATGGACTATGGTCTGGGGTGGAAAATGGCGCGCCTCCGCCAGTAGAAACTAGTGAGGCAAACATCTAAGCAAAAAAAAAAAAAAAAAGAGGTAATTTTATGTAATCTGGACCTGAACATTCTGTGTGTGTATCCCGAGGCCTATTACTGGGCACAAAATGATAGGTCACTGTACCTCCATGCATGTTATAAAAGACAACCAAAGAAAATTGTGCATGGGGCTAGTAACTTCATTGTGTAAAACAAATTGCTACAGAAACTACTTCTACAAAAAGCATTGACACTGAAAATCTAAAGGTGACCCCCCAATTATAGTGGTGGCTATATGCTCTGACGAGAGTGAACAAGGGACAAAAAGAAGACTTGTCAATGTTTTTAAAAAAAATGTTTTTTCTTCTTTTAAATGTTGTCCCGCTCATGCTGTGTATCAGTGGAGTTGTTGATCCTTGTGTATGCCATACCATTAAACTGCCCAGAACTGTTCCTCCATGCTGTGCCTTCCACTATCACTATTCCCAGCAAATTTTACTTGTCAAAATATTTTCTAGCTTTGTTCTCCTGATTGCTTGTTTCCATCAGAATACCCTCATTAGCCTTTTTTTCTATCAATGAGATTCCTAACATCCTTCTATAAATCCACATTCCTGTGTCAGCCATTAATGTTTGTGTCTGTTTATACATTGTCCAAATTGCAAGACCAGAATTATATAACAGAAATAGCATTTAACTAATAAAAAGGGGAGGAAGACTAACGTCTGGTCAGGCAAAATATACTGATCAGACATGTTGGTCAGGATCAGGCAAAACATACTGGCCAAGACCTCACCTCGGCTTACTAGTAGCCCTCCCTGGAAACAGGCTGTTTTCATGGCAGCCTGGCTAATGAGGTGAGGGATTGACATGATCCACCATAGTAGTGAATGACAAGCAGATGAAGTCAAGCATAGTACAACCGCCTGGAGGAACCCTATCCACCTTCATCAGCAGCCACTTAACGTCCTTTTCAGGGTGCACAAAAGAGTAACCTACTCATTGCAGGCATTCGCAAACAACTAATTAAAAAATGTACAAAACAAAAGAAACTGAATCTAAACCTTAATTACAACTTTGCTGTCATTACAAAAACCATCATCTGCCTACATCAATATCTTCTTGTTTGTTTTATTTACCAACTATGGATCACTACCAAATAACAAGATCTGATTTTAGGATTTAGTGAACAACAATATTTTCCTGAGGATTATTTCTAGTTTTCTTTTTGTGTGATTCTGTTTTCCAATTCTCAATTACACCAATTATCTGGTACTGTCACATATCGAGATCAAATAGTCTTGCAAATACAATCCTCCATGGAAAGGTGCAAGGCAGACAACAAAGAGGCCGTCATAATAAGAGGTGGGAGGACAACATAAAAGAATGGACCAATCTCTGACCAGAAGAGGCACAGGAAGCAGCACATCGGTTAACCACCCTCCAAGAAACTGGTTGTATAAGACTCTGCAAAGTCTTCTAAACCAGTATAAAGAAGTTAAGTTAAGTTAAAAGGAAATCTTATGGCTGCCTGAATTCAGGCACTGATCTGCCTGATTGAATACCAGGCTTCCAATAGTAATCTGTGTATCATTACGTGTTGGTATAATTATCCTTCCATTTTTGACACTGGAAATGTTAGCCCACCATTGTAGCAGCTGGTGGCTTTGAGGGAAGCCTGCACCATAATATTTATATGCTCTTGAATTTGTCTTGCAACTTTTTTTTTTACAATTTATATAATAAGGTTGCCATTTTAGTCATCTACTTTGACATGCTTAGTTGGTTGATACAAAAGGTCTAGAATTTCCTCACAAAAAAGTTAAAAAGGGTGTGTTTGATAGTATATTAATCAGTTTTATGTATTCCTAAAATGAGGAAAGACTAGGAAGAACATAAACAGCAATGGCAATAGGGCCTTAAGAAAACCTCAGGGCAATAGTCAAAAGATGAATTGACCAGAGGAGGCACAGACAACGGCTGCTAACAGAGAGGGGTGGTATGAGATTGTGGGGTTTTGTTCATCTGTGCCCCAACAACCTCACCTGTTACGGGATGACTTGACTAGACTTGATGAATTCCATTATCTATACATTAGCACAATTCCAGTCTCCTTTTAGTTATTTATTACAGTCCACGCAGTCTGTCACATAAAATCATGCAATTTTGTTGTTCATAGGATCCTTCAGGTACTGCAGTCAAAAGATGGCAGGGACTACAATCAAATGCTGGTGGTATCATTAGCGAACAGTTTTTGCTGTCTGACCAGCCTAACTATGGAACTTGGAATATACACATAGATGCCTTTGTAAGTGTGTTTTGTATGCTCTTCTTAACATCTTAAATGTTTCTCCATTGATGTTGCTGTCTGAGAGCTGCTTGCTCTGAACCGCTCAGCCTGGCGCACTGCTGTCACACATGGTGCTTGCACCGCTGAGAGAGGACCATCATGGAGGTGCAGGAAAAGCGAGCTGCACAAAAGGAAAGAATGCAAGACTGCCCACCTACAAATGCTGTTCATGTGGGCCCTACGGACTGTACAGTCATATGCAGTCACATCTGAATAAACATGTCTGATGCTGTCGCCATCTTTGCTTGTGATTGGCAACTAACTAACTAACCAGCATTTATTGAATAATTGTGGAAAAGGCCAAATATATATTCTCCACAATTTGAAACTGTTGCTTGTGTGTTTACAATAATCATGATGTGTCAATCCTGACCTACTTCCTCAACTATCAACATTTTTTAGAATTATTATAATACAGACAATCAAGAAATGTAACAATGAGTTGTTGTTTTGAATGCCTACAATGAGTAGGTTTACTCTTTTGTGCGCCCTGAAAAGGACATTAAGTGGCGGGTTGCAGTAGCTTTCTCACAGCCCGAGCGTGCTGATGAAAGTAGACCAGGGCCCTCCAGACGGTTGTGCTAAGCTTGACTTCATCTGCGTGTTGGTCACTACTACAGGGATCACATTGATCCTCACCCGTTAGCCAGGCTGCCATGAAAACATCTGTTTCCAGGAAGGGCTGTGAGGAAGTCGAGGTGAGGGTCTTGACCAGTATATTTTGCTGGCCCTAACTAACATGTCTGATCAGTATGTTTTGCTTGACCAGACGTTAGTCTTCATCCCCATGTAACAATGAGAACATGTGGTATGTTTCATTATATGCCGCAGAAACTCGAACAATAAAGAATGATTTACTAATAAAAAAACTAAAAATATGTGCGATGAATGCATAATGAAAAGATCTTTGAAATCTTTAGTTTAAACGGTAAATTACTATAGAGATCAAATTCAGACTCGAGAGATGGGTTAAAAGTCAATGAAAAGACCTTGTGACAATAAAGCCAGAGCCTGGATAGACCAGAACAGAAGTTGAAAGTGACCACTACCTTATGACAATAAAGAAATCAGCTGAAAGAGTAGCCTCATCAAAATAATGTCCATGCAGATTGACTATCATTGCAGTCATGGGAAGCAAAAACCATGGATAAAAACCCTCTTAGATGACTCAAAGTTTGCTGAGATGCCAATGTAAAACAGTTTATAAAGAGATTGAGGGTCAGACTGGAACAGGGATCAAGATGCTGAGCATGATCTGTAGCGGTCAGTGACCCATAGCTGACTGCTGGTGCCAGGGCCAGCAAACCAGAGGTGCCAAGACCCTTCTACATCTCCATGCGGTAATCCTAGATAACAGCCTGCAACAGAGCAAGCTGGTTAAGGAGAAGGGATCAAAGAGGGAAGGCTAACCCGGTACACAAAAAATGCTTGCTGCCGAAGATGGATCAGACTAAAAGGTGTAAATATTGCAGTCAAGCTGTAAAATAGCGACACAACGTATTCCATTCTCTGGACTACATCTTGCTACTTGCAAATCCCTGTTCAGGGCTTGGTAGCGGGAGATTGAGGATGAATGAAGAAGAAGAAGATTCAAACCAGACCAATAGGAAGACAGCAGATAGAAATGGTTGACAGCTATTGTAACAATCACTTTTGATTCTGTTGCTACCATCACTGTGTTGTCTAAATACATTATTTTGTTACAATCTGTTTGTTGGTTTAGATATTACGTTTTCTGTTGTTATCCTTTGAAGCCTGTGTTAAAGAATGTATGTTCTATTTGTGCAGCCATTACTTTTCTCCACAATTTTCCTCATTACAGATATGATGTTATGTGACTTTCACTGTATCAACATTTTTTAACTTTGTAATTTACTTCTTCTTCTACAGGGACACACTTACATGAGACCTTTTATAGTTGAAGAATTTTGTAAGTTTATTAATTTTGTTGCTCTGAATACTAAGACTGACCAGCTGAAGATACAAGCTAAAATTCTGTTTAGACTGAATTCATCCTTAAGATAAAATGAATGTTTCCATGTGTCTATTACAAAATATTGTAATGAATCTTGTTTTTATTTCTCTGAGTGCATAAACAAAAAAAAATTACAGAGTTAAAAAAACTGGACAAGAAAAGCATGCCAGAAGATAAAACCTTCAGTGCTGCCTATGGCACATTGTCCAATAAACTATTTAAAAAAATATATAATTAGGGCTTGGCTTCGTTCGTTCTCAATCTCCTGCTACCAAGTAGCAGAATGTTGTCCAGAGAACGGAATGCGTTGTGTCATAGTTTACAGCTTGACTGCAATATTTGCACCTTTCGGTCCAACACATCTGACTTCAGCAAGCATTTATTGAGTGCCGGGTTAGCATTCCCTCTTTGATCCCTTCTCCTTAGCCAGTCTGCCCTGCTGCAGCCTGTTATCTAGGATCACCGCGTGGAGGTGTAGAAGGGTCTTGGCAGCTTTGGTTCCTGGCCCTGGCGCTAGCAGTCAGCTATGGGTCGCTAACCACTGCAGCTCATGCGCTGCTCAGCATTTTGATCCCCATATAATTATGGTATGTATTGCCATTGTTGGGTTACACTAGAGAGGTTTTTAGGGCTATAAATAAGTAGATAAATATTATAATAATCTTTGGAGACCAAGAAACTGTTCTGACTTAAAATACATGGAGAAAAATTCGGTTCTGATAGAGAAATAGGTAAACGATGATAAGATTTTCAGTCAAACTATGAAGCTACATTCAATGTTTAGCCTTTTTTATAAATAGAAAAATTATAGAAAACATTATCAGAGCAGGAAAGTTTGATGATTGAAGTCCTGAACAATGATAACAAGAAATGCAAAATTTAATTATTTAAAAGAATATTATGGAGTTATGATATTACTTATTTAAATGAATGTAACAATGTGTGTAAAGTGGAAATTCAGAAGAATTAACCGCTGGTTGGAAATTGATTTTTGAAGACTCCATTGTACTAAGCCACAGCCTGTAAGAGGTGGTGTGGCCAGTGCCCTTCCTTGCTGTTTTTACTTTCCTTAACTTATGCATTAGATACCCATTTACAGCTGGGTTAACTGGAGAAGGGGTCCCTGATTAAAATCATGATCCAGATTTTTTTAGTCTCAGGACACGATTCGAACCGAGGTACGCTGTTACTGCAGAAAATAGCACATTTCTCGCTATGAACTGAGCTTACAGTAATGAAGATAATTAATCACCTTTGTGGCAATGCCCAATACATGTTTAGTTTAGTTTAGTTTATTTTAGTTTAGTCAAAGAATCAACGTCCTTGCACACAGTTTAACCCATGTGCTCTGTTCTTCTCAATATTTTTGGAGAATCTCCGAAAAATGCCCGAACTCCGTAGTACCAGCGAGGATCTCATAATAGATTGGGTAGATTGTTAATTATTAATTCAATAATTTAGAATTTTGCTGGGCAGCGTCCATTAAGCCTACACATGGGCGTTTGATCTCTACTATCCAGAGATCCGCGGAAATACGAGAAAGTCCATGTGAAAAAAATTCCAGTCTCCATCGTGATTTGAACCCGCGACCTCCAGCACCCAAGATATTGATGGTAATAATACATAAATGATGACACTTAAAGAGTATTAAGTAAGATAAATAGAGAATTATATACCGTATCTGTATTGTACGATTGCTAGAGTTACTATTTTTTTTCAGGGGAACCTCGATTTGATGTGAACGTATCAGTGCCTGCCTATGTAGTGGACAATGTAACTTCAGTTGTGAGAGGTTTGGTCTTAGCAAAGTGAGAACATTTGTATTGTAGGGACTCATTTTGTAAGAGCCATATTGTAAAGTAACTGTATTTTTATAATTATTAGTCACACTTATTCCTGTAGAAGTTACTGAATAAAAATATCTTGATTCTTATGGTTGAAAATTATATCTTTAGATATTGAATGTAACCAAAGTACACTAGACAGATGCTGGTTTTCATATGACTTTCCTGTACCACAAGTATAAACTACAACTCTTTTTTATTCTCATTAGAATGAATGTTTTGGTTTTGTTATTTGAATATACATTTACCCTGACAGTAGGCTACTTTTTTATCAAGAGTTCTTGAGACTAAGTACTTTCTTACCTTTCCATCCACTTGTGCTGTTAAGTATCGCATGAAGCTTCAGTTGTTGGGGGGGGGGGGGGGTGGGGGGGGGGGGAGTGTATTTTTGTCAGTTGTTGAATGACCATATTGTTGTAGAATTTCAGGTACTACAAGACTTTTCCCATCTATCTATCTTCAGACATTTCCCATACATTTGTGAATATTATTTGTACAGTGCATCTTAGATCTCTTTCTCTTTCTCATTAACAGGATAGTTCCCTTGTGTATAGTATTGGACAGCCCATTTAATTTTGGTACTTTACCATACCTTAAGAGTTTGCGTTTATTAACTGCTTTTTATTATATTTTTGTATTGTCTGATGGACTGTATTTTATATTTTGTATTTTGACATTTGATCCTTATATTTCATTTCAAGGATCTGTCTAAAGTATTGCATCTCCATTTCTTGAATTTGTTATTCAAGTTCTGTTTTTAATGTCCATGTTTTACATACATATATGTATACCTAGAGGATCAAAGTTTGTGTTAATTTTGTCTTAGTTCTCTCATCTTTCCATATTGGCATCAATGTTTTTTTTGCGTTTACCTCATTTCTCTATTCCCCAAAGTGATGTGCGTTGCAGTATGTTTTTATTGTGTGCCTGTTGGTCCAGTGCATCTGACTTTGACATGCATTCTATGTTAGGTTCTGCTTCCTCCTGCAGTTTTGAAGGGTTTGCTTCCCCAGGGTAGAGGCCGGTGCTGTGATTGTTGGGAGCGAAACCAGCACCTTCGAATTATGAGTCGTGTCACTAAACCACTAGCCCACGCCGTCCCCATCAATTTTGTGACAATTTTTGTTGTAGAATTCTATAGTTTTTTTTTATGTTGCTTTATCTTAATGTATAATAATAATTGTTGTCTTCATGATTTGCAGTCAGACAAGTGGCAAACCATGTATAGGAAATGCATCCATCACTGCTTTCTTCCTTCCCCGTAATGAAATCTGGAATGCAACAAGGGGCTGGGAGAAGCCTTATCGTGATGCTTTGAAATCTGGAAATAGTCAAGGAGTTCCTATTACTGCCCCAGAGTACATTGATATGAAAGATATTAATGTGAAAGACTACCATCTCTACTTTGCCTATGAATACAGATTTATAACATTTGTAAGTGAGCCCAATTCAATTTGTTTCAAGTCATTCTCAAATGCTGGATTCTTTTTTTTTATCTCCCCACCTTCAGTAAATAGCACTGGTTATTTGATGAGAAAAAATAAAGGAAAAAAACATTAAAGTTAATTAAAATTTGTAAATGGGTTTGGTCAGATACCGCACCGAGACAAAAACACAAATTAACCTGCGTTACGACCAATAGGCCTTCATCAGGGACAACAAATAACAACAAAGCTGAACTAGCGAATCATAGAAGGAAAGAATAAATGTATGGGGGATGTCAACATATAAAGAAAAAAAAGTGTACTTATATGATAATATGTCTCACATCACTACTTTTAAGGTCGGGAGTCGGACTCCAAGTGACAGACAAATGTCAGGTTAGGTGACCAGGACGGCGTAAGAAGTGGGAAACGGCTGGATAGGTCAGTGGTGGCCAAATACTCAAAATTCAAAATGGTGAAATAAATGAGGGGGGAAGAAACGGGAAGGTTATTTGATATAAATATTTCATAAAAATGTTATTATATTGATAAACATAGTGTGTTTGCAAGCAAATGGAATCAAGTTTCTCTAAAAACTGGTTAGGGTAAACCAAATGCAATGTTGGATTTATACTCCCTCCTCAGGAGTGACAGGGTAAAAGATGATGATGATGGTACAGTAATATGTTTGTTATTTTATATTCTTGTCCCTATTCACACTAGCCAGAGTATATTGTCACCACTCCCATTGGCCTCCTTTAGGAAGTACTTTGCCTGCTTTTTTGCCACGATGGTGGGAATCAAAATTGTGAGCAGTGCATGAGCTGCAGGAGTTATCAATCTAAAGCTGACAGCTACTGTCAGAGCCAGCAAACCAGAGCCGCCAAGACTCTTCTACACATCCATGTGGTAATCATGGATAACAGGCTGCAGCAGAGCAGACTGGCTAAGGAGAAGGGATTGAAGAGGGAAGGCTAATCCAGTGCTAAAGAAATGCATGTCAAAGTTGGATCTGTCGAATCGAAAGGTGCAAATATCGCAGTCAAGATGTAAACTACCACACAGAGCATTCCGTTCTCCTGACAAATTCTGCTACTTGCAAAGCCATTTTCAGGGCTTGGTAGCTGGAGGTGAGAACAAACGAAGACGAAGAAGTAGTGGTAGTTTTTGTAGCAAATTATTTACAAAAAGGCTACTAGTCTCATTCACACAACTCTCATTATCTGCTTTTTGTGACATGCATGGAGGTGCCGGGATCTTATTATTTCCTTCTCAGTAAGGGACCCTGATAATTTAAATTGAAATGCATGAGTGTGTCATATTTTTTTGGGTCATATAAATGAAGTAATCAAAAGTAATATTGTTATAATTAATCATGTCCTCAGTATGATGGTCAGTTTAAATTTGAGTGGACAAGAAATGATCTTCTACGTATTGCCTCACGGGGAGGAGAACAGCAGTCACTCATTGATAGTGAGTTCATGTTCTTTGCAAATGTCACTGACTGGTACTCAGGACTTAACCGCACAGGTTGGGCAGGCACGATCATGTACAGCAACAAAGTCAAGATGCAGTGGGTTGGTGGGAATGTTAAAACATTCAAACCTGGATCTATTTTAAAAGTACAGGTAAGAATGCCTATTTTCATTGTCTATTTACAATATTGTATTATTCAGTTACCCTGGAGTTTCTGTTTAGTCTGTAACATCAATTATACATCTATGTAATCTCCAATTAGTTCTATTACATCTCCAGCTTGTCTAGACCATCAACATGAAATCTATTTGATATTTAGTAGGTCTATAACATCAATTAGAAATATATTCTATCTCCAATTAGTCTATTGCATCAATTGAAAAACTGAGACGCTAGTCTGGTCAGGCACAACATACTGACCACCATGTCACATCAGTGTCAGGCACAATACACTGACTAAGACCACTACCTCTCTTCCATGTAGCGTTCTCTGGAAATGGGCTGTTTTCAAGGCAGCCTTGCTTATGAGATGTGGATTGACGTGGTCCTGTAGTAGTAAGAGTCACTCAAATGAAACCAAGAATAACACAATCCCCTGGAAGACTGCAGTCCATCTTGATCAGCATGTGGATGTGAGGACAGCTACTACAACCTGCCACTTAGCGCTTTTTTCAGGGCGCACAAAAGAGTGAAATTACTCACTGTGAGCATTAAACAATAAGAACAACATAACATCAATTAGAAATCTATTCCATCTCTATTTAGTCTTTAACACCAAATGTCAAGTCTATAACACCAAATGTCAAGTCTATAACACCAAATGTCAAGCCTATAACACCAAATGTCTAGTCTATAACACCAACTGTCTAGTCTATAACACCAAATGTCAAGTCTATAACACCAAATGTCTAGTATATAACACCAAATGTCTAGTATATAACAACAAATGACTAGTCTATAACACCAAATGTCAAGTCTATAATACCAAATGTCGAGTCTATAACACCAAATGTCGAGTCTATAACACCAAATGTCAAACTTCTTTAAACATCGTTGTCCAGTTCTTCACTGTTGTCTTCAACACACTTTTGTCACCATACACTGCCTGCATTCTGCAATGAATGTCAACTAGTCGACATCCTTCAGCTGTTAGAAATCGATTCACCGCTCACTGATCAATTCTGGATGGATTTTTGTATCACACCCGCCATGTTTTCAACAGTCTGCTGATGAAACTATGAGTCAGAGAGTAATGAAATTTTGCAAACTTGATGGTTGGTATGTGCTGTTTACTCCTGAAGTGACATCATCATGTGCATCGTACGTATGTTCCCTTGTTGTAGTTTTGTCCGGGTTTCATTTGAACACGCCTTGAATATTGTGAGAGAGAATGTAACGGTGAAAATGTGACTAGAATAAAGATACTAATGAGTTTAATACTGTCATACAGGTAGCTGTTTCACAATATGATGGCAGACCAGTCCATGCAGGAGGATCAGTGACCATTGTAGAGACCATAGCTAACTCTGATGGAGTTGCAGATTCTACATCAGGCATCCCTCAGACCAAACCTGTTATTGAAGGAATTGCTGAGTTTCAATTGTTTTTAAAAACCAGTGCTCAAAGGTTTTCTCTGACTGTTAGTACTTATATATATTCAAAATGATTGTATAAATTAGTTGAAAAGGAATAATTAAAATGGCTATATGTGAATAAATAAGTGGCTACATGCTGGGATTTGCTTATTGTGCCCTAGAACATAGGTCACTTTAATCATCCAGTCTCTTTCAGTAGAGGGTGAAGTCACTTTTCATAGCACAATAGTCCCATCCTGATGTCCCACCTCTCAGTTCAAACCCGTCAATTTATGCATTAATATGATCTGCCTAGCATTTTAATTGAAAAGCTGATTAATTTTGAGGTCTGTGCTCCCATTGCTTTTCCGTATTGCATTATCTTCAAACGATATCTGACTTTTTGGAAGTTTATAATTTTTTTTAAAAATGCGGATCAATTTTCTGCCTTTAATTATAGTCTTAATCAATCAATCAAAAACTGTCAACTGCTGTTGAAGCATATTACTTGATAGTGATGCCATCATATACACAGATGGATCAGTGCTGTGCAGTAGTACATAATGCTTGGGCTTCTCGGCTAGAGTGGGAGGAAAGGTTGTAGCTGAGCGCAGTAGGGCATACATGTCAACAACCTCCAATTTGAGAATGGAGATGGAAGCAGTGACCTCAGCGCTGAGATGAATATCTGAGATTTCTGTAACAAGGGCAGTCATCGTGACAGTCACGCAAGCCATACTTCAGAAGGTATAAAAGGAATGGCTTAGGTGTGAGTGCATAGCAGCTGTTGAGGCCTCAAACCTCCAGAGGTTGACATGGATCTACTGTCCTGGTCATGCTGGGGTTCAGGGCAATGAAAGAGCTGGCATTTTGGCTCTCAAGCTAAGCTCCCATCATAAGCACATTAGGGATGGATAGGAATAACATTTTGAAATCAATCAATGACTGCTTTTTAGATGAGGACACTGCAATAGATGAAGCAGCAGTGCACAGACTGCAAAGTTTTGACATTAAACGAGGTTTGAGCAAAGTAGGGCGCATGAGAGGATGTAACAAGAGAGAGTACAACCAACGAGCTACAGGGACCATCAGCATCCAGACCCTGCACTATTTGCTGAGAGAGACTGAGCACCTATGGGTATGCCTAGAGTGCAGAGACGTCAATTCTTAGAAATAAACAAACAAACAGTACCTCAACAAATATTTGCCAAGTCTTCCTGCCCTGAGCCATTAATTTCAGCTTTCGACATCGTTCCTGTTGTCTTTATTTTATCACAAGCTCTCTTCTCCATGAGTGTTTAGGTCTGTCTCTACTTCTCTTGGCTTGGGGGGTTCCAAATCAAAGCCTATCTCCATTCATTATAATCTCCACTGAGTTAAATTTCTAATCATCATCATCTCTGCCCATGCTATGTCATCTCTCTCTTGACTTTCACTGGATGGAATTTGACACTGTTCCATTGTCAGTACATTTGTTATGTTCATACCGGTTGTTGCTATAGCTATAGATTAAATGTTAAATTATGCTATAAAGAACTGACGTCACTGCACTCTATGCAGACCAATTGGTTTGTTTCACCAAATAGCCAAAAGTATGTAATGATGAACCATGTAGCTTGTTGGTCATGCACTCTCTTGATTCATTATCTTCTTTCTAACCCTATCACTATCCCTGCAGTGTTTATTGTGGTTACTGAGATCCACTGGGAAGATTTGTTGAGCTTCTTTTCTCTACTCATTCTAAATTTGATTTCAATTGTCTGCAGTCTCCAAATTGCTGATGCATTTATTGTAGTAAAAAAAGGTCAAGATCCTATTTACATGCCAATGTGGCATATTAGGAATATGGTGTTAGGCCCATATTTTTCTTAACCAATGTCACACTAGGGGTGATGTGGTCAACATCTTACCAACTGCCTTTACTTTCTGCATATTATTCTGGTACCTAGTGTGTATCATCATCTAACAGATGAGCATTGAGTTATGTATTATTATCTAACAGATGTCATTGAGTGATATATCATCTAATATATGCTCATTGAGTTCTTCTTCATTTGCTCTCAATCTGCCGTTACCAAGCCCTAAACCGGGCTTTGCAAGTAGCAGGATGTAGTTCGGAGAACAAAATGCGTTGTGTCGCTAGTTTACAGCTTGATTCCAATATTTGCACCTTACGGTTCAACACATCCATCTTCGGCAGGGTCATTGAGTGATATATCATCTAACATGTGGTGATTCAGTGATATCATATCATCTAACATGTAATCATTGAGAATTATAAATCATTGTCTAACATGTGGTCATCCAGTCATGTAACAGTGTTTAACAAGTGGTCATTGAGGGATTTTATGACCTCTTCCCTGTTCATACCTTATGTCCTGTTCCCACTATGGGTGATTTTGAAGATAAAATTCAGCTTTTTCATGATCATGAAGGCAAGCATTACTAGACCAGTAGATTCACCCAAGCCCATAAAGGTTCTGTTTTCTGTTCTGTTAACAGACCCATAGGTGCTCAGTCCCTCTCAGCAAATGGTATAAATATTGATGGTTGCTGGTGCTTGCTGGTTGTACACACTGCTATTTTGTCTTGTCAGGTGCCCGTCTCTGCTGGAATCTTGTCTGATTTCATAACTTTGTAACCTGTGAATTGCCTGTTCATTAGAAATTGTAGTGTTATCCTTCAATAGGTGATTGTTGATTATTTTCAAAATGCCACCTCTGTCCATTTCCAATGTCCTCACTATGAGTGGCTGCAAGGCCAGGGTGCCAGCTCTTTCATTTCCACAAGCCAAGGATAGTACATCCACATGAGATCTAAAAGGTTCATCCACATGAGATCCAGAAGGTTCATCCACATGAGATCCAAAAGGTTCATCCACATGAGATCCAGAGGGTTCATCCACATGAGATCCAAAAGGTTTGAGGTATCTATGTTTGCTCACTATCCACTCAGCCTTTTTATGCCTTCAAAAGCAAGAATTGAGAGTCTGACCGATGATAGCCCACATTTAAAGAGGTCTCAGATGGCCATCTCAGAGCAGAAGTTGTTGCCTCAGTCTTTGTTCTTGTACTAGACATTGTTGACATGAATTTTCCACTTCACTCAGCAATGATCTTGCCTCTCACTCAGCAATAACCTCACCTCTCACTCAGTAATGATATTGGCTCTCACTCAGCAATGACCTTATCTCTCATTAGCAGATAAACCCAAATTATATCTCTCACAGCGCAGTATAGATGCAACAGTAAATATTATCATTTATAAGTTGTTTAATCTCGAGATCCGCCTTCCCATTTTACCACTCTCACATTCACTACCCATCCAGTGTTATCTATTCTTGTCATTGCCATCTCTTCTACATCTTTCCAACCAAGGACACAATAACTGCTTGAACATTGGGGTCTTAGATAGTCACCACAGAGCTGCAGTAAGTCTCCATCCTCACACAGTAATTGCCTCAATCTCATCCTCACACAGTAATTGCCTCAATCTCATCCTCACACAGTAATTGCCTCAATCTCATCCTCACACAGTAATTGCCTCAATCTCATCCTCACACAGTAATTGCCTCAATCTCATCCTCACACAGTAATTGCCTCAATCTCATCCTCACACAGTAATTGCCTCAATCTCATCCTCACACAGTAATTGCCTCAATCTCATCCTCACACAGTAATTGCCTCAATCTCATCCTAACACAGTAATTGCCTCAATCTCATCCTAACACAGTAATTGCCTCAATCTCATCATAACACAGTAATTGCCTCAATCTCATCCTAACACAGTAATTGCCTCAATCTCATCCTCACACAGTAATTGCCTCAATCTCATCCTCACACAGTAATTGCCTCAATCTCATCCTCACACAGTAATTGCCTCAATCTCATCCTCACACAGTAATTGCCTCAATCTCATCCTCACACAGTAATTGCCTCAATCTCATCCTCACACAGTAATTGCCTCAATCTCATCCTCACACAGTAATTGCCTCAATCTCATCCTAACACAGTAATTGCCTCAATCTCATCCTCACACAGGTTATTTCTTCTTTGTCGTTCGTTCTCATTCTCCGCTACCAAGTCCTGAAAAGTGCTTTGCACGTAGCAGGATGTGGTCTGGAGAACGGAGTGCGTTGTGTTGTAGTTTACAGCTTGACTGCGATATTGCACCTTTCGGTCCGACACATTCTACTTCAGTAGACATATTTAGGTACCGGGTTAGCCTTCCCTCTTCGATCCCTTCTACTTAGCCAGTCTGCTCTGTTGTATACTGTTGTCCAGGATCATCACATGGAGGTGGAGAAGGGTCTTGGCAGCTGGTTTGCTGGTCCTGACACTAGCATTCAGCTTTGGTTCGCTGACTGCTGCAGCTCATCTACTGCTCAGCATCTTGATCCCAAACACAGATTATTGATATAATTTTTCTTAAAATTTCTTGATCACAATGATTATTGATTATACAATTTCAGGCAACATATCTTGACCCAACTGAGGCACTAGGACAGAACACTCACCTCAACCCCAACTTTGTGTCCAGCCAGTCTTCTTCTATTCAGATGTTGGGAAGCAAGTACTACTCACCGACCAACTCTTATATCTCAGTGACGACTTCAACATACCACCCCCAAGTATGTGCTGCTGCTGTTGAACTTATTTTTGTAATGTTATCATTACAGCAGACACTATATTCACCCACTTGCTGTTTTGTTTACTGTAGTGATGTCAACCAAGCATAAACAGTCAACATGATGCCATTATATTACACTTCCTGCATCACTATACCACCTTTACTCAAAGCACATTGATCAAAACTATCATTGCCACCACCATCTTTGCTCAAAGCACATTGATCAAAACTATCATTGCCACCACCAACTTTACTCAAAGCACATTCATCAAAACTATCATTGCCACCACCAACTTTACTCAAAGCACATTGATCAAAACTATCATTGCCACCACCACCTTTACTCAAAGCACATTGATCAAAACTATCATTGCCGCCACAATGATCATGGCCATTCTCATATCCAGAACTAGCATCAGCCACGAAATCATCATTTTACTACATAGCTTATCTCAATTGCTGAAACATCATCACTACCTGTGTTTCATCATCGCTAAATCTGATAACAACATATCTATCTTGATTGTTGTTGATATTATGGATACCATCACTGACACCAACACAACTGGTATCATTTTCTCTACCTCAGTTATCACCATCTTTATGTAACCACCATTTTGATATTTAGAGCCATAAAAATAATAAATGGACTGTCATTTTATTATTGATCATTCATTGCTCATTCTTACATCTTTATATCTTGCTTACAGGTGAATGAATTTATGATCTTCCATGTTACAGTCAGTCACTTTGTCGCAAGGATCTTTTATCAGGTTTATTACATTTTTATATTCATGTACAATTATTGTGAACTTGTAGTTGGGGTTTTACAAGTGGTGTTTGAGGATTATATATTGTGTTCTGTTTTTGTGGTCATCAAATATGTTTTGTTTTTTTTCTGTTTGGGATGAAAAAGAATTTGCTGTTTGTTAGTGGAATTTGTGTTAAAATTTGACATGGTCTTCATGATTTACCATTAACCTTAAGCACGCCCTTGTCCGATCCCTTCTAACCAGCTCGGCCTGCAAAAACGGTGTGCGGAAAAATTCTTTTTTTTTGTTGAACTTCTGACAGCCATTTTTTACTGCTGAATACGTCCTCTATATATACACGATATTTTGCCGGTTAAAGTATCGTGTGTTCGATTACAAATGGCTTTTGAACAGTTTTAATTTTGTATACGCCGTTTGGAGCAAGCCGACTTTTTGCGAAAGGGGAAGTAGGTTGTTGAGAAAGATTTTTATCGCGTAGATCTGTTTATTTTGTTTGTTTAAATGAAAGAACTACGTTTGAATTGAAACTAACAGTTGTGGCGATATTGTAAACACAGTATCGATACGTTGTTGTGGTTTCCATGGTTTTCTATCGAAGCGACTAGGCCTAGTGGTCGAGTCCAAATTT
Source organism: Ariolimax columbianus (assembly GCA_036924085.1). NCBI lineage: Eukaryota > Metazoa > Mollusca > Gastropoda > Stylommatophora > Arionidae > Ariolimax > Ariolimax columbianus. The sequence continues at coordinate 47,430,926 of JAVGWX010000016.1, forward strand.
TTCCCGAGATTTTCATAAATTTTCAACTTCATCTTTTTAAATCTCAAAAACTAACAAACATACAACAAAAACAATAACACCCACATGTTCGTTATGCTATTGTGTATCTACACGCCAGAAAATCATATTTATTGACAAACAAACATAAAAGTTACAAATTTTGAAAGACGACTACCACAGCGACTAATTAAGAAAATTAATTAGGTCAAATTTTTTTCAAAAATTATGTAGCGTGTCTAAGGTTAATAGCCTTGTTCTTCATTTTATAATCTTCAGGTCTTGTTGGATCTGTTTGAGCAGTCACCAAACACACTTTTTTTACCATTATTGTTTAGAACATTATCTTTATTATTGTAATCAGTTCATTGACTATTTCACATCTTGAAGTTTTAGCATGAACATTTGAAATTTTTGTCAGATTCCCATAATGAAACTTACTAACTTTTAATCAAGCATACAGTTGATATGTCTCTTATGTTTGTAGCATTTATTCCATTATTTTTATTTGTAACCTTTTCTCATAATTTGGTAATTATTTATCCATAGATTGTGTCTCAGTCAAACATCATAGATGGAGATGAGCTTGAAATGACATACAGACAAAAGACGTTTTCGGTTGGACTGTCTCGACTAATGGTGCCAATGGCCCGTATCATTGTCTACTACATCAGAGAGCCAGAAGAGATTGTTTCTGATGTGCTGACATTTTTTGTCAATGGAACTCATCAGAACCAGGTACTTCAGATTTGAAAGTTATTCCTTTTCTATGATTTGATCAGTCGTTTCATTCTAGTGCCTTAATACAAGTGGGATTCAATTAAAAACCTTTTGGATAGAAATGATAAAAACCAAGCCTTTGTATTATAACTTGTTAATATGGTTGCTAAGGATGTCAAGAGTGTTGGATGTGCCATCATGGTGCAGACGAGCAACATGGCATTATAGTTGCAGTTAAAAGATGGCCATCCCACTATTTATATACACCAAAGGGAAAAAGCGTTTAGTTATACGTTTTTTGACAACCAAATGAAGGTCCAGTATGGTGATTTTTGTGCCATTTTGGAACTTCCTACTCCACTCACACACTTGCTGGAGTGTTGTTGTTTGCGTTTGCCTTATTTCTCTATTCCTCAAGGCGGAGTGCGTTGCACTACAGCTTTTATTCTGTGCCTGTCGCCCCAGTGCATCCAACCTCAGCATGCATTTTATGTATGGGTCTGCTTCCTCCTGCATTTTCTAAGGGTTTGCCTTTACGGGGTTAGGTCGGTGATGTGATGGAGATCGAACCCAGCACCTTCTGTTTGTGAGCCATGTCACTTAACCACTAGCCCACGCTGTCCCCTCACCTGCTGGAGCGAAAGGCATGCATCACTGTACTGAACCCTCATTTGCCGATGAATTTCTATAGGTAAAAAAAACTGATATCAGAATATTGCTCCTCTTTTGTGCATGTTAATAGTGGTGGGGGCGGGGGGGGGGGGATCTTTCAACTGCAACCGTCACATCATGTTGTTCGTCTGCATCGTGATGGCACAAGCAAGACACTCTTAACATCTGTCTAACATCTAATTTCTATTTCACTTTCAAGGTTTTCATTTGGCATAGATAATTTAGACAGATGGAATAAATGGTATATGTACACTGATAAGTCAGTTAGTAAGCGAGATTGAGGGAGGTTGGGAGTGTGACTGAGTGTGTCTTTGTTTGTTCAAAGACAGTATCTATAATATCTTTATGGATAATCTAGTCAATCATAGAGGTTATAATGAATGTGTATCTAACAATTTTGTTAAACTGTCCATCTAACAATTTTGTTAAACTGTCCATCTAACAATTTTGTTAAACTGTCCATCTAACAATTTTGTTAAACTGTCCATCTAACAATTTTGTTAAACTGTCCATCTAACAATTTTGTTAAACTGTCCATCTAACAATTTTGTTAAACTGTCCATCTAACAATTTTGTTAAACTGTCCATCTAACAATTTTGTTAAACTGTCCATCTAACAATTTTGTTAAACTGTCCATCTAACAATTTTGTTAAACTGTCCATCTAACAATTTTGTTAAACTGTCCATCTAACAATTTTGTTAAACTGTCCATCTAACAGTTTTGTTAAACTGTCCATCTAACAGTTTTGTCGCACCTGGTTTACTTATAATAAGAATTCAAATTTCCTTATGATCATAAGCAACATGTATTGCTCCCCTTAAAATAATGTGTGACTTTCACATTTGACAGGTGAAACTTGGAATCAACCGTGGGAAAGATTTCACTCGTGACACAGTTGAGTTCAATGCAGAGGCTGACCCTGGCTCCTATGTAGCATTCAGTGGCATGCTGCTGGATCTGTACAGTCGAGGGCTCAATGATGGAATTACAGAGAACAAGGTTATTGTCCATATTTGTGTGGGCATCTTTAGATACACATATATATATATATCAGTGTATGTAGTATATACGAGGAACTGAGATGCTAGTCTAGTCAGGCACACCATACTGACTAGGATGTCGTGTCAGGGTCAGGCACAATACACTGACCAAGACCACAATCTCTCTTCTATGTAGAGCTCCCTGGAAATAGACTGTTTTCAAGACAGCCCGACTGGCGAGATGTGGATCAATGTGATCCCCATAGTAGTGAGCACCATGCAGATAAAGCCAAGCATAGCACAACCACCTGGAGGATCGCTGTCCACCTTCATCAGCATGCGCTGGATGCGAGGAAAGCTACTACAACCCACCACTTAACATCCTTTTCAGGACGCACAAAAGAGTCAACTTACTCATTGTGGGCATTAAACAAGAACAACGTGTATATACATCTATACAGTAGTCACTTCCTAACGATTACTTAGCTTAAAAGTTTACCTCTATAGTAAAATACTAACAAAACAGGCCATTCACCTGTTTTTATTGCTGACTCGATTACAGGTGTATAGAAAAAGACCTTTACACTCTCTGTGTAGAGAAGATGTGACTAAGTAAGTAGTTAAGTGAAATACTATTTTACTCTATGATCCCACCTTTCTCAATAGAATGTTAGCTATAGCTCATGAACTGACGTTTTGGGAATGCTTAAAGGCAGACTAATGATGATATTAATAGTCAGTGGATTAATGCATTCACATGTTAACAAAATATTACAAATAGCTTAGATGCCCACGAGAAAGCACCATGACCAGACAGGAAGTAATGAGTGTAAGAATAATAATTAGCTGATTCAAATAAATATTCACAAAACTTGCACCGTTACTCACACCCAAACAAATCAAACCTGGATATCAAATTCAAATGAAGATTTCTGCTCTCAGATGGAAAAATTAAAAAAATAACAGTCTACCAACCGTGATCTGTTATCAATGATGGGAGAAAAATCCAAATCTTGACAAGACTAGCAGGCAAAGCATTCTTGATTGATATAGGAGGACATAGTGGTAGAAATTAAAGTGATACAATTTTGCTCTTTAAAAAAAATTGTATCTGTGATTATTTTAATGTTATTCTTTTCGATATATTCATTTAATTTCTGAACTCCGTCGGGAATATGTAGCATTGGCCTCTGGAAACGCATTCCTGTCATTGCAGTTGATCTCCCTTTTGTTTATTCATTGTTAAAGATCAACTTTTGTACAAGAATATTGATTTTTCATAACATTGGTAGACCCACCTTGGGGTTGAATAATTACAATTAATTATAAAAAATGCCTGTGTGTTGCATGAACCTGAGAGTGGATCAAAGAATAGTAAGTATGTAATCAAACAAGCACATCAGAGACAACTAAAGAGTTTTTGGTGTGCGGCAGATACTCTATCCTGTAGAAACTATATGTGACAAGAAATGATAAAAGAAGACATCTACAACCCTATGGTGATGATGATGATGATATAATCACTTTAGCTGCGAGCTGGCAGCTCTTGACAGCCCAATGCCTCCTGGACACGTCCTCCTCAATTGTTGAGGTGACGTCCCATCTCATATAAAGTCTCTTGTCTTAAAGGCATCATGATTGTGAAGGGAGGTTATGGACGCATCTTTCGAGTATCCCCAAAGGCAGGCAGTCCAGTGTGTCGGTGTCCCAGGATCGTCACGTCCTGCCAGGTACATATGATATTCATCTGGGTTGGCTATCTCATCATTCTTCCGTCAGTGTTTGCCAGCCCGTCTGTAGTGATGGTATGTGTGGCATCCCAGCCACCTGGAAGATCGTCACGTCCTGCCAGCCCATCTGTAGTGATGGTATGTGTGGCATCCCAGCCACCTGGAAGATCGTCACGTCCTGCCAGCCCATCTGTAGTGATGGTATGTGTGGCATCCCAGCCACCTGGAAGATCGTCACGTCCTGCCAGCCCATCTGTAGTGATGGTATGTGTGGTATTCCCAGCCACCTGGAAGATCGTCACGTCCTGCCAGCCCATCTGTAGTGATGGTATGTGTGGTATTCCCAGCCACCTGGAAGATCGTCACGTCCTGCCAGCCCATCTGTAGTGATGGTATGTGTGGTATTCCCAGCCACCTGGAAGATCGTCACGTCCTGCCAGCTCATCTGTAGTGATGGTATGTGTGACATCCCCGCCACCTGGAAGATCGTCACGTACTGCCAGCCCGTCTGTAGTGATGGTATGTGTGGCATCCCCGCCACCTGGAAGATCGTCCCGTCCTGCCAGCCCATCTGTAGTGATGGTATGTGTGGTATTCCCAGCCACCTGGAAGATCGTCACGTCCTGCCAGCCCATCTGTAGTGATGGTATGTGTGGTATTCCCAGCCACCTGGAAGATCGTCACGTCCTGCCAGCCCATCTGTAGTGATGGTATGTGTGGTATTCCCAGCCACCTGGAAGATCGTCACATCCTGCCAGCCCATCTGTAGTGATGGTATGTGTGGTATTCCCAGCCACCTGGAAGATCGTCACGTCCTGCCAGCCCATCTGTAGTGATGGTATGTGTGGTATTCCCAGCCACCTGGAAGATCGTCACGTCCTGCCAGCCCATCTGTAGTGATGGTATGTGTGGTATTCCCAGCCACCTGGAAGATCGTCCCGTCCTGCCAGCCCATCTGTAGTGATGGTATGTGTGGTATTCCCAGCCACCTGGAAGATCATCACGTCCTGCCTGCCCATCTGTAGTGATGGTATGTGTGGTATTCCCAGCCATCTGGAAGATCGTCACGTCCTGCCAGCCCATCTGTAGTGATGGTATGTGTGGTATTCCCAGCCACCTGGAAGATCGTCACGTCCTGCCAGCCCATCTGTAGTGATGGTATGTGTGGCATCCCCGCCACCTGGAAGATCGTCACGTACTGCCAGCCCGTCTGTAGTGATGGTATGTGTGGCATCCTCGCCACCTGGAAGATCGTCCCGTCCTGCCAGCCCATCTGTAGTGATGGTATGTGTGGTATTCCCAGCCACCTGGAAGATCGTCACGTCCTGCCAGCCCATCTGTAGTGATGGTATGTGTAGTATCCCCAGCCACCTGGAAGATCGTCACGTCCTGCCAGCCCATCTGTAGTGATGGTATGTGTGGTATTCCCAGCCACCTGGAAGATCGTCACATCCTGCCAGCCCATCTGTAGTGATGGTATGTGTGGTATTCCCAGCCACCTGGAAGATCGTCACGTCCTGCCAGCCCATTTGAAGTGAGTGTATGTGTGGTATTCCCAGCCACCTGGAAGATCGTCACGTCCTGCCAGCCCATCTGTAGTGAGTGTATGTGTGGTATTCCCAGCCACCTGGAAGATCGTCACGTCCTGCCAGCCCATCTGTAGTGAGTGTATGTGTGGTATTCCCAGCCACCTGGAAGATCGTCACGTCCTGCCAGCCCATCTGTAGTGATAGTATGTGTGGTATTCCCAGCCACCTGGAAGATCGTCCCGTCCTGCCAGCCCATCTGTAGTGATGATATGTGTGGCATTCTCTGCCACCTGGAAGATTGCCATAAAGGGGCAGAGGTGCAATATATTCTGGTCTGCATCTCTTCCTAATCCATGGGGATAAATGATAGAGAACAAAAAGCAAAGAACGAGACAACAATGCATTTAACCCATGAAGTGGGAATGGATTGGTGCAGCCCAGAGCATGTACCACTCGTCACGGGCTCTGCAGCTACATCTATAGGGCTCCACCTGCTCCTCAGCCCTTTTGTCTGGCCCCTCTCCAAGGACCTGTCTGGATTGGGTGATCCTACAGGAGTTAAACTCCCACCGGCATAGCTCCTTAGATTATTGGAGCATGCAAGCTTTCCAACCTGAGCAAGAAAGGCTTACATATGGAGAGACAACCCTATGGTAGAAGAGGAACAATTAATTTAAGTCAAATCATTAATTCAAGAGTTTTTAGTAGTTTATTACTTTGTTCGATGTTTTTACTGCGCTGAAGTCAGTCGGCACTGCCATAGTTGTGACATGGCAGAACAAATGAAACATAAAACCATAGTTCACTGTATAAACTCATTATATGCTGAGATCAACTCTACAAAAGTTTTGTCAGAATTAATGAATTATTGAAACTGACCAAATATATTGCTTACTGTTATGTGTCTTATTCCTAACCTCATCATGTTCTTCATCTCACCATAACCAAACCAATCTAATAAGCTTATTGATGAGCTCATGACATATGACGAACCAGCAAACCATAGTTACAAACAGCTGTGGAGAGTTGGGGACACAGAGTTTGAGTACAAGTTTTTCCATGGCTATGACAGTGGTATCGATGGAAACACAACGTTTTACGTGAGTTACAAGATCAATTCACTTTACTCACTCTGCTAGTCCAATCATGTCACTTGAATTCTGCAACAGAGATTTATGTTTTAGTTTTATTGTACATGAAATTGTTATTTATGAACAGCATTACACATAAAATATCATCATCTAGAATGATTCTAAATGCTGTCATAATAGTTGTCCATCACAAGTGATGAAGACCACTCTCTTTGTTCAGCCGTGTGGACAGTCGTATCTCTTGCTGTGTCCGCTGAAATGGGTGACTTGCGCGGTGATTTGGATTGAAGTGAGGAAGAAACTGCGCCTTTTGTCAACCTCGCTCACAGAGCCTAAGCTACCTTTTGCCAGTGGCAAGACATTCATCGAGACGACTGGAGATAGCATAGGATGCAGATTTTGCCTCAGGGTTACCACCGAAGCCTTTCCGTAAACATGTAACCCACAGGGTAGAAAGGTGGGATGGTATCTAACGCAGTTTGTCGTGCCTTTTCGATAACCACAAGAGGTCGTATGGACAACACTCAGCGTGTGAGTGAGTCTGGCATCTCTCCCCAGCTGTATTCAGCTCATCATAGTAGCATCTAAAATTCCCACACGCCAAACTCGTGAAGGTGAACCGGCAGAACTAACCCGTGAAATACGATACAGGTATAAGCGTAGTGCCATTTAGCCGGCGTCCAGACCACGATAAACGGATGAAAGATATCACAAAAAAAGAACGAAATAACAAGTCCAGACGGAAAACAACACCACGTTTCCGTGAACACAAGTGTAAGTCGTCGACTAGTGTGAATTCCAGGCAAATCCGTGGTCTGGTGGCATCCATAATGATCCAAAACAGTAGAGAAATGTAGACTTGCAGCCAGTTATGGCACCATCATAGCTGTCATAGTTTGGCATGGAATTGTAGATAAGCACTCAATTCTACTTGAATACTGCTAGGGCAATGTCAATACATAGTCTGTGCCAGTAAAACCCAGCTTCTGGCTATTTTATGGCCAGACTGTTTTTTTCACGGAAGAAGGGGTGAAGGTGAGTCTACAAGTACAATGCTCTGGGTAGATGAAGCCTTTAAGTCATAGGCTGTAATTCATCTATGAGAATGAAAGTTCTGACATGAAGCCACATGCTGTCTTGCAGGCAGTCTTAGGACTGCCAGGGTATAGGGTAGGGATAACAAACATAAAAAGATTTGCTGGAGGCAAATGTGCCAGATCAAAAGGCAAAGATATTGCAATCCACCTGTGAAATGAGGCACATAATATTTTATACTGGTTTCCCCCCCCCCCCCCCCCCCCCCACTCCTTTTTCATGTGCAAACAAAGAAGATGATGATGTTCATAAATGCTGTAAACATAAATGATGATTAATTATTAATCACAGATATCTTTACCATTATTATCTTAATTTTCATAATGCTGTAAACAAAAATGATGATTAATTGTTAATCACATGTATTTTTACCATTGTTACCTAAGTTATCATAATGCTGTAAACATAAATGATGGTCAATTGTTAATTATGGGTATCTTTACCATTATTACCTTAATTATCATAATGCTGTAAACATAAATGATGATTCATTGTTAATCACAGGTATCTTTACCATTATTACCTTAATTAATGCTGTAAACATAAATGATTGTTAGTTGATAATCTGAGATGTCTCTTTACTATAATTATTATATGTGCTGATGAAACTAGTTGATGATTATAAATGTTGATTTGCTATTGTCATCTTAAGAAACAACACTGTTATCTTTATCATTGTGTGTGTACACAGAGTGCCGGAATGTTAATTTTAACAGATGCTGCTGTTACTAGGATACCCAGTAAGTACAAATAAAGTTACTGTAAATATGATCAATTTTAGTAATGGTAGTTCATTCAGGATAAATAGTTTTAAAAAATTTTAAAAAGTAGAATTATACAAAATATATTATAAAAAATAATAAATATGCTTATGTATTTTTCACATTCTAGCAGAATTTATTTTGGAAATTGTTGACTTCTGCTGCTATTAATATTTTCTATATGCTTCAGAATGTCAAATCCATGCTACTCTTATATGTGTTTCATAAACTGTAATATTTTTCTGATCTGTCCTTCATTGAACCAGACATACTGTTAAGAATAGATTAGCTTCTGCTTATAGTTTGGCTGGTAAACATTAGTACCAACATTTCCCACCAGCTATCAAAGTAAGTTTTTTAACAAATAAATTAGTTAGTCGTCCATCGCAAATTACATCAGTCAAAATTGCTGACGTAAAACAATACTTTCAAATTGGCATATTTTATTTGTCGTTAACTTCAGACTTCTTTACTTGCCTTATTTTTTATTCATGGATGTTATAAAAAAATCAGAGGCATATAAGAATGTGAATTGTTGCATCACTGTTATCTATCTTCAACCAGATGCACACAAAACTGTCTTTTTCCAGTCCATGCTTGGACAAAATCTGCATTGTTCAGTTTTTATTTTTCCTCACTGTGTCATGTGACATGAAAATAATATTTGACAAACAATTATTTGAATCTGGTCAAATTCTTTTTTTCTCAGATCAAAATTCATGCAATCCTAAAGCTGACCAGTATCCATGTTTCTCTGGCACTGAGAGTGAATGCTTTACAACTGCTCAACGATGTAATGGCAAATTTGATGGTTGCCCCAGTGATGGTGCCGATGAGTGGGGATGTAAGTTAACATTTGAAGAGCATATTTAAAATGATTTAAATAAAGTAGTTGTCATAAAATACAAGAAGTGTTAAATTTACAATAGAAATATAAAAAGCACTTTTACACAATGACAAAAATTAAAATGTTTACACATTGACCAATAAGGACCTCCTCGGGACAATATAAGCCTACGAAGGCAGGTACTGATACACATTTTTACAAATCAAGAAAATACAGCTCTGTATTGCTGTTTCTGAATTTGTTGCTGTTTTTACCAAAGTTGGTGTAGTTAATTCAATATTTTGTCTGCTGAGTTGAATATGTAATTGTTGTATGTATAGAAGATACTGTTGATTTGAAGTTTTGTTTTAAAAATTATGAAGTATTGCAGTAAATACTGATGTTGTTGATTTGAGGAGGAAACAATACATTTGAAGGTTTTGTTAATTGTTGAATCTGAAATTGTTTTTAAAATGTTGAGCCTGTTCTGTTGTTCAGTTTGAAATTGTCAATTTGTAAAACAAATTGTTGTTGTTAGTTTCTGACTGAAGTCTTTTAATGCACAGCTGTTGCTAATCTTAAAGTATTGCCAATGGTCATCTCTCTGCAGGTGTATTTGAAGAGGAGACTCAGGCAGTACACAAGTCACCAATGGACAGAGTCAGCAGAGTCATGCGTTACTATGACAACAGCACTTGGGCTTGGCAGGAAATCTTTGTCAAGTATGGTTGTCCAGTGAACCTTTTCTCATTTAAAAAATGCACGAAATCTGAAAATTTATATAAAGAAATCCAGATTTTTAACTTTCCTGCGATTGAGTGGAAGAGTGGTTGGAGTGCTTGTCTCTAACAGTTTTGTGCACCCTAAAAAGGGTGTTAAGTGGCCGGTTGTCGTAGTTTTCCTCACATCCCGAGTATTTTGATGAAGGTGGACCAGGGTCCTCATGGCAGTTGTGCTTTACTACTACAGGGATCACATCAATCCTTCACCTTGTTAGCCAGGCTGCTGAGAAAACAGCCCATTTCCAGGGAGGGCTGTGAGGAAGCTGAGGTGAGGGTCTTGGCCTGTTTATTTTGCCTGACCCTGACTAACATGTCTGATCAGTATGTTGTGCCTGACCAGACGTTAGCTTTCCTCCTCTGTCTCTAACAGTAAAGGGGGCATGTTTGCACCTTTAGTTGTAACATTCACTAGATGACCCAGCTATAAATTGGTACTTCACTTACAGGTAGGAAAGATATGGCACTGAGGAAGAGAACTGGGCACCCCATCATGCAGACATAATAAGCTGCAAGAAAATGAAAATATCTATGCACTCCAGGGTAGAAGAGAAGTAACTATGTTAAACCAAAAACACCAGAAGATAGTAAAATATTTTTAAATTGTAGAACGACATTAAGAAGAGTTAGGAAAACACTAACTGTATCATGTATTATACCTGAATATTTTCTCTCTCCTAAAGAGAACAACGCAACCATCTATTTACAATTCTGTTAAGTGATTATGTGTATTGGTAAATATATATTGATTCACAAGAAAAATCCATAACCTATACTTGAAGCAAACTGCTTCTGTAAGATCTGACAGATTTCACTCACATGTATAGATGGAGAAAAATTAGTGCAACATTGATGCACTGCTACTGTAAGATCTGGCAGATTTCACTCACATGTATAGAAAGAGAAAAATTAGTGCAAAATGGATGCAAGCTATCCCTTTGTATGTTTAACAGTTACAAAGACCAGATTTTTTTACAGATAGAGGAAATATCAAGACCCATTGTTGGCACAGTATCAATAAATAATCTCAGAGATGCAGATGACACAGTTCTGCTAGCTGAAGTGAACAAGAAATACAGGAATTGGTGAAGTAAAAAAGTGAAAAACAAAAGTCAGGTGTATGAATTGGACATTAACACAGAGAAAACTAAAACTATGATAATTAGCAAATCAAGACATGAAATCTACTCTACAGATAAAAAAAATTTAAGGTCAAATACTGGAACAGGTCAAAAGCTTCAATTTTTGTTTGAATATAATAAAGAAAAATGAAAGATGCAAGATGATATTACTGCAGCTATAAACAATGCATCCCAGAAGTTAGGCACCATTGATCTCTACTAGGAATGCAGGTATACAATAAAAAGAAATGTTAATCTATGAATGATCTTTGCCACATGAGGGATTACGGTAGACTCTCTCTCAGATCCAAAATATAAATCTATCAGACTTGTATGATTTCTGTCCTCATGTGTGGTTCAGAGACTTTAACTCTACTTAAACAGGACATATCAAGACTCTATGCCTTTCACATGTGCAACTAATGACACATCCTCTGTATCCAGTAGTTTGATCATGTTTGCAATGTTGAGATCTCTGCAATGACAAGTCTTCCTTCCAACTCCGACACTCTGGTCTGCCACCTGTCTATGTTCGAACATGTGGTTCGACTGGACTAGGAAGTTCTAGCTCACCAAATCTTGCTTAAATAAGTTACGTGTAACAAGGGTCTCCCACCAGCTGTCAAGAGGCATGTGAAGGGCTGCACCCATTCTACATGACTTCGGCAGATAGCAGTCTCTCCTTCAGCACTGGACAAGGTTTGGCTACAAGCTTCGATCACGCGGTAGTCATCGACCGACGCAACGGGCCTTAGATGCCTAGGTGAACATTATCATTATTATTATGTTAATCTATGACTGACTACCATTTTGTATTCTGAGTTATTAAATCTACAATTACTGTTCCTAACTTCAGACCAGATGGACGTGTGGATTTCCGAGTGGAAGTACCCAAGTATCCACTCACGTGGGTCATCAATGGTGTATCAATCAGTAGAGACCTTGGCCTAGGAATCATGCAGCAGCCTGTTAGGGTAGGTACATGGTCATATATCCTTCATTATGGGGAACTGAGGTGCTGGTCAGGCACAAGATACTGACCAGGACGTTGCGTCAGGGTGAGGCACAATATGCTGACCAAGAGCACTATGTCTCTCCATGAAGTGTTCCCTTGAAACAAGATGTTTTCAAGGCAGTCCAGCTGACGAGATATGGATCAACCAGATCCTTGTAGTATCACACAGATGAAGCCAAGCAAAGTACAAACGCCTAGAGGACCACGGTCTACCTTCATCAGCATGTTTGGAATGTGAGGCAAGCTACTACAACCTGCCTTTAACGCCATTTTCAGGGTGCACAAAAGAGTAAACTAACTGATTGTGGACATTAAAGAACAACAATCCTTCATTTTCATATGTCTTATGTGTTGCTATGGAAGCATCAATTTCTTAACTTCTATGGAGAGTTTCTAGTAGACTTTTCATTTGTGGGAAATCTTATTTTATGTGTTAAAATGGACATAGACTTGCTTTCAGTAGTTGACACTTCTAGTATACCAATGAGGGTTCAGACTTTCCTGTCCTGTGAAGTGTTTTTAATGTGTTATGGACAGTGTAACCTTTCCTTTGCCGTAGTGTTTCTTAATTGCAAACTTCACTCCTGTGTAGGTGTTTTTTAACTGTTTTAGGATGGATTATAATTTTTCTCTGTAGAGTATTTTTCATGTCTTATGGTTGGTGCACAATTTTTTGTTGAGGTTAATGTTTTTTTATTTTTGCAAGTAAATCATGCCTCCGCTAAGTTTTATTAGTTTTCTGCTTTGGTGGTACTGGTATTTCTGCCTCTCTTTTTAAGTGGGATATTTTTTAAATTGAGGTTAGATCAGATACATCTTTTGTAGGTGATGTTAGTTATTTGTTAACCTAAGCGCAGACTTTTCCCCAGTAAGTGATGCTCTTAATGTGCTCAGGTGGATATAGCCATTTATTCTTTAGATGAGATTGTTAATTTTTAAGAAAGGTTTCCCTTCTTTCTGTAAGTGATGTTTCTAAAGCTATTTTGTGAATAAGACATACAAAACTTCCCACTTTCCTTTTGTTTTGTTATTCATTTTTATCTGAGGTGAACTCTGGTGACATTTCATATAGTTATTAAAAAAAACAGCAACTTTGTATATTTTATTTTTAATTCCACAACCTTAGATGAACATTTGGAAAGTGTTCCTTTTATAACAATTAGAGATATGAATATGTAAATGGGACCAAGCAGTTAGGTTTGTTAACAACATACTATGCATTTAGACATACGAGTTTGGATATGTTTTTTAAAAAAAAACACATTTTACAAAATGTGTTTTTTTAAAACTCACAACAATGATGACATCTAGCTTTTCAGAGCCTTTAACTGTTCTCTAAGCTTTTCACATAAAAAAAAATGAATCTTATCTAAAAATATTCGCGGGGGGGGGGGGGGGGGGGGGGGTGTGTATGTAGGTTAATATAAACATATTATCTCAGCAGTCACTTCGCAATGTGCAATCTAGGTTTTCATTTAGCCCTGATAGAAAAGGCCTAGTTAGTTACTGGTATTCAAAATGGTGTCCTGACTAGAGGACCAGTATACTAAACACTCAACCACCCTCTCCTTTCACTCCTGAAATTACCATTTGTCATTTATGTCATATATGGGGACGGCATGGCCTAGTGGTTAAGTGGCACGGCTCATAATCCGAAGGTGCTGAGTTCGATCCCCATCACAGCACCGGCTGTTACCCCGGGGAAGCAAACCCTTAGAAAATGCAGGAGGAAGCAGACCCTTACATAAAATGCATGCTGAAGTTGGGTGCACCAGGCCGACAGGCGCAAAATAAAAACCACAGTGTAACGCACAACGCCTTGAGAATAAGAGAGAAATAATGCGAACACAAAAAAAAATAAAAAAATATGTCATATGGCTTTATTTATAAAAATAACCAAAAAATGATGCTAAAATGGAAAGACTTATAGACAGACACTTACATTTGCCTAGAATGTTGACTATTGTAATTGCAACTTCATTGTCAGTATGAAACAACAAGGTACATGTACATCCAAGTGGAGCATCCTCAAATCATTGCATGGGGGGAACAGGTTGGCATCAGAGTGACTGTTTTCAATTACTGGTATGAGGATGACTATATTGAGGTGAGTGGAAATTAACCCTTTTCATTTTGTGCTAATTTTTCAGATTTATCTTTTAGTCCTGGCCAAAATGCCGAAATTTTATGGGTCAAAATTTAAAAAAAAATTAAATATGTTAATATTGAACAAATTGAGCTACAATTGTTATTTAAACATCATAAAAGACATAATTAAACTATTTAAGATATCCAGTATTCTTAATAAAGATTATATATTGGTATAAAGCGATAAATGACATTAATATGCAGGTTGAGATTGAAGAGAACAAATTTTATTTGTATCTATCACGCCATGTATCCGTCAATTACTTTACACTTAACCTTTTGTATTATGTGTCTCAGTCAAAGACTGAATTGAGCATATGTTGAATATTCATGAATAATCCAGGTGTGTATTATTGGACTGATCAAATAATAAATAATTTCTTGGGTTTTGAAGCCAAACTTTATGCATGAAAAATGATATGAGGTTCAAACATCGTAACTTTTGTAAATGTCTGCCTAACGGAAATAAAATTACAGATAGACATTAATTGCTCAGAAGCAACCAATGCTTAGTCTTAAAAAAATGAAATTCCACAAACTAAGTCACGAAACACAAACTCGTGTTTCAGAGTTTGAATTTGGTCATGGTGGGGCGGCCATTTTTAGATTTCCGCAGCCAATTTTGGCATCTATGAGCAGGAAAGAGTTAAGTGTATGGAATTCTAGCTCAGTGGCTCTTGAACCTAAGAATACAAAAGTCAGAAATGCCATTTTTGCTCACAATAAAGCATAAACCGCCCATTTCAGTTGGCCCCTTTATGTGAAACCTCTATCAGAGCATTCATAGTAATGGTTTTACATGATGAGGCTGCATCACCATACACAACCCTATTTAGCTGCTTCTAACAACATGCCTAGAAGATTATAATGGCCCAATGTTTTTGCAATTAAGTTACTAATCTCTGACAAAATATGATCTGCCAGTTAAGATATTTTGGTCACATTTCTTTGCTGAAAACAATACTGGAAGGAAATGTGTTTGGTTAATGTACGACAAAATATGATCTGCCAGTTAAGATATTTTGGTCACATTTCTTTGCTGAAAACAATACTGGAAGGAAATGTGTTTGGTTAATGTACGACAAAATATGATCTGCCAGTTAAGATATTTTGGTCACATTTCTTTGCTGAAAACAATACTGGAAGGAAATGTGTTTGGTTAATGTACGACAAAATATGATCTACCAGTTAAGATATTTTGGTCACCTTTCTTTGCTGAAAACAATACTGGAAGGAAATGTGTTTGGTTAATGTACCAGAGGTAAATAACGTTATAAGTGAGAGGATGATATCAAAAGGACAAGGAGAAGTCTGGCAGATTGTACCATCAAGACAAAAGATAGAAGACGTTAGAGATTTGTTGCAGCCGACTTTTGATATGGAAATTTCACCTGAACTGAAAATGTAATTCCTTTTGTTGTATAATTTGTAAATTGAGTATTGCAGTTATCATTAAAGTTGTTTAATGAATTTGCAGGTGCTAATAACAATGCATGCTGGAGCCAACATGCAGTTTGTCACAGTTGGAGATAGGGGGCATGTTATATCATATGCACCAAACACACACAAGGGAGACCATCAGACTATTGTTTTTGTGAGTTATTTTCCTTGGTAGTGTATTTGCAGAAAGAAATGTTGGGGGAAACGTTGGATTTCCAGAATATATTTTTGGGAACAGAATGTCTGCAATATCTGTGGTTTAGAATTAAACTTTTAAATATCACATGGAATGAAAAACATTTCCTGCTACTGTATTTGACTAATTTTAATCTCATCTGACGGACAGTATGTTTTCAGAAAAGTGGTAATTGTGTACAAAGTTACTTTCTTTTATCAAAGTTGTGTTAACACCAAAATATTACTCCGCTAAAATATAGACTATTATGGTTTTTTCATCTTTCTCTTCATCAACAATTTCTTACTTTTATTCTGAGTGTTTTATATTTCAGCTGGAGCCCGGTGAGGCCAGAGATATTTACCTGCCCATTGTGGCAGACAAAGATTTCCATGATGATCTTCTGACATTCCGGGTTTCAGCTACTTGTTTCTTAGAAAAAGATGAATATGTTGGAACAATGATCCTTAAGGTAAACTTATCATTTGTTGACATTTCATCATCATCATCATGTAGCAAGTCCTTTGTAGAACATCGCTCCCATCACAGTCTGTCTGAAAGAAACTGGTTCTCTTGTCAAAACTCCAGCCTCAGCCACAGTCATACTCAGGCATTCCTGGATATCTTGGTGCCATCGTCTTCTTGGTCTACCCCTTCCTCTTTTGCCTGGCACCATAACTTCCATCACTGTTCTCTCAAGACTGTTATGTCTCTTGATGTGACCAAAGTATTTGCATTTTCTAGCCAAAATGGAATTAATAAACCAGTTCTCCTCTATGCTCAACTCTTGCCGAACGTCTGTATTCGTTTTTTTCTCTGTCCAGGGTATTTTGAGGATCTTTCTGTAACATTTTGACTCGAAGGATTCGATTCTTTGTCTAGAAGTTTTGGTAATCATCCATGATTCACAGCCATAAGCTGCCAACAGAAAAACACAGGCTCTCAAGACTTTTACTTTTGTTGTTTTGTTGGTGCTCTGCCATAATTTCTTCAGGCTGTTCAGTCTCTGCATTGCCATGGCTAGTCTTCTGATTTCTTTCGAGCAGTCGCCATTTTTGTCAATTCTGGAGCCCAGATATTCAAAATGTGTAACCTGATCTATTTCCTCACCACCCACTGTAAATTTATGCTGATATTGTGTTTTGTTGGTGGTCATTATCTTTGTTTTATTTATGTTTATGAACAGGTTTTGATCTTTACTATGTCCATTAACAGCTGAAAGTAGCTGCTCTAGCCCTTCTGCACTTCTTGATAGTATCACTGTGTCATCTGCGTATCGTAACTCTGGAATCTCGTACCCCCCAATCGTAAATGGGTCGAAACTTTCAATGTTCTCGTCCTCTTGAACATTTTTCATTATACATTCCGCATATATGTTGTACAGATAAGGGGAGAGGATACATCCCTGTCGGACTCCTTTATGTAATGCAAACCAATCTGATGTTTGCCCAGGTACACGGACAGCAGCTTGTTGATCTTGGTATAATGTTTCAATGAGGCGAACTATATGCAAAGGAAACCCCATTTCCTTCATTATTCTCCACAGATTTTGATGTTTTACCGCGTCGAAGGCCTTGGTGTAATCAATGAAACATGTGTACAGGTCTACATTAAACTCTCTACATTTTTCTTAGATATTCCTTAAATTGAATATGTGGTCCCTGGTCCTTCTGTCTTATCTAAAACCTGCCTGGACTACGTGAATTTCAGATTCAAACCTTTTCTCTATCCTTCTTAATAGGATTCGCAAGAGTATCTTGCTAGCATGGCTGATCAGCACAATAGTTCAGTAGTTCATGCACAGCTTCAGGTTTCCTTTTTTGGGGAGGGGAATATAAATTGATTTTTTCACAGCTTGTGATAGACTCGAGCACTTGCCTCCACTCCTGCTTGTATTAGCTCTGCTTGGATATCATCGCATCCTGGGGACTTTCCCTTTTTTAGGCTTTTAATTACAGAGCGTACTTCTTCCAATGTTGGTTCAGGTTCTTTCTCATCCTTTGGTAGGATTGTAACTGAGAGCTTTGTGCTATCTCCATACATGGTTCTGCAGTACTCTCTCCATCTATTCAGTATGTCTTTGGTTTCTATTAATGTGTTATCCTCTTTGTCATTTATGACATGTGGAACCGGACGGAACTCCCTTGTCAGTGTTCATATTGCCTTAAATGTATCTCTCTCTCTGCCTTGTTGCTGTAGGTTTTCTATATCCTTACACGTTTCCACTTTGTATCTTCCTTTATCTTTTCTTATTTCTCTTCTAACTTTTCTTGCGTAGTTTTTATATGCTGTGTTGGTCCCCTTACTTCCCATTTGTTTTAATCGTTGCCTTTTTTCAATGAGTTTCTGTGTATCCTCTGTTATATAGCTCTTTTTCTTGTGCGACATCTTGGGAATCATTTCTTTTGCTGTCGAGATCAAAATATCCCTTGCGTATGATGTCAACTCCTCAGATGTCATCTCTTCCTGTACTGCAAGCAACGCCTCAAATTTGTTTTCTACTTTGATGTTGTATTCAGTAGGTATTGCTGATACATCGAAGCGTATTGGCTGGCAACCTATGTTGATCCTACATAGTCTTGTTTTAAAAACTGCAACTAGTAATTCAAGGTCCGTATCGCAGTCTGCACCTGGCAGCATTTTTGTTGCCAGCACATTTGATCTCCAGCTTTGTTGCACTAGGATGTAATCTATTTGGTTTCTGGTGTTGCCATCAAGGGAGGTCCACATGTATAGTCTACGTGGATGTTGTTTGAATAAGGTGTTGGCAATGGAGAGGTTGTTTTCCATGCAGAATTCAACCAGTTTTTCTCCTCGCTCATTTCTGTGTCCCAAACCAAAAGGTACTCGAACACTTCTCTCCTCTTCGGTTCTTTCCTCTCCGACTTTCGCATTGAAATCGCCAATGATGATCAAGATTTGACATTTCAAGTTTATTATTTTTAAATGAATATTCAAGCACATACATTTATAATAGAAATGAAGGTTACATAATGACCAAATTCACTGGTCTCGAGGTAAGGTGTCTGCTTCGGGTGGCAGAGGTTTGAATCATGGAAGAGACCGAGATTTTTTCACATGAATCTTCTGGTAAAAATTCCCCTTATCTCTGTGGTAGTGAGATTGGACTCCCGTGTTCAGTGTCGAGCACGTTAAAAATCCCTTGGCAGTTAGAAATAGAAAAGAGTAGTCTTACCGGCTGCTGCCTGGACAAAATTCAAATTTAATACATGAGGATCAAACTAGAAGCTGCCTGAAGGCCACATGAGTACATTTTTATTGACCTGCAGGCTACATATAAATGAATTTCATTTTTTTCTCCTTCTTTTACGTCTCCATAATTTAGGAGGTAATTTGTGGAACCACTTCTTGTTGTATTATAAATGTTGGCCGCTTGATAAATGTCTGTTTCGTCTTCATAATTATGTCCCCTCTCATTACTTCTCAATCTTCTGCTACCAAGTCCTGAACAGGGTTTTGCAAGAAGCAGGATATAGTCTGGAGAACGGAATGCGTTGTGTCGCTAGTTTATAGCTTGGCTGACACATCCGTCTTCAGTAATGTCCTCTCTCATTTTTCTAGCGACAATGATTTTGTCTAACTACACATTGTATTGCAGTGGCTATGCACATTATACTCCTCTAGCACAGTTATTGAATACTGAACTTCAACATTAAGCTCTGTGCATATATACAAACTGTCATATTTATGTGGGTAAAATAAACATTCTCATTTAAAATACTGAGTGAACTTCTTGAGACTCAATCTTTTTTTTTTAAAACTCAATCAGGAGGAAGAAAAAGTTATAGTTAGTAACTATGAATAATAGCACCTTCATAATGTATGTCTTTGTTAGTCACTGGTTGCTGTTGTTTCGTTGTTGTTTCGAATGCCCATAATGAGTAGGTTTACTCTTTTGTGCGCACTGAAAAGGACGTTGAGTGGCGGGTTGCTTTCCCTTTGGTATAGTCTTGTGTCACCAGGCTGCCCTGAGAATCTTCAATAACAGTTCATCTGCAGTTCCCATATACTTGACCTTTTTTGGTGTTATACCATCAGGTCCAGCTGCTTTGCCAACCTTTATTTTCTACAGTACTGCCTTCAGCTCCTCCATTGTGATGTCTTTCCCATCAATGATTACCTCCTCTGTATTAGATCCTGTCATACCTAAAGTTGGTCTTCCTCTACACAGAGAAGCTCTGAGAATTAGTCTTTCCATCTACCCCTTATCTCCCTCAGAGTGGTAAGCAAAGCACCTTGTTGATCTTTTACTAATTTCATTGGGCACTTTTTTGCTTCCCCATGTTCTTTAGGATCCTGTAGAATAAGCTTCTGGTTTTCTTCATCATTATTTTCCAGTGTTTCTTCAAAATCCTCCCAGGATTTTTGTTTTGCTGTTAGCACTATTTTCTTGGCTTTCATTCTGAGTGTTATGTATCCTTTGTATTTCTTGGTATTTTTCTGCTGTATTCTTGGCTCTGACATCTCTCATATACTTAAATGAATCTTTCCTCAGGGTGGCATACTGAATTATGGATTATTTTTTCCTTGTCGGATATCATTGGCTCTTTTCATCTTGTCAGACGAAAGTAATTGTGCTTTTAGCAGAAGGCCTAGGCAGAAATATAGAGACCATGTGTTGCCTATGCAGTATGGTCCCTCTCTCGGTCTGCCTTGTTTGCTCCAAGGGAAAGGTGATACCAATACATTTTTTTCAGATAACATTGTGTGCAATTGTGTATGCACTTGTAAGGGAACTTTGTATTTATAATGACCAGGTTTTACTCACAGCAGAATATCAGAAGTCACCTTCCATTGTCATTCAGAACATTTTCTGGGTCATAGATACAGCAGCAACTTATAGCTGGCTGCTTGCATCAGGGTCTGTGACCAATAACTGACCAAAACCTCATTCCGTCTCCGAGTGTCAGCCCTGGAAACAGACTGCAGCCATGCATCCTGACTAAGAGATTAGGATCGAAGAGGGAAGGCAAATGCCATGCTGAAATAGGATGTGTTAGGTCGAACGATGCAGATATCGCAGTTTAGCTGTAAACTATGACACAATGTCACCTTTTCAGGACATAATGTCGAAGAAGAAGTAGAAATGCTATATTTTATTTATCAAAGTATTATATCAATATTTATGTGTTTCTTATATCATCCATTTATAGCCAAATGGTGTGATTAACTACTATCACACACCATATCTGATTGATCTCATCCGCTACCCATCGATTAACATACCACAGTTCAAAGTGAATGTACCAGAAGATTTTCGAAAACAACAAGTGAGAGAAAACTTGTATGTCCCTTGGTCATCAGTGGCAATGAATACAGTGTTCGGTAAGTAAACCGGCTACTTAGACTAGAATGCCATTCTGCTGGCTTCCTAGAAATTTATTCATCTCAATTAGTGGATGTAGCATTAATGTATTGCAGAAAATGTAATATATGATTGGCTTGCCCCTCTGCTCATAACAGTCTTGATACTTGAATAACTTAGACTAAACAAAACATAACCTTTGCTTTTGCAATAATTTTTTTTTTTTGGTGTGCGTTTGCCTTATTTCTCGATTTCCCAAGACGGTTTGCGTTGCACTATGTTTTTATTTTGCGCCTGGCGCCTGCATCCGACTTCAGCATGCATTTTATGTAAGGGTTTGTTTCCTCCTGCATTTTCTAAGGGTTTCCTTCCCTGGATTAACGGCTTGTGCTGTGTTGGGGAGCGAATCCAGCACCTTTGAATTGTGAGCTGTGTCACTTAACCACTAGCTCATGCCGTCCCTGTAATAAGTTAAAATCTGCAAACAGTTTTAGCTAAATATTATTCAGTAATATATTAGAAGGTTTCCTTAGAACTAATAGAAAGAAAACTGAATCCCTACTGAACACTTTTTGCCAAAAAGGGAAACTCTGCCTAGGAAATTACCATGTCGAAAATGTGAGTTCATACATTTACCTGGACCAAGAAATCTCAAACTCCAACATTATAAATCATGAGATTTCATATAGTCTAGCAGTGGGATGGTTCAGCTTCAATTGTATGAAACCCATACTTTAACAGATAACAAATGATACGACAAGAGATCAGACCTTTAACAGATAACAAATGATACGACAAGAGATCAGACCTTTAACAGATAACAAATGATACGACAAGAGATCAGACCTTTAACAGATCACAAATGATACGACAAGAGATCAGACCTTTAACAGATAACAAATGATACGACAAGAGATCAGACCTTTAACAGATCACAAATGATACGACAAGAGATCAGACCTTTAACAGATAACAAATGATACGACAAGAGATCAGACCTTTAACAGATAACAAATGATACGACAAGAGATCAGACCTTTAACAGATAACAAATGATACGACAAGAGATCAGACCTTTAACAGATCACAAATGATACGACAAGAGATCAGACCTTTAACAGATCACAAATGATACGACAAGAGATCAGACCTTTAACAGATAACAAATGATACGACAAGAGATCAGACCTTTAACAGATAACAAATGATACGACAAGAGATCAGACCTTTAACAGATCACAAATGATACGACAAGAGATCAGACCTTTAACAGATAACAAATGATACGACAAGAGATCAGACCTTTAACAGATAACAAATGATACGACAAGAGATCAGAACTTTAACCTTCAGCACGCCAGTCATATTTTGAAAAAATTTGACCTAATTAATTTTCTTAATTTCTCGCTATGGTAGTCGTCTTAGAAAATTTATAATTTTTATGTTTGTTTGTCAATAAATATGATTTTCTGGCGTGTAGACACACAATAGCATAACGAACATGTGGGTGTTATTGTCGTTGTTGTGTGTTTGTTAGTTTTTGAGATTCAAAAAGATGAAGTTGAAAATTTATGAAAATCTCGGAAAAAATTTGGACTCGACCGCTAGGCCTAGTCGCTTCGATAGAAAACCATGGAAACCACAACAACGTATCGATACTGTGTTTACAATATCGACACAACTGTTAGTTTCCAATTCAAACGTAGTTCTTTCATTTAAACAAACAAAATAAACAGATCTACTCGATAAAGATCTTTCCCAACAACCTACTTCCCCTTTCGCAAAAAGTCGGCTTGCTCCAAACGGCGTATACAAAATTAAAACTGTTCAGAAGCCATTTGTAATCGCACATACGATACTTTAACCGGCAAAATATCGTGTATATATGGACTATGTATTCAGCAGTAAAAAATGGCTGTCGGGAGTTCAAAAAATAAAAAATTTTTTCCGTACACCGTTTTTGTGTCAAGATGATCTGGACTGAGGGGTGCTGCAGGTTAACAGATCACAAATGATACGACAGGACCAAATTCACAACCCCCAAAAAAAAATCAGGCAACAAACCACCTTCAATGACGTTATAGATACAGCATTATTACAAAAATGCAGATGAGCCGACCATGTGATTTTTGGGCATGACAACAGCTAAACATGAAAAGTGACGGCCTACAACTTTAAGCGTAATCTGACGTCTAGCAATGAGATGGAGAGATGGCCTAAGTAAAACTCTTGGTCCAACATGGTATTCCAAGGCAAAAATCTCTATTGAGTTTAAACAACATTTGGCTACCTGGGATGAGAAATGCTTGATTGTCATCTTTCAGTTCCGAATAGGGAAATTCCTAAAAAGCTGCACACTAACACAGAAAGAGAGAGAACAATACTAACATCAGATGAAAGACAAAAGCTATATGGAGATAAAACAACATTACAAACAATGATGGCCTTTGTAAGAAAAACTGAGAACTTGATCTGAGGAAGAAGAAGAAGAAGAAATGATATTTTTATCATTTTGTCAGTTGTTCAAGGGTATAACAGATTCTTTATTATTAAAGTTCATTTGTTTTGACATAGAATGTAAATGCTTCCACAGTGGAAAACACAATAATGATACAACTTGATGAAAAATATTATTTGTCATGCTTTAGGTGATGTTGTGGGCCCAGGTTTCTTTGAAGATTACCTGAATGCAGAAAACATTTTGTTGCGTCCCTATGGCAGTGGTGAGATGGTGACCTTTAACTTTGCCTACAACCTACTCATTCTAAAGTTCATGAGGTCATCAAATCAGCTGGACTTAAGTCAGTCCAAAACAGTGCTGAAAGAACTAAATGTCGGCAAGTTATCATTATACTTAGTGATTCATTCTATTGATGTTTTATTGCATTTGTATTTGAGAAAGATGTGTCTGTCAATTTGTTAATTTCATTAGAGACCTTTCCTTGTTATTCAGCACAGAAGATTGAGACATGAATATCATAGAATATTGTTAGCTAAAGATTGAGAGTCTTACAGACTGACTGATAAGAATCTTACAATCATACAACACATTGTATACTGTAGATACATTCCTGTGTGGTCCTCCAGGGTCATTGTGTATGACAAGGTCAAGAATGGCACCACTGCCCTGCAGAGAGAATGTCATAAGAGGCGACTAGATGTGGGACATGGTATACCACCAGCCATGGTTAGGTGATTTGTTTAGAGCAGCATAGATGGTGCTTAACAGGCTGCAGGTCTACTTTGCTCCAGTTTTTGAGTATTAAGATGAATTACACATCGGTTAACTACCCTACCCTCTGTGATACTTGTCTCGAGCTGCTCGAGCCTAGCCCACTAAGCAGAAAATTCTCCTCCTGGCTACATCTAGCTCACGCCAAAGCTGAGACCTGCACAGGGACATCTGCTCATGTAGAAGCATACGTCGACTAAGACGATACAGATAGCCTTCAGTTACCTGGAAGCAGACATAACCTGCCTGTTTGAATACCACGATTTGAAATATTCCAAGTTATATTGTATGAATATGTAAGACTTTCTTCAATATTTTTTACCTTCAACTTTGTATATTAACTTTTTGAAAAAATATATATATATAAAAATGTTTTACTCACATTATTAACATATTGCAGTGCTTCAGAGAATATTCAGCTACATGAATCCTGAAGATGGATCATTCAAGATGTTTAGAGATGATTTTGAATCAAATTTGTGGTGGGTAATTTCCTCAGTACTAGTATCAAATTACCAATATGACTAGTGTTAGCAGTTATGACCAACATGGCATTTACTTTGTCCTTATAATCTTGTTTTCAAGAGTCATGGAATGAAATCATACTACATAGAGGTTTCAGGCCCACAAGCAAAAGGTCGACCCCAGAGGTGATCAAAGAAATACTCCAAAATATAAACATGCCAGAGCACAAGCCTCCCATCTAGCTCAAATCAGAAGTCTACACAAGGGGATGGCATGTGCTAGTGGTTTAGTGACACGGCTCACAATCCGAAGGCGGTGGATTCGCTCCTCAATCACAGCACCGGCCACTACCCCAGGGAAGTAAACCCTTAGAAAATGCCAAAGGAAGCAGACCCTTACATAAAATGCATGTCAAAGTCGGATGCCCTGGGCCGACAGGCGCAAAAGGACAAAAGCAGGCAGCCCCATCCATCATGCAAAGATACAAACTGGCAAGTCACCTGTTTGTCTGCACACTCACTACTTGATCTCAAGTATATACAAAAAGGGCATCTACACCCCCAGCAAAGCAAGCATGTTTTTTGATGCAGTAGTTAATGTGTTTTATATACCATACAATAAAATGTAGTAGGGTGAAGATGGCTGGTCATCAACTGAAGAATCTGACCTTCAACATAATTCTGATCTATGCATTCACCAAATAAAATGGCATAAATTTATTTATTTTTTGTTAAGCTTTATAGATTGTTTATGGTTTCATCAATTCTGATTGTTTCATGCTGTAGTTTTAATTGTTTGACTTCAGGTTGACCGCATTTGTGGGTAAAACGTTAGCACAGGCTGGCATTGTTGGAGACTGGGAACAAGACCTGTACATTCCACAAAATCTGGTCACCAAGATTGTGGAGTTCATTTGTTCACGACAGAATACCACCACGTGGGCCTTTGATCCAACCCTTCATGAAATAGCCTATGACAGAAAGATGGTAATGGTACCTTTTTACATTTTCCCTCTCTTTATTTCTTTACTCTAGATGTGCAAATACATCATTATCAGTCCCGTCACCTAGAAGGTCATTGAGGCACCGTTATTGCAGTTTGTCGAACCAGTTCCTGCCATACGTCTCAATTTTTTGCCAGGGTATTAGATTCAGCTATAGACCTTCCTGTCCACCCTTTTATATTGTCCCCCATATCTCTTTTTTGGTCTCCCTCTCCCACGCTTCCCAGACACAGTGCCTTGCAGGAGGGTCTTGGTCAGCCACACCGATCGTGATATATGCCCATACCATGTCACTTTTCATGTTTTTACTATAGTCAATAGGTTCTTATATTGACCTACCTCTTTCCTATCAATTTCAAGAACACTCTCATTTGTAACGCAATCCAAATATGGAATGCTAAGAATTCTTCGCAAGCATCGCATTTCCTTTGTGCAAATTTTACGTTCTAGTGCAGCCGTCAGAGTCCCAAGTCTCACACGCGTAGAGGTAAACCGAGGTGGCCATTGTATACATTAAAGTCAGCTTCGATTTCAGGCTAATGTTCTTGTCTTTCCAGATTGTTTGCAGTCTGGTCTGGGCGACCTTGGCCATCACTATTCTTGACTGGATCTCTGCTCTAGACCCCTCCACATTCATTTCTGCTCCCAGATATTTGAAAAGCGTAACACTTTCCAGAGGTTCACCTTTGACTATAATCAGGTTTAAAATACCCTCTGGGGCATTGGCCATGATCTTGCTCTTCTCTGCACTGATTTCTATCCCAAATTTTTGGGCAGCATTTTCCAGGTTTGCGACTAGCCTTGCAAGTTCAGGATCTGTTCCAGCCAGACTGTTAATGTCATCTGCAAACCTGAGGTTGGTGAGTATGTGTCCACCTTTACTGACCGTCCACCTATACTGACCATCCCTATGTGTTCATCCAATGCTTCTGACATAATGCATTCTAGAAAAACATTGAAAAGTGTCGGAGAGAGGAGACACCCCGGACGCACACCAACTGTCGTTCGGTACCCCTCACCTGTGGTTCCTGTTAAGGTAAACTGCACTGCTGGCAACGGAGAATAATTTTTCAATGACCTGGGTTAGCCATCATCTTGTACAGAGTTTCCCATAGGGCCTAATATCCCACCCTATCAAAAGCCTTTTTAAAGTCAGTGAAGACCTGGTACAATTTCTGTTTGTGCTGAGTGTATTTTTCCCTGATCATGCACAGGTTAAAAATTTGTTCTATTGTACTTCGACCAGCTCTGAAACCCGTAATAATTACTGCTGCTCATGGCTGCAGTCTGTTAAGGATGACCTTGAGCATAACTTTACTGGCATGGCTAATCAGACTGATGGTTCTGTAGTTCTGACACTGTTGGAGGTTACCTTTCTTTGGTATCACTATGATCAATGATTTTATCCAGCTTGTGGGCCATTCTCCAATCTGCCATATCATGTTACAGATTTTTGTTAGAAAATCTATCACCACTGTCTCTCCAAGAATTAATAGTTTGCCTGGTATGTTATCCACTCCGGCCACTTACCCTTTTTAAGAGATCTAACCTGCACCTCAACTTCTTCATGCATGTTGCTAAAGTTATCTTCCTCTTCTTGTTGGTCTGCTGGGGTTACATCTCTAGGGGACTTCATATTGTTTAGCTGGGAGCAATATTCCGACCATCTCTGCATGACATCTTTTTCCACAGTCATGGTATTCCATGCCTCATCTTGAATTGTTCTTATTGTGAGCGTGAACTTCTTTGTCAGGTTTCTAAGTAGTTGGTAAGCTGCTCTACCATTGTTCTTGACAATGCATTCTTGAATTTTTGTGCATTGATCTATTATCCACTACTCCTTTGCTATCGCCATGTCTTTTCTTATTTTCTTGTTTATAGCTCTCTATTTTTCCGCTCTGGGTGTTGTGGTTTTCTCATTTTTGAGAGTTCTCTTAGTGTCACATAGTAGTAATATATGTTCCAAGACCCAGGAATAAGACCTCTATTTGTACCTTCCCAGTATTTTCTATTATCGTATCCTTCAGTTTAGTGTTGAAGGTTTCTAACATAGACTGTACATCCTGGCGTTCTGTATCTGAGTCAGTGCTTGCTGCTAGGTTAAGGTTGTTCCTCAGGCTATCATGAAACGCTTCCATGGTTAGTGGATCTTTCAGTCTGTCAAGGTCGTACCTAATCCTTGGTTGTTGTGGTCTGGCTTTGTTCTTTAGGCTGAGACGAAATGTAAGCATAAGCAGATCATGGTCGCTGCCTATGTCCGTCCCTGGATAACTTCTTGTTTGGGTTTTATTGATGCTGAAGAGAAATCGGATTTGTACCATTAAGTAGTCTATCTGATTATGGTGTTTCCCACAGGGTGAGTGCCATGTTTTTCTTCTAGACATGTTATGGTTCCCCAGCATATTTCCAAGCACAAAATGATTGTATTCGGTAAACTCTAGTAACCTATGCCCTCTCACGTTTGAAACTCTGTTACAAAAGGGTCTGCATGTGTTCCGCCAAGTTTCTGACGCATTCGAGCTAACTTTTGCATTCCAGTCACACTGCACTATAAGAAAGTCTTTCTTGTGGGCATTGTTGATGCACTTCTGTAACTGGTTATAAAAGCACTCAACCTCATCCTCCTCATAGTCAGTTGTGGAGGCATATGCCTGAAACACCATTATGTTAAAGGGTGATGCCTTTAATCTTATAGTTATGGGCTTACTGGAAATGGGGTGTATTCTAGCACTGTATTTTTGTTATTTTTATGGACCAGGAACCCCACACCATGTTGATGAGTACTTTCCTCCCCGTTATGGTAGAATATATGATCTTCCTCTGTGTTTGTCTCTCCAAAACCAGTCCGTCTTGTCTCGCAAACACCTAATATGTCCCATCTGTACCTAAGCATTTCATGTGATAGTTTGTTCAGTTTGTCCACCTGTCTTAATTTTCTCACATTCCACGAGGCAATAATGACGTTGTCACGTGTACTGAGTTTCTGTCTGGACTGGTTGGTCTTAAAGTCGTGCTTGTGTTGCCTTGGCAATATTGTCGCATTGTTGTTCTATCCAACCGTTTTCTGCAATAATGGTATGTCTTGGTCCGCTAAACACCTGACGGAGCTCATCTCTCTCCCGATAGGGAACTTGACCCTGTATATAGCACTCAACATTTTGCATTCCTCTAGTCCTCCCCGCTCTGGTTAGCTGGCCCTGATGCTAGCAGTCAGCTATGGGTCGTTGACCACTGCAGCTCATGCGCTGCTCAGCATCTTGATGTTGGGTAGGTTAAGAGAAATAAATAAAATGATTTTTTTTTAAACAGTTCTGGTGGTTTTTTGATTGACATAAATCAATTCATGTTTGTTGCCCAATTGTGTTGTTTTCACATAGTGAAAAAAAAGTGTTTAAACATTTTTGCCTGTAGTTCTATTAAAGTGACATGTTGTTTGTTGTTGTTTAATGCCCACAATGAGTAAGTTTTTTTCTTTTGTGTGCCCTAAAAAGTTTGTTGAGTGGTGGGTTGTTGTAGCTTTCCTTATATCCGAGTGTGCTGATGAAAGAGGGCTGTGGTGCTCCAAGCAGTTGTGCTACGCTTGGCTTCATCTGTGTGATGCTCACTACTTTGAGGATCACATCAATCCACATCTCATCAGCCAGACAACCTTGAAAACAGCCTGTTTAGAGGGAAAGCTACATGGAAGAGAGATAGTGGTCTTGGTCAGTATATTGTGTCCGACCCTGACACGACGTCCTGGTCAGTATGTTGTGGCTGACCGGACTAGCGTCTCAGTTCCCCATAAAAGGGACATAAATACTGATTTAAACAACAACAAAAAATGTTAACTGTCATACAGACTTAAATAATATAAGTTTTTGTTTTTTCACAGATTTGTCATTTGTGATTGTTACAGAGACAGGAAATGTGTTTGTGTTGAATTGATTAACTTATTTGTGTAATATCCTCGGCCTTTCTCCATGCCAGAGCTCTCTGAAGGACATGAAGGATGATGTGATGCCCACACATAGAATTCCTCTTACTGCTTATGTTCTCATAGCTCTGACTGAGATGACAGATTTCACTAAGGTACCATCAATTGTTTGATTAGAACTCAAATGTAGTGCTAGAAAGATAATCACATTTATAGTATTTTATGACATGGCCCTATTCTTTCCTCACAAATAAGGGGCCATGGTGTGCACACATGGCAACAACATCTTTATTGTTTAAAAGTACAAAATAGTTATGGGAATATTATAACAGTGCTCAAAAGGACAAAATGGAAAGTTAACTTTGCTAAACATGTTTTTAAAGTTTACAGACAACTAAAACCAGTCATTTCTAATAGGAGGTTAATGATAATCCAAGAATAAAAAATTGTATGGTTTTTAAGAATTTAAAACATGCGATGCTTAAGAAAGAGGAAACTTGATTCTGTCAAGTTCAGCAAAATATTTAAGATGTATATCTTCTTTGCATTCAGAATATTTGGTCATGCTTTATCTGCAAGTCAGTTGCCATGATGAAGTCTGAAGTCTTCACCAGGTCGAAACAGCTGCCACACAGCTTTTTGTCGCAGCTACAAACCCTCTGGCCAGGCCTGGCATCTCATTTCCATATAAAGTGGGCATTCCTGTAGAATGTGTTCAGGATTCTGACTCCCTGTTCAACATGGGCAATCATTGGTGTGAGATCTTTAGTCGGTATAGATGTTCTAGTAGTCTGCAGTGAACAGTTCCCAGATGAAATAAAGTAGTTTGTTGGTTTCTTTTGAGTTGGTGAATTGGGTCTGGTCTACTGCTTATGTTTCTGTCTTCTCTCCATTGGTGTATATACTCATTTCTAATGATGTTCTTGATCTCTTTGTATGTTACTCAATGATTAAATTGTGCCTTTTTTACTGCCATCTGCTGCTAGAGCGTCAGCTCTCTCGTTTTTCCTGTGATTCCGCAGTTGGAGTGCTATTGTTGAGGATCTTTGGAGCTTTCCTAGTTCTGCTCTTATTTCTGATAACAGTGGTTTGTTGTTTGGATATATACCTGAAATTATTTTACATTCAGGCCTACCATAAGCAGCACAGGGAAACTGTCCTGAGAGATGTGGAAAACGTACGCTACTTGGTAACATATTGATAGTACCTGCCGAAGACAAATGTGTCGAACCATAAGGTGAAAATATCGCAGTCAAGCTGTAAACTAGCGACACAGCGCACTCTGTTCTCCTGACTACATCCTGCTACTTGAAAAGCCCTGTTCAGGGCTTGGTAGTGGGAGATTGAGAACGAACGCAGAAGAAGAAGATATTGATAGTAGGTAAACTTGACATAGACAGAAATGATGTCAAACTGTAACCATGGCAGATAGTTTCTAATCATGCAGAACAGACATAACACATTTGACACATTGGTGAAGGAGGATGAGTTAGTCTATCTAATTGAGGATGGTCAATTTTTCAACTGACTGCCATTTATATTCCAACATTTGTATTTTAGTGGTTTTATTTTTTAAATGTTTAGTTCCAAACAACAAAATTGAAACTACAGAGCTATCATTTGACTAGGTTGTTAAAAACAGTGTGAAACTGTGGAATAATGTTGATCAAATATTTATAATCAAACTTGGAAATGGATCAAGATGCTGAGCAGCGCATAAGCTGCAGCGATCAGCGACCCATAGCTGACTGCTAGTGTCAGGGCCAGCGAACCAAAGCTGCCAAGACCCTTCTACACCTTCACGTGGTGATCCTGGATAACAAACTGCAACAGAGCAGACTGGCTAAGGAGAAGGGATTGAAGAGGAAAGGCTAACCCGGTACTAAAAATAACCTGCTCAAGTTGGATGTGTCGGACTGAAAGAGGCAAATATTGCAATCAAGCTGTAAACTACGACACAATGCATTCCGTTCTCTGGACAACATCCTGCTACTTGCGAAGTCCTTTTCAGGTCTTGGTAGCAGAAAATTGAGAACGTTCAGGGCTTGGTAGTGGGAGATTGAGGACGTTCAGGGCTTGGTAGTGGGAGATTGAGAACGTTCAGGGCTTGGTAGTGGGAGATTGAGGACGTTCAGGGCTTGGTAGTGGGAGATTGAGGACGTTCAGGGCTTGGTAGTGGGAGATTGAGAACGAATGATGAAGAAGAAGAAACTTGAAATTAAATGTGAAATATAATGGAGAAAAAAATTCTACGTTAACGATAAGGCTAACCAATGGTAGCATATGGTAATATTTTTTTTAGATACTCTGTATATTTGTTCTTATCAATCTGTAATACCACATTCACAACCCACTTCTATCTGCTATGAGCAAATCTACATAACACCAAACAATTCTAATTCTGTTGACAAATGTTTGCTGCACAAAATACTTTTAATTTTCTTGAATAATATTTGAGATTGGCCCCCCACCTCATAAAACAGGTAGAGTTATTTATTTCAACATTTCCAGCAGCACAACAAATGTGAAGTTAGAAACTGATTACATTGCTGAACTATTTTCTTAGGGAACAGTCCCGTGCATTGAAAGAACCAAGACAAATGCTGCGTACTTCCTGCAGACACAGATCAATACATTGGGACAAGATGACATATTCTTCATGGCCATAACAGCATATGCACTGTCTTTAACAACCGCTCAAAATGATCTGGTAACAGAACTCTGGAAACTGAGGCGCAATGACTGTAAGTTACCTATTTGCTTTCAAGCCTAAGTTCTGCCTTATTTCAGAATAATTTTACTTTTTGTTTGTAATATTTCTGCTACAATCTTTACTATGTTCTTCTGCTTTCTTCTTCTTTGTTCATCCTGACATGCACATTTTGTTAGTGTTGTGTTATAGTTGACAGTAAGGTTGCAACATCTGCGCCATTTGGCACAAGGCATCTGGTTTGAGTATGCCATTTTTGCCTTCCCCCTTTGATCTATATGCTCTCACCTAAGCTGCTGTCATCTCGTTCACTACATCTTCGACCGCTTGCTACCGTAAATGACCATTTACTCATCCTTCACAGTAATGTCATTAAAATTATTCTCGTCAACATTATCTTTTATTTATTCCTTTCTTGTCCTAGTGGTTACTAGTAGTATATTAACCCATTCAATCCCAGCTGATCAGAAAAACTCTCAACTGAATTCCCAGGCAAGGGGAATAACTACGCAAAAATTAGACGTGCTTGCGCAATAAAATTATTAACAAATACAATTTTAAATTTATTTGTGTGATTCAAACTCCAGTTTACAGATAAATAGAAGAGGTACTCTTCTGTGCACATGTATGTTGGATGCAAAAAATTAAACAAGTGAAAAAAAAAAAAAAGTCAACATAAAATGTCTGTTTCACTCTTGTCAATTTTGCTAATAAATGTTCAATCGAAAAGCAATCTCCCTTGGTTCATTGCAACTAGTACATCTTTCATCTTCTTGTCCAATGTCTGACTTTCCAGTATACACCTCAAAGTTATAGAGGTATCTAGTATGAGGATCTGCGGCACACCAAATTTTAATTCCTCAAGGATCTTTTTAACCTAAAATTCTGATGCAGGCATATGCATTGGTTTGCTCTGCCAAGTACTCAAAAAAGGTCTGAAGTAGAAATTTTGAAAGAGAAAGGTAATCAAAAGCAGAGTAATCTTGATCTGGATCTATGTCATCTGCAGGACTTGTTCCCTCACTAAATCCTTCAATAATGATATTACTCCGTTGCTTTGACCATTCTCTATCACCACTAGGGTCTGCCTGTGGGGCGGGTCACTTTGTCACTGTCTTCTACCGATAATTCGTCATCACTACCGAGGCCAGTGTCGCTACTTTCATCTTCTTAGTCCCGAACTTATTCCTCATCAACGTCCGATTCGTACTCATTCTCTTCAACTCCATCAACAAATTCGCAACCACTATCGTCTGACTCATTAGTATCTTCAGTCCGCACCAAGTTTTGAAGAAAATTTAAGGTCATTTTAAAAAAATCAAGCTCGAACACCATACGTGATAGAAACGATCTGTAAACTGCAATGGGAGCCGCCATTACCGGAAGTCACTTGAAGGCTAAATTTAGTGTGTCTATTCGCAGGTAAAACGTAAGAAAAAATAATTTAAATCAGTATATCCACGGCGGCCGCCGCCAGCTGTTCTGGGAACGAGTCGATAGCGGCCGTCGCCGGCCGGTCTGTGATTGAATGGCTTAATGTCTGAAACAATTTTATGGCAGCACATGAGCTGCAGTGGTCAGCTACCCATAGCTGACTGCTAGCGTCAGGACCAGCGAACCATAGCTGCCAAAACCCTTCTACGCTTCCACACTGTGATCCTGGATAACAGACTGCAGCAGGGCAGACTGGCTAAGGAGAAGGGATTGAAGAGGAAATGCTAACCTGGTATTCAAAAAATGCTTGCTGAAGTCGGATATGTTAGACCGAAAGGTGCAAATATCGCAGCCAAGCTCTAAACTACGACACAACGCATTCCGTTCTCTGGACTACATTCTGCTACTTAAGCCCTTTCAGGGTTTGGTAGTGGGAGATTGAGAACGAACGAAGCTGAGCCAAGCCCAACCAATTTTATTAGTCAGAAAGACAAAAGTTTTCACAATGGTCTTTATCAGATGACAAAGTTTTTTGACAATGTTGCTGTTGTTGTTGCTACTGCCACTCGTACTTGAGTTAGGTAAACTTGATGACTTTCTTTAGTGGTGGGTTACAGTGGCTCATTTTACATCCTGAGGCAGGCTCAAGAATCTGGGCTTTTCTTGCTGTTATGAAATGCAAGTCTTCTCAGTAGGCTCACCAATATGGGGATCACAGTGTTGATTGCCAATTTGTTGGACAGGTTGCTGAGTGAGGAAATGAGGTGGTGTCTTGGACATTGTGTTTCACCTGACCCTTGGCTCCTTAAAACACAATGAAGAGCATGACCTTAATGTTGATGATTCTCAGGAGGATTCTATGTAACAGTTATTTGGAACAATTTTTTTTCAACACTGCACCACTTTTAGTATTCTTTGGTAATAAATCAAAGTATTAAACTCATGAATTACTCTCTTCATTATCATGTCCTGACTCATTCTTATCTTTTATAAAAACTTATACATTATCCTCTTCTCTATATTGTTCTTGACATTTTTCTTCCATATGCATTTAAATCAAATGTTTTAGAGATATTTTTGTATCTGTTTTATATCTTCACTTGTAACTATTTGAAATTGAGAAATTATAGTGACCAACCCTTAGATACTGATCATGGTATGATTATTTCATCAAAATGAAGGCCATCTCATTCACCACAGGTGTTGTCTTATCTTTACATTCTAGCTGACTTCACATATTTTGCTGATCAACTGGTATACGAGAACCCGTCTGCAATCCAGAACAATGTTCGATACCTCATGCCACGTCAGGAGCTAATGAATGATGCCTATGCTGTGCAGACAACAGCCTATGCCTTGATGTCTCATATTAACGCAAACCGTGGGTCAAAGGTTGAGAGAGACATGACAATGAGTTGGCTGAACACTATGAGAAATTCATTCGCTGGATTTTCTTCAACTCAGGTAAAATATCTTCTTCTGCGTTTGTCCTGAAAAAGACGTTGTGTCGTAGTTTACAGCGAGGCTGTTCCTTTTGACCCGACACATTCAATTTTAACTGGCTGTTTTTGGATACCGGGTTTGTCTTCCCTTTGTCATTGCTATCTCTTAGACAGATTATACTAGTGACGCCTGTTTCCAGAGCCGTCACTTGGAGATCGAATAGGCTCTTGGTCAGGTAAAATATGAAGAAGATCACAGCCAAATCAAATTAGTTTAGTTCAAGCACCAACATCTCCACATCAAACATCAGCTGCAATGAATCTATAATGTCCTCTGTCTTTTGCCATACTGGTTCTGTCTGCTGGGCTTTTCCCTGTCCATCTTGTGATGTCATCCTCTCACTTATAGTTCTGTTTACCTCTGTCACAAGGCTCTTCATCCTTCCTTTCAGTATTCTTATCAGCAAGATATGTCTTTTGTTGTGACAAAATATCTTAACTGCCCGACTAATTTTCTTTGTAACCATAATTTCTTCAAGACTTCTTTATTTGAAATAAAAAAATTTCCATGAGATGCGCTCCATTATTCTATATATCCACACTTCAAAGACATCAATTCTCTTCTCCAACTGCTTGTTCTGTGTCCACATTTCTAAGTCATCAAATCTCTTCTCCGCTTGTTCTGTGTCCACATTTCTAAGGCATCAAATCTCTTCTCCGCTTGTTCTGTATCCACATTTCTAAGGCATCAATTCTCTTCTCCGCTTGTTCTGTATCCACATTTCTAAGGCATCAAATCTCTTCTCCGCTTGTTCTGTGTTCACATTTCTAAGGCATCAAATCTCTTCTCCTCTTATTCTGTGTCCACATTTCTTCTTCTTCTTCTTCGTACGCAGTCAGACAGTAACCATTATTTTTTCGAAAAAAGCGGCGGCCATCCTGAGGCTGTCGACACTGCCATAGAGCTTCTCTTGTGGTTCCACTGGTGATGGCCACATCTGCTCTCTCTGATCCTCGTATGTCGGGCAGTTCTGCAGCAGATGCTCAGCGGTCATTTTCTCGGTACCACACGGGCATTCGTCGGTACCACCTATCTTCAATTTGTTGAATAGGTGGTACCTCAGTCTATTGTGGCCAGTGCGAAGTCTGAAGACAACGACCTGCTCTCTTCTGTTCAACTGGTAATAGGCATCGTTTTTGGTGTAGCCGGTATGTTCAGTTTCCCATTTGGTCATGTATCTGGCTTTTATAAGCCGTTTTGACTCTTCGTACGTCATACTAGTATCTGTTTGTGGTAGTCTTGCACCTTCTTTTGCCAGTCTGTCTGCGTCCTTGTTGCCTTGGATGTTGCAGTGTGATGGGACCCACTGTACCACTACCCTTTTTGGTGCGGACTGCTGGCATAGTTGACAGAGTGCTGCTCTTAAGTCATTAAGCTCAGTGTTTTTCTGGCTTTTTAGCGCTGTGACTACGGCCAGAGCATCTGTAAGCAGGACTATATGGCTTTCATTTTCTTTATGTGTCACCATTTCTTCCACTGCCGCCCTCAGTGCCTCTGCCTCCGGTCTGAAATTGCTTGTGTACTTACCAGTAGCGAATGACAGTGTTATTTTTCTGCCATTTGGTAGATTCAGGAATGCTCCTGCCCCTGCGTTCTGTGTAGTGTCTGTTACAGAGCCGTCGGTGTATGCATGGGTCCAGTCCATGCTTGGGTAGTTTTTCGATATAAAGCTTAGGGTAGTATCTCTCCTTTCTTTTTCAGTCTGGCAGTTTTTGTTTCCAATACCTGGTATATTTTCTACCACCTCTGGAAATATATCCTGCCTCCAGGTAGGTTTTTGTACAGTAGTGATGGGCTTTGGTGTTGTTAGTGCGTTTATGGGATCTTCGTGCATCTTTGCTTTGGCTATTTCTGCAAAGTTTCTCCGCTTTAGTTTCCCATTTCCCAAATTGTTTAGTCTCTGGTGCATTGGGTGGTCAGTCAGTCTTCGGAGTTTCTCTGACTGCAGCTGGGATCTGCAGTCTCTTCTATCGGTCATGGGTTGCAGCTTTGTAATCTTTTCAAGTTCTACAATTGGCGTTGACTTCATGCCTCCTGTTTTAACTCTCATGGCTTGGTTTTGAAGTTTGTTAACTTTATCAAAGTTCGCCTTTGCTGCTGTTGTCCATGCCGCAATGCCATACTCGAGAACTGGTCTCACTCTTCCAATGTACAGTTTCTTTAGTATACGTCCACATTTCTAAGGCATCAATTCTCTTCTCCGCTTGTTCTGTGTCCACATTTCTAAGGCATCAATTCTCTTCTCCGCTTGTTCTGTGTCCACATTTCTAAGGCATCAATTCTCTTCTCCAACTGCTTGTTTTGTGTCCACATTTCTATCTTAAACGGTAGTGACTCGTATACATAACACTTGATCACTTTTATTTTTAAACTTTTATTTTTAATTTGAGAGTGACTTATTTGGTGTCAATATATGACTCACGTTGGTGAAGAAGCCATCCATATTATCTTCTTGATTTCCATTTTGCATCTTCCATCTTTGGTTATTATATTTGGTTAGTATATTAATATCGTAACATAGAACTGGACAGTCGTATGGCTTTATGACAGTATTGCAGTCTTTGTTAGCTTCCTCAGTTGCCTCAATTGGTCTGATATAGATTTCAGAGATGCCATGATGTCTGAGAGCATTTATCATAACATTGATCTCGATACAGTCAAAGGCATTCTCATAATCGATAAACACAAGACATAAAGGTATGCACAGTTCACATACTCTCTCCATCAGTTGATTGATTGTGTGGAGGTGGTCAATGGTGGAGAACCCTTTTCTGAATCCGGCTTGTTCTCTTGGTTGGTGTTCATCAAGTTATATATGCTTCAACCGCATTAAACCAATACTCAAGCAGAGGATGGACGCCAAGGCCAGGGCTCACACCTTCAGTAGCATGGTTATTCCAGCAATTGTATACAAGTGTGAGGTTTGAAGTTTTTGCAAATCAGACACAGAGAAGTGCCATATTACCAAAAAAGCAATGTAGCAAAGAGTCCTAAATATCTCCGTAAGA
Source organism: Ariolimax columbianus (assembly GCA_036924085.1). Classification (NCBI taxonomy): domain Eukaryota; kingdom Metazoa; phylum Mollusca; class Gastropoda; order Stylommatophora; family Arionidae; genus Ariolimax; species Ariolimax columbianus. Next base: position 47,469,604 of record JAVGWX010000016.1, read on the forward strand.
GACCACATCTGAAATGCAGATATCCACGACCAAACAGTTCTGGGATATCACTGAAGTACACATGGACCAGCCATTTGTGATCCGCATGACTAACGATAGATGGGCGAGAAGGGTGTCTTTCTGGTGGCCCTACAACTTCAACCACCTGTATGGCCGCCTACCAATGAAATGAAGAGGGGATCTGCAGCACACCATTGGACAATCAAGATACTCCAGGGCGAAGGACAGACACAGATTCAAATAGCTATTGGCTACCTGGCACCTTGTCTGATTGAATACCAGGTTTCAAGTAAGCAAGCCTGCCGAAAACGGATGTGTCGGACTGAAAGGTGTAAATATCGCAGTCAAACTAAACTATCGACACAACGCATTTCGTTCTCCGGACTACATTCTGCTACTTGCAAAGCCCTGTTCAGGGTTTGTTAGTGGGAGATAGAGAACGAATAAAGAAGAAGGAGATGTTGATTGACACATGTAGAAAATAGGTTGAGGACAGTTTAAATGTAGGTACAGTTAACAAACAGTGTCTGTGTTTAGTTCGAAAAAAAACATGAAAGAAACTAGTAAAAGTTGATTAAGGTTGAGCTTAATCAAAATTTAAAAATGGGTATGGTCAGATACCGCACCGAGATGAGAACACAAACAAAACCTACGTTACGACCAATAGGCCTTCATCAGGGACAACAACACTGAATTAACAAATCAACATATAAGAAAAAATGGTCAACCTTAATCAACTTTTACTAGTTTCTTTCATGTTTTTCTCATTATACACATCCACAGAACCGCTGCAGCCTCGCCTTATTTTAATCTGTGTTTAGTTCGCAAGGCCGTTATCATGACTGGACGAATGAGAACAACACAGATGAAGTGACTAATCATTTATTGCACATTTGTTCCCTTTAATCAATTTCCAATTCCCTTTAATCCATGTTTGATCTCATGTGGATCCTGGGGCCTTTAAATGAGGAGGAAAGAATAGGACCACTGCACCTCCATGCTAGTCCTAAAGGGAAATCTAAAGAGTTTTTTTCATGAGACTTACAACCTCATTATGTAAATCTAAGTTAAATTAGTTGTCCATCGCAAGTGACGATGGCGATATCATCATATGGTTTTTGATTGATGATGTAACTTGCGCTGGATTTGGATTATAGTGAGGAAGAAGATGCGCTGATCATCAACTACATTGTCCCAAGCTACCTTGGACCAGTGGCAAGGCTTCAGTCAAGGTGACTGTAGGTAATAGGATGCAGGCACTCTGGTCTTACCTCTTGTGAGACCAGGGATCATTTGAAACTTGCAGGATTTGATCGTCGCCATTTTCATTCATCGCTGTGAGAGGCGAGTGCCTTACCAGTCGACTACAGCTACCCTCTCTAAAAAACTGGCTGGAAACAGATGGACCTGGCACCCCCTATGAACTGGGGAGCCTAATATAATGTAATATGATAATACGAATCTAATGGCTACAGAAACTACTGCAAGAGCATACAAAGTGCTTTGGACAGGCTTCCTGTAAGAAGCCATCTACAGTAGTAGCTGGGGAGGAAGACTAAAATCTGGTCAGGCAAAATATACTGATCAGACATATTAGTCAGGGTCAGGCAAAACATACAGGCCAAGACTCACCTCAGCTTCGTAGTAGCCCTTTGTGGAAACGGGCTGTTTTCATGGCAGCCTGGCTAATGAGGTGAGGGATTGATGTGTTCCCAGTAGTAGTGAGTGACACGCAGATGAAGCCAAGCATAGCACAGCCGCCTGGAGATTATGAGACACTGGCTACTGTCAGCTTATGAACTGTTGTATTTTGGCCTCAAATTTGGAATCTTAAACTTAAACAAAAATTGGGGACGACGTGGGCTAGTGGTTAAGTGACACGGCTCACAATCTGAAGGTGCTGGGTTTGCTCCACAATCACAGTACCAGCCCCTCCCCCGGGGAAGCAAACCCTTAGAAAATGCAGGATGAAGCAGAGTCTTACATAAAATGCATGCTGAAGTTGGATGCACTGGACCGGCAGGCGCAAAATAAAAACATACTGAAACGCACATCACCTTGAGGAATTGAAAAATAAGGCGAAGGCCAAAAAAAAATTCAAAAATTGCATATATTTTTAACTTAAATAATCGCTATTTTGTTTTTGCCTCCTTTCAGGACACCATTACAGCCATGGAAGCATTGTATGCTTTTACTCTGAAGGATCCAAACCGCAATGAGTTTGACATGTCTGTAACAATAGAAGCCACTGGCACACCAAACTGGCAGAAAATTGAAAAATTACATAAGCAGGATTTCACATACCTACACAAATCTTATGTAAGTGGCAGTGCTGTTGACTGTGATAAATTTAATGCAATTGTTGTGACTAATAAACCAGTACTGTGACTAATAAACAGGTTTTGAGACTAATAGACAGATGATGAGACTAATAAACAAGTGATGAGACTAATATAATAAACCAGTGTTGAGACTAATAAACCAATGATGAGACTAATATAATAAACCAGTGTTGAGACTAATAAACCAATGATGAGACTAATATAATAAACTAGTGTTGAGACTAATAAACCAATGATGAGACTAATAAACAAGTGTTGAGACTAATAAACCAGTGATGAGACTAATAAATCAGTGTTGAGACTAATAAACCAGTGGTGAGACTAATAAACAAGTGTTGAGACTAATAAACCAGTGGTGAGACTAATAAACCAGTGATGATACTAATAAATCAGTGTTGAGACTAATAAACCAGTGGTGAGACTAATAAACAAGTGTTGAGACTAATGAACCAGTGTTGAGACTAATAAACCAGTGATGAGACTAATATAATAAACCAGTGTTGAGACTAATAAACAAGTGTTGAGACTAATGAACTAGTGGTGAGACTAATAAACCAGTGATGAGACTAATATAATAAACCAGTGTTGAGACTAATAAACAAGTATTGAGACTAATGAACCAGTGATGAGACTAATATACCAGTGTTGAGACTAATAAATCAATGATAAGACTAATAAACCAGTGTTGAGACTAATAAACCAGTGTTGAGACTAATAAACCAATGATGGGACTAACAAACCAATGATGATTCTAATAAACCAATGATGATACTAATAAACCAGTGATGAGACTAATATAATAAACCAGTGTTGAGACTAATATAATAAACTAATGATGAGACTAATAAACCAGTGTTGAGACTAATAAACCATTTATGAGACTAATAAACCAGTGATGAGACTAATAGACCAATGATGAGACTAATAAACCAGTGTTGAGACTAATAAACCAATTATGAGACTAATAAACCAGTGTTGAGACTAATAAACCAATGATGAGACTAATAAACCAGCGTTGAGACTAATAAACCAATGATGAGACTAATAAACCAGTGATAAGACTAATATAATAAACCAATGATGAGACTAATAAACCAGTGTTGAGACTAATAAACCAATGATGAGACTAATAAACCAGTGTTGATACTAATAAACCAATGATGTGACTAATAAACCAGTGATGAGACTAATAAACCAGTGTTGAGACTAATAAACCAGTGATGAGACTAATAAACCAGTGTTGAGGCTAATAAACCAGTGTTGAGACTAATAAACCAATGATGAGACTAATAAACCAGTGATGAGACTAATAAATCAGTGATGAGACTAATAAATCAGTGATGAGACTAATAAACCAGTGATGAGACTAATATAATAAACCAGTGTTGAGACTAATAAACCAATTATGAGACTAATAAACCAATGATGAGACTAATATAATAAACCAGTGTTGAGACTAATAAACCAATTATGAGACTAATAAACCAGTGTTGAGACTAATAAACCAATGATGGGACTAATAAACCAATGATAAGACTAATAAACCAATGAAGAGTATAATATAACCTTCAGTGTTATCATTGTTATCAGTTGCAATGTTGTAAGTGTTCTGTCTTAATATTAGAAAGCCATAGGAAATGGCATACATAGATCTGCAGGAAAGAATTCAGCAACATGCAGGAAATTGGGCGGAGAAAGTAGGAACTGATAGGACACACTCTCAGAAAGAAGCTGTATAATTAAACATTTGCTGAATTGGAACCCACAGGGAAAAAGACGAGCGCTAAGGAAGACCAAGAAACATCTGGTCATGAACGGTCAAGGAGGAAGTCAGTTCAATTGAGGTCTCATGGGCCAAATTCAAGAAGATCTCACAAAATAGGAACAGATGGAGATCTCTTGTAGCCCTGTGTTCCAAGGGGAGCCAGAATGATTATGTAATACTAATAAATCTGATTATGTTAACCATTTCTATCAGTCTTTTCAATCATATATCTGATTAGGTTAACCATTGCTATCAGTATTTTCAATCATAAATCTAATGTAGTCAGTTACAGTCGAAAAACACCTCGACTACCCCGGCAGTGGGAATAAAGTCATAGTTTTAACATAAATAATTTCAACAGTTATAGTATTTGTTATCAATCACTGGACACTTAAATATAATTTCAATATATTTATAGTTATCACACATTGGACTCATAAAACTAAGCATAGTTAATGTAATCAGATTAATAAATCTGATTTTTATTTTTTATGGTGTCAGTCATTTGAATCATTAATCACGAGTACACTATAAATCATATGTAAGCTATGGGAGCTATTTGAGTATAAATACTTCTGTCTGTGAGCAATAAGGTTTAGTATAGTTCAGACTTCTATACAACTCCATTGCAATGCTGGATGTAATGTACGAGGCGTATTCAAATGAAACTGGACCTAACTGCACCAAGTGACCATACATATGATGCGCATGATAATGTCACTTCTGATGTAAACAGCACATACCAACCGTCAAGTTTGCAAAATTTCATTATCCTCCGACGCATAGTTTCCTCAGCAGACCATTGAAAACATGGCGGGTGTGATACGGAATCCGTCCAGAGTTGATCAGCAAGGGGTGATTCGGTTTCTAACAGCTGAAAAATGTCGACCAATTGACATTCATCGCAGAATGCAGGTAGTGTATGGTGACAAAAGTGTGTTGAAGACAACAGTGAAGAACTAGACAACGATGTTTAAAAAAGGACTTGAGTTGACGAAAGACCTTCTGAGACCAGGTCAGGCGCATATCTTTATGTAGAAGATGCCATCGCCAAAATTGATGCAGCAATTCGGGTGGACTGTCGCCGGAGCTTACGTTTGCCACACTTTTGTCACCATACACTGCCTGCATTTTGCAATGAATGTCAACTGGTCGACATCCTTCAGCTGTTAGAAACTGAATCACTGCTTGCTGATCAACTCTGGACGGATTCCATATCACACCCGCCATGTTTTCAACGGTCTGCTGAGGAAACTAATCAGTCGAAGGATAATGAAATTTTGTGATCTTGACGGTTGGTATGTTCTCTTTACATCAGAAGTGACGTCATTTTCATTATCCACATCATACGTATGTTCACTTGATGCAGTTAGATCTGGTTTCGTTTGAACATGCCTCATATTTTCCAGTTAAAATCAAAGTCCAAAAATCAATCGAGCATGCTTTCAGGACAAACTGAATAAGAACATATTGTGTTCTTCTTCTTTTGTCATCTCACTTTTAGTGTTGTCATATATATTTGTCTGTCTTTTGCCTCTCTCGTGGTCTGAGTCACTTATCCCCACTTTAGGGCAGATCTTATTTACACGGTCTACCGACCTTTTTCACAGTCTACCTCTCACCCTTTATCCTGATGGTCTCCTGTTTTCTATAGGAGAACATCAGGAAGAATGGTGAGAGGTAGACTTTGGAAAAGGTCGATAAACAGTTACATGAACATATTGGGTTGCTTTAGCTTTTTTACTGAGAATTTGAATTCAAGCATCACAGATTTTGCATGTAATTGTAAATAAATGTATAATTTATTTGCTTTAAATTTAATGAAAGTTTTTTTTCAGCTGCCAAATCATGGAGTCTTTGGTTATGTAATTCCAACCTCACAGGGCGTTGGCCGAGCAATGTTGCAGGTAAGGAAGACTTTAGAGTGTAACAATGTATTGACCGGATTTATGAGTATATTCAGAGAAACTATTAAATAGCGCTTTATTACACACAGGAAATACAAAATGACATATACTACCAATTTTTCACACATTCTGAACAAATTTATTAACATAATTAAAAATGTTCTAGTTTCTTTATGTTTGAAAGAAATTGCCATCTAAAAATACAGCACATTAACTTAACTTAACTTAACTTCTTTATATTGGTTTAGAAGACTCTAAAGAGTCTGTTTACAACTTGTTTTCTTGAAGGGTGGTTTTTACTGATGTGCGAATCCATTTTAATAGACTCAAATACTAGAGCTAAGTAGACCCGCAGCCAGTTAGGCGCCATCTATAGCTGCTCTTTACAAACCACCTGGGGAAAGGTACAAATAACTTTGGAAGATTGTTAATTAAAATTTGGTCAGGGCAGCGGTCGTCTACTCTTTTCAATTTCCAACTGCCAAATAATTTTAGCGTGCTCGACACTGAACACGGGAGTCCGATCTCTCTACCCGACAGAGATCAGGGGAATTTTTACCAGAAGATCCACATTAAAAATAATCTCGGTCTCCACCGTGATTCGAACACGAACCTCCGGCAACCGAGGTGGACACCTTACCTCAAGACCACTGAGTCCCCCCTATTCTTTTCTAATGACCCATAGATTGAATTCATTACTAAGTGTTGAGCACAATAATTAAACCGTTTTCTTCTTGATGAGTTTTGCCATTAGTGACAAGCTGTTATTTGTTCATGCCTTGATTTGTCCTTATAGTGCTTATTAAACAATGCACATCAATTCCCATTTATTATGTCTCTGCAGATGTCTGTCACGTCTAACGTTGAGTATGAACACTTGATGAAGAAACAGCAGCGTTACAACAACGATCCAGAAAAAGATCCCATTCCTTTCTTTGACCTCACATTTCATGCAAGGTGGGGTGGCCGCAACGACTCTATTATGTTAATGCACACTTGTGTCAGGTATGGTTTAAAAAATATATACAGATGTGTTTGTGTATATGATTTTAATTGAAACCTGCAATTAGCCCATATCTTTGTACAATGTCCTAAGAAATAAGAAAAAAATATGGTCACCATCTCCTAATTTCTATTTATGCAAATTCATTAGCCAATCAGATTCTATAGTTACTTACTTAGTTGCTTCACTTCTACCCTTGGATGTAGAGGTTTGCTAGAAAAGAGCATCAGACATTTCTATCCGCTGTCTTCTTCTGGGCCTTGTTCCAGTCTAGTCTACATACAGTCTCTTATAGGTTGTCTTATGTTGTCATCCCAGCAGACTTTGGTTCATTCTCTTGTTCTGGATCCTTGGCTCCTTCCTTCTCATGACTGCCACTGTAGCCGATCTTCTTTCATTCTGCAGACGTGGCAAACCACCGAAATTGACATTTCTCCACTCAACTACAAGAGCTGGGCTTCAAGATCTTGTTATATTATTTTATTGTGAACCTAATCTCTTCTTGTTACTTGGACCATCTTCCTTAGATATCTCATTTTTGAAGCTTGAAGCTGGCTTTTCTGGGTTGCTGTCATTGCCCATGACTCGCATCCTTAAGTCAAAACAGACATATAAGGCAAAGGCCGCCATCCAGCGTAGATGATGATGGCATAATTCATTTTGCTAGCGCTATTTTTAGTAAGGATTAACTGCACTACCTTTTATCTTCACTCTCTCGTCTCATGTCACCCGACCGCAGTTGCAAGTCAAGGACAAGATGACTAGCGGGCGACTACGAGATTCAGGGGACTCCGCATCAAGCATCCGTGAAAAAGACAGCAGAGTCCGGAGTCGAACCAACACCACCTGATCACGAGGCCGACGGCTTAACCACTTCGCCACGGAATCCCCAAAACAGACACATAGGTGGAGTGGTCTATAGCCGTCTTACTTTTCTTACTCATTTCTCTTTTACTGAAGAATTTTATATTTAAGGCATGAAAACAGTTTACTGTTGCTGTCCTTCACATAGCCGACTCTTCTTTAATACCTTCATTCTGGGTTATTACAGTTCCAAGGTATTTGAGCTGCTTGACCATCAGAGGATGTTCATCCAGGAAAATGTCCTGCCTCTTCTCTCAAGACCACCATGGTTTTTGCTTCTGGACTACTATGGTCATCCCTCTCTTCCCCATCTCCTCTTTCCAGATTTGAAGGTTGGTCAGGAGATGTTCCTCTGATTTTGCAATCAATGACACATCATCGGCAAATGCCAGCTTCGATATGTAGGTTGGTCTCATTGTCCAATACTCCATTAAGTACTATTTGTTCCTCTTGTTACAGGCTTTGACATTCACCACAGGTCTTGCGCAACTGGTGGGTTTTGAATTCCTCTGACGTTAGGTTTCCTGTCCTAATTTAGTTTCTGCAGATCTTATTTAAACTCTGTATAGTGCAGAACATGGGTGATGGGATGTTCTTCCTTTCAGGGCAGTCAAAGAGCCTGCTCTAGAGAACCTTATCAGATGTCTTTTCAAGGCCCCTGTGCAATTCATCATCATACACAAGAGCTTTTTCACTCGGTTGCCTGCGTGTGAAGATAAGGTCTTGAGTACTTTGGTTTTTCTCTGTAATCATATTGGGCTTTGTAGTTCAGCCAGAGATCTTAGTGTCTACTCCAGTATCCTGGAGTAGGCTTTGCTGGGCACACTAAGGAGGAATATGCACCTATGGCTTTCACCTTGTCAGTTGTCACCCTTTTTTAATATTGGTATAATGAGGGCTGTTTCCTTGTGGTGCCAGGCTGCACTGGGAACCTTCATAAATAACAGTTCACCTGCAAGTCCAATATACTTTACCTATTTTTTTGGTGTTATGCTTTGCCAACCTCTATTTTCTCATTTTTTGTTATTGCGATTGTCTTATTTCTCTATTCCCCAAGGCGGTGTGTGTTGCACTGCGGTTTTTATTTTGCGCCTGTCAGCCCAGTGCATCCGACTTCAGCATGCATTTTATGTAAGGGTCTTCTTCCTCCTCCATTTTCTAATGGTTTGCTTCCCCAGGATAACAGCCGGTGCTGTGATGGGGATCGAACCCAGCACCTTCGGATTATGAGCCGTGTCACTTGACCACTAGGCCACTCCATCCCCTATTTTCTCCAGTGCGCTGCCTTCAGCTCCTCCATTGTGATGTCTTTTCCCATCATTGATTACTTCCTCTGTATTTGCTCCTGTCATACCTGAAGTTGGTCTTCCTCTGCACAGAGAAGCTCTGAGAAATAGCCTTTCCATCTATCCATTATCTCCCTCAGAGTGGTAAGTAAAGCACCTTGTATATCTTTTACCAATTTCATTGGGCACTCTAATCTGTAAAATATGTGATTGTTTCATTTCACAGCTGGTTATACAGAGAACGAAGTCTGACATCAGGCCTGGCCGTATTGGAGGTGGATACTCCTACCGGTTATGTTGTCATGAATGACACTCTTAGGGATTATGTACGTTCTCGTGTGATTCGAAACCTGCGGAGGGCAGAATTTTACAGAAACAAAGTGGTCTACTATTTTGATTATGTAAGTAATTGTATTCTTCATTAGTTTGTTAGGAGCACAGATGTAGAAGCATTTGCTGAAATAAAGTTGTAGAGGAAAACAAGGTGAAAGAATATTCATTTTTCTGTTATGCCAGATGGTTCTGACACCAATTTTTTTTAGATTTAGTTGACCACAGGAGTCATTTTGTGATTTTGCTGGGATTCGAGTGCACTAACCGCTACATGACATCAGCACTTTAGGCAGTTACTAACCTCAGAAGCAAGGGGTGGGGTTTAAAACACAGCACTGAATGAGCTGACAGCAGCCATTGACTCACAGCTGGCTGCTTGCATCAGGGTCAGCAAAACATAGCCTACCAAGATCACATTCCGTTTCTGGATCCAGAAGCTGAGCAGTGCATGAGCTTCAGTGGTCAGTGACCCATAGCTGACTGCTAGCCTTCAGGGCCAGCAAACCAGAGCTGGCTAGACCCTTCTACACCACCATTCGAAGATCCTGGATAATAGGCTGCAACAAAACAGACTGGCTAAGGAGAAGGGAACGAAGAGGGAAGGCAAATTCGATCCAAAAACTGATGTGTTGAAACTGGATGTCTAGAGCTTAAAGATGCAAATATCGCAGCCACAACATCCTTTTCAGGATGAATGGCGAAGAAGAAGGGGTACTCGAGTGTACTATTTTTCAAAATGTCAATCAAGTGAACTACGTGATACACCACCACAATATCAGGCGTATGCTAGTTTTTGTGCTTTTCATGATAAGGCATTTTTTAAGTCTAATATTTTTTTAGATTTTGGTGGTTTCAAATGTTTAAAAAAATTTTAAATAACAAATAATGAAGGCTGCAAGTACAAAAACGAATTTTAAAAGTATTTTCAAGTAGTGTGACCTTTCGTGAAGTTCACCTAACTTAATCTATTATACTCTATGTGGGTTGTTCATGTTTAGTCTGTTCCCTCCCTCATGACCTATCCAGCTTGGGTGACCCTTCTGGGAACTTTTGCTTCCGCTGGCTTAGCTCCTGGGATAATTGAGACATGCAAGCTCACTCACCAGTTCAAGGTAACGGACTCAAGGGAGTTCATAAAAATGGTGTTCTTTGTACTTGATTTTCACAGAACTTGGCATTTAAAACAGTAGCTTCTTGGATGGAAAATTACTGCTGAGATTCTGCAGAGAACAAAACCTTGTTATTACAAATACAAGGTTTCCTTACAAGCGTATCAATGCCAACACAAGATGTGAGCCTGCAAGAAATGAAATATCCAAAATTGACTATGCAATAGTGAGGAAAAGTGATTTCAAGCATGTAAAGGATGCTAAAGTGTTCAGAGGACCAGAGAGAGAGAGAGAGAGAGAGAGAGGAAGCAACCACTATCTAGTTAAAATAAAGAGAGAAATCAAAAAACGTTATCCAACCAGGCAACACCCATCAACAAGCAAGAAACATAATAACACACAAGGAGAAAATAAAAATGAGGCTTACAAACTAAGAGAATAAGATGTTAAGAGGAGATACCAAGGGCTCATAACAACATCAATAGGAAGGATAGAGGAATCTGAAGAAGATATGGAAATGCTCTGGGTAAAATTCAAAGACATCCTCAAAGAGGCTGCTGTAGAGGCATGCAGTCAAACCAAAGAAGGGTGGAAGAGAAAGAGTACACCACGGTGAAAAGAATAATACGAGAAAAGAAAAAGGCATAGAAGCAATACCTAGGGGCTAGGAATACAGAAAAACAAACAAAGAAATATAAAGAATATCTACATTTTAGAACAGAAGCAAAGAAGACTGCGCTCAAGGCCAAACAGAAATCCTTGGAGGAATTTGGAGAGAAACTGGAAAATAATGCTGGAGAAAACCAGAAACTGTTTTACAGGACCTTAAAGAACATGAGGAAGGAAAAGGAATGCCCCCTGAAATTTGTTAAAGATAAACAAGGTGCGCTGTTGACCGCCCCAGAAGAGGTAATGAACAGATGGAAAGAATATTTCTCAGATCTCCTTGGAGTGGAGGAAAACCAAGCTCTGGAAGTAAGTGTCCCAATTCAAGAAGAGAGAGCCATGGAGGGGAATGATAATATCACAATGGAAGAACTAAAGACAGCATTGGAGAAAATTAAGATTGGTAAAGCAGCAGGACATGATGGTATAACACAGAAATGGTTAAATACATGGGAATGGCAGGAGAGATACTATTCATGAAGATTCTCAAGGCAGCTTGGCGCCACAAGAAGATACCAAGAGACTGGGAGGTTGCAAAAATAATACCAATATTTTAAAAAAGGGTGACAATGTGACAATCACAGAGGTATTTCTCTTCTCAGTGTCCCCGGTTGCAAAAATAATACCAATATTTAAAAAAAGGGTGACAATCGACAATGTGACAATCACAGAGGTATTTCTCTTCTCAGTGTTTCCGGGAAAGTCTACTCTAGGATTCTAGAACAGCGATTAAGAGGTCTAGCAGAGCCATATATGGACGAGACTCAATGTGGTTTTCGGGCAAACAGAAGTACTCAAGACCTTATCTTTACACTCAGACAGCTAAGTGAAAAGGCTCTTGAGTATGATAAGGAGATGCATCTCTGCTTTTTGGGATTTGGAGAAAGCATTTGATAAAGTCCCCTGGGACAAACTCTGGGAGTGCGTGACAAGGAAGAACATCCCAGGACCCTTGATCTGTGCCATACACAGTTTCTATAAAACATGCAGAAATTATGTGCGGACATCAAATCAAAAGTCAGGAGAGTTTAGGACCACTAGCGGAGTAAGACAGGGGGACATTCTATCACCTTACCTTTTCATACTCCTCATGAATGAAGTCATCAAAATCTGCAAGGAACAGACAAAAAAGTATGAAGTAGGGTACTGGAAGATGAGACCAAGTTATGTATCAAAGCTGACATTTGCAGATTGTGGTCCAGATCACGAAATTCGAGGTACATCTTCAGATCAACTTGCGGGTCTGGAAAGAAGAGTTGACATCAGATAACACTGGGAATACAAGCACTGGAACAGATCAGCCACTTGTAATATCTAGGAATGGTAATAGACAGTAGCGGATGAATCAAAGAAGCATGAATTGCAGCAGCTGATAGACTTTTCCATGCAATAAACAGGATTCTTCAGCAAAAGAGAAATAAGCAGGAAAACAAAAATGGATGTATACCGCTCGACCTATGTGTCTGTCCTGACATACAAATGTGATTCATGGGCAATGACGATAGCCTAAGAAAGGCAACTACAAACTTCAGAAATGATGTACCTAAGAAAGGCGGTTCAGGTGACGAAAAGGGACAAGATCCGTAACCAGACAATACGTAGAAATCTCAAAGTCTAATCCCTGCAGACATGAGTGCAGCTGTCCCAACTACAGTGGTTTGGCCATGTCTGTAGAATGGAAGAAGATCAGATATCAAGGCGGTCATGGGAGATAAAAAGTCAAGGACGCAGACCCCTAGGACGCCTTAAAGTACGTTGGAAAGACAACATACGACAATCCGTAATTAACCGAGAGCTGGATTAGAAAGAGGCTAGAAAAAAGACGGTGGATAGAACAGTATAGTGTTCTCCCTAGCAAACCTCTACACCTCATAGTAGAAGAGAAGTGACTAAGTAAGTAAATAAGCTTCTTGGAAAATGTCAGATTTTAATACATTTTTCACAGAAATAAAGATCTTAAATCAATCTTCCCTGTTACATCAAAATATCCACATCCATGATTTTTATGGGTGCTGTATCCCAATTAAATGTATGAGCTTTGGTTATGTGTTAGATTTAATAGTTTTATTTTTTGGTAAAATGGCGTCTTCAATTGATTACCTCTCAGCTTGACGAAAGCAGCACATGTGTCGACTTCAGGGCAGACCGCTGGTACCCTGTGGCAAATACATCGAGAGATCACAGAATTAGAGTCTATGACTACTATGAGCCAGGTAAGCATTTTATCAGGCAAAATGATGTAAAATGTCGCTGGCCTCATGCTACAAGTAACTGGCTTCTTAAGAATTATAAATAGCAAAAAACATATAATAATATTTTAATATATATGAATGTAAATTTATATATTATTAGGAGCACTTATGTCCATTACTGCTAGGTGACCCACTTGCCACGTGACAGATAAATAAAAATGGCAGACAGCACTGTCAGTGCTTGCATGGAACAGTGTGTTGTGAAGTTTCTTGTGAAAGAAGGCGTGAAATCTGCAGAAATTTACAGAGGATTGCAATCACAATACAGTGATGAGACATTCAGCCGCAGGAAGACATTTGAATGGTGTAAACAATTTAGAGAACGCAGTACATCTGTGATTGGTTCCCACTCCACCTGTCATTCCTGTGAATATCCAGATTGTGGAACGCCTTATCCTGGATGTTGATTTTCTACCCTGTGTTGCCACTATCAACAGTGAACAGTACATACACATTTTGAGTGATGGGCATAACAGTCTGCGGTAAAAATGGCCTGGTTTGATCACAACGGACATCCTGATCCTGCAAGATAGCGCTCGACATCATACGGCTCACAGCACTATGTGCCATCTGCAGCAACTTGGCTGGGAGGTATTGCCATATCCATCTTACAGCCCAAACTTCGCTTCAAGCAATTTCCACCTGTTGGACCCTAAATGAATTCCTGGGAGGTCAGCATTTCAGCACTGATGACGAAATGAAACACACTGTCCTGGATTGGTTCAGATGTACTGACAAATCTTTCTAAGCTGAAGCTTTTCAATCATTACTTAAACACTGGGATAAGTACATAAATGTTGTAGGAGATTATATCGAAAAATAAATAGCGTTTTGACTACATAAAAATGCATTCTTTTTCCATAAAAAAAGTCCCAGTTTGACTTCAACGCCTCTCGTATATATATATATATATATAATATATATCTGTGTGTGCGTGCGTGCACAGAGGTCCTTAACATATTAACTACAAAAAAAGCCTAGAGCAATGAAGGAGTTATCATCATTTAACAGCACCATTCTTCTTCTTCTTCTTCTTCTTCGTACGCAGTCAGACAGTAACCATTATTTTTTCGAAAAAAGCGGCGGTCATCCTGAGGCTGTCGCCACTGCCATACAGCTTGTCTTGCAGTTCCACTGGTGATGGCCACATCTGCTCTCTCTGATCCTCGTATGTCGGGCAGTTCTGCAGCAGATGTTCAGCGGTCATTTTACCAGTACCGCACGGGCATTCGTCGGTACCACCTATCTTCAATTTGTTGAATAGGTGGTACCTCAGTCTATTGTGGCCAGTGCGAAGTCTGAAGACAACGACCTGCTCTCTTCGGTTCAACTGGTAATAGGCATAGTTTTTGGTGTAACCAGTATGTTCGGTTTCCCATTTGGTCATGTATCTGGCTTTGAACAGCACCATTCAATTATCTTAAATATAATTTATGATTCATAAATATATATTAACAATTAAAAAAACTACAGCTAAATTTCTACACCTATTCTAGTGTGAAAAAGTGACAAAATATTGAAATATACTGCAGCATGTTTTTCTACTCTAGTTAATGTATGTTAACCTGTGTATATATTTATATTCACGTGCTCACATATTTGTACACATATATTTTCTCAGGTTTGCACAATACCACACTGTACACAGTTCAGAACCTGTTCCTCATAAACATCTGTTTTGTGTGTGGCTCATACCAGTGTCCCTACTGCCCGTACTTCAATGCAGGAACAATCATTAGGACTGGCTCCAGAAGTTGTCTCGTGATTGTGTTTGTATTTATCATGCTGAGACTGCTGTTACGGAATAGGTAGCCTTTTATCTCATATTAACTCAAATAAAAGTCGTATTGGTTTCGTGGTTGTGGAGAGGAAACCTTATGTATATCTCCAAAGTGATCTTGAAAAAAGATGAAAACTATGTCCATTGTTTGATATAAAGGAAGAATTATCAAAGCTAAATCTAAAAAAAAATCATATAGTAAGTAAGAAAATAGTAAAAAAAAGTTAAAGCTGTAGCTCCACTGAATATCAATGAAGTCTATTTGTAATTCAAATATCCGTATGCTGAGCCATTTCTATAGTATTAACCTGGATGTTTATACACGATAAACCGGTGACTATCATACCGT
The DNA here is from genome assembly GCA_036924085.1 of Ariolimax columbianus. Classification (NCBI taxonomy): domain Eukaryota; kingdom Metazoa; phylum Mollusca; class Gastropoda; order Stylommatophora; family Arionidae; genus Ariolimax; species Ariolimax columbianus. The sequence goes on from JAVGWX010000016.1 coordinate 47,485,260, forward strand.
CGCCATGCAGCAACGCTGGTTGTGAAACTTAAATTTTTTTCAGTCATAGAGCAGCAATGCTGGTTTAGTAAAGATTACAGTCAAAACAACTGAAAGAATTTTGTGACCATTTCATTTTGAATGAAATAGTATTGGCCTTCCATTCTTAAACAAGATGTTACATCGATGCATATTTCTATTGCATGTTATATGCTTATTCTTCTTCTTTGTTCACTCTCAAACTCCTGCTACCAAGCCCTGAAAAATGCTTTGCAAGTAGCAGGATGTAGACCAGAGAATGGAATGTGTTGTGATGTAGTTTACAGCTTGACTGTGATATTTGCACCTTTCAGTCTGACACATCCGACTTCCGCATGGCATTTTTTGGTACCGAGTTAGCCATCCCTTCATATGCTATTGATTAATTTCTCTCTAATATATTCAACCTACTAGATAACACATAATTATAGAAGCCAGTCCAGGACAAAATATGAGTTACTGTTTGATATGTACTTCTAACATCTGTATTTTCATATGTTGACTTGTTTCATCGCATGTCTTTATTTTGACTATGTAGAAATAGTATGCTGTATCCATTTTTTGATAAGATATGAACCTTTAAATAACACACATGATGCCTCAAGACTTAAAAACTTAGTTATTTCTTGAAATTTTTTGGATGGTTGGTTACAGTGACTCTTCTTACATCCCAAAGCATACTTGATTAGGTGGACCTGGGTCCTCCTGACTGAGGTGCAATGTGAGGCTCCTCAATAAGCTTACTACCTTGTTGGTCAAACAGCTGTGACACAGTCTGTTTCCAGGAGTACAAACGAGGACGTGAGGTGGGGTCTTGATTAGTATGTAAAATGTTTTACCTGACACTGAGGACTCAAGGTCACATTATAAAAATACAAACCTTCAAGATCTAACAATGATCAAAAAACACACAAAATATTCAAGCACCTCTAAGTAAGACAATCAGTCCTTACCAGGACCTAACAATGACCCACAGACACAAAATATTCAAGCACCTCCAAGTAAGACAATCAGTCCTAACAAAGACCCACAGACACAAAATATTCAAGCACCTCCAAGTAAGACAATCAGTCCTCACCAGGACCTAATAAAGACAAACAGACACAAAATATTCAAGCACCTCCAAGTAAGACAATCAGTCCTAACAAAGACCCACAGACACACAATATTCAAGCACCTCCAAGTAAGACAATCAGTCCTCACCAGGACCTAATAAAGACACACAGACACAAAATATTCAAGCACCTCCAAGTAAGACAATCAGTCCTCACCAAGACCTAACAATGACCCACAGACACAAAATATTCAAGCACCTCCAGTCTATGATCATGAGAAAGATTTTTACCTCAGTTTGAACTGCAAATGAGTCTGACAATTAACTTTTGTGGACATTTCTACATGTGGTCTCTTTCTAGAAATTGTTTTGTATTTCTTATACATTTCTCTGATGTTCCATAACGTTCCAATATTTTCCAAAGCACTTTTCAGTCTATACTATAAAAATATCAAATGCTTTTTCAAAATCTATTCATATATAGAGGTGTTCTCACTCTATGGATTATACTATGATAATTCTGAGCATTGTTATTTGATCTGTGCAAGATATTGCTGTTTGGAACCAAGCCTGTTTTTATCTGTTTTCCTCCTGTAGCATCATTTATATGATCAAGATCTTGGTTAGAACTTTTTCACTCACTGTCAGTGGTGCTATTCATTTGCTAGTTACTGCATAAAACCTTATTTTCTGTCTTTGGTAATATTATTAGCTGTCTTTATGGCCTTTGTTCCTATACCTTCCTGAAGAACTGGTGTAACATCCCTGTTGTTATTTTGTTGTGATGTTTGTAACCATGGCTTAGAGGAGGAGCAGGGTCAGATACCAGCAGGACTTGCGGCTTTACCATTCTTCAATAATTTGGAATGTATAGTGCTGTAGTGATATCCTATGTGCGAATGTATTGAGAAATTTCATTTATGACTATTTTACTGTATAAATCGATTTATCATGGTGAAATTATTCATTTTGTTTGTATATATTACATATCAATACATTGTACTTGTTGCCTATGGTCCAAACATTTTCAAATCAAGACACGGTTATCGCTGTAAAAATGCTATTATTTTATAGTAAATGTTAAAAATATACAAGTATATTACGAAATGCGTGGTTGTTTGTTATATTTTTAATAAGAAAATTTGGTCTCACTTTCTCTCTGCATAGACCCTACCCCCCAAAAAGCTGTGCTGAAAGCGGATGTGTCAGGTCAAAAGGTGCAGATAACATAGCTTTGCTGTAAACTGCGACACAACGTAACAAAATATCTTTTTCAGGACGAATGCTGAAGAAGACATTGGGACAAACTGTTGGAAAATACGACAGAGGACAATAAAGAAAATGTGCTAGATGGTTTAACATTGTGACTTGGAAGACGATCAACAACAAAATTGATACAAAAAACTAGAGACATGAAGCCTTGGAGAGACACATGTCATCTACATCCGCTCAAACCCCAAAACACCAAATTAAGTCTAAATGGCAAATTCCTGCAGCCAATCAACAACCCAAACTATCTGGGAGTCACATTTGATCGGCGCATGACATGGAAAAGTCAGATCGAGAGAAACCGAATGAGAGCCAGAGAAAGAATGGCAATCATGAGGAAACTTGCTGGCACAAGCCGGGGAGCAGACGAAAGTATACTAAAGAAACAAACTGTACACTGGAAGAGTGAGACCAGTTCTCGAGTATGGCATCGCGGCATGGACAACAGCAGCAAAGGCGAACTTTGACAAAGTTAGCAAACTTCAAAACCAAGCCATGAGAGTTATAACAGGAGGCATGAAGTCAACGCCAATTGTAGAACTTGAAAAGATTACAAAACTGCAATCCATGACCGATAGAAGAGACTGCAGAGCCCAGCTGCAGTCAGAGAAACTCCGAAGACTGACTGACCATCCAATGCACCAGAGACTAAACAATTTGGGAAATAGGAAACTAAAGCGGAGAAACTTTGCAGAAATAGCCAAAGCAAAGATGCACGAAGATCCCATAAACGCACTAACAACACCAAAGCCCATCACTACTGTACGAAAACCTACCTGGAGGCAGGATATATTTCCAAAGGTGGTAGAAAATATACCAGGTATTGGAAACAAAAACTGCCAGACTGAAAAAGAAAGGAGAGATACTACCCCAAGCTTTATATCGAAAAATTACCCAAGCATGGACTGGACCCATGCATACACCGACGGTTCTGTAACAAACACTACACAGAACGGAGGGGCAGGAGCATTCCTGAACCTACCAAATGGCAGAAAAATAACACTGTCATTCGCTACTGGTAAGTACACAAGCAATTTCAGAGCAGAGGCAGTGGAAGAAATGGTGACACATAAAGAAAATGAAAGCTATACAGTCCTGCTTACAGATGCTCTGGCCGTAGTCACAGCGCTAAAAAGCCAGAAAAACACTGAGCTTAATGACTTAAGAGCAGTACTCTGTCAACTATGCCAGCAGTCCGCACCAAAAAGGGTAGTGATACAGTGGGTCCCATCACACTGCAACATCCAAGGCAACGAGGAGGCAGACAGACTGGCAAAAGAAGGTGCAAGACTACCACAGACAGATACTAGTATGACGTACGAAGAGTCAAAACGGATTGTTAAAGCCAGATACATGACCAAATGGGAAACTGAACATACCGGCTATACCAAAAACGATGCCTATTACCAGTTGAACAGAAGAGAGCAGGTCGTTGTCTTCAGACTTCGCACTGGCCGCAATAGACTGAGGTACCACCTATTCAACAAATTGAAGATAAGTAGTACCGACGAATGCCCGTGTGGTACCGGGAAAATGACCGCTGAGCATCTGCTGCAGAACTGCCCGACATACGAGGATCAGAGAGAGCAGATGTGGCCATCACCAGTGGAACCACAAGACAAGCTCTATGACAGTGTCGACAGCCTCAGGATGACCGCCGCTTTTTAAAAAAAAATAATGGTTACTCAACTTACTGTCTGACTGCGTATGATGAAGAAGAAGAAGAAGATCTACATCCGCCTGCATAACACACGATGATGATGAGACTTTATCATCAGTTTCTAATTCTTTGTCCAATTTGTCCATTAAGAATGTTTATTTCTTCCCTGGGCCATGGACATCAGAATCCTATAAATGTGCTGACGCAGGTCTGTAACTTGTGTTAGATATCTATTAAATACCACAACTTCTCAGCTCCGTAGAAAAGTAGAGGTGAAACAAATCATATTTTTTCAGGATATAAAAAGTAAATGAAGGTAAAAGGTCAAGGTGGGTCCCATGGCAACAATTGCAAAACGTCGGGGATGACGATAAAATCTTCATGGACTAAGCCGCACTCAACCTATGTGAGGTGGGGTGGCCAGTTCCCTTCCCTGCTGTTGATACCTTCCACAACTCATATGTCAGGTACCCATTTACAGCTGGGTTGACTGGAGGAGCGATCAAACCAGGAGGAACGAGCCATGCTCGGATTTTGTTCTGTCCGTACGTGGTTTCGTCACTTTTTATAACCGCCATCTATTTGGCTGTTATAAGTTTCTTGGCAAGTGTGCAGTACGGGAGATTGCCATTACTTTCAGTAAGTGGGGGAGCAATCACTCAAGAAAAAAACCAGTGTCTGCCAAACTAGACACGGTGGGAATCAAACCCGATGTGGTGGGGGTTGTGAAAACTGAGTGAGTTACACTCCTAGTCCATGCAGCCTTTCAGGGTATAAATAATTAAAATTACAAACCAATGGCCATCCCAAATCTCAACGACAACATAAACCTCCTAAAAAGAAGAGACCAAACTACAATTTTCCGTAGGGTGGAAGACTAACGCCTGGTCAGTCAAAATATACTGATCAGACATGTTAGTCAGGTTCGGTCAGGCAAAACATACAGACCAAGACCCTCACCTCGGCTTCCTAGTGGCCCTCCATGGAAACGAGCTGTTTTCATGGCAGCTTGGCTAAGGAGGTGAGGAATCGGCGTGATCCCCGAAGTAATGAGTGACGTGCAGATGAAGCCAAGCACAACTCAACCGTCTGGAGGACCTTGATTAGCATGCTCGAGATGTGAGGAAAGCTATTGCAACCCGCAACTTAACATCCTTTTAAGGGCGCACAAAAAAGTAACCTACTTATTGTGGGCATTTGCAAACAACAACCATTTTCTGACTTTGCACTCAAAACATACAGCTAAACAGTCACTTAAACATAATCAAACCAGAACAAACTCCAGAGTGCTGGCTGTGCACACATCCCTATGAAACTGTTGAACACCATCTTTTTAAATGTCCGGCGCTTGCCGGTGTTAGGAAAGAGCTTTTTCATCTGAAACCAAAAATGGAACACTTTGTACGGAACTAAACTGTACAACAGCTTACAAACACTTGCAGATACCACTATATGGCATTGGGCCAAAGGGCTGCTAGATCAATAACTAACCAACCAACCAACCAAAATTGATATTTAAAGTGTGCAGATAAGTTCAAATGTAATTTTTATGTTCTATGTGTATGAATGTCATTACCAGCTAGTGTAAAGGGTCATCTATTAAACAGTATTATAGTTACTACACTGGCTATCGTTGCTCGCCTGTCACCTCAAATCATCTCCCCCATCCGCTGCACATAGGCTTCTGTTGCACTATGAACAGGATGATTATAGTTGGGCTTCATCAGCAATTTGTGAGCGTTCTTGAGAAAATGTATGGACCCAGTAATGGACCGTTTTATGCGAAAAACACTTCTCACCATGAATAGGAAGCATTTCCTGATGAATATCATTTGCACAAAGTCTTTTTGCCAAAAAACAACCCACACAAGCTCACATAATTTGTTTATTGTACACTCTATGAGCCCGACCCATATCAGTGTGTGACCTACTTACTGACTTATCCTGCTATTACAATTGAGATACCGTTCTCGTCAACTGGTTCTCCACTGATGTTATTTGGTCTCTCTGTTCTTCTCCACAACACATTAAAAGTTAAAAGAGAGGCTGATTACCCACTTGATCTCCATCGCCCAGGATAGATATCAGTGGAGATGATACACAGCAGCATAGCCGTTGATGAGGAGCGGGTCAAGTAATCAAATGTAAGTAATGCAATCATCTTCTTTTCCACTGCAAGTTACATCCAACCTCCGATTCACCCGAGTAGTGCTCAGGGAGAAAAGGATAGAATCACTGTAACCTTCTAAGCATATCGGTAAAAGACAACTAAAGAGGGCTATATATAGGAGTAACTACCTCATAATGGTAAACACATTGCTACAAAAACGTTGAGAAACCACTTCAACAAGAACGTACAGTAGCTAGCTAGTGCTACGATCAGTGCCTGATCTAGACTTGGTGAGGCCCCAAGTTACATAAGGCTTGGAGGCCCTTAACTACACAAAGATGATAGTGGGATTCCAGAATTACAGTTATGAGGAACGACTCAGAAAAACCGGACTACAGTGTCTCGAAGAGAGAAGAATTCGTGGTGACTTAATACAGGTTTATAAGATGATCAGAGGAATGGATAAATTAGACTATAACAAGTTTTTTAAAATACAGCCACCTACAATAACACGAGGGCATAGCTACAAGCTGACTAAAGAGAGGTCCAGATTAGATATTAGGAAATATTTTTTTAGTCAGAGAGTGGTGTCTGCTTGGAATGCATTGCCAGGGGAGGTAGTGGAGGCAGGGACAGTTAATGCATTTAAGAATAAACTGGATGCGCATAGCTTTTAGAGCAAGGTGATGTAAATGTAACTGGTTGTATACAGACTCTGCAGGGTCTTCTAAACCAGTATAAAGACGTTAAGTTAAGTTAAGTTTACACCAGAAGGTCTTCTTCTTCTTCGTACGCTGTCATACGTCAACCTGTATTTTTTCGAAAAAAGCAGCGGTCATCCTGAGGCTGTCGACACTGCCATAGAGCTTGTCTAGTGTTGCCACTGGTGATGGCCACATCTGCTTTCTCTGATTCTCGTATGTTGGGCAGTTTTGCAGAAAATGTTCAGCGGTCATTTTCCCGGTACCACACGAGCATTCGTCAGTGCCACCTATCTTCAATTTATTGAATAGGTGGTACCTCAGTCTATTGTGGCCTGTGCGAAGTCTGAAGACCACGCCAGAAGGTCTAACAAAACTCAAAAACATATACGAGTAGGCCCTTATGCATTTATTGATTACATATTTATCATTAAGCTTACATTTTTGGAGGCCCCTGCGGATTGTGAGGCCCTTAGCTTTGGCCTAAATCCAGCACCGGCTAATATGTAAATAAGGGAGCAAACTCAGAATCTACAGTGATTGCACTATGCCTCATCTCTTCAATTAGTGACTACTCTCCTAGCCCTGAGGATGTAGACATCATGTTTGTATATATATGCAACTGAGTGTGAAGACAAACATTTGATAAGTCTCGTGTGTTTTTATATGGCGGACTGGCCGTCATCTTTTGGTCTTATTGCCGGCCACTATTTGGTAATACTTTCGCTAGTTTTTGAAAGTTTGATCGTACAGCTGATAACAAGCTGCTATTTTCGATTTTCAACTGCCAAGGGTTCGTTTAAGTGCACAGCATGTACAAGGGATTTTCGAGTTTGTCGTATGTCTTCGATAGGACTATCTCACCTTCCTTGAGACCAGGGGAATCTTGAAACTTGCAGGATTCGAACGCCCACTATTTTTTGCCTTCGTTCGTTTCTTCCGTTTTACCTCAAGACTAAAGCCCCCACCTCACCCCTCTCGCCCCGCCTCCTGCTTCATAAGAGGATGGAAAAGAAATTTAAAAAATAAAAATATATTTATGGTTTTTATGGTTACACTGTAAATTAACAATTTGTGAATGACTATATATATATACATATATAATGTAGTACAGACAAGGACAACAGGCATTTTTTTTTTTTTTAGAGAAGTTGGACAGCCCTTACTCTCAATCAGTCACTTACGCGCATGCTCTGTAATCTCTGACCTTTACCTGAGGTCACCAAGCTCCGGTGCGAACACAAAGTGAAAAGCCACGACCGTTTTCAAAACAAAGTTATCCCTTTTGCTTATTAAGTTTCAGACAAGGACAGACAGTGCCCGTAGCTCCGTGGTACACTTAATCATGGCGATTACAAGAATAATGTGGTCTGAAGTTTTGCCCATGTTCGTTACCATGATGCTACTTCACGCGGCACTGACGAAGGCTCAAGTTTCTATAGAAAATGACAGAACTAGTACCGTGCCCACAGACACCACAGCTAATATTAAAATGAAGACAAATAATACAACTCGTTACAAAATCATAACCGTGAACTTCCCTTATGTTGAAGTGCCTTATGTCATCTGTTTGTGGATTCTTCTTGCGAGTGTCGCCAAAATCGGTAAGTCTGACATTATATAATAAAGATTTACATATTGTAGAAAAGGCACTTAATCAATCTATCTTTGTCTTTTTCTTTCGAACATTAACATGGCCATGGAACTTATATAACATTCCAAAGTAAGTTAGGTTAAAGCCAAGCAAATTATTTTCCCCAAATAACTGAATTTTTGTTGTTGTTGACGTTTACCTTATTTATCTATTCCCCAAAGGCGGTGTGCGTTGCACTGTGGTTTTTATTTTGCGCCTGTCGGCCAAGTGCATCCGACTTCAGCATGCATTTTATGTAAGGGTCTGCTTCCTCCTGCAATTTCTAAGGGTTTGCTTCCCTGGGGTAACTGCCGGTACTGTGATGGGGTTTGAACCCAGCACCTTCTGGTTGTGAGCCGTGCCACTTAACCACTAGCCCACGCCATCACCGACTGCATATTGATTATGATTACTTCTTCTTCTTCGTTCGTTCTAAATCTCCTGCTATCAAACCCTGAAAAGGACTTTGCAAATAGCAGGATGTAGTCCGGAGAACGGAATACGTTGTGTCGCTAGTTTACAGTTTGACTGCGATATCTGCACCTTTTGGTCCGACACATCCGTCTTCGACAGAGATTATGATTATAAGAGAGTAGTTCCTAACGTCATTTTGGTCCGGTTATTCTGGTTACAAATTATCTAGGGATTAATATTTGAGACAACAATATACAGATACTTTTTCACTTTCAAGATCGTCTTCTCCCTATCAATCACTGCATTACATATTACTCTGTCCAATCACACTCTTACACAACTCTGACCAACAATCAGACTCTTACACATATATTACTCTGTCCAATCAGACTCTTACATATATATTACTCTGTCCAATCAGACTCTTACACATATATTACTCTGTCCAACAATCAGACTCTTACACATATATTACTCTGTCCAACAAACAGACTCTTACACATATATTACTCTGTCCAACAATCAGACTCTTACACATATATTACTCTGTCCAACAATCAGACTCTTACACATATATTACTCTGTCCAACAATCACACTCTTACACATATATTACTCTGTCCAATCACACTCTTACACATATATTACTCTGGCCAACAATCACACTCTTACACATATATTACTCTGGCCAACAATCACACTCTTACACATATATTACTCTGGCCAACAATCAGACTCTTACACATATATTACTCTGTCCAACAATCAGACTCTTACACATATATTACTCTGTCCAACAATCAGACTCTTACACATATATTACTCTGTCCAACAATCACACTCTTACACATATATTACTCTGTCCAACAATCACACTCTTACACAACTCTGACCAACAATCAGACTCTTACACATATATTACTCTGTCCAATCAGACTCTTACATATATATTACTCTGTCCAATCAGACTCTTACACATATATTACTCTGTCCAACAATCAGACTCTTACACATATATTACTCTGTCCAACAAACAGACTCTTACACATATATTACTCTGTCCAACAATCAGACTCTTACACATATATTACTCTGTCCAACAATCAGACTCTTACACATATATTACTCTGTCCAACAATCAGACTCTTACACATATATTACTCTGTCCAACAATCAGACTCTTACACATATATTACTCTGTCCAACAATCACACTCTTACACATATATTACTCTGTCCAATCACACTCTTACACATATATTACTCTGTCCAACAATCAGACTTTTACACATATATTACTCTGTCCAACAATCACACTTTTACACATATATTACTCTGTCCAACAATCAGACTCTTACACATATATTACTCTGTCCAACAATCAGACTCTTACACATATATTACTCTGTCCAACAATCAGACTCTTACACATATATTACTCTGTCCAACAATCACACTCTTACACATATATTACTCTGTCCAATCACACTCTTACACATATATTACTCTGTCCAACAATCAGACTTTTACACATATATTACTCTGTCCAACAATCACACTTTTACACATATATTACTCTGTCCAACAATCAGACTTTTACACATATATTACTCTGTCCAACAATCACACTTTTACACATATATTACTCTGTCCAACAATCAGACTTTTACACATATATTACTCTGTCCAACAATCACACTCTTACACATATATTACTCTGTCCAACAATCAGACTCTTACACATATATTACTCTGTCCAATCACACTCTTACACATATATTACTCTGGCCAACAATCACACTCTTACACATATATTACTCTGTCCAACAATCAGACTCTTACACATATATTACTCTGTCCAACAATCACACTCTTACACATATATTACTCTGTCCAACAATCACACTCTTACACATATATTACTCTGTCCAACAATCATACTCTTACACATATATTACTCTGTCCAATCACACTCTTACACATATATTACTCTGTCTAATCACACTCTTACACATATATTACTCTGTCCAACAATCAGACTTTTACACATATATTACTCTGTCCAACAATCACACTTTTACACATATATTACTCTGTCCAACAATCAGACTCTTACACATATATTACTCTGTCCAACAATCAGACTTTTACACATATATTACTCTGTCCAACAATCAGACTCTTACACATATATTACTCTGTCCAACAATCACACTCTTACACATATATTACTCTGTCCAATCACACTCTTACACATATATTACTCTGTCCAACAATCAGACTTTTACACATATATTACTCTGTCCAACAATCACACTTTTACACATATATTACTCTGTCCAACAATCAGACTTTTACACATATATTACTCTGTCCAACAATCACACTTTTACACATATATTACTCTGTCCAACAATCAGACTTTTACACATATATTACTCTGTCCAACAATCACACTCTTACACATATATTACTCTGTCCAACAATCAGACTCTTACACATATATTACTCTGTCCAATAACACTCTTACACATATATTACTCTGGCCAACAATCACACTCTTACACATATATTACTCTGTCCAACAATCAGACTCTTACACATATATTACTCTGTCCAACAATCACACTCTTACACATATATTACTCTGTCCAACAATCACACTCTTACACATATATTACTCTGTCCAACAATCATACTCTTACACATATATTACTCTGTCCAATCACACTCTTACACATATATTACTCTGTCTAATCACACTCTTACACATATATTACTCTGTCCAACAATCAGACTTTTACACATATATTACTCTGTCCAACAATCAGACTCTTACACATATATTACTCTGGCCAACAATCACACTCTTACACATATATTACTCTGTCCAACAATCAGACTTTTACACATATATTACTCTGTCCAACAATCACACTTTTACACATATATTACTCTGGCCAATCACACTCTTACACATATATTACTCTGTCCAACAATCATACTCTTACACATATATTACTCTGTCCAATCACACTCTTACACATATATTACTCTGTCTAATCACACTCTTACACATATATTACTCTGTCCAACAATCAGACTTTTACACATATATTACTCTGTCCAACAATCAGACTCTTACACATATATTACTCTGGCCAACAATCACACTCTTACACATATATTACTCTGTCCAACAATCAGACTTTTACACATATATTACTCTGTCCAATCACACTCTTACACATATATTACTCTGTCCAATCACACTCTTACACATATATTACTCTGTCCAATCACACTCTTACACATATATTACTCTGGCCAATCACACTTTTACACATATATTACTCTGTCCAATCACACTCTTACACATATATTACTCTGGCCAATCACACTTTTACACAACTCTAACACGCGCCCTCAGTATTAGGCCCTTCCATTGCACTTTAGTTGGGGTTGACCACTGAGATCACCCTATCATAGGTACATACGAACGCACACGTGCATGCAAGCACTGGTTAATACGTCCTGGTGTCGCCTAAAAGACTACGGTCTGGGTTGTAGAAATGGTGTGCCTCCACCAGTGGAATTCATAGAGGGAAACCTTTAGCGAAAAAAATAAACACAAATCCCTTTTTTAAATAGCGATAACAAATCTCGGTACGACATGGTTTGTTGTTCCTATAAGAGATATTTTAAAAAGAGACTGTGAGTGGTCTCAAGTCAAAGAGTCGGCTTCGGGTATTTGAGGTCGCGGATTCAAATTACGGTGAATACCGGGATTTTGTTCACCTGGACATTTTGTTATTTTCCCTGATCTCTGGTTAGTAGAGATGGACGCCCACGTGCAGTGTCGCGCAGGTTAAATATGAATCTGCAGTTGGAAATAGAAAAGAGTAGACTTAACGGCTGCTGCACGGGCACAATTCTAAATTATGTTAAAAATGTATCCAATCTATTACACGGGTCCAGTTGTACAACATAACCAAACAAAGAAACTCGGAGTCGGTAAAGTGTTTCTGAGATTGGGTGGAGGCCTGTTTTAGCAGAGACCCCGATGTTGCGGATGTAGTCATACCTTCGGATGCCCAGGATACGCCACTGGTTGCGCACGAGAAAGTTCTCCAGTCTCGACATGTCATGTTTCAGCAATATCCAGGTTTCGGAGCCGTAAAGTAGGACTGGGACTAAGCAGGACTGGTAGATGCGGATTTTTATCCCAAGGGAGATCTTGCCATCTTCACACACGTCGGAGGTCGTGCATAGCAGACGCAGATAGTCCGATCCGACTAAACTAAACTAAACTTAAATAAACAGGCACATGCATATCGTGGCGACTGCTGGGACAAGCGGCCTTTATTTCTCAGCCCTATAAATCCTAGGGATCCGCGGTAGCGCAGTGGTTAGGGCACTTACTGGCTGCCCAGCCAAGAAATTCCCAGTTATGGGTTTTTAAAAAAAATCACATATAGTTCCCGTGTAGACCCAGCATAAACAATTGAATACCAGAGCAATTCTGGGAAGGAAAAGATGGCCAGATCACAGTGCAGACTGCGACTCTGACCATGCTCTTGTATGCAGCGGGGTACGCTTGCACTCTGCACAATATACCGCTCAAAATAGATGGGGCATCCCCGCATCAGCACTACGCAGATGGTGATTCCTTTCAGTGCGAAGAGGCTTCTGTCTGACCTGAATCTTGCTCTTCGGGGATACCCTGCGTGTGACGTCACAGCTAAGTGCAACGTTATGAAAGATGCCATCTATAATACAGCATTAGCTACGTTTGGCATGAGGGAACGGGCCAATCACGACTGGTTCAATGCACATTTCGCAAGAATGGAACCAGCAATTGAGACCAAACGAGAAACTTTCATCAATTATAAAAAAAATTCCAAAATGAGAGAACTCAACTTAACGTCTTTATACTTGTTTAGAAGACCATGCAGAGTCTGTATACAACCAGTTACATGTACATCACCTTGCTCTAAAAGCTATGCGCATCCAATTTATTCTTAAATGCATTAACTGTCCCTGCCTCCACTACCTCCACTGGCAATGCATTCCAAGCAGACACCACTCTCTGACCAAAAAAAATATTTCCTAATATCTAATCTGGACCTCTCTTTAGTCAGCTTGTAGCTATGCCCTCTTGTTCTTGTAGGTGGCTGTATTTAAAAAAAGTGTTATAGTCTAATGTATCCATTCCTCTGATAATCTTATAAACCTGTATTAAATCACCACGAATTCTTCTCTCTTCTAGACACTGTAGGCCGGTTTTTCTGAGTCGTTCCTCATAACTGTAATTCTGGAATCCCACTATCATCTTTGTCACTCTTTTTTGTATTCTTTCCAGCATGTTTATATCCCCTCTATGATAAGGACTCCACACCTGTATACAGTACTCCAATCTAGGTCTAACTAAAGCTTTATAAAGTTTGACGACCACTTCCTTGCTCCTATGTTTAATATTTCTTTTTATCATACCTAACATTGCATTTGCCTTTTTCACTGCTACCTTAACTTGCTCACTCACCTTTCCTGTATGATCTATTATAACCCCTAGGTCCCTTTCCTTATCTATCTTTCTAATATTGTTCTCCCCCATTCTGTAATTATGTTCCATATTGGATCTACCCATGTGGATGACTGTACATTTATCTACATTAAACTCCATTTGCCAGCTTACAAACCATTCTCGAATTTTATCTAAATCCGACATCAATCTATCCACTTCCGCTTTAGATGAGACACTACTGCATAGTTTTGTGTCATCAGCAAATTTTGCAATCATGGATCCCATATCAATGTCCAAATCATTTATATATATATATATATATTTTATATCAAGAACAAATTTGGTCCCAAAACCGAGCCCTGTGGCACATCACTTTTCACTTCACTCCACTCAGAGTACTCCTTGCTGCCCTCAGGAAGGTCCGAGGCACCAATCAACTAACCGCTAGACAATGCGCGAATGAGTACTGACAGAAACTGTGAGAAGAAATTAAGCTAAATGCAGAGACGGGAAATATCCAGGGCATGTATAGAGGCATAAAGATGGATCTGGGCCCTACTGTGAGAGGTGCTGCCCCCCTGAAATCTGACAGGTGCGAGAATCAAGGATCGTAACCAGTAGATGGCAAGATGGGTGGAGCATTACTCTGAGTTATTTACTTACTTACTTAGTCGCTCCTCTTCTACCGTGAGGTGTAGAGGTTTGCCAAAGAGAACGCCACACTGCTCTATCCGCCGTATTGTTCCTGGCCTCTTTCCAATCCAGCCCTCTTTCACTTAGGGACTGTCGTATGTTGTCTTCCCAACGTACTTTGGGACGTCCTCGGGGTCTGCGTCCTTGACTTTTGATCTTTGTGACCGCTTTGGTATCCGATCTTCTTCCATTCTACAGACATGGCCAAACCACTGTAGTTGGGACTGCTCCACTCGTGTCTGCAGGGGTTGAACTTCAAGATTGCTACGTATTGTCTGGTTACGGATCTTGTCCCTTTTCGTCACCTGAACCGCCTTTCTTAGGTACCTCATTTCTGAAGTTTGTAATTGCCTTTCTTGGGCTGTAGTCATTGCCCATGACTCACATCCATATGTCAGGACAGGGACATAGGTCGAGCAGCATACATCCATCTTTGTTTTCCTGCTTATTTCTCTTCTACTGAGGAAACCTCTGTTTATTGCATGGAACAGTCTACCTGCTGCTGCCCTTCGTGCAGTTAACTCTTCGTTGATTCCTCCCATGCTGTCTATTACCACTACTAGATATTTAAAGTTCCTGACCTGCTCCAGTGCTCGTGTTCCCAGGGTTATCTGATGTCTCTTTTCATCTCTGGCGATCACCATGGTTTTTGTTTTGAAGTTGCTGATGTGCATTCCTCTCTTCTTCAACTCTTCTTCCCAGACCTGCAAGTTGATCTGGAGATGTGCTTCGGTTTTCGTGATCAGGGCCACATCGTCTGCAAATGCTAGTTCCGATATGTAACTTGGTCTCATCTTCCAGTACCCTACTTCATACTTTTTTGTCCGTTCCTTGCAGGCTTTGATGACTTCATCCATGAGGAGTATGAAAAGGTACGGGGATAGAATGTCCCCCTGTCTTACTCCGCTAGTGGTCTTGAACTCTCCTGACTTTTGATTTGATGTCCGGACATAATTTCTGCATGTTTTATAGAAACTGTGTATGGCAGAGATCAGGGGTCCTGGGATGTTCTTCCTTGTCAGGCATTCCCAGAGTTTGTCCCAAGGAACTTTATCAAATGCTTTCTCCAAATCCAAAAAGCAGAGATGCATCTCCTTATCATAGTCAAGAGCCTTTTCATTTAGCTGTCTGAGTGTAAAGATAAGGTCTTGAGTACTTCTGTTTGCCCTATTCCCACATTGAATTTCATCCATATTTGGCTCTGCTAGACCTCTTAATCGCTGTTCTAGAATCCTAGAGTAGACTTTCCCGGGGACACTGAGAAGAGAAATGCCTCTGTGATTTTCACATTGTCGATTGTCGCCCTGTTTAAATATTGGTATTATTATTGCAACCTCCCAGTCTCTTGGTATCTTCTTGTGGCGCCAAGCTGCCTTGAGAATCTTCATGAATAGCATCTCTCCTGCCGCTCCCATGTATTTAACCATTTCCGGTGTTATACCATCATGTCCTGCTGCTTTACCAATCTTAATTTTCTCCAATGCTGTCTTTAGTTCTTCCATTGTGATATTATTGCTCCCCTCAATGGCTCCCTCTTCTTGAATTGGGACTGTTACTTCCAGAGCTTGATTTTCCTCCGCTCTAAGGAGATCTGAGAAATATTCTTTCCATCTGTTCATTACCTCTTCTGGGGCGGTCAACAGCGCACCTTGTTTATCTTTAACAAATTTCAGGGGGCATTCCTTTTCCTTCCTCATGTTCTTTAAGGTCCTGTAGAACAGTTTCTGGTTTTCTCTAGCATTATTTTCCAGTTTGTCTCCAAATTCTTCCAAGGATTTCTGTTTGGCCTTGAGCACAGTCTTCTTTGCTTCCGTTCTAAAATTTACATATTCTTTATATTTCTTTGTTTGTTCTTCTGTATTCCTAGCCCCTAGGTATTGCTTCCATGCCTTTTTCTTTTCTCGTATTATTGTTTTCACTTCTTCTCTACACCATGGTGTACTCTTTCTCTTCCACCATTCTTTGGTTTGACCGCATGCCTCTGCTGCAGCCTCTTTGAGGATGTTATTGAATTTTACCCAAAGCATTTCTAAATCTTCTTCAGATTCCTCTATCCTTTCTATTGCTGTTGTTATGAGCCTTTGGTATCTCCTCTTAACATCTGGTTCTCGTAGTTTGTAAGCCTTAATTTTATTTTCTCCTCGTGTATTATGTTTCATGCTTGCTGATGGGCGTTGCCTGGCTGGATAGTGTTTTTCAATTCATCTCTTTATTTTAACTAGGAAGTGGTCGCTTCCTATCTCTGGTCCTCTGAAAACTCTAGCATCCTTTACATACTTGAAATCAGTTTTCCTCACTATTGCATAGTCAATTATAGATCTTTCATTTCTTGCCGGCTCACATCTTGTGTAGGCATGAATACGCTTGTGTGGAAACCTTGTATTTGTAATAACAAGGTTTTGTTCTCTGCAAAATCTTAGCAGTCGTTTTCCATTGTCATTTAAGACATCTTCTTCATACCTACCGATCACTCCATCCCATCTAGAATAGTCGTTTCCAACTCTTGCGTTGAAGTCTCCAAGGAGAAG
Source organism: Ariolimax columbianus (assembly GCA_036924085.1). NCBI lineage: Eukaryota > Metazoa > Mollusca > Gastropoda > Stylommatophora > Arionidae > Ariolimax > Ariolimax columbianus. The sequence goes on from JAVGWX010000016.1 coordinate 47,502,862, forward strand.
TATTTCATTATGGCAATCGTCAATGGTCCTTTGAAGGAGCTCATAAAATTCATCTTTTATGTCAGTGCTCTCATCTTCGTTTGGTGCATACACAGTGACGATATCCATTTGACTATCGTCCTCTTGTAGACTTAGAACCATCAGTCGTTCTGAAATGAACTTCCATCCTTTAATGTTTGCTTTGCTGTTACCATTCACTATACAACCAACCCCTGCCCTGGCTCGTTCACTCGTGGGAACTCCGCTGTAGTATAGCATGTTGCCATCATGGTCCAGAACGCCCTATCCCTTTTTCTTTGTTTCTGTAAGTGCCAGGACTGTCAATTTTGCTCTCTTCATCTCCTCTATTAGTTCATGTTCTTTTCCGTTTATACATCGTACATTCCATGTTCCGTAAATCGTGGTCCTTATTTCTCGCCTGGTTGTCGCCGTTGAGGTCAGTCCGGTTTTCTCTATGTTCTGACTTGTAATCGTTTTTTAAGACAAACAGGTGATTAGCCTGTTGTGTCTTTGCATGGTGGAGGGGCTGCCACCTTACAGCCTCCATGCCTGCCGATCCGTTTTTGTCCACGGCTGCTTATTTATTCGCAGCTAACCTCCAAATTAGGAGGCCTTTCAGCAATCCGCAACCCTGCTGACGCGCCTGGTAGGAGGTAGGTGCCTCCCCCAGGTACTCTGAGTTCTGCTCTCGGGAAATGGTGGTCGCTGACGACTCCTTGTGCTGACTACAGGTCATGCCCATTATATAGGACATTGACAGACCACCTACTCTGGATGAACTTGATAAGGCTATCAACTACCTACCTAATGACAAAGCACCAGTGGGAGATGGTATCCCACCCGAAGCTACCATAAATAGACGATCCGTATTCCAACCACGGATATCCAAGTGGAGAATTCGCCTTGCTGCCCAAAAAAACTGACACGAGTAAAAAAGGATTAGGCCAACTTGCCATCCCACAATTGTCATCCTTGACTCAGCGTTTCTGTCGCTGTTACGACAATGGGATATTACGACTATGGGAAATACTTACTTCTGTGTCAATTGTTGCTATTTTCTTTAATTACAAGCTTCTCTCTGAGTTTCCTATTGTTTCTCTAATATGAAGAAGATACGAAACAAAATTTTGCCTTACAATAGGCAGCACTCTGATCCTCAGCGTAATTCATCCCTTCTCTCATTTCTTCTTGAACTCTGAATACTTTGGTTTCCAGATCGTTATCACGTGACTTTAGCCGCGTTCTTATATTGTGATGATGGGCGAGAACCAAAGTTACAAGTAACAAAATCTATGAAATATCCCACAATATAAGGTTACACATGTATCACAAACGGGACTAACAGCGTTACAGTAGACAACCGTCAGATCCACACAATCTCTATGTTCATATCAAACGTCACAGGGAAATAATTGCAAACGCATTCATCTTGGTCTCTTGATGACAAAATATACAGTAACTGTAAATAACACACTTCCAGCCAGCCTACACACCAGTAACATGTGTCATAGTCTTCAGTTCAAGGTTGAATTATATATTTATATCTATTAGGCAGAGAGAGAGAGAGAGAGAGAGAGAGAGAGAGGAAGAAATATATATATATAGAACTAGAATGGCACTTATTTTTCATTAACTAGCTATGTGCTCCCTTCTCTCTCTCTCTCTCTCTCTCTCTCTCTCTCTCTGTCTCTCTATGTAGGTGTGGATGTAGCTACAAATAAACAATAGGTCCCTTCCGACAAGCTACATTATTTCAATTTTTGTGCTTTCGTTGCTTAGTTTTATTCTTTCTCTCGAATTGTTTCATGACCAGTTATTCTTTATTTTATTCATATTTTGAAAAGTCCCTAATTATGTCTTCAGCGTCAGCACGAGTCACGTGCAGGTTCGGAGCACGGAGGATTGTTTGTTGTTGTTTGCGAATGCCCACAATGAGTTGGTTATAGCCTCAGACAAACTCATCTTAATAAGACAATGAGAAGTGAGACAGATTACAGGTGTCCATGTGGGGGAGCATGTCATGACCGCAGAACACATCCTACAAAGCTGCACTCTCACACAGGGATAGATAGATAGATAGATAGACAGAGAGAGAGAGAGAGAGAGAGAGAGAGAGAGAGCAATACTGACCTTTTTAGACAGACGAGAGACAAAAGCTGTACGGAGATTAAACAGTCTTACAAACTATAGTGATCTTTGTAAGAGAAACCAGGACCTTGATCTGAGAATGAACGAAGAAGAAAAAGAAGACAAACGCAATCGTTCTTGTTTTCTTTGTAACCGAAATGTGTTTTTTCATACGCGCATTCATCAAACCTGGCAGTCATTGTCTATTTTATGCCAGGTATTCTATCAATCTTGCCACTCCTTACTCTCTCCTGCCCGACTGTCTGTCTGCATAAACAACACCGTCCATCAAGTTGACACCTCCCGCAACACTCTTTTAGTGTCAACTTCAGGATGCTTTTCCTGCGTCGGACCCAACCAAAATAAATATATTCTCGCGGTGTCGTAAAATAATGTTCAGCAAGTCTCCGTTCTTATTTCTTTTGCTCTTACCCTAGGCTTCTTGAGCGAAAGAAATAAAAGGTAAACTAACAGTTACATTAATTTGTAGTTATTCCAAGCTAGCTCGTTCTGAGCTGAGTTATGGCCATGTCTGAGTTAACTATTGTTATGTTGTTCGTCCATCACGAGTGATGAGGACCTTTTCTTTTTTCACCTAGCCAGACCTTCCAGTCGAGAATTCTGTAATTCCTGGTTGTGGATGGGTGGGAAGATGGCTGACGAGTCCGATTTGGGATCTGCTTACTCGCAGGCAGTGAGAGCATGGAAAGTTCGCTTTCCTGTGATCTTGATTGTCAGCAAATCACCGCATCTCATCCGATTTATTGCTCAGACAGGAGAGGAGTCCCGCAACTGACGCAGCTGTTTGACTGTAGTTTAGCTTGTCTTCGGACTTACGCTCTCCGCTTCGCCGCTCGCCCGTCGTCACAGGACTTTACTGTGTTAATACTGGATGAATGAAAGAAAATGACGCGATGAATTTGATTTAAATGAGGAAGGGTTGCATAGTTCGCCGACCTCACTCTCTCGCCCGAGTCCAACTTTAACCAGTGGCAGGACAATTCAGAGCGATTGGATATGAACTCGGGTACAGTGGATGACCACGGCTGCTCAAGTGCCTCGCCGTGTTCTTTGCGATCCATACCGCTCAGCACATTTGCTGTCGTGGTAGCCCGATGACAAGTTTCCTGCTTAGCTGGCTGGGCTTGAAAATCTAAAAAAGCTTTCCCTGTTTTTGGCTACCTATTTTTTCTTTTACCACCTCTCCTGTCCCTTTTCTTTCCTCACGTTTGTTTAGGTCTCTTACTGACAAGGATTCCGAGGTAGGCAAGACGTCTTGTCATCTCCAGTGGTAACGAGTGACCCCTAAACACCTCCGGTCTAAGTGTTAGCAAGGTGCCTCCAGAGTACGTGTGCATTTTTCCTGCACGGCCATTGGATTTTGCGCTCACGCAATGTCGGGAATAGGGGACGATATGCTTAGAGTTCGACTACAATTAGAATACGGCACATTATCAAATATGTGTATCTTATTTCACATATACTAACCGTAGTACGGTCCTCAAGTGGTGTTTCGTCGATAAAACACTTCTTGAATTCATTCGAGTTTTGGAAGAAGATGAAATATCGCAGAATATCAGAAGCTGATGTGTTAGCGGCCAGTCACGGCGCTCGACCGGAAGGGACGATGTACTATTGATAACAGGTTACATTGCAAGGTGTAGTTGAGAAGGTGGGCGGGTGGTACGCCTGACTGCAGCATAATGCGAGGCTCCCATTGTAAAAGATAAGAGATCCCGTGAAAACGCTGTGCGACATTTTGACAATATGATGTTAGGTCCATATTTTTTATTACTAACGCCTTCTTTTCTTTGAGTTCAGGATCTTTTGGTCATGCTATATCTGCAGGCCAGTCGTCATGATGAAGTCTGTAGTCATCACCAGGTCGGAGCGGCTGACCCACAACTTTTGGTGATGCCATTTCTGCAGGCCAGTCGCTATGATGAAGTCTGTAGTCATCACCAGGTCGGAGAGGCTGACCCACAACTTTTGGTCATGCTATATCTGCAGGCCAGTCGCCATGATGAAGTCTGTAGTCATCACCAGGTCGGAGCGGCTGACCCACAACTTTTGGTCATGCTATATCTGCAGGCGAGTCGTCATGATGAAGTCTGTAGTCATCACTAGGTCGGAGCGGCTGACCAACACAACTTTTGGTCATGCTATATCTGCAGGCCAGTCGCCATGATGAAGTCTGTAGTCATCACCAGGTCGGAGCGGCTGACCCACAAGTTTTGGTCATGCTATATCTGCAGGCCAGTCGCCATGGTGAAGTCTGTAGTCATCACCAGGTCGGAGCGGCTGACCAACACAACTTTTGGTCATGCTATATCTGCAGGCGAGTCGCCATGATGAAGTCTGTAGTCATCACCAGGTCGGAGCGGCTGACCCACAACTTTTGGTCATGCTATATCTGCAGGCGAGTCGCCATGATGAAGTCTGTAGTCATCACCAGGTCGGAGCGGCTGACCCACAACTTTTGGTCATGCTATATCTGCAGGCGAGTCGCCATGATGAAGTCTGTAGTCATCACCAGGTCGGAGCGGCTGACCCACAACTTTTGGTCATGCTATATCTGCAGGCGAGTCGTCATGATGAAGTCTGTAGTCATCACCAGGTCGGAGCGACTGACCCACAACTTTTGGTCATGCTATATCTGCAGGCGAGTCGTCATGATGAAGTCTGTAGTCATCACCAGGTCGGAGCGGCTGACCCACAACTTTTGGTGATGCCATTTCTGCAGGCCAGTCGCTATGATGAAGTCTGTAGTCATCACCAGGTCGGAGCGGCTGACCCACAACTTTTGGTCATGCTATATCTGCAGGCCAGTCGCCATGATGAAGTCTGTAGTCATCACCAGGTCGGAGCGGCTGACCCACAACTTTTGGTCATGCTATATCTGCAGGCGAGTCGTCATGATGAAGTCTGTAGTCATCACTAGATCGGAGCGGCTGACCAACACAACTTTTGGTCATGCTATATCTGCAGGCCAGTCGCCATGATGAAGTCTGTAGTCATCACCAGGTCGGAGCGGCTGACCCACACGTTTTGGTCATGCTATATCTGCAGGCCAGTCGCCATGGTGAAGTCTGTAGTCATCACCAGGTCGGAGCGGCTGACCAACACAACTTTTGGTCATGCTATATCTGCAGGCGAGTCGCCATGATGAAGTCTGTAGTCATCACCAGGTCGGAGCGGCTGACCCACAACTTTTGGTCATGCTATATCTGCAGGCGAGTCGCCATGATGAAGTCTGTAGTCATCACCAGGTCGGAGCGGCTGACCCACAACTTTTGGTCATGCTATATCTGCAGGCGAGTCGCCATGATGAAGTCTGTAGTCATCACCAGGTCGGAGCGGCTGACCCACAACTTTTGGTCATGCTATATCTGCAGGCGAGTCGTCATGATGAAGTCTGTAGTCATCACCAGGTCGGAGCCACTGACCCACAACTTTTGGTCAAGCTATATCTGCAGGCCAGTCGCCATGATGAAGTCTGTAGTCATCACCAGGTCGGAGCGGCTGACCCACAACTTTTGGTCATGCTATGTCTGCAGGCCAGTCGCCATGATGAAGTCTGTAGTCATCACTAGGTCGGAGCGGCTGACCCACAACTTTTGGTCATGCTATATCTGCAGGCCAGTCGCCATGATGAAGTCTGTAGTCATCACCAGGTCGGAGCGGCTGACCCACAACTTTTGGTCATGCTATATCTGCAGGCCAGTCGCCATGATGAAGTCTGTAGTCATCACTAGGTCGGAGTGGCTGACCCACAAGTTTTGGTCATGCTATATCTGCAGGCCAGTCGCCATGATGAAGTCTGTAGTCATCACCAGGTCGGAGCGGCTGACCCACAAGTTTCTACCGGATGGAGTAGTAACCCCATGGCCAAATATTTTTAGTCGCCTATTACGACATGGCAGGTTACAGTGTTATTATTCGTCCCTACCTTGTCGGGTCCTGGTAACACTCGTGTGACCTTACGACAACACCAACATGAACAAACGATGTAGAAGAATATAAAAATATATCACAGGCCTTCTTGTGTGACTTTAGTAAATTCTCTTTATACATATACAATGTGGTGACGGAGTGGTTAGATCGCTGGTTTCTTACCGTAAAGGGACCAGGCACGCTTACTGGTAGCGACAAGACCCAGTCTACTAAGCTGTAAATGGGAACATGATTTATAATTAGGGAAGGCATGCCAGTTACGAAGGGAACTGGTAACACCCCCATCACAAAATGCCAAAACACCGCAAAGTTAAGTGTCCAACACTTCATATTTGACGACCTTGACCTTTACGTTTCACTTCCGCCTGTGTAGATCCTGGAGCTATAAATATGATCACTGCCCTCTAGCAAGCATGTTCACTTACACGCCATGATATCACCAAATAGACCCCGTTTGTTGTTCAAAGTCGTGTGCTTCATCAAATTTACACACTCATTTACAGAACAAGAACCAAGCACGTGAAAAACAACTAAGGAAATGTGTGCAGCATGGTAAGCACAACAAATCGCTGCAGTAACCACCTCGGCAAAATCAATCAAGGGGACTGTTCTAGGCTTCGTACAAATGAAAACAATCGCAGCTAAGGCCTCGTGCTTTCTAAGGAAAGAAAATTCAAAAAAAAGTTAATAATATTGTTCTCGTAATTCTTTTCTTATCTGTCCTTGATATCATTAGACGCGCGCAGTGGGCAGTTGCAATCTTCTTTCCATGACATGTGTGGCAGTTGATATTTTCAATTCTTGACTGTTTCTTTAACAAGAATGTTTTTCTTCTTGTCCATTTTTAACTACATCCGATGTGTAAGTTACTTACTGACTTTCCGTGTCCAAGCAGAACGTCATACTTCATGCATGCAGTGTTCAGCGACATGGATTACCTTGTCATTTACCTCTAGCATGTCGCACCTATACCATTTTTCCTGGAGGTTAGTGCAGATCAGCAGGTGGTTTGGGTCCTGTATTGCGTCATTCATATGTGTCATCATATGTGAATCCCCATCTTTTCATATTCCTCTTGCACCGTGATACACCATATCGGAGTCTGTTCAGCGACTTCCATGTTATGTATGGTAGATGATGTCCGGGGGCAGGTTCCTCCCGAAGTTCCATCTTTGGGGCCTGCTTCAATTCGTGCCATCTCTCGGTACGGAGGCTATCGGCGTTTGTCTGTGTCGGCTTTGTTGATTTTAGGAAGCTATGTCTGTATTTGAGTTTTGTGCTCTGTACCTAATGTCCAAACATTGTGTGTCTTGAGTCGTGCTCCTGTTTTTCTTGTTCGATTTCTGCTGCGGTGCTTCGTCGAATCTGGAGCAACTATACCAATTATTGGGTAGTTTTTATCGATGGGGGTGGGCAGGAGGTTACCACTACAATTGACCTTCTTTGGGAAGACGAACCAAAGCACTTTGCTTGCTTTTGCTGTGGTGGTTTATGTAACAATTTTTTTGTACGTTGACGTAGCTACCCCCATGTACACCTCTCTTAGGTCGCCTTTTACGACGGGAGTGGGACGTGCCTTTTTTTTCTTCACCAGTAACGGGCTCCGGATCCTTTAGGAATATTGTTACGACCTTATTTGTTAAAATTAGGTCACTGAACCTAAAATCAACCCCCACGCCTCCCCCCAACTACTTCAATTTTATACTGCTCTGAACTAATTGTGTGTTAAAAATTACTTCTTTATTTTTGGTTTGAATTGGAAAGTGTAAAATATGCACAGGCAACTCTATTTATATCCAACAAACATGAAGTCCTGCCAGTTTTGGCAACATCGCGGCTATATTTGTCGTCTGCTGAACATGGCATAGTTTGCAGCTGAGGTTAACCGCTGTTGAGATATCGTTCTGTCATAGAGATTACTGGTGTCAGATAATGGAAGACATCTGTCGTTTAGGGAGGGAAGCTTGTAGGCTGCTGAAATCTTCACCATGTTTTATGGACTCGGAAGTCTGGTTGTCCAATTCTGGTTTAGTCTGGAAAAGTCTGGCTAACATTTCCTTCACAAATTTTGAAAATAGGTTTTAAATGTAGAACTACGGTAAATTTAACGACCAAATTGTCACCAGAGCCAGAGGAGGAGTAGAGAATAGCAGTACTGTAACCTACCAGGTGCGTCTCAAGAAGCGACTAAGGAAGATTAGTCTGGCCACCACATGCTGCATGAACTTGAAGCCACAGAAATGCCTTGTTCTTCTGCGTTCGTTCTCAATCTCCCGCTACCTAGCCATGAATAGGTCTATATTTTATATGGACAAGTTAACATTTGACGACTTGATCAGTCTGTTATACCCGACCCTGACTTATATAGTCTGATCAGTATGTTTTGTCTGACCACATACAAGTACAGAATGAAGACAGAGTGTCGCGAACATGCATATGTGCAGAGGATGATAGATTTGGGAGTGACTAAGGAAGAAGGGAGAAAGTGTGTTCTGTCTGGCATGATCTGAAGAACTAGGATTCAACACCTGACTTGGACTCTGTATATATATATACGCTTGGCTGGCTACTTGGAGGGAGAACGGAGCACTTATGGGAATATCCGCTGTGTGATGATGTTGGTTCCTAGAATCAAGAATTAAAAAATAAGTAATTAACTCATGTTTAACTCATTATGTGAACTAGTCCTCTTGGTATGGTTCATTGCATGCAATGTTTAACTCATTATGTGAACTAGTCCTCTTGGTATGGTTCATTGCATGCAATGTTTAACTCATTATGTGAACTAGTCCTCTTGGTATGGTTCATTGCATGCAATGTTTAACTCATTATGTGAACTAGTCCTCTTGGTATGGTTCATTGCATGCAATGTTTAACTCATTATGTGAACTAGTCCTCTTGGTATGGTTCATTGCATGCAATGTTTAACTCATTATGTGAACTAGTCCTTTTGGTATGGTTCATTGCATGCAATGTTTAACTCATTATGTGAACTAGTCCTCTTTGTATGGTTCATTGCATGCAATGTTTAACTCATTATGTGAACTAGTCCTCTTGGTATGGTTCATTGTATGCAAAGTTTTAACTCATGTGAACTAGCCCTTTTGGTATGGTTCATTGTATTCACTGTTTAACTCATTATATGAACTAGCCCTCTTGGTATGGTTCATTGTATGCAATGTTTAACTCATTATGTGAACTAGCCCTCTTGGTATGGTTCATTGTATGCAATGTTTAACTCATTATGTGAACTAGCCCAATTGGTATGGTTCATTGTATGCAATTTTAACTCATTATGTGAACTAGCCCTCTTGGTATGGTTCATTGTATGCAATGTTTAACTCATTATGTGAACTAGCCCTCTTGGTATGGTTCATTGTATGCAATGTTTAACTCATGTGAACTAACGAGTCTACAGTTTTAGTATCCACACATTTGTTTCCCTTCCGAGTCCCATAGCAGACACTAACGTCCGCTCAGGTGGGAAGAGGAGGCTAACGTCCGCTCAGGTGGGGAGAAGAGACTAACGTCCGCTCAGGTGGGGAGAGGAGACTAACGTCCGCTCAGGTGGGGAGATGAGGCTAACGTCAGCTCAGGTGGGGAGAGGAGGCTAACGTCCGCTCAGGTGGGAAGAGGAGGCTAACGTCCGCTCAGGTGGGGAGAGGAGGCTAACGTCCGCTCAGGTGGGGAGAGGAGGCTAACGTCCGCTCAGGTGGGGAGAGGGGGCTAACGTCCGCTCAGGTGGGGAGAGGGGGCTAACGTCCGCTCAGGTGGGGAGAGGGGGCTAACGTCCGCTCAGGTGGGGAGAGGAGGCTAACGTCCGCTCAGGTGGGGAGAGGAGGCTAACGTCCGCTCAGGTGGGGAGAGTAGGCTAACGTCCGCTCAGGTGGGGAGAGGAGGCCAACGTCCGCTCAGGTGGGGAGATGAGGCCAACGTCCGCTCAGGTGGGGAGAGGAGGCCAACGTCCGCTCAGGTGGGGAGAGGAGGCTAACGTCCACTCAGGTGGGGAGAGGAGGCTAACGTCCGCTCAGGTGGGGAGAGGAGGCTAACGTCCGCTCAGGTGGGGAGAGGAGGCTAACGTCCGCTCAGGTGGGGGAGAGGAGGCTAACGTCCGCTCAGGTGGGGAGAGGAGGCTAACGTCCACTCAGGTGGGGAGAGGAGACTAACGTCTGTTCAGGAAAAACATACAGATCAGACTATGTTAGTCAGGGTCAGATGAAACATATTGACTAGGCTGTGTTAGTCAGGGTGAGATGAAATATACAGACGAAGCTGTGTTAGTCAGGGTGAGATGAAATATACTGAAGACGAGGCTGTGTTAGTCAGGGTGAGATGAAATATACTGACGAGGCTGTGTTAGGGTGAGATGAAATATACTGCCGAGGCTGTGTTAGTCAGGGTCAGATGAAAAATACTGATCAGACTATGTTAGTCAGGGTAAGCTGAAACATACTGATCAGACTATGTTAGACAAGGTCAGATGAAACATGAGAAACGGCTACCACATCCAAGGAAGGCATCAGGCGCGCAACCTACCCACTCTCGGCAAGGGGAAGTAGTGACGAAAAATAACAATACGGGACTCTTTCGAGGCCTCGTAATTGGAATGAGTACACTTTAAACCCTTTAACGAGGATCTATTTGAGGGCAAGTCAGGTGCCAGCAGCCGCGGTAATTCCAGCTCCAATAGCGTATATTAAAGTTGTTGCAGTTAAAAAGCTTGTAGTTGGATCTCAGGCGCAGGCGGGCGGTCCGGCTCGCGCCGGTTCACTGTCCGTTGTCACCTGCCCTACCGTCTGCCGGCTCTCTCCCGCGGGTGCTCTTTGCTGGGCGTCCCGGGTGGCCGGCGCGTTTACTTTGAAAAAATTAGAGTGTTCAAAGCAGGCCTCGGCTGCTTGAATAATGGTGCATGGAATAATGGAATAGGACCTCGGTTCTATTTTGTTGGTTTTCGGAACTGGAGGTAATGATTAACAGGGATAAACGGGGGCATTCGTATTGCGGCGTTAGAGGTGAAATTCTTGGATCGCCGCAAGACGAGCTACTGCGAAAGCATTTGTCAAGAATGTTTTCATTAATCAAGAACGAAAGTCAGAGGCGCGAAGACGATCAGATACTGTCGTAGTTCTGACCATAAACGATGCCGACTAGCGATCCGCAGGAGTTGCTTCGATGACTCTGCGGGCAGCTTCCGGGAAACCAAAGTGTTTGGGTTCCGGAGGAGGTATGGTTGCAAAGCTGAAACTTAAAGGAATTGACGGAAGGGCACTACCAGGAGTGGAGCCTGCGGCTTAAATTGACTCAACACGGCAACACTGAAATGATTGACAGGCCGAGAGCACTTTTGTTGGGTCCAATATGGAACGGGTGCTAAAATTTGACCCTCGAAAATCTGGGGCTATGCTATCGGTGGCTTGACTGTCTCGCATCCAGTGTTAGATAATGGAATTGACGGAAGGGCACCACCAGGAGTGGAGCCTGTGGCTTAATTTGACTCAACACGCCAACACTGTAAAATGACTGACAGACTGAGAGCACTCTCGTTGGGTCTAATAGGGAACGTGTGCTGGTATTAGACCCACGGAAGATAGGGCAGTTGTACCCTCCTAATGAAAGAGCGTCTTCTACGGTAACCTTGCTTAACCCTATAAGAAATCGCAGGTTCCAGACACTTGGTCATTGACTGACTAAAAAGCCCTCTATTGATGCGTTGGGTCTAATAGTGAACGGGTGCTGGTATTAGACCCTCGGAAGACAGGTCAGTTTTACACTACTAATGACAGGGCGTTGCTACGGTAGTCCTGCTCAACGCGAGAGGAATCGCAAATCGCAGACATTTGGTCCACGTGCTAGGCTGATAAGCCAATGGCGGGACGCTACAATAGAAGGGATTACGGCCGAAGGCCTCTAAGCCGGAATCCCGCCCTAAATCTCAGCACCACTGCGATGGGAGGCTACGATAGGGTTGGGACCTGGGGCTTGTGCCCCCGCCCGACCCGGTCGAGCGGCAGAAAGAGGTCTCTGCCGTCCGCCGATCAAAGCGGGCGGGAAGCTGCCCAATATTCACCCCATACGGCGATGAGGTGTGAAACCACTAGTAGAAGACTTAGTGCTGGGTCGGGGTGTCGTAAGCAGTAGAGCAGCCACCTCACTGCGAACTGTTGAGACGCAACCCCGTGATCATGAGATATGTCCACACACCAGGCGAACAACATCTCCGTGCCATTACCAGGCTTGTACCCTGGTTAAATGCACTCCTTCGAGAGGAATCGCAGGTCGCTGACATTTGGTCCACGTGCTTGGCTGATAAGCCAATGGTGCGAAGCTACCACCTGAGGGACTACGGCCGAACGCCTCTAAGCCAGAATCCCGCCCTAAATCTCAGCACCGCTGTGATGGGAGGCCACGATATGGTTGGGACCTGGAACTCGCGTCTCAGCCCGGCCCGGTCGAGCCGCAGAAATGCACCTGGCCAAATGCACTCCTGCCTCGCTCTTTACCTCTGTCTGCTATCAGCCATCCCAATGGACGCAGAAGAGATGCAGTCCAGCGGACATTGCACCTCTGCCCTATTGTGACAAGGTCCCAGGTGGCGGGGAATTCTAGGCGTACCATCACTGCAGATGAGGCGAGAACATAAATGGAGCAAAGAGATACTTCACTCACATGCATATGGTACGTTTCTGGCAGGACGTGACGATCCTGAGACACAGTTACACTGGACTGCCTCTCTTCCGGGATAGTACAAACTAGTACATAGTCCATCATATCATATCATTGCCAAACCCTATAGACACGAGTGGGGAAGACTCGTTAGTCCTGCAAGACAACTTCCCTAAGAGAGATAACTCTGACCAAAAACAACTGCTGCCTTGCAGATAGGATGGGGACAGCCAAAGGCTAAGGAGGGCATCCCTACAGAAACGCCTGTTGAAATCGGATGCACTGAGCCATAGGCTTAACAAAATAAAACAGTGCAACGTAAATATCGCTGTAAACAGCGTACTATGAAGAAGAAGAAGAAGATGAAACATACTGATCAGACTTTGTTAGTCAGGGTAAGATGAAACATACTGACGAGACTGTGTTAGTCTGGGTCAGATGAAACATAATGATCAGTTTACTGCATTACACCCACTGACAAATATATTTTTGATATAATCTATATGTATACATAACAGAAAAAGACCTAAAAAAAGGAAATCCACACATAAGGACGTAGCAATCGTCTTCTGTAATTATGTCCTTTTATGTATTCTTCTTCTTCCTATTCGTCGTTAGCTCTCAAAGAATCGCTTCTCTTTCCCTCATAAACAATCGCTTCTCTTTTCCTCATAAACTTGTCTCTTAATGTGGGTTGGAGGAGACAATGTTGTCACTGAGTATTTTGTGTGGAGCAGACGGAGCAGAGGAGCATGTTCTGCTGTTTGTTTGTTCTCCTCACAAATGTACATATCTGAGGGGCTGATTGTGAATTTAGTGGACAAATGGTTTTCAGTTTCAAGTGGAACGTTCGTGCATGAATACTTCTTCCCGGTCTTATAGGAGAAAATTGGTCAAGCCAATTTTTATATTTATGTATCCTTTCTCTACTCTCCCTCTCTCACTGTTTGCGCGCTCTCTCTCTCTTTCTATTTCACACACACACTCCCTCTATCTCTCTCTCCCTCTCTCTCTCTCTCTCTCTCTCTCTCTCTCTCTCTTTCAAATACAAATGAGTCAATGGACCCAGAGGAACATAGCATCTATGACAAAGTGAGTTCTTAATTTTTCACTTCAAATATTTTTCATTATCAGAATCTTAAAATTAAAAACTTGATAAATGAATGAATTATAACAATCAAGGAGCGGTCTTATATGGATTAGACATATATAACCTCACCATATAAGAGCCATGGAAAAATAAAATTAAACAAAACAGAGAAAAAACATCATATCCATTTCAAAAGATATACATTTATTTGTTTAAACCGATTTATAACTATACAATTGAATTTTAGAACATGAAATTTAAAAATCAAACTTCAGAAATGAGGTACCTAAGAAAGGCGGTTCAGGTGACGAAAGGGACAAGATCCGTAACCAGACAATGCGTAGCAATCTTGAAGTTCAACCCCTGCAGACACGAGTGGAGCAGTCCCAACTACAGTGGTTTGGCCACGTCTGTAGAATGGAAGAAGATCGGATACCAAAGCGGTCATAGGAGATCAAACGTCAAGGACGCAGACCCCGAGGACGTCCCAAAGTACGTTGGGAAGACAACATACGACAGTCCCTAAGTGATAGAGGGCTGGATTGGAAAGAGGCCAGGAAAAAGACGGCGGATAGAGCAGGGTGGCGTTCTCTTTGGCAAACCTCTACACCTCACGGTAGAAGAGGAGCGACTAAGTAAGTAAGTAAGTAAATTTAAAAATCAATATCTGCACTAATATTAACTTATTAAGCAGTCAGCAGTTACATTCACTGTAATAACATTAAATACCATAGACTAATTAATATTAACTTATTAAGCAGTCAGCAGTTACATGCACTGTAATAACATTAAATACCAGAGATTAATTAATACTTTTATAAAGATCCGTGTATGAATTTTCTTTTTAAGTAAATAAAAATGCCTGAACGTGGTAGACATTGTCAGTCTCAAATTTGTTCATTTTCTGACTCAAAAATGTTCTAACTTGTTCATACCTGACCCAGCCATTCTGTTCAAACCGGGTCCTGTCAACGCTCTTCTATCGTGCCGTCTAACTTGTTCATATTGGACCCGTCCAATTAGTTCATACCCGACCCCTCCAACATGTTCCTATCGGACTCCACCAACCTCCTCCTGTCTGACCCCACCAACTTCCTCCTGTCTGACCCCACCAACTTCCTCCTGTCTGACCCCACCAACCTCCTCCTGACTCCACCAACCTCCTCTTGTCTGACCCCACCAACCTCCTCCTGACATCACCAACCTCCTCCTGACCCCACCAACATCCTCCTGTCTGACCCCACCAACTTCCTCCTGTCTGACCCCACCAACCTCCTCCTGACTCCACCAACCTCCTCCTGACCCCACCAACCTCCTCCTGACATCACCAACATCCTCCTGTCATACCCCACAAACATCCTCCTGTCTGATCCCACCAACTTCCTCCTGTCTGACCCCACCAACCTCCTCCTGACCCCACCAACATCCTCTTGTCTGACCCCACCAACCTCCGCCTGGCCCTACCAACAACCTCTTATCTGACCCCACCAACCTCCTCCTGACCCCACCAACCTCCTCCTGACCACATCAACATCCTCCTATCTGACCCCACCAACCTCCTCCTGACCACACCAACATCCTCCTGTCTGACCCCACCAACATCCTCCTGTCTGACCCCACCAACCTCCTCCTTTCTGATCCCACCAACATCCTCCTGTCTGACCCCACCAACATCCTCCTGTCTGACCCCACAAACCTCCTCCTGACCCCACCAACCTCCTCCTGACCCCACCAACCTCCTCCTGACCCCACCAACATCCTCCTGTCTGACCCCACCAACATCCTCCTGTCTGACCCCACCAACATCCTCCTGTCTGATCCCACCAACATCCTCCTGTCTGACTCCACCAACATCCTCCTGTCTGACCCCACCAACATCCTCCTGTCTGATCCCACCAACATCCTCCGGTCTGACCCCACCAACATCCTCCTGTCTGATCCCACCAACATCCTCCTGTATGACACCACCAACATCCTCCTGTCTGACCCCACCAACCTCCTCCTGACCCCAACAACCTCCTTCTGACCCCACCAACATCCTCCTGTCTGATCCCACCAACATCCTCCTGTCTGACCCCACCAACATCCTCCTGTCTAACCCCACCAACATCCTCCTGTCTGACCCCACCAACATCCTCCTGTCTGATCCCACCAACATCCTCCTGTCTGACCCCACCAACATCCTCCTGTCTGACCCCACCAACATCCTCCTGTCTGACCCCACCAACATCCTTCTGTCTGACCCCACCAACATCCTCCTGTCTGACCCCACCAACCTCCTCCTGACCCCACCAACCTCCTCCTGACCCCACCAACATCCTCCTGTCTGATCCCACCAACATCCTCCTGTCTGACCCCACCAACATCCTCCTGTCTGACCCCACCAACATCCTCCTGTCTGACCCCACCAACATCCTCCTGTCTGATCCCACCAACATCCTCCTGTCTGACCCCACCAACATCCTCCTGTCTGACCCCACCAACATCCTCCTGTCTGACCCCACCAACATCCTCCTGTCTGATCCCACCAACATCCTCCTGTCTGATCCCACCAACATCCTCCTGTCTGACCCCACCAACATCCTCCTGTCTGACCCCACCAACATCCTCCTGTCTGACCCCACCAACATTTTCAAATGTCGCTCCTGAGTACACGTTGTTTTTTTTATATTTCACACAACCCACTTTAAAACATAATACTCACTCTTCCCTCGTCCGCCGCCCCCCCCCCCCCCTCTCTCTCTCTTTCAATGTCTCAGTCATTCTCTACCTCTCTTCTTTCTCTGTGTCTAATTCATTCTCTCCCTTCTCTTCGTTTTTGTATGTCTCTCCCTTCTTGCATACCTCAGTAGGAGTAATTAATATTGCATGACACACTTTCCTATTTCACAGATAACAAGCTCAGTAACTCTGCACATTCGCTATCAGCTGTTTTCTTATTCTCTCCCCTTTACTATTTGGTCGTTGCCATTAACAACCAAGGCACAATGCTCTGAAACAAACGCTCTTTGTAGAACTTCAATACAGACTTGCAGCGGTATAAACTATCACTTAATTGTTATTATTGTCGCGCAGAAAACGATATTGGGGTTCTATATCGGAGTGTGCTGTTTTGTTGTTGATGCATTTCGCGTACATATTTAAAGCTAATTTCTTTGACAGCCGGACTCTCCAACCGGCAATCCCCCAGAGAAAACTGGGCTCGGTTGTTGACGGACATTTGCTGCTTTATAGCTATACGCTTCTCCCTGTTTCGATAATGTTACGTATTTGTCAGCCAGATACGTTTCCTTTGGCTATACCAGGGCGTACAGGATAGACCACCAACAAAGTACACATGCTCAGTCAGGGTCAGAAGCAACATACTGACCAAGACCCTACCCTTTAGTGCAGATGAAAGCAAGCTATGTTACATCAGCCCAGTCAACGATATGACGATGGGGACTGCGATCCGTCTAGTGATGATTCTCCCGAGAAACTCTGTGTAGGACTCCAGTGGGGTAGAACCCAGTCTGACTTTATTAAGCACTCACCGAAGACGTGGGAATAGCCACAACGAACCCGCTACCAGAAAAGAATCGCAAATAGTCAAAAACGTTGTACGTGCAACTCCGAAAACAAATAACAGCGCCATAAACAAACAATTGGCACGAAGGACATACCTCTTGAGCTTAAAAACATTGACTAAAACGGTCTAGTTTTGCTTTAGTGTAGTTTAGTCGAAGAATCAACATATTGCACACGGTTTAATCCATACGTGCTCTGTTCTACTCCATATTGTTTAAGAACCTCGGAATAATGCCCGAGCTCTGTCGCATCGGTGAGGATCCGCTAATAGATTTTAAACACAATTTTAAATTTTGTCCCGGCAGCGGCAGTTAAGCCTACTCTTTTCGATTTCCAACTGGTGAGGGATTTTTAATGTGCACGACACCGCACACAGGCGTTCGATCTCTATTATCCAGGGAAATACCAGGACGTCCACGTGAAAAAATCCCGGTTTCCACCATGATTTGAATTGAGGCCTATATCGTACCTCGAGACCACCCAAGTCCCATAAAACGTATGGACTTCAAGGTGAAAACCAAGAGTATCTATATAATATAAACTTTGCGACTGGGTGTTATTTTTGTTACGACTTTTTATCTGTAGCCTCGCTTTTGTTGTGTTTGTGAGTTGCTTTTTTTCCCTAACAAAGAGCCGTGACTGTAATAATAGCGCCTCAGTCTTCGAATGTTGGTGATTAGTTTCATAAAATGAGGTCATAAAGCAGGTAAAAGTTTCACTGGGCTCAGATGCACTTTTCGGGATCAAGATGCTGAGCAGCGCATGAGCTGCAGTGGTCAGCGACCCATAGCTGACTGCTAGCGTCAGGGCCAGCGAACCATAGCTGCAAAGATCCTTCTACACCTCCACGCGGGGATCCTGGATAACAGGCTGTAGCAGTGCAGACTGGCTGAGGAGAAGGGATCGAAGAGGGAATGCTAACCCAGTACTCAAAAAATGGTTGCTGACGTCGGATGTATTGGACCGAAAGGTGCAAATATCGCAACTAAGCTGTAAACTACGACACAACGCATTCCATTCTCTGAACTACATTCTGCTACTTAAGCCCTTTCAGGGCTTGGTAGTGGGAGATTGAGAACGAACGAAGAAGAAGAAGAAGAAGAAGAAGAAGAAGATGCACTTTTCTGGCCTAGGTCACCCAGTTCTATTTTATCAGCCACGACAAAGACATGATCGTATTATCACAGCATGAATCATGCAAGCTTCTGTCTCAATTATTCTTACATTGAAATACAAGGTTAGGATAATTAGAAAAAAACAATTCTTAACTGAATCGATGAATTGAAGTGACCTTGTTTTCGTTGTTGGACTTTGGTTTCAAAAGTGTCGCTAGTTTTAATTATTAAAAAAGGAAAGAAAGTGTAATTGGGTTTTATTGTTTTTGTTACAAAGGAGTTACCTTGACCTGAGTTTTTTTTGGAGTTTCTTCCACCAACTTGTGTCGTTAAGCGGCGTGGGAAGCTACAACAGTGTTGCCTCGCATGGTGTTATCCCGTGTTGATGTAGTATTTCCGTGATGACATCTATCTATCTGCCACGTGGTTCTCTTCTGGTCTTGTGACAAGATCTTCTTGTGTTATACACGTGCAGTGGTAGTTGATCAGGTTATATTATCCTCATGAGGGGACTAAATCGTCGTATTGTCTTGATTGCAATGTATTCGGCATGAAGACAAAATCCCACATTTGAAATGTCCTAATTTCTCCCGCTATCTCTCTTATACTGTTTATTAATTATTTTTTTTACGTTAGCCTTATTTCTATATTCTTCAAGGCAGTGTGAGTTGCGTTATTTTTAAATTTTGCTCCTGTCGGCCCAGTGTGTCCGATTTCGGCATTCATTTTATGTAAGGGTCTGCTTGCTTCTGCATTTTCTAAGGGTTTGCTTCCCCGGGGTAATGGCTGGTATTGTGATGGGAAACGAACCCAGCACCTTCAGCTTGTTAGCCGTGCCACTTAACCACTAGCCTAGGCCGTCCCCTATACTGTTTATGAGTTGTTGTTAAATGACTACGCTGTATAAAGACTAGTTCCAGACACATTTTAAATGTCATCATTTCTCACTCTACCTCTCTCATACTGTTTATGAATTGTCGTTTTCTGGTGTTCAAGTAGTGGTAACAGAGAGTTTCTGACATCAAGTTTCAACTTCTCTATCTCTTCTCTTTCGTCAAAATACTTTCCGTGTCCTTGAACTCCTTGACCCATTTGACCTGCGCATGACATGGAAAAGTCAGATTGAGAGAAACCGAATGAAAGCCAGAGAAAGAATGACAATCATGAGGAAACTTGCTGGCACAAGCTGGGGAGCAGACGAAGGCATACTAAAGAAACGGTATACTGGAAGAGTGAGACCAGTTCTCGAGTATGGCATTGCGGCATGGACAACAGCAGCGAAGGCGAACTTCGATAAAGTTAACAAACTTCAAAACCAAGCCATGAGAATTATAACAGGTGGCATGAAGTCAACGCCAATTGTAGAACTTGAAAAGATTACAAAACTGCAATCCATGACTGATAGAAGAGACTGCAGAGCCCAGCTGCAGTCAGAGAAACTCCGAAGACTGACTGACCATCCAATGCACCAGAGACTAAACAATTTGGGAAATGGGAAACTAAAGCGGAGAAACTTTGCAGAAATAGCCAAAGCAAAGATGCACGAAGATCCCATAAACGCACTAACAACACCAAAACCCATCACTACTGTACGAAAACCTACCTGGAGGCAAGATATATTTCCAGAGGTGGTAGGAAATATACCAGGTATTGCAAACAAAAACTGCCAGACTGAAAAAGAAAGGAGAGATACTACCCTAAGCTTCATAACGAAAAGCTACCCAAGCATGGACTGGACCCATGCATATACCGACGGTTCTGTAACAAACACTACACAGAACGGAGGGGCAGGAGCATTCCTGAACCTACCAAATGGCAGAAAAATAACACTGTCATTCGCTACTGGTAAGTATACAAGCAATTTCAGAGCGGAGGCAGAGGCACTGAGGGCGGCAGTGGAAGAAATGGTGACACACAGTGAAAATGAGAGCCATATAGTCCTGCTGACAGATGCTCTCGCCGTAGTCACAGCGCTAAAAAGCCAGAAAAACACTGAGCTTAATGACTTAAGAGCAGCACTCTGCCAACTGTGCCAGCAGTCCGCACCAAAAAGGGTAGTGGTACAGTGGGTTCCGTCATACTGCAACATCCAAGGCAACGAGGAGGCAGACAGACTGGCAAAAGAAGGTGCAAGACTACCATAAACAGATACCAGTATGACGTACGAAGAGTCAAAACGGCTTATCAAAGCCAGATACATGACCAAATTAGAAACCGAACATACAGGTTACACCAAAAACGATGCCTATTACCAGTTGAACCGAAGAGAGCAGGTCGTTGTCTTCAGACTTCGCACTGGCCACAACAGACTGAGGTACCACCTATTCAACAAATTGAAGATAGGGTGTACCGACGAATGCCCGTGCGGTACTGGTAAAATGACCGCTGAACATCTGCTGCAGAACTGCCCGACATACGAGGATCGAGAGAGCAGATGTGGCCATTACCAGTGGAACTGCAAGACAAGCTCTATGGCAGTGGCGAGAGCCTCAGGATGACCGCCGCTTTTTTCGAAAAAATAATGGTTACTGTCTGACTGCGTACGCAGAAGAAGAAGAAGAAGAACTCCTTGACCAGTCTTTTGTTTAAATTAAAGATCATCATTTATCTTTCAGTCTGTGAATTTGTCTTCTTCTTCTTCATTCATCCTCAGATCAAGGTCCCGGTTTCTCTTACAAAGGACACCGTTGTTTGTAAGCGTTTTATCTCCATACAGCTTTTGTCTCATATCTGTCTCGCGAGGCCAGTATTGTTCTCTCTTTTCCAGCTGAGCGTGCAGCTTTGTAGGATGTGTTCCACGGTCATGGTACGCTCCCCACATGGGCACCTGTCATCTGTCCCAATCTTCATTTTGTTGTAAAGATGACCTTTGAGTCTTCTATGCCCAGTTCTCAGTCTGAAGATGATGACTTGCTCTTCTCTAGTTAAATTAAAGTAGCTGTCTTCTTTTCGGAAGTCGAATTGAATTGAAATTGTTCTTCGTTCTATCTTCATCCTTCTATATTTGATTGTGACCGTCTGGACACCAGCTGACACTCGATTATAAAGATGCCATGAAATTTGTTTTCAACCTTACATATTTAATCACTCGTCACTGCCGTAGAGCATGAAATAATTAGTCTTATCAGCACTTTCCTTTCAATAAAAAAGAGGCTTAGACCTTATTACTTAAAATGATATACGGAATATTTGCAGCATAAGAACGTCGTTGTTGGACAATCATTCAGCTAGCTGTTGTGCTTTATGCGAAGCTTAGGCTGCCTTTTCTTTCTCTTTTAATGTACAAATTTATGAAAAAGAAGCTGGAAAAATATGAGCTTACGGTACTTAGGCAAAACAAATGGAGGACAATAAATTATACTACTGATTCTAGAACGTTAGTAACTTGGGAGCTCCATAGGTAGGTATGTGATGACACTCTATCGCAGGTAAAGTGTCCGCAGATGATGGCAGATGATGAACTGTTGGTCAAGACCAGGGGTTCTCAAAATTAAAAGAGTGTCTCATATCGTAATTCATATATTGTTAAAGTATTTAAGCGCGAAAACTTAGTTCTCCATGAAGTAGTGATCATAATGAATACACATTTAGTGTGGCATGTTTCCAAGTCATACTGGTTAAACCTAGTGGTTTTACTGTGGTTTTAGTGTTTTTACATTTCAGCAAAGCCAACAAATGTATAGGTTGTATAAACTGTATACTAGTAGTCACTGGTCTATTGTGTACTAGTAGACAGTCACTGGTCTATTGTGTACTAATAGACAGTCACTGGTATATTGTATACTAGTAGTCACTGATCTATTGTGTACTAGTAGCCACTGGTGTATTGTGTACTAGCTGACAGTCACTGGTCTATTGTGTACTAGTAGACAGTCACTGGTCTATTGTGTACTAAAAGACAGTCACTGGTATATTGTATACTAGTAGTCACTGATCTATTGTGTAGTAGTAGCCACTGGTCTATTGTGTACTAGCTGACAGTCACTGGTCTATTGTGTACTAGTAGACAGTCACTGGTCTATTATGTACTAGTAGATAGTCACTGGTCGATTGTGTACTAGTAGTCAGTCACTGGTCTATTGTATACTACTAGTCACTGGTCTATTGTGTGCTAGTAGACAGTCACTGGTCTATTGTATACTAGTAGATAGTCGCTGGTCTATTGTATACTAGTAGTCACGGGGCTATTGTATACTAGTAGACAGTCACTGGTCTATTGTGTATTAGTAGTCACTGGTCTATTGTGTAATAGTAGATAATCACAGGTCTATTGTATACTAGTAGATAGTCACCAGTCTATTGTATACTAGTAAGCAGTAACGGGTCTATTGTGTACTAGTAGGCAGTGAAGGGTCTATTGTATAATAGTAAGCAGTCACCGGTCTATTGTATACTAGTAAGCAGTCACCGGTCTATTGTATACTAGTAGAAAGTCACCTGTCTATTGTATACTAGTAGAAAGTCACCGGTCTATTGTATACTAGTAGAAAGTCACCTGTCTATTGTATACTAGGAGTCAGTAACGGGTCTATAGTATACTAGTAGCCAGTCATGTTTTTACTATATAGTAATGGAATAGTATTATGTTGATGGGCGATGTATCCAGTTTAGCAGTACTGTGTTATTGAGATGATGCATTAATTCCTGCGGAGAACAAGTACCAAATGTGTTGTCCATCCTCTATTTGACTAGAAATGGGTTTTTTTGCCACTGTAGAATGTACTTTCTACTCACGTCTTCAACAACAGATGTTTATCTTTCTAATATGTACGAGGGACGTTCAAATCAAACCGGGACATTTTATTCTAGTTCTACCTGAATGAGTTATAGCTTGCTGGAACTACTATAATTAATCACAGACACGTGTCCTATTACTGCTAGGTGGTCGCCTTACCATCGTCCAGTCACGTGACAGATAAATTTAAAATGACGGACAACACTGTTAGTGCTTGCATGGAACAGCGTGTTGTGATGAAGTTTCTTGTGAAACCTGCGTAAATATATACAGAATACTGTAATTACAATAAAGTGATGAGACGCTCAACCGCAGTAAGACATTTGAATGGTGTAAACGTTTTACAGAGGACCATACATCCGTGAGTGATGAGCCCGGAAGTGGTGGCTCTCAAACCACCAGAGTCATTCCTGTGTATATCCAGATTGTAGAACGCCTTGTTCTGGATTTTCTACCCCGTCGTGCACTATCAACAATGAACAGTTTTGGCTGCTTTGTTTGATCACAGATGGCGCTCTGTTCCTGCAAGATAACGCTCGACCTCATACGCTCACAGCACTATGTGCCATCTATAGTAAGCCAGATCTCCCTCCTAGCGATTTCCACCTGTTTCGACCCCTAAAGGAATTCTTTGGATGCCACCATTGCAACACTGATGGCGAAGTAAAACCTGCTGTCCAGGATTGGTTCAGACATACTGACAAATCTTTCTACTCTGAAACCTTTCAAGCATTACATAAACTCTTGGATGAGTACATAAATTTGGGATGAGTAACATAAACGCTAGGATAAGTGAAAAAACGTGGCAGGAGATTATATTGACAAATAAATGGCATTTTAACTACTTGAACTTTCTTTTTATCCTTCCCCCCCAAAAAATTCCAGTTTGACTTGAACGCACCTAGTATAATAATCAGCACAACAGATCCTCCCGGTCGATATCAGCGCTGATAATAGACACTGGAGTGATAGATAAGAGATGAAATCATTGTATGTCTTTTTTTTTGCATTGGCCTGGAGTGAGCTTAGCCTCGATTTCTTCTTCTTCTTCGTTTGTTCTCAATCTCCCACTACCAAACACTGCAGGGGGTTAAGTAGCAGAATGTGGTCCAGAGAACGGAATGCGCTGTGTCGTAGTTTACAGCTTGGCTGCGATAGTTGCACCTTTCGGTCCAACACATCCGACTTCAGCAAGCATTTTTTGAGTACCGGGTTAGCATTCCCGCTTCGAGCCCTTCTCCTTAGCCAGTCTGCCCTGCTGCAACCTGTTATCCAGGATCACTGCGCGGAGGTGTAGAAGGGTCTTGGCAGCTATGGTTCGCTGGCCCTGACGCTAGCAGTCAGCTATGGGTCGCTGACCACTGCAGCTCATGCGCTGCTCAGCGTCTTGATCCTAGCCTCGATGTCGATACTCCTCATACCTGAAACGGCAAAGGTCATTGGGTAAAGATGTACTGCGCACACTGTCTGTTCAAACACGCTTTCTATCCCTGACTACTTTTAGACGTCTGTTGACTCAGTGAGAGAATTAGATTGACAGCATGGCCTTCATGAACCCAGATCAGGAATAAACTGCACGTTCGCGATAGAAACATGAGACAGACCGCCATTATTATAACGGAAAAGAGATATTATTATTTAGGAGAGGACGATGACAATGAAATGAGATTGAGAAAGGCAGTGAGCATATGAGTTATGGAGTAAAAGTTACGGAAAGAATGCAATGAACTATCAATTCTGAAAGCGGTTTTTTTTTTTTTTTTTTTTTTTTTTTTGCGTTCGCCTTATTTCTCTAATCCCCAAGGCGGTGTGCGTTGCACTGTAGTTTTTATTTTGCGCCTGTCGGCCCAATGCATCCGACTTCAGCATGCATTTTATGTAAGGGTCTGCTTCCTCCTGCATTTTCTAAGGGTTTGCTTCCCCGGGGTAACGGCAGGTGCTGTGATGGGGATCGAACCCAGCACCTTCGGATTGTGAGCCGTGCCACTTATCCACTAGGCCACGCCGTCCCCCTGAAAGCGGTTAACTAATTATCATTTCATCTATTAAAAAAAATGATTATTAAAACAATTTAATTCAATCTTTTGCTGAAATCAATTATTTCAATGGGGATCAAGACGCTGAGCAGCGCATGAGCTGCAGCGGTCAGCGACACAAATCTGACTTCTAGCGTCAGGGTCAGCGACACAAATCTGACTTCTAGCGTCAGGGTCAGCGACACAAATCTGACTTCTAGCGTCAGGGTCAGCGACACAAATCTGACTTCTAGCGTCAGGGTCAGCGACACAAATCTGACTTCTAGCGTCAGGGTCAGCGACACAAATCTGACTTCTAGCGTCAGGGTCAGCGACACAAATCTGACTTCTAGCGTCAGGGTCAGCGACACAAATCTGACTTCTAGCGTCAGGGTCAGCGACACAAATCTGACTTCTAGCGTCAGGGTCAGCGACACAAATCTGACTTCTAGCGTCAGGGTCAGCGACACAAATCTGACTTCTAGCGTCAGGGTCAGCGACACAAATCTGACTTCTAGCGTCAGGGTCAGCGACACAAATCTGACTTCTAGCGTCAGGGTCAGCGACACAAATCTGACTTCTAGCGTCAGGGTCAGCGACACAAATCTGACTTCTAGCGTCAGGGTCAGCGACACAAATCTGACTTCTAGCGTCAGGGTCAGCGACACAAATCTGACTTCTAGCGTCAGGGTCAGCGACACAAATCTGACTTCTAGCGTCAGGGTCAGCGACACAAATCTGACTTCTAGCGTCAGGGTCAGCGACACAAATCTGACTTCTAGCGTCAGGGTCAGCGACACAAATCTGACTTCTAGCGTCAGGGTCAGCGACACAAATCTGACTTCTAGCGTCAGGGTCAGCGACACAAATCTGACTTCTAGCGTCAGGGTCAGCGACACAAATCTGACTTCTAGCGTCAGGGTCAGCGACACAAATCTGACTTCTAGCGTCAGGGTCAGCGACACAAATCTGACTTCTAGCGTCAGGGTCAGCGACACAAATCTGACTTCTAGCGTCAGGGTCAGCGACACAAATCTGACTTCTAGCGTCAGGGTCAGCGACACAAATCTGACTTCTAGCGTCAGGGTCAGCGACACAAATCTGACTTCTAGCGTCAGGGTCAGCGACACAAATCTGACTTCTAGCGTCAGGGTCAGCGACACAAATCTGACTTCTAGCGTCAGGGTCAGCGACACAAATCTGACTTCTAGCGTCAGGGTCAGCGACACAAATCTGACTTCTAGCGTCAGGGTCAGCGACACAAATCTGACTTCTAGCGTCAGGGTCAGCGACACAAATCTGACTTCTAGCGTCAGGGTCAGCGACACAAATCTGACTTCTAGCGTCAGGGTCAGCGACACAAATCTGACTTCTAGCGTCAGGGTCAGCGACACAAATCTGACTTCTAGCGTCAGGGCCAGCGAACCAGAGCAGCAAAAACCGTTCTGTGGTGATCCTGGATAACAGGCTGCAGCAGAGCATACTGGCTAGGGAAAAGGGATCGAAGAGGGACTGCTAACCCAGTACCTAAAAACGTCTGCTGAAGACAGAGTCGGACCGAAGGGGTCAAATATCACAGTCAAGCTATAAACTACGACACAACGCATTCCATTCTCCGGACAACATCCTTCTACTTGCTAAGTGTTTTTCAGGATTTGGTAGTGGGGTTTGAGATCGATCAGGACTTGGTAGCAGGGTTTGACTTCGATCAGGACTTGGTAGCGGGGTTTGAGATCGATCAAGACTTGGTAGCGGGGTTTGACTTCGATCAGGACTTGGTAGCAGGGTTTGAGATCGATCAGGACTTGGTAGCGGTCAGATCGACCAGGACTTGGCAGCAGGGTTTGAGATCGACCAGGTCTTGGTAGCGAGGTTTCAGATCGATCAACGAAGAAGAAGAATACGAATGATTTCAATGCGTTAAAAAAAGAGTGCACAAAATAGAAAAAAAGTTATTTAAACATGTTAAGTCATAAAATATCATTTTGACAGCGATTAAAGATACAGGGAGAGAAAGAGACGGTATATGACTCACTAGTCAATAATTAACTTAACTACTAAATGTCGATTGGCGCATTGTAGAGCACTCACATTTCATGGCAAAGGTACCAGGTTCAACTCCCGTTACCGGCAGCTCTGGTTGACCCAGCTGTAAATGGGCTTTTATCTGGAGGCTAGGATAGGAAAGATGCAGCGAGGAAGGGACATAGCCACACTACCTCACAAAGCTGTGGCGTAGCTCATTGAAGGCTCTAACACTTCATCCCCGACGGCAGTGGCTGTAATAGGACGACCTTTAGTCTATCTTTTTTTAAATTTAACGGCTAGAGTGCAATATAGTGTCTATCGTTCTCTCCTTATTTTTCTTTAATCGTTGTCAAAATCATCTATTTACAACTTTCTAACATTCTATGCACTTTTGCAAAACATTCATATAATTGAACGAGCAATCAAAATCGAGAATCATTATCTTAGGACCGGGCCTCGTGCATAGACGTCACTACCCTTCGGATCGATAATGTTTCGCATTTTTGTCCATGAAACTTTTTCTTTCACGATATTGTGCGGTTTTCACGTGTCTGTCTGTAAATGTGTGAGTGTGTTTTTAGCCAGAAGAGATAGTGCTCCTGTTGCACGTGGTATCAGAATATAAAGATATTGAAAATCTTAGATAGCAGTGTTAGAAATAGCATATCTCTGCTTCAAGTTGGATGATTCGATATTTCATGGAAATATAAAATGCTCGACTACAAACAAAATGTCGAACGCGTTTGTGGACGAAAGTCGGTTTCTCCATCAGGTATTTATAGCGTTTGTGCCGATTTGAGGGATGTTTAAGAGGTTTTCTAGCAGTTCAAATGTTGAGAGAGGGAGCCTGGTGTAGAGATGTCAATCGAATACGAGCTTGGTTTGCACCCCAACATACCCGGTTCGAAATCACTTCGCATTTCCAGCTTGGCTGGGTATGTCAGAGGTTTGTCTCAGTATGACCACTTCTCTTCGTGTCCAGTTTGGCTGGGTAATGTCAGAGGTTTGTCTCAGTATGACCACTTCTCTTCGTGTTCAGTTTGGCTGGGTAATGTCAGAGGTTTGTCTCAGTATGGCCACTTCTCCACGTGTCCAGTTTGGTTGGGTATGTCAGAGATTTGTCTCGGTATAACCACTTCTCCACGTCTCAAGTTTGGTTGGGTATGTCAGAGATTTGTCTCAGTATGACCACTTCTCTTCGTGTCTAGTTTGACTGGGTAGCACTCAGCTATGGTTTGCTGACCTGACGGAAGCAGTCAGTTATGGTTGGCTGACCTGACGGAAGCAGTCAGCTATGGTTTGCTGACCTGACGGAAGCAGTCAGTTATGGTTGGCTGACCTTACGGAAGCAGTCAGCTATGGTTTTCTGACCTGACGGAAGCAGTCAGTTATGGTTGGCTGACCTGACGGAAGCAGTCAGCTATGGTTGGCTGACCTGACGGAAGCACTCAGCTATGGTTCGCTGACCTGACGGAAGCACTCAGCTATGGTTCGCTGACCTGACGGAAGCACTCAGCTATGGTTGGCTGACCT
The DNA here is from genome assembly GCA_036924085.1 of Ariolimax columbianus. Classification (NCBI taxonomy): domain Eukaryota; kingdom Metazoa; phylum Mollusca; class Gastropoda; order Stylommatophora; family Arionidae; genus Ariolimax; species Ariolimax columbianus. Next base: position 47,531,689 of record JAVGWX010000016.1, read on the forward strand.
AACGGAAGCAGTCAGCTATGGTTGGCTGACCTGACGGAAGCAGTCAGCTATGGTTCGCTGACCTGACGGAAGCTGTCAGCTATGGTTCGCTTACCTGACGGAAGCAGTCAGCTATGGTTCGCTGACCTGACGGAAGCAGTCAGCTATGGTTCGCTTACCTGACGGAAGCAGTCAGCTATGGTTCGCTGACCTGACGGAAGCAGTCAGCCATGAGTCGCCTGCTGCTATCAGCTAATTCACTGCTACATCTCTAGCCCGGAAACTGTGTTTGAAAAAAAGCTCCAGAAAGGATACCCGATATACCAAAGGAAGTCAAAAAGTATCATTCATATATTTTCATGACCAGAATATGCCAGGCATGTTAATGTAATTTGTGTACTTCCCCGCGCCGATTACACAACAATAAAAGAGTGAATAAACAGGTTAGATGGAGAAGATGGTAGACTCGCACGGGCTGAATATATGTGACCTGGCTGACGATTCTTCAGGGCTGTCGCGACCTAACGTTCACACCATCGTTATGTGATGGTTTAGCGCACCGCTTCATCCTGAGGTGTAGAGGTCCATTATTGAATTTGTCTTGTGGCTTGAGTGAGGAGGCATACAAACAAACCTTCAGATTGCATATCTTGCTATCAAATATGATACGGTTACTTTTTCATTCTCTCTCTCTCTCTCTCTATCTCTCTCTCTCTCTCTCTCTCTCTCTCTAATCTCTTGTATTTTTTAGCCCTCCTTTGTCGCCTTTTGCTTCGTTCCTGGCAGCTTTTAATGTAAATACAAGCAGACTCGCGCAGAACATCTGACCGACTGTCTACCTGCAGAATATAAAAGAAAAAACAGCAGTGTAATACATTAATTTTATATCCAGGGCCCAAAAGGCAGCAGTGAATGAGTTGACATCTGCCAACAATTCAAAGATGGCTGCATGCATCATGGTCAGCGTCATACAGCTGATCAATACCCTCTTCAGTCTCCCAGTGGCGGCTCTGGAAACAGGTCAGGTCATCCCGTAACCGGTGAGGTCGTTGGGGCACACATGAAGACATCCTCACCATCCCACGCCACCCTTCTCTGTCAGCGGCCGCTGCCTGTGCCTCTTCTGGTCGGAGATTGGTCCATTCTGTTATGTTGTCCTCCCATCTCTTTTTTGGGACGGCCTCTTCGTCGTCTGCCTTGCACCTTTCCGTGAAGGATCGTATTTGCAAGACCATTTGATCTCGATCTGGAATACCCTCTTCAGTCTCCCAGTGGCGTCTCTGGAAACAGGCTGCAGTAAATCTGACTAAACTATTAGGGATCAAAAAGGGAAGTCAAAACCCGGTCCAAAAAATACTGTGGTGAAATCGGAACGTTTAAAACATCTTTTTCAGAACTAACGATGAAGAAGGCACTACCCTTTTCGCACCACCCAATCCTACATCACTTGTCCCACCCTCTCTCTTCTCCCTCGTTGAACTATCTTCTTCTTCTTCTTCTTCTTCTTCGTACGCTGTCAGACATCAACTTGAATTTGTTCGAAGAAAGCAACAGTCATCCTGAGGCTGTCGACACTGCCATAGAGCTTGTCTAGTGTTGGCACTGGTGATGGCTACATGTGCTTTCTCTGGTCCTCGTATGTCGGGCAATTTTGCAGCAGATGTTCAGCGATCATTTTCCCGGTACCACAAGTGCACTCGTCAGTGCCACCTCTCTTCAGTTAATTGAATAGGTGGTACCTCAGTCTGTTGTGGCCTGTGCGGAGTCTGAAGACCACGACCTGCTCTCTTCTGTTCAGCTGGTAATAGGCATAATTTTTTGTGTAGCCAGTATGCTCTGTAATCACTGCAGAGGAGCCGAGAATACTAAAGGGGAGTAAGGAGATACCCCACTCACATGTATATGCTACGTTTCTGGCAGGGCGTGACTATCCTGGGACACGGACACACTGGACTGCCTCTCTTCGGGGATACTTGATAAATTATTACATAAGTCCATCATATCATCATCATCACACCCTTTCGACCCGGGTGGGGAAGACTCTATAGTCCTGCAAATACACTTTCCTAAGAGAGACAACTCTGACCTCAAACAACTGCTGCCTTGCAGTGGGCTGGGGACAGCCAAGGGCTAAGAAGGGCAACCCTACAGAAACGCCTGTTGAAATCGGATGCACTGGGCCACAGGCCTAACGAAACACTGCAACGTATATCGCTGTATGATGAAGTATGATGACGTTGAACTATCAACCAACGCCTTCCTGCCAGTCTCTTCCTCCTTCAAACGGCCCACCACATTGCATATCTCTTCCACACTACAACTAGTCCATCTATTACTCTTCCAAACCGGCAATTCTTTTAACAAAATCGTCCCCACCTCTTCTCTCCCTTCTCCATTAACCAGCCGTCGCTTCTGTCCTTCCCTCGCCCTGATCTCAATCTGTCCATGCTTGTTTCAGATTCAGAACTATGTTAACGACTTTCATAATTATCTCAGGCATAGCCTTGCATTATATTGCTTTTTTATTTTACGTGTTTGCCTCACTAGTTTCTACTGGCAGAGGCGCGCCTATTCCACCCCAGACCATAGTCAATTGGGCGATATTAACCAGTGCTTGGAAATATGTGTGCGTATGTATGTACCTATGCCAGGTTTCTTTCGCTAAGCGCCATTTTGACCCTATTTATGATGACATGTGATTCGATCAGCCAATCAAAATTCAAAATTATGTTAAAAATCTAGCAAACCTTTTACAGGGATCCTCGCCGATGCTACGAGAGTTCCGTCCATTGTGCTGAGATTCTCCAAAAATATGGAGAGGAACAGATCACTTATGGGTTAAATCGTGTGAAATGACGTTGATTCTTCGACTAAACTAAATTAAACTAAACTAAGATCAAGGAACTCGAAACTTGCGAAATTCGAATACTCACGGTTTCGAACTTTCATTCTTTCGTTTCTTGAGAGTGTTTACAGATGCCCTGGCCGTAGTTACAGCACCAAAAAGCCAGAAAAGTACTGAACTTAATGATTTAAGAGCAGTACTCTGTAAACTATACCAGCAGTCCGCACCAAAAAGAGTAGTGGTACAGTGGGTTCCACCCCACTGTAACATCCAAGGCAACGAGGAGGCAGACAGACTGGCAAAAGAAGGTGCAAGACTACCACAACCAGACCCTAGTGTGACCTACGAAGAGTCCAAAAGGCTTATTAGGGCCAGATACAGGGCCAAATAGGAAACAGAACATACTGGTTACACACAAAATTATGCCTATTACCAGTTGAACAGAAGAGAGCAGGTCGTGGTCTTCAGACTCCGCACAGGCCACAACAAACCTAGGTACCACCTATTCAATAAACTGAAGATAGGTGGCACTGACGAATGCACCTGTGGCACAGAGAAAATGACCGCTGAACATCTGCTGCAAAATTGCCCGACATACGAGGACCAGAGAAACCACATGTAGCCATCACCAGTGCCAACACTAGACACGCTCTATGGCAGTATCCACAGCCTCAGAATGACCGCTGCTTTCTTCGAACAAATACAAGTTGATGTCTGACAGCGTACGAAAAAGAAGAAGAAGAAGTTTCTTGAGAGACAGACTCCTTACCTCTCAGATATAGCGACCCACCATCTACATATTTGCCGGACATAAACAATGAAACACAGCGCATAGATCTACAGCTCATCGTAGAATGTATTCCTATCTCCATTTCTTCCCTAACGAAGCACGTTCTGTAGTTAGCCATTTTGCTAATCCTGCTACACAGTACCTTGCAGTGCTGCTGTCGTGGTGATTTCTGTAACAATTAGTTGTACATAATAATGCTACAAGCCCCATGAACAAACTTCTGTAGTCACATTTTACAACATGCGTGGAATGCTGCAGTGGAACAAAATTTTGTTGTTGTTTTTTTTTGTTTTTGCGTTCTCCTTATTTTTCTAATCCCCAAGGCGGTGTGCGTTGCACTGTGTTTTTATTATGCGCCTGTCGGCCCAGTGTATCCGACTTCAGCATGCATTTTCTAAGGGTTTGCTTCCCCGGGGTAACGGCCGGTGCTGTGATGGGGATCGAACCCAGCACCTTCGGCTTGTAAGCGGTGCCACTTAATCACTAGGCCACGCCGTCCCCTGAACTTAATTTAAATTAACTTAACTTTATACTTTATATACATTCAGTTTCTTGGAAGGTCGTTAACCGATGTGCGAGTCCATCTTAACAGATTCAAACGCTAGAGCAAAGTATACCAGCGACCTGTTAGGCGCCATCTATGCTGCTCTTAACAAACCACCTAACCATGGCAGGTGCTATGCCATGTCACACAACTGTTCTTTGGTCAGTGAGGTCTTCCCGGTTGATGGTGGAACATGCGCGAGGTAAGGAGTGTGAGAAGCTAGAGTTGATTTTGCTCAGGAAAAGCCCGCGAATTCAATATGCCCGGTACGTCTGTACGAGCTTTCAAGAGATTCATTTTTTTGACTTTTTTCGCTCGTTCTTATTGTTTCATAAGCTACTCGTGACATGAGTTTTTCACTCTTGCCGAATTTTATCTGGATCCGGTTTGCAGTGGCTGCTTATATCCCGGGTCGTGCTTGGACTGCATTGCCACAGGAAATAGGGAACAATTAATGCATTTAAGAATATATTGGATGCGCATAGCTCTTAGAGAAAGGAACTATTTATGAAACTGGTTATATACAGACTCTGCAGAGTCTTCTAAACCAGTATAAATAGGTTAAGTTAAGTTGAGAAGGTCGACCTGGGACTTTCTCCCTACAGTGTAATGCAATGCTCCTCAGCCAGCTCTCAGCTACGAGAATTACAGTGTTGTTCCCTACCTAGTTTACGAGGCTGCTGTAAGACTGCCTGTTTCCAGGTGTGCGACGTTGACGTGCGACAGTATCTTGATCATTATGTTGTACATGATGATGTATCTAACCTTCGATAACCATCACTGTTCATTTAAAAGTAGTTTGTTTTGCTAAATGTTGATGCTTGACCGAAAGTAACCAATCGCATTAAAGGTATTATAAGAAAGAGAAAAACAATAATACGGACCCACCAACACGTTTTATAGTATCAGCCCAACTTCATGAACAAACAACTTTTCCTAATTATAGCCATCAGGTTTTATATAACCACAGTTGAAGGGAACGAGCTTTGTCTCGCCAAAGACATGTAAAATCACATTTTAAAACACAACATTGCAGCAGCAGCAACAACAACAAAACCAAAACTGAATAAAAACCCAGGCTGCATAAAATGGATGCTTACTGTATTCTTCTTTGACAGTCGTTAGTGCGTTTAATGAGGATAAAGAACCGTTAACAAAAGTAATCGATAAACCATGCCATCTTATAGTTCGTCATTTCCCTACAGAAACGTCTGTCATGCGTGACAAGTTGTACGTTTGTCATCTCTTGGTGGTGGTTGCAAGTGTACGGGTAGTCAATTCCTTGGCAATAGATGAAAAGAGAATTTGCGTAACTGCAGCTAGTGTAGGGAGTGCCTATCACGCAATATAAATTATTAAAGTTAGCGATATATGTTTGTGTACCAATATGGCGTATATTTATTATGGTTGTTGAGTCGATCATTATATAAGGAGCAGCCCAGGTCATTTGTGACCGGGCAATTCTTACACGTAGTTACGCAGCTAGAATAGAGTCTTGCAATGTTGTGTAGAGCCAATGCAATAGTATGGGTACACATCTTAGAAATAATCATTTGCTGCAGCAGAAATACCGTTCCTGTGTAAAAAGCGAAGCATTTCGTGGACATTTGTAAGCTATGTGTGTATATATTATAGAAAACAATATTCAAGGTAAATGCTAACAAAAATTAATACAGGGTGTGCACAGTTAACTAAAACAGTCAATCATTCGATCTAAACCTTTTCAACTAAAAGTCAATCACAATGTTTTCAACATAAATACGCCTTGTTCTCCTGTTTCGAGTCATTCGGTCCAGCTCTGTCAATGTCTTACCTGCTTTCTTTATGTTTGTCTCTAGCCCTCTTCTCAATTTGCATGGTCTGGTATCCCTCTATATCTCTTGCCTTGATGATTCCAGAATAGAAACTGCCTTGTAATGCTAATTTCTGACTGTGTGCCCTACCTACGCTAGTCTTGCCCACGCCCTACCTACGCTAGTCTTGCCCACGAACTACCTACGCTAGTCTTGCCCACGCCCTACCTACGCCAGTCTTGCCCACGCCCTACCTACGATAGTCTTGCCAACGCCCTACCTACGCTAGTCTTGCCCACGCCCTACCTACGCTAGTCTTGCCCACGCCCTACCTACGCTAGTCTTGCCCACGCCCTACCTACGCTAGTCTTGCCCACGCCCTACCTACGCTAGTCTTGCCCACGCCATACCTACGCTAGTCTTGCCCACGCCCTACCTACGCTAGTCTTGCTTACGCCCTACCTACGCTAGTCTTGCCCACGCCCTATGCTACGCTAGTCTTGCCCACTGTTACCTGTCTGCTTGATTTCTAAAGGTCCATGTTGCTGATTGCATCCTATCATTTCAATCTTCTTTCCCGCACAGCACCTATTTATAAAAGGATGTCAGGTCAGGTCAGGTCATCCCGTAACCGGTGAGGTCGTTGGGGCACACGCGAAGACATCCTCACAACTCCACGACATCCCTCTCTGTCAGATACCGCTGCCTGTGACTCTTCTGGCCGGAGACTGGTCCATTCTTTAATGTTGTCCTCCCATCTCTTTTTGGGCCGGCCTCTTCGTCGTCTGCCATGCACCTTCCCGTGGAGGATTGTGTTTGCAAGACCATTTGATCTCGATATGTGACCGTACCAAGTGAGTTTCCTTCTTTTGACAGTTGCCAAGAGATCTTCGAAAGGCCCTATTGCCGTTGTAATTCTATTTAGGATTTCCTCGTTTGTAACTCGATCTTTGTACGTGACGTTTAAAACTTTTCGGAAACATCTCATCTCTAAGACCTGTATCCTGCGTTGAAGGTCAGCTGTAACTGTCCATGTCTCACACGCATAGAGAAAAGAATGTATCTTCTTGTTTGTTTTTGTCTTCTTTTGTCGTCTCACTTTCTACCGGGTTGTAGCCCAGTGTCGTGGTATGTATTTCTCTTTCACCTTTCTCGTGGCCCGAGTAACATTTTCCCCCATTTTATGACAGGTCTCGTTTATGCTGTCTATCCATCTTTTCCTCGGCCTACCTCTCACCCTTCTTTCTGATGTTCTCCTGCAGAAAGTTGCATGAACAATATGGTCTGGTTGCATTCTCACAATGTGGCCAAGCCAATTCATTCTCTGTTGCTCGATGTACTGTAGGCAGGGAATTGTTTCAACCTTCTCCCGAATACTCGTATTTGTGATTCTATCTCTTCTGGTGTTGTTAGTGACCTTTCGTTGGCACCGTATTTCGACGATGGCTAAATTTCGTTCCTGTGCCCTATTCAATGCTCAGGTCTGACGCTGGTAGTACAGGGTAGGGATGAAGATACTATTTATCATCTGCCTTTTTGCTTGGAGAGGGGGGGGGGGGTCTTGGAGTGTCTTAGTTGTGGAGACAGCTGGTAGGTGACAGCGTTTGCTCTCTGTACTCTCGTCTGTCTCTATATCGAGTCTGCCATCCTCAGTAAAAACAGTTCCCAAATACCTAAATTCTTGTATCTGCTTCATTTTTGTTTCATTCACATGAATATCAAGTGTAGTGTATTTTCTACTTATTTTTATTGTCTCTGTTTTTGATGTGTTGATATTTGATATTCATATCGTACGTTTGACAGTTAAAGTAGAGTGAGTCAATATGACGTTGCATATCCTTTTTCATTTGAGTGTATCAAACATTGGTCGTCCGCAAAGTTTGTTGTTTTGGAGATATATTAGTTCTTGCGACAATTAGAAATATCTGGAGTAAATTAAGACCAGGATGACAAAGAGGAAATATATGACTTGGCAAGACAAGATTACTGACAAAACAACAAGAACACGTACTCTTGGCTATTGGGCGAAGAGGTAATCTTTTATCGTTCTTGTGGCTTATGGTTAGTTCTACAGGATGGGAAAACCGACCACATGCCCCTTGCCGTCTTTAGTCGTCTGTTATGGCATTGTGGCATGTTACAGCGTTAGTATTCTGTACTCCTTTTTTCAGATCCCGGTAACACACATGAACCATTATGTACCGAAATATTAAAAAAATAAATTGATGAAGAGTGGAACTAATAGTAAGTTCTAGGCCTAACACATCATGATAACAGCATCAGGTTTCGTATGTGTTGTATGATAACATCATGCAAGTTTAGTATCTTTGTCATTTGATAACAACCTCTACATCTCACGGTAGAAGAATAGCGACTAAGTAAGTAAATAAGTCATATGATAACAGCAAGCGGGTTTCCTTTGTGTGTCAAATGATAATATGCAGGTTTAGTATGTGTGTCATATGATAACATGCAGGTTTAGTGTTCGTGCCATATGATAACAGTAAGCAGGTTTCGTATTTGTGCCAAGTGATAACAGCAAGCAGGTTCCGTATGTGTGCCATAGGCTACATAATTCACAAGGAAGCCAAGACTAATTTAATTATCTTGGTCAATGAGACATATTGACCAAGACCCCCACTGCTCTTCCATACAGTGCTCCTCTGTTACAGCAGACTGGTCAACAGGGTAGGAATGAACACTGTGATCCACATAGTCATGAGTCTACCGAGAGACTTAGCTTTACACTGCAATCAGGGGAAAACAGGCCGGCGTCCTTCAGTACGTCTTGGGATATAAGCAGAGTCAATGTTACCAACTACCAAAGAAGTAACGTCAAGATTGAATAACTCAAGAACGCGTATCTTCGAACAACATACAATTCACACGCCATGTTTTATTTGCGCATTACTTTCAGGTTTCCATTTGTACGACAAATTACCGCACATTTTCCCAGAGAGTTGTCTTCTCATCGTACTGGGGATAATAGTGGGCATGACCTTACGTTACACCGAGACGGCCAGCGTCCAGCAGTACACTTTGGATTCCAACATATTTTTCCTGTTTCTGCTGCCACCAATCGTCTTCGATGCTGGCTTCAACATTCCTGCCAGACCTCTCTTCAGCAACATAGGAAGTATCTTGGTACTGGCAGTTGTCAACACTCTATGGAACACTTTCGGGATAGGCGAGTATACATACAAGGCTCTCTCTCTCTCTCTCTCTCTCTCCTAAACTCAAGATCTATCTATCTATCTATCTATCTATCTATCTATCTATCTATCTATCTATCTATCTATCTATCTATCTATCTATCTATCTATCTATCTATCTATCTATCTATCTATCTATCTATCTATCTATCTATCTATCTATCTATCTATCTATCTATCTATCTATCTATCTATCTATCTATCTATCTATCTATCTATCTATCTATCTATCTATCTATCTATCTATCTATCTATCTATCTATCTATCTATCTATCTATCTATCTATCTATCTATCTATCTATCTATCTATCTATCTATCTATCTATCTATCTATCTATCTATCTATCTATCTATCTATCTATCTATCTATCTATCTATCTATCTATCTATCTATCTATCTATCTATCTATCTATCTATCTATCTATCTATCTATCTATCTATCTATCTATCTATCTATCTATCTATCTATCTATCTATCTATCTATCTATCTATCTATCTATCTATCTATCTATCTATCTATCTATCTATCTATCTATCTATCTATCTATCTATCTATCTATCTATCTATCTATCTATCTATCTATCTATCTATCTATCTATCTATCTATCTATCTATCTATCTATCTATCTATCTATCTATCTATCTATCTATCTATCTATCTATCTATCTATCTATCTATCTATCTATCTATCTATCTATCTATCTATCTATCTATCTATCTATCTATCTATCTATCTATCTATCTATCTATCTATCTATCTATCTATCTATCTATCTATCTATCTATCTATCTATCTATCTATCTATCTATCTATCTATCTATCTATCTATCTATCTATCTATCTATCTATCTATCTATCTATCTATCTATCTATCTATCTATCTATCTATCTATCTATCTATCTATCTATCTATCTATCTATCTATCTATCTATCTATCTATCTATCTATCTATCTATCTATCTATCTATCTATCTATCTATCTATCTATCTATCTATCTATCTATCTATCTATCTATCTATCTATCTATCTATCTATCTATCTATCTATCTATCTATCTATCTATCTATCTATCTATCTATCTATCTATCTATCTATCTATCTATCTATCTATCTATCCATCCATCCATCCATCCATCCATCCATCCATCCATCCATCCATCCATCCATCCATCCATCCATCCATCCATCCATCCATCCATCCATCCATCCATCCATCCATCCATCCATCCATCCATCCATCCATCCATCCATCCATCCATCCATCCATCCATCCATCCATCCATCCATCCATCCATCCATCCATCCATCCATCCATCCATCCATCCATCCATCCATCCATCCATCCATCCATCCATCCATCCATCCATCCATCCATCCATCCATCCATCCATCCATCCATCCATCCATCCATCCATCCATCCATCCATCCATCCATCCATCCATCCATCCATCCATCCATCCATCCATCCATCCATCCATCCATCCATCCATCCATCCATCCATCCATCCATCCATCCATCCATCCATCCATCCATCCATCCATCCATCCATCCATCCATCCATCCATCCATCCATCCATCCATCCATCCATCCATCCATCCATCCATCCATCCATCCATCCATCCATCCATCCATCCATCCATCCATCCATCCATCCATCCATCCATCCATCCATCCATCCATCCATCCATCCATCCATCCATCCATCCATCCATCCATCCATCCATCCATCCATCCATCCATCCATCCATCCATCCATCCATCCATCCATCCATCCATCCATCCATCCATCCATCCATCCATCCATCCATCCATCCATCCATCCATCCATCCATCCATCCATCCATCCATCCATCCATCCATCCATCCATCCATCCATCCATCCATCCATCCATCCATCCATCCATCCATCCATCCATCCATCCATCCATCCATCCATCCATCCATCCATCCATCCATCCATCCATCCATCCATCCATCCATCCATCCATCCATCCATCCATCCATCCATCCATCCATCCATCTATCTATCTATCTATATATATCCGTCTGTCTGTCTGTCTGTGGATCAAAAAGTATGTCAGTCCTTTTGTACGTTCGCTCGTCCGTTTAAATACCTACCTGTCGTGTTTGTACGTCAGAAGTTCTGTCTACCAGACTGTCTGTCCACATACCTGTCTGTAATTATGTCTACCTGACTATCTGTCCACATACATGTCTGTAGTTCTGTCTACCTGCCTGTCCACGTACCAGTCTGTAGTTCTGTCTACCTGCCTGTCCACATACCTGTCTGTAGTTCTGTCTACCTGTCTGTCCACGTACCTGTCTGTATGTCTGTCTACATGCCTTTCCACGTACCTGTCTATAGATCTGTCTACCTGTCTGTCCACGTACCTGTCTGTATGTCTGTCTACCTGCCTGTCCACGTACCTATCTGTATGTCTGTCTACCTGCCTGTCCACATACCTGTCTGTAGTTCTGTCTACCTGCCTGTCCACGTACCTGTCTGTAGATCTGTCTACCTGTCTGTCCACGTACCTGTCTGTATGTCTATCATTCTAGTCTCGTCTTGTTATTTTTAATTCGCCATGACAATGACTCTGAATTTTTGGAACATGATTCGCCGCTCGTTTCAACGCCAGGAGAAACATGTTGACCAGTACCCTACCTCACCTCAACGTTGTGCACCTAGAAATACGCTGTGTCCCAGTAACCTGGTCTATGAAGTGAGGATCAACAATGCGATCCCCGTAGTGGCGAACCTGCTGATAATACTAGCATTGCACTACAGCCAAGCGAACCCAAGTCCACCTTCTTGAATCATACTCACCAGGGATACAAGAAGAGCCATTGTGCCCACCTACCAGAGAAAGAATTACAACAGCAATAGGGCCTTTTGAAGACCTCTTTACAACTGTCAAAAGAAGGAAACTCGCTTGGTACGGTCACATATCGAGATCAAATGGTCTTGCAAATACGATCCTGCACGAAAAGGCGCATGGCAGACGACGAAGAGGCCGTCCCAAAAAAGAGGTGGGAGGACAATATAAAAGATGGACCAATCTCCAACCAGGAGATGTACAGGGGGCGACCGCTGACAAAGATGGGTGGCGTGGGATGTGTGCCCCAACGACCTCACTGGTGACGGGATGACCTGACCTAACTGACCAGAGATAATAATAGTTGTGTCAAGTCACCAAGAAAGTCCAGATCACCAAAAGCTCTTAAATTCCGTTTTGTGTTGTATTTAACATTTAGTTGTGACCTTCCAGTCAAAATGTTACAGGCAATTATTATTATATCATTATATCTAAAACTCACTTGAGGGGTACCGTGTAGGAATATCACCGCTGTAACCTCCCGAGCATGCAACAAAAGGTGGCTAAGGAAGGTTGTGAATGAGACGACCAATCTAATCACGTTACGCCACTGCTGTTAAAACCGCAACTACAAATGATCGGTTTCCAGGAAATGGAGTCATCTGTAGTGGGGACCCAATGCTTCACTTGGGGCGGAAAGATGAATCATCATATCTACAACTCACTGGTCACGTGAGCCTGCCAATGAAACTGAAGCTGCCATAGTTTGCGTGTAAGTGATCACTGAATCTATCACATTATTTCATGGGCTCTTCCCTCAAACACTACGAGGCGTGTTCAAATGAAACCGGACCAAACTGCAACAAGTGAACATACGTACGTTGTTTACAGAAGGAAGTGAGTTGAGTTAATGTAACAATATGCGCCTGACCTAGTCTCCGAAGATATTTCGTTAACTCACGTTCTTCTTTAAACATCGTTGTCCAGTTCTTCACTGTTGTCTTCGCCACACTTGTGTCGCCATACACTGCCTGCATTTTGCGATGAATGCCAACTGGTCGACATCCTTCAGCTGTTAAAAACCGAATCACCGCTCGCTGATCAACTCTGGACGGATTCCGTATCACACCCGCCATGTTTTCAACGGTCTGCTGGTGAAACTATGCGTCGGAGGATAATGAAATTTTGCAAACTTGCCGTTTGGTATGTGTTTACACCAGAAGTGACGTCATCGTGTGCATCGTACGTATGTTCACTTGTTGCAGTTAGGTTACTTGTTACAAAGCTCGAGAAGGCTGGTCTATCGACTTTCAACGTATTCGTATTACTGTTTTTTCATAGGAGTGTCTCTGTGGACTATGTCCTACCTGGGCTGGATAGACCGGCAGATTGGTATATTTAACTGCTGTGTCTTCGGGGCGCTCATCTCTGCGGTGGACCCTGCGGCTGTGCTTGCCATCTTTGAGGAGATTCAGATAAATGAAATCCTTTATATTATTGTCTTTGGAGAGTCTCTGCTCAACGATGGAGTGACTGTGGTAAGTGCTTCAGTGGTTAATCTTTTTGTTTATGGTAGATTAGTAGTGGAGTTGTTACTAGGTTACACAAGAATACCAGTTTTAGACGAAGTTTCTGGGATCAGGATGCTGAGCAGCACACGAGCTGCAGTGGTCAGCGACTCATAGCTGGCTGTTAGCGTCAGGGCCAGCAAAACCAAAGCTGCCAAGACCCTTCTACACCTCCACGTGGTGATCCTGGATAACAGGCTACAGTAGCGCAGACTAGTTAAGGAGAAGGGATCAAAGAGGGTATGCTAACCCGGTACTCAAAAAATGCTTGCTGACGTCGGATGTGTTGGACCGAAAGGTGCAAATATCGCAGTCAAGCTGTAAACTACGACACAACGCATTCCGTTCTCTGGACTACATTCTGCTACTTAAGCCCGTTCAGTGTTTGGTAGTGGGAGATTGAGAATGAACGAAGCCAAACCAAGACGTAGTTTCTTACAGCCAATCCAGCCCCTACATAATAGTTCTGGAAAACCCCAGCATCGACAGATGAATTGACGCGTATCTCCTAGATCGAGCTTCGGGAGAAACCTGCGTCTGGATACCACTTGCCTCACACAAAATGTAACTTACTTGGACTTCGAACTGGTGTATCACGATGCAAGAAGAACTTAATGAGATGGGAGACACAAGCAAGAGGAGACATGTGACCGTTGAGCTACACAATACCCAGACCACCTGATAATCTTCCCAAGCCTTCAGGAAACATCCCATTTTGGACGGCATGTGGAGGGGAAACGACCAGGCAATCCCCGTGGCCGAACATTTTGTCTGACGCAGTGCCACGGACAGGGAAAATCAAAGTACCAGGGCGATCCAACGATTATAGAACAGGGAACAAACTTAATGATCAACATTATTATCATCTGTCTATTTATGTTGTTAGACGGAGTGGAGACGTTCAGACTTCTGTCGTGTATAATTTATGTGTCTCATTATTTTCAATCAATGTTTCTTAATACTTTCAATCCTTCTTTGTCTTGGTCTTCCTTTCTGAAGCCCTGCCGTCTTGTGTTGTTACGTGCTCTTGTAATGAGCAGATTTGAATGCTTTCTTGTTACATCTTCAAACCATTTTATTTCATATGTCTATGTATATGCCATGCATGGCTTCGATTCTATCTGTCTCTTTTAGTGACCCCGTACGTTTTTAGCAACCATATAATTTCCCAAGTTGTGACATATCACTCGTATGCCTACCTCGTGGTCTTTATCAAACACTGGAAACACAGAGTTGGTGTGAGCATCCATTCATAGCATGTAGAGCTATATGTGTTGAAGCAAGGGTAGGTCAATGTCTGAAACTGGTAACAGAGTTGGTGTGAGTATCCATTCATGGCCTGTTGCTTCGTGTGTTGAAGTATGGGTCGGTCAAATGCTGCATTTGGGATCAAGATGCTGAGCAGCGCATGAGCTGCAATGGTCAGCGACCCATATCTGACTGCTAGCGTCAGGGCCAGCGAACCATAGCTGCCAAGACCCTTCTACACCTCCACGCGGTGATCCTGGATAACAGGCTGCAGTAGGGCAGACTGGCTAAGGAGAAGGGATCGAAGAGGGAATGCTAACCCGGTACTCAAAAAATGCTTGCTGAAGTCGGATGTGTTGGACCGAAAGGTGCAAATATCGCAGCCAAGCTGTAAACTACAACACAACACATTCCGTTCTCTGGGCTACATTCTGCTACTTACCCTTTCAGGGTTTGGTAGCGGGAGATTGAGAACGAACGAAGAAGAAGAAGAAGAAAATGCTGCATTTGACTTACACTAACAAAATTTTTTTCAAAGGCAGTATCAAAGTAGCGGTTTTTACACGATGAGGTTGCAAGCTTCGTACACAACCTTCTTTGGTCGCCGCTTACGACATGCAAAGAAGGAAACATTGGTCCTGTTCCGTTTGTACCTGGAACATCTTGGGAGTTGGTGTGAATAGGCTGTTAATAAAATAAATGGTATCATCATCATCTAGTGTGTCCTTTGCAGGACGTCGCACTCATAACATCCGATCTGTAGTACACTCGATCCATGACCAGCTCTCTTACCTCTGCCACTGTTAACCATAGAGCCTCTGCAATGTCCGTTGTCAATAGTCTCCTAGGTCTGCCCACACCCTACTGTAGACACAAACACTCCAATTATAATATTACACATATTTCTCAGGAAGATGCTGTCCAACATTGATTACATATACTCGTAAGTATTCATATATTTTATGTATGCATGAATGTAGATATTTTATATATACAAGTACAATAGAGTTATCTATTGAGATTACTCTTTTGTGCGCCCTGAAAATTCCGTGGTGAAGTGGTTAAGCCGTCGGTCTCGTGATCAGGTGGTGTGGATTCGACTCGGGACTCCATCGTCTTTTTCACGGGTGCTTGATGCGGGGTCCCTTGCATCTCGTAGTCGCCCCCTAGTCGTCTTGTCCTTGACTTGCCACTAGGATCGGGCGGCACGAGACGAGAGAGTGAGGATAAAAAGTAGCGCAGTTAATCCTTACTAAAAATAGCGCTAGCAAAATTAATTACGCCATCATCGTCTACGATGGACGGCGGCCTTTGCCTTTTGCGCTCTGAAAAGGACGTTTAGTGGCGGGTTGTTGTAGCTTTCCTCACATCCCGAGTGTGCTAATGAAGGTGGAACTGGGTCGTCCAGGTGGTTGAGCTTTGCTTGGCTTCATCTGCGTGTCGCCACTACTACGGGGATCACTTCGATCCCTCACCTCGCTAGCCAAGCTTCCATGAAAACAGCCCATTTCCAGGAAGGGCTACGAGGAAGCCAAGGTGAGGGTCTTGGCCAGTATGTTTTGTCTGAACCTGACCATGGATCTGACTAACATGTCTGATCAGTATATTTTGCCTTACCAGACTTTAGTCTTCCTCGCCATCTATTGAGATTAAATGGTTAGATGTTTATTTTATTAATTTATTTTACTGTATAATACATCTACGTAACTTTTGACCATCACAGATTGCTATTAGGTTGAACTTCTCTTTCTGACAGGTCATGTATCGCATGATGGTTGGATTTACAGCAATCGGGGAGAATAATATAGAACCTATTGACTATGCTGCAGGACTAGTACAATTCTGGGTGGTATTTGTGGGTGGAACCCTGATCGGTGTGATCTTTGGTGTTATCGGAGTCGTCATCACCAAGTACACTGATCACGTGCGGATCATCGAACCTCTGTTTATATTTGTGCTGGGCTACTTAGGTTACCTGTCTTCAGAAATGATTGGACTGTCTAGTATTTTAGCGTAAGTCTCTGTTGTTACCATATGTATAACAATAGGACTGTCTAGTATTTTAGCGTAAGTCTCTGTTGTTACCATATGTATAACAATAGGACTGTCTAGTATTTTAGCGTAAGTCTCTCTTGTTACCATATGTATAATAATAGGACTGTCTAGTATTTTAGCGTAAGTCTCTCTTGTTACCATATGTATAACAATAGGACTGTCTAGTATTTTACCGTAAGTCACACATGTTACCATATGTATAATGATTGGACTGTCTAATATTTTACCGTAAGTCACTCTTGTTATCATATATATAATGATTGGACTGTCTAGTATTTTACCGTAAGTCACTCTTGTTATCATATATATAATGATTGGACTGTCTAGTATTTTACCGTAAGCCACACATGTTACCATTTGTATAATGATTGGACTGTCTAGTATTTTAGCTTAATTAACTCTTGTTATCATATGTATTTTGTAGATTTATACTTGTGCTATGTGAATTTGGCTTTGCTTGGCTTCGTTCATTCTCAATCTCCCCCTACCAAACCCTGAAAGGTCTTAAGTAGCAGAATGTAGTCCAGAGAACGGAATGCGTTGTGTCGTAGTTTACAGCTTGACTGCAATATTTGCACCTTTCAGTCCAACACATCCGACTTCAGTAAGCATTTTTTTAGTACCGGGTTAGCATTCCCTCTTCGATCCCTTCTCCTTAGCCAGTCTGCCCTGCTGCAGCCTGTTATCCAGGATCACCACGTGGAGGTGTAGAAGGGTCTTGGCAGCTTGGTTCGCTGGCCCTGACACTAGCAGTCAGCTATGGGTCGCTGACCACTGCAGCTCATGCGCTACTCAGCATCTTGATCCCCTATGTGAATTTAAATATAAGTTAGCATTCTTTTCATATTTCTTTTCATTTAAACAAAAATAGTCAAGTTAATATTTCTCAACCAGTGTGCCATTGAGACCTTTGAAAGATTATTAAATTTTGAATGATTTATATTTTTCTTTTCAGACTAACATTTGGTGGCATGATCATGAAACATTACATAGAAACCAACATGGCCAAGAAGTCTACAACGACTGTCAAGTACTTCTTGAAAATGTTGGCCACAATATCAGAGACAATCATTTTTATGTTCCTGGGGCTTTCAACCATCATTGACTCTCATGACTTCCAGCTGGATTTTATTATGTTTTCTATTTTATTCTGCCTCTTTTTTCGAATCACAGGTTGGCAAAACAGTATGGATTTATTTAAGAAAGAATTAAGCTTTTGGTATTAAATAATAGTTATTTATATTACGTGGTGCAGTGGAATTGATCTCTTTACAATATTATTGGCAATGAAGATGCTGACACACTATCAAGGAAAGGTGGAAGGCTACCTCAAATTGATATAACTAAACATAATGTTGTTATACTGGCTTAGAAGACTCTGCAGAGTCTATATACAACCAGTTTTTGTCTTGTCTTTCCCTTACCACAAGAGGTATTAAGGGCATCACTCAGTGTGTAAGTTATGTGTCTTAGGCATCTTGCTAACCGGGCAGAGCCCAATCTGTCCTGTTCGATGTGATTCAGTCAGCCGCGTACACTAGACCGTGGAAACGACACAGGGAAATCAAAATACCATTACATGTAGCCTACGACCATGCCAGGAAAATCAGAGGAAAGAAACACCACTAAATGAATGAACTAACTAATCTAAGTGGAAAACAGCAATATGTTTCAGTGGACACAAGTGTAAGTCATCAACTAGTGTGAATTCTATTCAAATTCATATATATATATAAATACATATAAATATATAAATACATATAAATATATAAATACATATAAATATATAAATACATATACATACACAATGGACTTGTCATAAGTCTTTATCATGACTATGAAGGAGCAGGAGGAGAAAGTTGAAATTTGTCATATATGTAGCTCATTCAATTTGTACTGGACTTGAGGAGTATGAAATTCCCTCCTCGACGGGTTTACCTGATATGGTGCATGGAACAACACACCTTATTGGCCAGATCTGCTACTCCTAACGGTTTGTCAGAACAAGCCCCCTTGTATATATATATATAGGTATAACTCATGAAGAGACCAAGAGGTTTACCCTGTGTAGATACAAGAACAAATGGGAAGCAGAAAACTCAGGCCAACAACCATATGATATTAACAGTTCAATAGAGGTGAGCAGGGAGCAGGTGCTTCTTCTTCTGCGTTCGTTCTCAATCTCTCGCTACCAAGCCCTGAACAGGACTTTGCAGTAGATGTAGTCCGGAGAACAGAATGCACTGTGTTGCTAGTTTACAGTTTGACTGCGGTATTTGCACCTTTTGGTCCGACACATCAATCTTCGGCAGTCCTGGGCATCTAATTCAGGGATCTCGAACTCAAACCAGCCCAAGGGTCGTTAAGAGACTCGCTCCTACAAAATGTAGTAGAGTCATTCATATATCTTGACAGTAGGAGGTACAGATAAAGATATCAAAACAAAAATAGAAAAGGCAAAAGGAACTTTCATTGCATGGGGGAAACTTATGGAAATCCAAATAAATTGAGTTCAACACAAAAGTAAATATGTTAAACTCCAATGTATATTCTGTTCTATTGTATGGCTCTAAGACATGGAGATAATAAAAAACAATAAGAAAATAATAATTAGACTCCACACAGGTCCCAAAACAGACTGAGATATCATCTATTTAACAAATTAAGGATATGACATATTCATGAATGTGCCTGCGACACTGATAAATTGACAGCTACAAAGAAGCACACTTTATGAGGAGCAAAGAAAGCATATGTGGCCATAACTAATACCATTTCCGGACAAGCTCTATGGACATACCAGTAGCCTTAAGCTAACCAATGCTTTCTTTGACGTCTAAAAATGTGTGAAGAATAAGAAAAAGATTTTACATGAGCTGAAGATTTTAAGGATTTTCACATTCAAAGAAAAGTCCCATCGTGCATGTAGATCTTCCTCTTCTCAGTTTTAAGTCATTATCAAGAACAGTGCCATTATGGTAGATGGCTTCATGCAGGAAGCCTGTACTAAATCAGTATGTGCTCCTGCAGTGGTGGTTCCTGTAGACATTTTGTTTACATAATGAGGTTGCTAGCAACATGTACAACTTGGGTTTGGATCCACACTGACAGGGAGGTGTTAAGTAACAGTTATTGTTTATTATGTGATTTGAAAATAATCAGAATTTTCACATTCCCAAAGTTTTCACACCACCTATGTGGATCACTGACTCAAGTGGTACCCAGGTTGAATAGAAAATGACTATTGTGTTTAGTTGAGGGAGAATGTGGTCTAGGAATTGTCAGCTTGGTTTACAGTTCCAATATACTCGGTTCAAATCACGTTGTGCTCAGTTTGACAAAACAGGCATGTTATGGGTTTTTTCATGTTATGATCACTTATCCCAGTCAACCCAACTGTAAATGGGTACCTGAAAAAGTTGGGGAAAAATGTAAAGTTGCTGTAGGAGCTACAGAATTTGTGCAATTGTCATCTGCACTTTTAGCAGCGAAAGGGACTTACAACATATTGGGCACTCATGTGCAATAAAGTTGGTTCTATGAACAATTTTCCATGAAACATTTGTCAAATAACTACAATTTTTCTATAGCTAGTTACATAGTTAGAGTGTCCACATAGCTACAGTTTGTTAGTGATTGCCCTATTGTTGAGGTGTAAATAAGGTTAAAGGCGAGGGCTCGACTTCATCGCCGCGGGTCTCCCCACATGGCTCAGTCTCTCTCTGCAAAATGGTATGCCACCTGCTGAGAGCATCAGACAAAGCATGAATTCCGTAGCTCCAGCGATGAACCCAGGGATCTCAGGAAATAATTGCCATCATGAACTGACCACCGCAGCTTGAAATCGAACCCCGACTGTCTGAACACTAGGCAAACGACTTGACCACTTAGCCACAGAGACCCCCTAGGTGTGAATATGAACAGATAAGGACATCTCCAAAATCCTGTCTCTTGCCTTAATGTCACAGACTGCTATCAGTTCATCTCTTGTTTGTCTTCCCACTTATAAGACTGTCTTCCTTTTGTCTCCTACCTTCAACTTTGTCTTCTAGCATTGTTTTCAGCATTATGTCGTGTCACTTTAAATGTCCAAAATACTTTATTTGCCTAATTTTGATTTCTTTCAGTATTTCTCTTCGCATTCACAATCTCTTTTTTGACTTTTATTGTATTATCTTCTCGTTATATAAAATTGTTTTTAACTTGCAATGATAAAATGTTCAATATGAGCATTTATTTAACTACTGCAAATTATTTGATCTAACTTCCGCAGCTGATTATTTTGACCATTTCCTTATATCCCTGCAGGCATTGTTGTGCTGTCATTTTTCCTGAATAGACGACGACTGATTCGTCTCTCTGCCATAGACCAGTTCATTATGTCATATGGAGGGTTGAGAGGTGGTGTTGCTTTCTGTCTGGCACTGTCATTAAACAAAAATGTTGTGCCAGAGAGGGCGCTGTTTGTCACTACCACAACGGTCATAATATACTTTACTGTTTTTATTCAGGTACATGTTATTTATGCAAGGATGTATTATATATTATATTCATAAAACCTTACATGCACAGTTGAACTTTTAAATTATATCTTTAAAATAAATTTTGTACCCAGAGTCAGCATAAAAAAGTTCTTCAATCTGATGATTTTGGAACACAATGGTATTACTCACTGTTCGAAGATTACTATAAATGTAGTACTTTTAAACAAAATTAATTAAAAACAATCACAACTGGTTAGGAATCATGGGTTCGTGGGTATGGCTCCGAAACCCATTCTTTACATATTTTGCACATTTTCATTGCTTGATGCTTGATTATTACTGCCACGACAATGCAACAAATACAGTTCACACATGCAAGTTCAAAGCACTACTACAAACAAACTAGATGAGCAGGGTGGACAAGACTCAATCTACATGGACATTTAGTACAGAGGTCAGTCTGTGCCTAGCAACTTCTGGCTGTATCTTGCGGTTCTGGAATTATGATGATACTTTTTGTTATCACACTTTGTATTTGCATGGGTCAGATAGTCTTATCTTTTTAAATAAAGTGCTACAAAAATCATCAGTTCAAGAGCACACATAGGTTTTGGTCCAGGCTGTAGTGGTTTTCTCATGCTTCAATTGAACCAAAGAAAAGAAAAGAAAGAATAGCAATGACATAGGGGAACTAACTACAAATGTTCTGGGTTTCCTTTTCGTAGTGATATTTAAACAATGATTTCAAAGCTTATAAGGTCAAAATTATGTGAATGCATGTGACATGCCACTTTGGATTTGCTTGTAAGTCTTGTGTAGTGAAAGTATTTTAAGACCAATGATTCAATGATCTACAGTTGATTTTTCTCATTTACTGTAAACAGGGCGTAACAATAAAACCAGTGGTCAATGCCCTGAAAGTGGAAAAAGCTGGAGAGAAAGAACCATCGATGAATGAAATCATTCACAAGCGAGTAAGTAGCATAATTACTCTGCAGCATAGGGAGAGAAGACTTAAGTCTGGTCATGCAAAACATACTCAGGACTATGTTAGTCAGGGTCAGGAAAAACATACTAATCAGACAATGTTAGTTACGGTCAGGTAAAACATACTGATCAGACAATGTTAGAGGGGACGGCGTGGCCTAGTGGTTAAGTGGCACGGCTCACGACCCGAAGGTGCTGGGTTCGATCCCCATCACAGCACCAGCCGTTACCCCGGGGAAGCAAACCCTTACAAAATGCAGGAGGAAGCAGACCCTTACATAAAATGCGTGCTGAAGTCGGATGCACTGGGCCGACAGGCGCAAAAATAAAAACCACAGTGCAACGCACACCGCCTTGAGGAATAGAGAAATAAGGCGAACGCAAAAAAAAAACCAAAAAAAAAGACAATGTTAGTCAGGGTCAGGCAAAACATACTGAACACACTATGTTAGTCAAAGTCAGGTAAATCATACTGATCAGACAATGTTAGTGTGGGCCAGATAAAACATACTGATCAGACAATGTTAGTCAGGGTCTGGTAAAACATACTAATCAGACAATGTTAGTCAGGGTCTGGTAAAACATACTGATCAGACAATGTTAGTCAGGGTCTGGTAAAACATACTAATCAGACAATGTTAGTCAGGGTCTGGTAAAACATACTGATCAGACAATGAAAGTCAGGGTCTGATAAAACATACTCACTTCCATAAATACAATTTTCTCTGGAACAGGCCTGTTTCATGTCAGTCCGGCTAATGATGTGGGGATCAATGTGATCCCTGTAGTAGTGAGCACCACAATGAATGTGGGAGTTATCTAATGAGAGAATAATGTGTCACCTATCTAATGGGAGAGTAATGTGTCACCTATCTAATGGGGAAGTAATGCGTAAGCTATCTAATGGGAGAGGAATGTGTGAGTTATCTAATGGGAGAGTAATGTGTGAGTTATCTAAAGTGAGAGGAATGTATGAGTTATCTAATTGGAGAGGAATGTGTGAGTTATCTAACTGGAAAGGAATGTGTGAGCTATCTAACCTCCATTAGAAAGATTACAGTAAAGCTGAAAAATCAAATGTTGATAACAACATAAATATGCTTGAGTCAGTTTACACAACAGCCAAATCTAGGTCTTTAAGTGTCAAATAAGTTATCTTATCTGAAAATAGTGAGTTGTCACTCTTTCAGATGTGAATAAATTGTAATTTTTTCAAATGGTGAAGAGCTACATAATTGTTAACATGATTTTTCTAACCTTGAAGTAAGGTGTAATTTATATAACCTTGAAGTGAGTGGTAAATGAGTTATTAACTTTAAAATAAGTAGCGAGTTTTCTAGCTTCAATTGAGCTGCCATGACTTAAATTAAATATGTTAATGAGGCCAAGACCTTAATTAAAGCCAACTTCAGGGGAAACTGGGCTGATCAACACCATGCCTTTTGAAAAGAAGACAGCTACTTTAACTTAACTAGAGAAGAACAAGTCATCATCTTCAGACTGAGAACTGGGCATAACAGACGCAAGGGTCATCTTTACAACAAAATTAGGATTGGTACAGATGACAAGTGTCCATGTGGGGAGCATACCATGACCGTGGAACACATCCTGCAAGGCTGCATGCTCACGCAGGAAAAGAGAGAACAATACTGGCCTCAGAAGACAGATATAAGACAAAAGCTGTATGGATATAAAACAGCCTTACAAACAATGGTGTCCATTGTAAGAGAAACCGGGACATTGATCTGAAGATGAACGAAGAAGAAGAAATTAAATTTACATACTAACAAAGAAACAGTACACTGGAAGAGTGAGACCAGTTCTCGAGTATGGCATTGCGGCATGGACAACAGCAGCAAAGGCGAACTTTGATACTACCCTAAGCTTTATATCGAAAAACTACCCAAGCATGGACTGGACCCATGCATACACCGACGGTTCTGTAACAAACACTACACAGAACGGAGGGGCAGGAGCATTCCTGAACCTACCAAATGGCAGAAAAATAACACTGTCATTCGCTACTGGTAAGTATACAAGCAATTTCAGAGTGGAGGCAGAGGCACTGAGGGCGGCAGTGGAAGAAATGGTGACGCATAAAGAAAATGAAAGCCATATAGTCCTGCTTACAGATGCTCTCGCCGTAGTCACAGCGCTAAAAAGCCAGAAAAACACTGAGCTTAATGACTTAAGAGCAGCACTCTGCAAACTGTGCCAGCAGTCCGCACCAAAAAGGGTAGTGGTACAGTGGGTCCCATCACACTGCAACATCCAAGGCAACGAGGAGGCAGACAGACTGGCAAAAGAAGGCGCAAGACTACCACAAACAGATACTAGTATGACGTACGAAGAGTCAAAACGGCTTATCAAAGCCAGATACATGACCAAATGGGAAACCGAACATACTGGTTACACCAAAAACGATGCCTATTACCAGTTGAACCGAAGAGAGCAGGTCGTTGTCTTCAGACTTCGCACTGGCCACAATAGACTGAGATACCACCTATTCAACAAATTGAAGATAGGTGGTACCGACGAATGCTTGTGCGGTACCGGTAAAATGACCGCTGAACATCTGCTGCAGAACTGCCCGACATACGAGGATCAGAGAGAGCAGATGTGGCCATCACCAGTGGAACTGCAAGACAAGCTCTATGGCAGTGTCGACAGCCTCAGGATGACCGCCGCTTTTTTTGAAAAAATAATGGTTACTGTCTGACTGCGTACGAAGAAGAAGAAGAAGAAATTTACATACACATGCACATATATATATATATAGGATTGTACATTAACATTACTTTGTACAATTATAATATGAGATAATAGAATAATGTATTGAGAGGGCTAACTAGGACCAGCACACACTACTTTACTTGTCATTAAAGGTGACTAAAGAGGGTTGTACATGGGGCTGGTACTCATCATGTAAAACAAAGAACTACAAACCCATCTCTGCAGGAGAATATAATCGCTTTGGTGCAGATTTTCTGCAAGGTCAGTTTTGCTGCAAGATCGGTTTCAGTGAGGACTTCATTCTTACACTGGAGGTAAAAAAGAAAGATAAGTTCAAGAAGTGATACAATGACAGTGGAAATACAAATATTTCTGTTAGGCACAAACAATACAATTATTTGGCTTTTTAATAGAACCTTGACAATATAGACCATATTCACTTTTTAAGTAAATTAGCAATATATTTATACATTCAATACATGTTTTTGATTGAACAAAAGTTTTTTTAATAAATTATACAATTTGCATGTATAAATAGTTGATGATATACATCAGTACAATGTTTACAAATTGTTATTTGTTCCTCCCACAGTTCATTGATCACTTAATGGCCGGGATTGAAGATATTATTGGCAAATCTGGACACAACTCATTCCTCCATAAGTAAGTAACTTCTCTTCATTTAAGAAAGCTATGATTAGTCTTACAAACTTGTAATTCTAAAAGAAATTGATTATATTGCACATAAAGTATAGATGAATTTACTGGAAAGCAATTACAGCATTTGTTTAATTGATTTTATGTACAAAGTATAATTTTAATCTCACACATTTATATTATGTAATGTTGATATGATATATATAATCGGATAAAGATGTCAAATAAGTGACAAATTGCAGCATTACTCTGACCCTAGAATTGCTAAATACAGTTATAGATAAATTATGTTAAGAAGATGTAGAAGAAATATCATTAAGTTAATTTATTGAAATGTGATCACTAAAATTGCAACCTCAACAACTACAGTGACCAACAACTACCATGAGAAAACTAGACTCTCAATATTAAGTTAAGTAACCAACAACTACCATGAGAAAACTAGACTCTCAATATTAAGTTAAGTAACCAACAACTACCATGAGAAAACTAGACTCTCAATATTAAGTTAAGTAACCAACAACTATCATGAGAAAACTAGACTCTCAATATTAAGTTAAGTAACCAACAACTACCATGAGAAAACTAGACTCTCAATATTAAGTTAAGTAACCAACAACTACCATGAGAAAACTAGACTCTCAATATTAAGTTAAGTAACCAACAACTACCATGAGAAAACTAGACTCTCAATATTAAGTTAAGTAACCAACAACTACCATGAGAAAACTAGACTCTCAATATTAAGTTAAGTAACCAACAACTACCATGAGAAAACTAGACTCTCAATATTAAGTTAAGTAACCAACAACTACCATGAGAAAACTAGACTCTCAATATTAAGTTAAGTAACCAACAACTACCATGAGAAAACTAGACTCTCAATATTAAGTTAAGTAACCAACAACTACCATGAGAAAACTAGACTCTCAATATTAAGTTAAGTAACCAACAACTACCATGAGAAAACTAGACTCTCAATATTAAGTTAAGTAACCAACAACTACCATGAGAAAACTAGACTCTCAATATTAAGTTAAGTAACCAACAACTACCATGAGAAAACTAGACTCTCAATATTAAGTTAAGTAACCAACAACTACCATGAGAAAACTAGACTCTCAATATTAAGTTAAGTAACCAACAACTACCATGAGAAAACTAGACTCTCAATATTAAGTTAAGTAACCAACAACTACCATGAGAAAACTAGACTCTCAATATTAAGTTAAGTAACCAACAACTACCATGAGAAAACTAGACTCTCAATATTAAGTTAAGTAACCAACAACTATCATGAGAAAACTAGACTCTCAATATTAAGTTAAGTAACCAACAACTACCATGAGAAAACTAGACTCTCAATATTAAGTTAAGTAACCAACAACTACCATGAGAAAACTAGACTCTCAATATTAAGTTAAGTAACCAACAACTACCATGAGAAAACTAGACTCTCAATATTAAGTTAAGTAACCAACAACTACCATGAGAAAACTAGACTCTCAATATTAAGTTAAGTAACCAACAACTACCATGAGAAAACTAGATTCTCAATATTAAGTTAAGTAACCAACAACTACCATGAGAAAACTAGACTCTCAATATTAAGTTAAGTAACCAACAACTACCATGAGAAAACTAGACTCTCAATATTAAGTTAAGTAACCAACAACTACCATGAGAAAACTAGACTCTCAATATTAAGTTAAGTAACCAACAACTATCATGAGAAAACTAGACTCTCAATATTAAGTTAAGTAACCAACAACTACCATGAGAAAACTAGACTCTCAATATTAAGTTAAGTAACCAACAACTACCATGAGAAAACTAGACTCTCAATATTAAGTTAAGTAACCAACAACTACCATGAGAAAACTAGACTCTCAATATTAAGTTAAGTAACCAACAACTACCATGAGAAAACTAGACTCTCAATATTAAGTTAAGTAACCAACAACTACCATGAGAAAACTAGACTCTCAATATTAAGTTAAGTAACCAACAACTACCATGAGAAAACTAGACTCTCAATATTAAGTTAAGTTAAGTAACCAACATCTACCATCAGCAAACTAGGCTCTCCATACATATGTCAATCCACTTATATATCTTTTCCTCAGGTTTGATTATTATAACACAAAATATCTCAAACCTCTGTTGCTTCGAGAGAAACCTAGGATCCGTGACCCTTCCATCATACGTACATTCACTAAGCTCAGCGTACAAGATGCCAAAGCCTCTGTTATGTTCCCTCGGGACTTACCACGTAACTCGTCCTTCTCTCAGCTATCTGCGTACAGTCGGCCTGCTACCAGTTTGTTCAGGTTTGTTGCAAGGAATATTTGTGATAACCAACTTTGTTGTTTTATGATAAGCATGTGTTGCAGGATTCAGATTAATGGCATTCAGAAGGAACCAGAGCAAAGACTATAGGGTAGAGCAGCTGCTTGAAATCTGGTCAAAGTCCTAGGCTTTACCTGAAGCAAATATGCAATGTAAAAGATAAAGGGTGTCCTTCAGCAGATTGTTGTACTGGGAAGCCAGTGCACTAACCACTGTGCCACCTCGGCTTCCTGTGTGAAAGTAAAGGTGTTCAAAATCCCAGCTCCAAGGTCACTCGCAAAGGAAATTTTAAAACAAGAAATCAAAACCTGTAATTTGTGAAAAATATGGAAAATCTTTGAGATTAACTTAGTGTCTCTATACGATTGTTGATAACTGCTTGTCCGCTGCCAAAGGTGGATATGTCGAACCAAAAGGTGCAAATATCGCAGCCAAGCTGTAAATTAGCGATACAACACATTCCTTTCTCCGGACTACATCCTCCGGGCTACTTGCAAAACCCTGTTCAGGGCTTTGTGGCGGGAGATTGAGAACGAACACGGAAGAAGAAACTGCTTGTCAGAAATGAAGTGTTAGGGACTTCAGTATACTAAGCTTGTGTGAGGTGAGGTGGCCAGGTCCCTTCTTTGCTGCTTTTTCCTTCCCTAACTGTAAGCGAGATACCCATTTACAGTTGGGTCAACTTGAGTGTGATGGTTGCAGGAGTTGAACCCTGTACCTTTATTGTTAAAAGCAAGAGCTCTACCCATACACTAATCAAACACTTAAGGATGCAATGATGGAAGAAGAATTTAGAAGACACTCCACGTACAAAATCTTATGATAATTCTCTTAGCTCTCTCTACATTTTATTACTTGAATCCTGGTATACTGTCTATAAATGATGTGTCTTCTGTATACTGAGAATCTACTTATATAATATGAGAACTAATATAGACTTGTCATTATATTTATATCATCTTTCTTGTCTATTTATGGTACATGTTTATTTATCCTATTGTGTATGTGTTGCACTTAATGTCTGTATTTCAGTATGTATTTTATTTAAAATATAATAAAAGATAAATATATTTAAAACTGACAACATTTTAACCATTTTTCTGCTTGGTGATCGCAGGATCATGTTTTCAATACAGGATTGTGTAGTTGGAGTTCAAAGTCAGGTGATTAAGATGGTCATCATCAGGTAGTTAGGATGGTTAATATAAGGGGGTTAGGATGGTCAATATCAGGTGGTTAGGATGGTCAACATCAGGTGGTTAGGATGGTCAAAGTTAGGTGGTTATGATGGTAAACATCAGGTGGTTAGGATGGTTAACATCAGGTGGTTAGAATGGTCAACATTAGGAGGTTAGGATGGTTAACATCAGGTGGTTAGGATGGTCATCATCAAGTAGTTAGGATGGTTAACATCAGGTGGTTAGGATGGTCAACATCAGATGGTTAGTATGGTCAAAGTTAGGTGGTTAGGATGGTCAACATCAAATGGTTATGATGGTCAATATCAGATGGTTAGAGTGGTTAACATCAAGTGGCTAGGATGGTTAAGGTCAGGTGGTTAGGATGGTCAATGTCAGATGGTTAGGGTGGTTAACATCAGGTGGTTATGATGGTCAATATCACATGGTTAGGGTGGCTAACATCAGGTAGTTAGAATGGAGATGGATGTAATCCCCAGACTCCGACACAAAAACATTTAAACAAAATGTTTAGTCAAAATGTCCAGACTTATTCAAATCTTCAAAATAATTTAACGGCACTTGTATGGAAGTAAGTTAAAGCACAGTAAAGATCCCTCTAACACGTCAGTGTGGCATATTGGGAATATGGTGCTAGGCCCATATTTGTCTTTCCCAATGGCACACTTGATCAACATCATGTGGTCAACATCACATGGTCAACATCATGTGGTCAACATCACGTGATCAACATCATGTGGTCAACATCATGTGGTCAACATCACGGTGTCAACATTACGTGGTCAACATCACACTGGCTGACTTTACTTTCCCAGATTATTCTGGAATCCAATTTTTGAGGCTGGGGCGACCTCGCGAGCTGTTTCCTGCACAAACTGGGGACCGAACCCCAATCACTCGGCTGGGAAGCCAGTGCACTAACCACTGTGCCACCTCAGCTACCCGTGTGAAAGTGAAGGTATTCAAAATCCCAGCTTCAAGGTCACTCGCAAAGGAAATTTTAAAACAAGGAATCAACACCTGTAATTTGTGAAAAATATGGAAAATCTTTGAGATTAACTTAACGTCTCTGTACTGGTTTAGAAGACTCTGCAGAGTCTGTGTACAACCAGTTTCATTTTCAATTCCTTGCACTAAAAGCTATGCGCATCCAATCTATTCTTAAATGCATTAATTGTCCTTTCCTTTACTCCTTACTGTGGCAATGCATTCTAAGCATTCCCCACTCTCTGACTCAAAAAATATTTCATAATATCTAATCTGGATCTTTCTTTAGTTAATTTGTAGCTGTGCTCTCTTGTTCTTGTAGGTGGTTGCATTTTGAAAAAACTTTTAATAGACAAAATGATCTTTTCCTTCATTATCTTATAAACGTGTCACCTCGAATTCTTCTCATTTCTAGACACCGTAGGCTGGTTTTTCTCTTTCCTCACAACTCTAATTCTGGAATCCCACTATTAGCTTTGTCACTCATGCTCTTTTTTGTATCCTTTCCAGTATGTTTATACTTCCTCTTCGGTAAGCATTCCACACATGTACACAGTACTCCAATCTAGGTCTAAGTAAAGCTTTATATAATTTGACAATTACTTCCTTGCTCCTATGTTTAATATTTCTTTTTATCATACCTAACATTGGATTTGCCTTTTTCACTGCTACCTGGACTTGCTCACTCACTTTACCCATATGATCTATTATAACCCCATATTCCATATTATAAGATCAATTGATAGGTCAAATATTCGTGCACCTTGCAGAAACTTGACTTGCATTTTTTAGTTTTTTTTCAATCGTCGTTTTGAAAACCAGCAACCAGATGTATTTTTATAATTAAAAATAGCAACAGAGTAGCAGAAAATTAGGAGAAATAAAATTTTGATTTGTTTTGTACTGATGTATTTTTTCCATGATTACAATTTGTTATGTTGTGTGCTGTTATATGTATTATACAATTATATATATTGTTAAAGAGTTTACATCTGTTTATTTGTAGTGATATGTGTACGAGCGGTGTGTAATTAACAGTTTACATACAGAATATAAATTATTTCATTTCTTCCTTATTCTTTATTTTGTTGACCAGTCGAAGAGCAACCATAGCAGTACCACAATCAAATGATCGAACTACAGTAGTCAACCTACATTCATCAGATCCCTCCTTGGCCAAGATCTCAGGAGAGGACATTGCTATGCAGAACATTCTAACTAAAAGCACTGTATGATGGGAATTTTTATCATCTTTGCTAGTTATCTTCACCTTTCACAAATGCTTAATGTCTATAAAGATAGTGCACCTTTGATTGGATAGAAAAATATACTGAAGTATATAATGCTAATTTTTATTCTTGAAGAGAGTAGAAGTAGTTAATAGTGTGCCTCTAAAATATGGTGGCTTTTAGTCTGTTAAAATACAATTAATTCCATTTTACCGTAAACACAGTTTTTGAAGTGATAAAAGATGTGGGGTGGGTGGGGGCTCAGTGATCTCGGCGGTCTCTGTAAGGTGTCCGCCTCAGGTGCTGGTGGTCGCGAGTTTGAATCATGGTTGAGACCGAGATTTTTTTATGTGGATCTTCTGGTAAAAATAAAAAATTCCTCTGATCTCTGGGTAGTGAGATCAGACTCTCATGTTCAGTGTCGAGCACGTTAAAAATTTATTGGCAGTTAGAAATTGAAAAGAGTAGGTTTAACGGCCGCTGCCCAAACAAAATTAAAGTTAAAAATCAACCCAAGTTATTTGTACCTTCCCCCAGGCCTAGTAAGCCGTAGGAAGTTTAAAATGCCTACTACTGACAGCCAATAGCTTTTAGCTACCTGGTAACAGACATTAACTTGTTAGAATACCAGTATTCCAAATATAAAAGCTGTAACTTTCTAAATGCTCAACTCCAAAAAATGTTTGCTTGTCTTGCAATATAAATGAATTTTAGATGGAATAAAACTCTGTATGTCTCTACTTAACCCTGGAACTGTATTCCAAGATGTTTTACTTCAGTTATATTTGTTATTATATTTCAATATGGTAATACTCTTCCATATCAACATATATCCAGAGAGTATTATTTGTAATAACTACTGAGATGTTAAATAATTATTTGTTGTTATTTTGTTTAGGTATCATATTTGATCAAAGTTTTTTTATGTGCAAACAGTATTTATAATTAATAACTTTACATATAATGATATTCTATATGTGGATCCCATAGTCCCTCCCTTACTGAGAAAGAAAGAATAAGTTGCTATATCCTACTATGCATGTTGTAAAATACAATTTAGCAGGGCTGTGCCACAGAAATTGCCTCTACTGTAGTGGTGGCTACATGCTGCTAATTAAAGAAAAAAGGATAGAATAATGATATTAGAATTATACAAGGAAGAACAACAAATTAACCATATTATAACATTATCTTCATAAAAAAATATTAACATTACTTAAGTATGAGGAAGTAGTATATGTTTTAAGATGAAACAAGCCACCTGTATGTTCACTTTAGGGAGGGAGGAAGTAGTTTATGTTTTAAGATGAAACAAGCCACCTGTATGTTCACTTTAGGGAGGGAGGAAGTAGTTTATGTTTTAAGATGAAACAAGCCACCTTATATTCACTTTAAGGAAGAAGTAGTATATGTTTTAAGATGAAACAAGCCACCTGTATGTTCACTTTAGGGAGGCAGGAAGTAGTATGTTTTAAGATGAAACAAGCCACCTGTATGTTCACTTTAGGGAGGGATGAAGTAGTATGTTTTAAGATGAAACAAGCCACCTGTATGTTCACTTTAGGGAGGCAGGAAGTAGTATGCTATATGTTTTCCTGACTATTCTTGGATCAACACAAGACTGATTTGTGTAATCACTCACATTCTGTATTTATAATCTCTAACTTGGTTGTTCCTTTTCTATCCTGGGGTGTAGAGGTTTGCCAGAAAAAGTGGTAGACTATTCTATCCATTGTCTTCATCTTGGCCTGGTTCCAGTCTTGTCCTTGGTCTCTTTTATACTGTCTTATATTGTAATTCCAGCAGATTTTCAGTCACTTTTGTTTCTGTGAGAACTAGGATTTCCATTGAAAAAAATTCATTTGCCTATATCTTCCATGAGTTCATTCTCCTTTATCCTGATACTTCTCATGTTCCATATTCACAAAATTGTAGTCCATAATTTGTTTCAGTTCATTCACCTTTAAGGTTCGTCCACCATTTATGTCTTTACATGGTGAATGGCTCCTACCTCTTGGCCTTCATGCAGGCCACTTTTTTTGTTCACGTTTGTTTATTGTATATTAAAAGCTAACCTCCAAATATAGTCCATTTAGATATCCAAAACTCTGCTGGTAGCAGGTCCAACTAGTCCCACAGGATATTTATAATATCACATAAAATAAAACCATAAGCACGGGATTTGAACCCATTACACCCTCACCATATCTATGACCTTGCCTAATTATGTTAATGTTACTACATTATTGATGTAAAATATCACACAATTTTGTGGACAATATCACACCCATTGTGCATAATATCACATTCCTTTTTGTGTATAATCTATCTGAGCTTGCCTACATATTTTCACCCCTGTAAACATCTAGGGTATCACTACTGTCAGAATCAACCAAAAAAAAATTATATGTGCTTCATAAATATTTCTTAGTTATTGCATAAGGTTAACTTTCAGTTTTGCATAAAACCAATAGCAGACATGTACCAACAGTCTTTATCAGGGATTGGACAAATATTAGCTTAGTTCACTGTTTACTTTTGTAATATTTTGTGTTTGTTCATTCTCTGATAACAACTTTTATGGGTTGAAACATTGATACATGTTTCTATTTATGTACAATTGAATTTAAAATATTTTATTTTTTAGTCGCCATTGGTTTTCAGTTTTATTGCAGTCAATCCCATATCTAGTTTAGTCATTGTATACAATTTATAAAGACTCTTGTAGTAATTGCTTTCAAAAATGAAATGCCTTAGGTAGTCAGGCAGGTAAAAATATTGTTAAATTCTCAAGACACAAATAAGTAGATTTTAAATTATTTCTACAGCAGAGAAGCTTAGGTATCTTTGACCAGACAATATAATTTTTTGGTACAGATTAGGCTGGTCAAGCTGTATGTGAAGTTCTTTCCCATACAGGATTTGTGTTACCACTTGGATTCCATACTTCTTGAAATATAGAGAAACACTGCTGCACTGTCGTCATCATCGGATTTTTTCATTCCTCAAACTGGTTTTGAAGTCTCTGAAGTGTCTCACTCCATCTCTGTCTGTTCTCTACTGCCCTTCTGAGTTTGGTGTTGGATTTTACTGCCACATCTGCCAACCTGTGTAATGAAGTTATTCCGTGGCTGCTGTCTCCCTCTCTTGCCCTTTTTTTGATCTACAATGGTGTTATGAACTGGCCCAACAAGTCTCAGAATGTGACCAAACAAAGACAATCTTTGCTTTCTTATTATCATCATAATGTTTCATTTTTCACCCACTTTCTCTGGCACTATTTTATTCCACTTTTCTCAGTCAAAATGATCTTTTCCATCCTTCAATAGCACCATATCTCAAAAACATTTTGGCATTGCAATTTTAGTTCTTATATCTGTAATGATTTGACCTAAATATGAGTACTGACTCATTTGCTCAATCTCTTGTCCGTCTATAACTAGATTTGCTGCTTGTTGTTCTTTTGCAGTCACCATGACTTTTGTCTTCTCTATATTTATTTTCATTCTGTATTTATTTTATCGATCAAGTGTTGTAAAGCCCCCTCGGACTCTTCAAGTATGGTCTGATCATCTGTGAAGTTGATAGCTTCCAAGTGTTTTTCTTTTACTATTATTCCCATTTTGCAACCACTGATGGCTTATTCCATCATTCTCTCAGAGTATGCATTGAATAATCCAGGGGGATCAAGATGCTGAGCAGCGCATGAGCTGCAGTGGTCAGCGACCCATAGCTGACTGCTAGTGTCAGGGCCAGTGAACCATAGCTGCCAAGACCCTTCTACACCTCCATGCGGTGATCCTGGATAACAGGCTGCAGCAGGGCAGACTGGCTAAGGAGAAGGGATCGAAGAGGGAATGCTAACCCGGTACTCAAAAAATGCTTGCTGAAGTCAGATGTGTTAGACCGAAAGGTGAAAATATCGCAGCCAAGCTGTAAACTATGACAACGCATTCCGTTCTCTGGACTACATTCTGCTACTTACCCTTTCAGGGTTTGGTAGTGGGAGATTGAGAACGAACGAAGAAGAAGAAGAAGAATAATCCAGGGAATTTAGTAATTTATTTCTCCCCTTAATGATATCATGGCATGTTAATTGATGTACAGATTTTGAACCGATCTGAGTATTGGTTGTTCAATCTCGAATTGTTTAAGAATTTCAAATGGTTTACTCCAGTCAGCTTGATCGAAAGCCATTCTTGTAATCGATGAAACAGATATAAAGCAATCTTTCTTGAACAATCATTTTTTCAATTAGAAATTTCAGTTTTCCTCTTGCCTGTATTGTGCACTTCCCCAAACAAAATCTCATATTAAGTATCTGTCAGCCTTGACTCCTGATTTTTCTTTGGAGTTTTGATAGATTCTTCCATCTCAGTCGACTTTTTATTATAAGGAGGTTGTGATCCATATCTGCTTCTGGACAGACAATAAGGTTTTTTTAGTCTGGTTTTGGTATCTGTCTTTCACAAAAATGCAGTTAATTTGGTTTTGGCTTTTGTCTCCAGAAATTGCCCAAGTATATCACCTTCTCTTTGGGACATCATACCAAGCATTCGTTATGACATACATTTCCTGTTCACAAATGTCCAGCATTCTTTGGCGCCTTGAATTGCTAGGCCTGTACTTCCCCACCATGTTATTCTCTGTGCCTATTTTTACGAATGCATTCCAGTTAATTATTACTATTACATTATTTGCGGTTTTAGATGTTGAAAAAAACTCCCTCCGAAATTTGTACATTTCTTCAACATACTCTTCTTCATGTGTTGTGGAAACCATGTACAGCTGTACTATAACTGTATCTACCACTTCCAATGTCAGTCCTGCTGTAATAAGTTGGTGATTACTAGTTTAGTTGAGTTCAAAGAATCAATGTCATTGTGTACGGTTTAACAGATTAGTACTATGTTCTCCTCAATATTTTTGGGAGAATTTCAGCACAATGCACAATGTGCCACTGGCGAGGTTCCTGTAATAATTTGGGTAGATTTTTAACAGCCGTTAAGCGTACCCTTTTCAATTTCCAACTGCCGAGAGATATTTAATGTGCATGACACTGCACATGGGTGTCCGATCTCCCCTACCCAGAGATCCGTGGAAATACCAGAAAGTCACGTGAAACAATCCGAGTCTCCGCCCTGATTTGAATCCGTGACCTCCAGCACCCGAGGCCGATTTTTTACCTCGAAAACACTCAGTACGCTATATAATATGTGCCTTATATTACCTTACATCATTCAGTACCTTATATCACCTTACATCATTCAGTACCTCATATTACCTTACATCCATCAGTACCTCATATTACCTTGCATCCATCAGTACCTTATATTACCTTACATCAATCAGTACGTTATATTACCTTACATCAATCAGTACCTTATATTACCTTACATCCACCAGTACCTCATATTACCTTACATCCATCAGTACCTTATATTACCTTACATCCATCAGTACCTTATATTACCTTACATCCATCAGTACCTTAGATTACCTTACATCCACCAGCACCTCATATTACCTTACATCCATCAGTACCTCATATTACCTTACATCCATCAGTACCTTATATTACCTTACATCCATCAGTACCTTATATTACCTTACATCCATCAGTACCTTATATTACCTTGCATCCATCAGTACCTTATATTACCTTACATCCATCAGTACCTTATATTACCTTGCATCCATCAGTACCTTATATTACCTTACATCCATCAGTACACATCCAGATTTGTTATCAAGTACTATGGCCCCTCCCCCCTGACCTATAAGACTCCCTGAGAGTGTAGTGGTCATCCCTTCAGAGCTTGGCCTTATCCTTCCGTCTAGTTTCACTCAGTTCCAGAATGTTAATGTTGAGTCTTTCCATTTTGGCTTTAGTATTCTCCAGTTTTCAACATTGTCCTCACATTCCAAGTTGCTATATTTGCTGTACTGTATATGAAAGAAAATATAGTTCCTGAGTCAAATTTACTTTTAGTTACATTTTTGCAGAAACAATAAGGATGCTATTTTGATCTGGAGAAGAAATTAATTTAAACTCCTCAAGGTTTACAACAAGGAAAACAGCAAAGATGAAAAGCAATTTGTTGCTTGTTACAAATGCATGTTTCCACATTTGATAATACTGCGAAATGACTGTTCACACTATCTTTACCAATAGCCACAAAGTAGATAAGAAAAATATAAGTCTGAGATTCGGCAAACAGAAATTGCCCAGAGAGGAAGAGCCTACATATCTTGAAGTCACTCTAGATCGACTGCTCAATCTCAAGAAACATGTTTAAAATGAAAAAAAAATAAACATTGAGGTGGGTGGTTACAGTTATTGAAGAGGCTCGCTGGTACAGCATAGGGATCAGACAAGGACATCCTGAGAGGCTTGTATCTTGGATATGTACGCTCTGCTTTAGAATACAGCAATGCACTCCTGACAACATGCTCACAGACTAATGTAGAGTCCCTGGACAGAGTGCAAAACAATGCCCTGCGCCTTATTAGTGGAGCAATGAGGTCAACGCCCACTGCGGCATGTGAAATTCATGTGAATGTAGAACCCCTTGATATGTGAAGAGATGTGGCTGCTATGGAAGTTTATGAGAGGAGTAAAAGAATGAGCAAAGACCACCCCGATAGAAGGCTTGTAGAAAAGTTGCTGCAAAAGCAGAGAAAAAAACAAAAGTCAGTCCTCCACCATGTCAGTAAGTTTAAAGACAGATATCACGTCCTAGACAAAAGACAAGAAACACAGAGACCAACAAGAGATTTACCACCACATACATGTTTAAAAAATGCCAGAAATTCAAACAAAACTAACAGATAATACAACAAGAAGTGCTGATCCAGTCAGTCTTACGAGAGCATCACAGAGAACGATTGACACCTACCCAGAAGAATGGATACATATCTGTACTGATGGATCTGCTTTTAAGGCCAACATTAAAGCGGGATATGGAGTCTACATAGAGTATCCAGACAGAACAACTGACGAGCTGTTGGATGCCTGTGGGGAGACATGTTTAAATTATGAGGCAGAAATAACAGCATTGGACGTAGCTCTGTACCACTTGAGGACTGTATTTAATGTTTTCCTATCAATAGCCCAAAGCATCGAAATATTTACAGACTCATTATCTGCCCATTAAGCTCTGGAAAACGGTGGTCACTGCAGGCCTGAACTTATCAAAATATCCCTAGATGCCAACCAACTGCTCACATCCCTTGAAGTCAAAATAGTTATACAATGGATCCCTGGTCACTCAAATACACCTGGCTGTGACAAGGCAGACAGGCTAAGAAGGGAGCAAGTCAAGAACAACAATACACACTAACAACCCTACAGACAGTCAAACAACTAATGAAGATTGAACAAAGCGGCCTGGCTGAAAAGATGTGCAATGGAAAATACTATGAAAGAAATTTATAAACATATGACCATCCCAAATCCCAAAGACAAAATCAACCTCCTGAAAAGGAGAGATCAAAGCACCTTTTTCCGACTTAGCGCTCAACACATTCAAATTAACAGTCACTTGAACAGAATCCAACCAGAGCACACTCCAGAGTGCCGGCTGTGCACACATCCCTATGAAACCATTGAACATCATCTTTTTTAATGTCTGACCTTTGTGGGTGTTAAGAAAGAGCTTCTTCCTCCGAGGCCAGACAAGTGGAACACTTTGTACGGAACTAAACAACAGCTTACAAACACTTGCAGATATCACTATATGGCATTAGGCCAAAGGGCAGGAGCCCATAGGCTGCTGGATCAATAACCTAACTAACCAACAAATGCATGTTTCATTGTATTTTGTTCAGGCTCTAGTAAAATTATATTTCGTACTGACGTGTTTAACTTTCATTTTCGTATCAGCTTTGCAAAATAATTCTATTCATTGTATTACTAGGGAAAGAACTAATGTTGCTTATCATTTCTATTGTTGGCTTTCTTCCATGCCATGTTGTTCAGCTTGTTCATTATCTTTGCATTTTGTTACTCTTTGTCTCTTCTCAGATATTGCATCGTTTGCTGTCACTGTGTACTATTACCCTGTTTACATTTTCTGTCCTTTTTTTCCTTTAAATCTTCTTCTTCTTCGTATGCTGTCAGACGTCAACTTGAATTTGTTCAAAGAAAGCAGCTGTCATCCTGAGGCTGTCGACACTGCCTTAGAGCTTGTCTAGTGTTGCCACTGGTGATGGCCACATGTGCTTTCTCTGGTCCTCGTATGTTGGGCAATTTTGCAGCAGATGTTCAGCGGTCATTTTCGCTGTACCCCAGGTGCATTCGTCAGTGCCACCTATCTTCAGTTTATTGAATAGATGGTACCTCAGTCTGTTGTGGCCTGTGCGGAGTCTGAAGACCACGACCTGCACTTTTCTGTTCAGCTGGTAGTAGGCATCATTTTTTGTGTAGCCAGTATGTTCTGTTTCCCATTTGCCATATATCTGGCCCTAATAAACCTTTTGGACTCTTCGTAGGTCACACTAGAATCTGGTTGTGGTAGTCTTGCACCTTCTTTTGCCAGTCTGTCTGCCTCCTCGTTGCCTTGGATGTTACAGTGGGATGGAACCCACTGTACCACTACTCTTTTTGGTGCGAACTGCTGGCATAGTTGACAGAGTACTGCTCTTAAATCATTAAGTTCAGTATTTTTCTGGCTTTTTAGTGCTGTAACTACGGCCAGGGCATCTGTAAACAGGACTATCTGGCTTTCATTGCTTTCTCCTGTCAGCATTGCTTTTACTGCAGCCTTCAGTGCCTCTGCCTCCGCTCTGAAATTGCTTGAGAATTTTCCAGTTGACACTGACAGTGTTATTTTTCTACCATTTGTTAGTTTCAGGAATACGCCTCCCCCTCCATTCTGTATTGTATTTGTTACAGAACCGTCGGTGTATGCATGGGTCCAGTTCATGCTTGGGTAGTTTTCCGCTATGTACCTCAGGGTTATGTCTCTTCTTTCTTTTTCCGTCTGGCTGTTCTTGTTTCCAATACCTGGTATATTTTCTACCACCTCCAGAATGATATGCTGCTGCCATGTGGGTTAGGGTACAGTAGGGATGGGCTTTGGTGTTGTTATGGTGTTCATAGGGTCTTCGCTCATCTTTGCTTTGGCTATTTCTGTAAAGTTTCTCCGGTTTAGTTTCCCTTTTCCCTTTTTCTCTTCTGTTGGTCATGGATTGCAGATTTGTAATCTTTTCAAGTTCTACAATTGGCGTTGACTTCATACCTCCTGTTATAACTCTCATGGCTTGGTTTTGAAGTTTGCTAATTTTATTGAAGTTTGCCTTTGCTGCTGTTGCCCATGCCACAATGCCATACTCGAGAACTGGTCTCACTCTCCCAGTGTACAGTTTCTTGAGTATTCTTACGTCTGCTCCCCAGCTTGTGCCAGCAAGTTTCCTCATGATTGCCATTCTTTGTCTGGCTCTCATTCGGTTTCTCTCGATCTGACTTTTCCATGTCATGCGCCAATCAAATGTGATTTTCCTTTAAATGAGAGAGTTCCTTTTTTCTCATATATGTGATAAGCTTTTCTTTACACAAGGGATAAACTTTTTCTTGAGTATGTGGCCACCACTACAGTTAGCCTCCTTTAGGAAACATCTATCACTTTGTGTGCTTTTGCAACAGCGATTTCTGTACCAATTTGTTTTACATGATGAGGTTGCAAACCGATGCACAACTCTCTTTAGTCACATTTTAGAACATACATGTAGGTACAGTGACCCTATTCTTTCCTCCCCGATAAGGGGCCGTAGAACCTACTCAAGGACAAATATTCCGTTTCTCACTCCAGCCGGAGTATAGCACCACAGCTATTGTTAACCTCCTTTAGAAGTATCCAGCTATCCACCACTTTCCATGCTTTTGTGGTGATTGTTTCTGTAGCAATATGCTTTACATAATGAGATTGCTAGTCACTTTTTTTTTACATGCATCATGGAGGAGCAGTGGGCCTATTCTTTCCTTTCAAGTAAGGATTTCTGTATCCACTTAGCACTCTTTTATTAGTCTTTTTAGCCATCACACACAGATTTCTTAATATTCATCCATACAGCAACACTTTTGTAGCATTTTCTTTGTTTACTTGTCTATTATTGACTTCTATATAGCTGGATTGTCTATTATTGACTTCTATATAGCTGGATTGTCTATATTTCTTTTTGATAAATAAAGACTTGTCGCCATATAACTTAACATCTTTATACTGGTTTAGAAGACCCTGCAGAGTCTGTATACAACCAGTTACATTTACATCACCTTGCTCTAAAATCGATGCGCATCCAGTTTATTCTTAAATGCATTAACTGTCCCTGCCTCCACTACCTCCCCTGGCAATGCATTCCAAGCAGACACCGCTCTCTGACTAAAAAAATATTTCCTAATATCTAACCTGGACCTCTCTTTAGTCAGCTTGTAGCT
Organism: Ariolimax columbianus; assembly: GCA_036924085.1. Lineage (NCBI taxonomy): Eukaryota > Metazoa > Mollusca > Gastropoda > Stylommatophora > Arionidae > Ariolimax > Ariolimax columbianus. Next base: position 47,573,613 of record JAVGWX010000016.1, read on the forward strand.
ATGCCCTCGTGTTATTGTGGGTGGCTGTATTTTAAAAAACTTGTTATAGTCTAATTTATCGATTCCTCTGATCATCTTATAAACCTGTATTAAGTCACCACGAATTCTTCTCTCTTCGAGACACTGTAGGCCGGTTTTTCTGAGTCGTTCCTCATAACTGTAATTCTGGAATCCCACTATCATCTTTGTCGCTCTTTTTTGTATTCTTTCTAGCATGTTTATGTCCCCTCTATGATAAGGACTCCACACCTGTACACAGTACTCCAATCTAGGTCTAACTAAAGCTTTATACAGTTTGACGATCACTTCCTTGCTCCTATGTTTAATGTGATGCTATTCATTTTCTTGAATGCTATTCTATTATTTATTTAAGATCTGCATCTCCCACCTGATGATACTAGAGTGCCCAGGTGTTGAAATCTATGAACTTGTTTTAAAATTACTTTAATTTATTTCATACTGTATTTTTGTTGAATTATTTTTCAGATATGGCCATAATTTTTTAGTTCTTGCTATTTGGGCCTAGGTCTTTACTGTTCTTCAGTCAACTGTCATATCTACAATTTCACAAAACTAAAGAATGAAATATTGAAATTGTTTGCTGGTTTGAGTTCAGGGTCATATGCAATAATCTTGTAGAAGCAATTCAGTTGCAGTGAGTGATCAATAGGGAATTTGACATAGTATGCTGATAATAATGCTTACCTAGACTTTCTCACTTCACGATGTCACTAGTGATGGCTAATCTAATCACTGTATGGCCACGTAAACACTTCTCCCAGTCATATCTTGTCCAACGACCTCTGTAATCAGCTATGTGCGTATGTGGAGTATTCTCGTAACTCAGTGGAGTATTGAGATAAAGAAATTATGTCACTCGTCATCAAGGCCATATAGTGCAACAATATATAATATAATAAGAAATTATCTTCTTCTTTGTTCGTTCTCAATCTCCCACTACTAAATCCTAAAAAAGGCTTTGCAAGTAGCAGGATGTTGTCTGGAGAATGGAATGTGAGGTATCCTGTCGTAGTTTATAAAGAATTATATCATCAATATTCTTCATAATCAACTTCTTTTTGTCTCTAATAGAAACGTTGCAGTGAGCCTCTTTGTAGGAAATCTGCACCAAAGCGTACATGTGCTGTTGCAGTTTTGACTATTGTAATACTGTGGGTTTCGTTTAATACGCTGCCAGCCCCATAAATAACTCCTCTTTTCTACCTTTAACGGCATGCACATGAGTAAAATTGTCCAACTCGCTTCCATAATAGCTTCCATAATAAAGGACTCTGGAATTCACATCAAAAACAAATAGTTGTAGTATATACAAACATTATTAAACAGGCAGTTTTCTTGGTGAAAATTTAATATTTAAGATAATAGCAACATGTTTAAAAATGGATCATAAGTTGGAGAAAAAAAATATATTACATGACATTTTGTTAGATTTGACATTTAGATCTATTTATAAAAAAATTAAATGGAGAATCAAAAAGTAGGAAAATATAAATTAATATATTACAAGTTGAGACATGGAGATATTTAAATTTATGAGAAAGAAAAAAAAAGATGCATTGGAAGAAATAGCTAAGGTCTGGATAAGAATGTGAATAAGAGGAAATGCATTTATTGTGTGAAGATGGGCCTATTTAAGAAAGAGAAATAGAGAGAGGTAGAAAGTGTGAGAGAGGATGGTCATTAATTTTAATGTACAAATTAAATGTATTTGATATTTTCCCCAAATTGTTGTATACTGGTTTGTCTGTTATTTTGTATTCAGTCTTGGTTTTCAAATGTAAAATCTTGCTCTCTGACTGTCCATATTGACACTTAAGGTGTGTGTTTTCATACCCTGTCTGGGGACGTCATAAGTTAGTGGTTAAGTGACATGGCTCACAACCCAAAGGTGCTGGGTTCGCTCCCCAATTACAGCACCAGCCGTTACCTCGGGGAAGCAAACCCTTAGAAAATGCAGGAGGAAGCAGACCTTTGCATACAATGCATGCCGAAGTCAGATGCACTTTGCCGACAGGTACAAAATGAAAACTGACACCGCCTTGGGGAATAGAGAAATAAGACGAATGCAAAAAAACAACAACATCCTGTCTGAGGAGTGTATAAAATATTAAAACAGAACAATACTTGGAATATCAAAGGTTAAGAAAACAAAAGAATAATCAATATTGAAATGATTGAAAACAAAAGTATTATAAATAGGCTGCAATCAGGTGTCGCATAGCGCAGTGGTTAGCGAATGGTCCTGGGTTCATTCCCTAGTTGAGGCGGAAATGTTTTTTCAGATGGCAACGGCTCCCGGGTCGAACCAGTCTTAAATGGGTACCGGTTCAGTCCAGGAAGTAAAAGCGGCGAGGGAGAGGAGATGGCTACCGCCCTCATATAGCCGAGCCTTTGAAATGTGAGATTGCTAATAGCTCATACCCCTACGGCAGTAATTCTATGGGTTACTTTACTTTACTTTTTACAGTCAGGTGTATGTGTACACACAATGAGACATGTACAGATGTACACATAGGGCTACAGTCAGGACTATGTGCACACAATGTGACAGGTACAGATGTACGCAGGGGGCTAGAGTCAGGTGTAAGTGTACACACAATGAGACAAGTACATATGTACACATGAGGCTACAATCAGGACTATGTACACGCGAGACAGGTACATATGCAACCAGGAGGCTACAGTTTGGAATATGCACACACAATGTGACAGGTACAGATGTACTCAGGAGGCTACAGTCAGGACCATGTACACACAATATGACAACTACAGATGTACGCAGGAGGCTACAGTCAGGACTATGTACACACAATGAGACAGCTACAGATGTACGCAGGAGGCTACAGTCAGAGGTATGTGTACACACTAGGTGACAGGTACAGATGTACACAGGAGGCTACAGTCAGGTGTATGTGTACACACAATATACACAGAAGAATATTAAAGGGACAAGAAGAATACAGTATGATAGCTCACCACCATTAAAACTTCCACTTTACTGTTTGCCTTTTGGGTTCCAGTCAAATATCTGCCTAGCTAGCAATATTGGATTATTTGTTATGTAGTTAATGTCTCATCCATCTTTATCATCATTATCATCCTTTGATATTCACTGGAATAAGATCATAGCTCTCCCCCCCCCCCCCCCCACCCCAGTTGGCCCACTGTACTTTCTGTGTCCTGGCCACCATGTACAACATTATATTTCTAGTGTTTGGCCACATAGATTGCCTTGTCATTCCCCCTCAACATGCCATCCATATTGCATGTTTCCAGAATGTTTTGGTAGATCGTCAGGTGGTCTAGGTTTCATCTACCTTGTCCCATCATCACTTTAAATGCTACCTGGCTCATAATACGCCAGTTAGAAGTTGATCTGATTAGAGTGTGTTCTTGCAGTGGTAGTTTCTGTAACACTGCTTTACACAATGAGGTTGCTAGTCACCTGCACAAAGACAAGAATAGCACCACTGCCCCACAGAGAGCATGTCGTAAGAGGAGACTAGCTGTGTGATATGGCATAACACGGCCATGGTTAGGTGGTTTGTTTAGAGCAACATAGATGGCGCCTAACAGGCTGCGGGTCTACTTTACTCTAGTGTTTGAGTCTATTAAGATGGACTCGCACATTGGTTAATCACCCTCCGCGGCACTTGTCCCAACACAGTGAATATGCTGCTTGAGCCTAGCACGCTAAGCAGGAAATTCTTCCCCTGGCTACATCCAGCTCACCCCAGAGCTGGAACATGTACAGGGAATCTGCCCCTGTACAAGTATAGGTCGACTAAAAACTAAGAACACATGTATAAGCCTACTGTTTCCATGTAATATACCGTTAGATAACTGTCCATATGCGCCTGACATGTTAAGAAGGATCGGACTTGCTGCCACCGCTATGGACGACCTTCGCCGGAAGTGGAATAATGGCAGACTCTCTATTGGATCCAAAATTCGTATTACCAGACGCCTGTGGTTCTTGTCCTACTATGTAGTTTAGAGACCTGGAACCTACTTAAACAGGACACATCAAGACTCGATGCCTTTCATATGCGCAACCAGCGACGCATCTTCGATATCCGGTGGTTCTATCTCGTCCGTAATGTCGAGGTGTCTGCAAAGACGAGTCTTTCTTCTATCGAGGACACTGTGGTCCGCCGCCGCCAGTCTGTGTTTGGAGGTTCCGCCTCACCAGATAATATCCAATACAGCTGTGTAACAACGGTCTCCCACCGGCCGGCTGGAGGCGGGAGATGGCCGCCCTCGTTCTACATGGCTCCGACCGATATCAGTCTCTCCTTCGGCATTGAACGAGGTTTGGCTACAGGCCGCAGCGATTGGACATGGCAGTGGTCGATCGACGCAAGGGCCCTAAATGCCTAGGCGAACGTTATTAGTGTAGCAGCAGTTTAGGAACCACACTTATCTCACATTAATAGCCTTGGCTTCTTCTTATTGTGTTCGTTTGCTGTAGCCTTGTCTTCTTCTTCTTTCGTTTGCTTGCTATAGCCTTGTCTTCTTCTTCTTCTTCTTTCGTTCTCTTGCTATTGCCGTGTCTTCTTCTTCTTTCGTTTGCTTGCTATATCCTTGTCTTCTTCTTCTTCTTTCGTTCTCTTGCTATTGCCGTGTCATCTTCTTTTATTCGTTTGCTTACTATAGCCTTGTCTTCTTCTTCTTCTTCTTTCGTTCTCTTGCTATAGCCGTGCCGTCTTTTTCTTTCGTTTGCTTGCTATAGCCTTGTCTTCTTCTTCTTCTTCTTTCGTTCTTTTGCTATAGTCTTGTCTTCTTTTTCTTTCGTTTGCTTGCTATAGCCTTGTCTTCTTCTTCTTCTTCTTTCGTTCTTTTGCTATAGCTTTGTCTTCTTCTTCTTTTTCTTTCGTTCGCTTGCTATAGCCTTGTCTTCTTCTTCTTTCGTTCTCTTGCTATAGCCTTGTCTTCTTCTTTTGTTTGCTTGCTATAGCATTGTTTTATTTGTGAATGTTTTGTCTCCAGTGTTTTACTTACTTGGAAACCTGGCATTCAAATAGGCATGTGGATACCTGCTGCCAGGTGGCCGAAGGTTATCCATGTAAGGTTATTTTTGCACCTTTAGTTCTTGCGGCCTGGGGGAAGTTAGGTTGGGGAATAATTTAATTCTGTAAACAAATTTAGGCCCAGGAACTGGGGCTAACAGCCTGCTCTTTTTTATTTTATTTTTACGTGCACAGCATGCACACGGGACCTCCATGTTTACCGTCCATCTCTGATTGGACTAGCTACAACACCTCACCTCCCTTGAGATAGGAGTCGCTTGAAACTTGTGGGTCTTGAATGCCCGTCATGACGTGCTTTCATTAATTGAGAGAAGAGCGCCTTATCTCCTGTTGTAACGACACACTCTTCTGTGTCTTTTGATGTTTTATGAATTTTTGGTTGCTTTCAATCGTGTTTTATTTATTCCAGTTTTCATTTGCATTACCTTACGTCATACATTTGTTAAAAGTGCCATTATAATTTATTTTGAACTGAAATGAAGCGCGGTACGTGTCTGTCAGAAAAGGTAACTGTGTTCTGTGTCACTCCCTAGCATATCACAAGGGGATGTTATATTTGTCTTTTTTCTTGACTTCCTAGTGGGCACAAGATCGTCGCCACACTCTGTCGGAGATCCACGAACGTCCACCCTCTCACCACTCAGAGCATGGCCCTTTTCAATGCCAAAACAACCACACGCACAACAGAGACATTGCAGAGGAAGTGAACAGCTATATGTATGGTGATGACAGCTGCAGGCTCAACCACCCAGCCGTAGATGAGAGAAAGATTCACAAAATTGTCAGTTTTTCTGATAATCTCAACTGTGAGCTTCCAAATGTGGAAGAAATGGATGATGGTAAGTATCAGCATTTAAGTTTAGTTTGTGTTGAAATCTGGCACAATTTATGCATGGTCATTTTAGTGTGATAGCTACCAAGCTACAGGTTATTTCTTTTATATATAATGATGGTACTACTAGCATAGCCCTGGAAGCACGTGTCTCTCATAGTAAAAGAACAGGGTCCATAACCTGGTAATGGAACATGTCAGTTTACCCAGCTTCAACGGGAGGAAGACATGATCAGACATGTTAGTCAGGGTCAGGCAAAACATACTGGCCAAGACCCTCACCTCGGCTTCCTAGTAGCCATCCCTGGAAGCGGGCTGTTTTCATGGCAGCCTGGCTAACGAGGTGAGGGATCGACGCGATCCCCGTGGTAGTGAGTGACGCGCAGATGAAGCCAATCATAGCACAACCGCCTGGAGGAACCGCAGTCCACCTTCATCAGCAGGCTCGGGATATGAGGAAAGCTACTGCTACCCGTCACTTACCGTCCTTTTCAGGCGTACAAAAGAGTAACACTGATTGTGGGCATTCGCAAACAACAACAATAATCGAGCTTCAAATTGGCACCTGACTATTCTATTAGCTAGAGGAGAAAAAGCAACAAGGAGGGGAAACATTCATCTCATATCCTAAAGCCGAAGATCTGACAAAATGGAGCCTTCAACATTTCTTCCCCATTGACAGTTCCTGTACATTCTTTACTAAAGAATGATGTATACAAATACTATCTATACCTTAACTGATAATGCCTATACGCACAAACACACCTATACTGAGCCTTTCCTTCAACCAGGATGTGGGAGCGGTTTCCTGTGGAAAGAGATTCGCTACGATATTTGAATCAACAACCCCTGACCAAAACAGGTTGTAGTTGTGGAAGGTGAGGTGCGATAGGTGTGGGTGATTTGTTAACTAATAGAATAACCCACTTCTAGCCAATGACAGTTGCTGAATCGCTTCCTTGTCTATCACCGTATAGACAGGACTTTCTAGTTGAAGCCTTTCGGAGTAAAGAGATTCATGGAAGACAAGGTAAATCCGTGGTATTATCTCGAATCAAAACAACATCTATATAAAAAATAAAGGTAGGATGTTACTGGGGGTCACATTGAAACTATCTCGCACTTAATGGAGCATTACATCTCCAGGTAATACTGTGCCTCGTGAAGTGGCTGTACGCAAAATGAAATTGAAAGACACGTTGAACAAAGGGACAGAAATATCAAACTGGTAAAGCACAACATAAATATTGCAACAACTTCCGGAAGGAAATGAAAAGAAATAGGCATACATTGTAGGATTATGTGAAATGGCTTTGCTTGGCTTCGTTCGTTCTCAATCTCCCGCTACCAACACCTGAAAAGGGCTTAAGTAGCAGTATATAGTCCAGAGAACGAAATGCGGTGTGTCGTAGTTTACAGCTTGACTCCGATATTTGCACCTTTCGGCCCAACAAATCCGACTTCAGCAAGCATTTTCTGAGTATCGAGTTAGCATTCCCTCTTCGATTTCTTCTCCTTAGCAAGTCTGCTCTGTTGCTACTTCGGATTGTGTGAAATAAGATCGAAATGGTCAGAGGATATAGGCTACATTTTGACTTTTAAAGAAACAAATTTACTCTGGAGCAGAATTGAATAATTTAGCCAATTATTTGTTTCGCATGACGCACTTATGGCGGCTAAACAGCGGAAGAATCGACAAAAGGAGCTCTGCTTTTAGTGCCCTCACTTTGGATATATTTGTGTTTATTGGCTTGCAGGATGTCTCTTATGTTGACTTTAAAAGTAACAATAGTAGTGACATGTCTGAGTAGTTCCCGGCGCAAACAGATTAGTAGTGACATGTCTGAGTAGTTCCCGGCGCAAATAGAATAGTAGTGACATGTCTGAGTAGTTCCAGGCGCAAACAGATTAGTAGTGACATGTCTGAGTAGTTCCCGGCGCAAATAGAATAGTAGTGACATGTCTGAGTAGTTCCAGCCGCAAACAGCATAGTTATACTGTTTCCTTCCTTGCATGTCGTAAAACGCAACTTAAGAAGGCTGTACGTGGGGTTGGCTACCTCACCATATAAAGACTATTGCTACAAAACCACACTGCCTACGACTGGAATACGGCTTTTCTAAAAAACACTAGTTAGGGAAGACACACAGTGATGGACCGATGCTTCAACAAATGAAGCGACGAGGAAGCTAAATGAATAGTGATGACATTATAAATCATATGTTAATGTTAGTCAAGTAAATAACATTGCAATCGATGAATTAGTTAGTTAGTCCGTTAGTTGCCCACCGCAAAAGAAGATGGCGACAGCGTCAGATGTATATTCAGATGTGGTCGCATTTAGCTGCACAGTCTACTGAACGTTGAGCCCATGTGGACAGCGTCGGTTAATGGATCGATTTGCATCCCTTCCTTTTGTCCAGCTTCATTTTTTCTGCACCGCAGCGATGAGTCTCTTCTCGGTCATGTGAACACCGTTTGTTATGACAGTGAGCCAGGCTGAGCGGTTCGATGCAAACAACTCCCACGAAATGACATCAATACGAAAAATATGTTCATATGAAAAAGATGTTCAGAGGTACTTTCAGAATGTTTTTGTATAAGTGGTCATTCTAAAATATTACGTGAACGTGCTCCAAACCTGTGTCCAAATGATCTGAAGCCCCAAACAAGATAGGCGCTCAGGTCAGGTCAGGTCATCCTGTAACTCATGAGGTCGTTGTGGTACTCATGAAAACACCCCCAAAACCCCACGCCACCCCTCTTTGTCAGCGGCCGCTGCCTGTACCTCCTCTGGTCGGAGATTGGTCCACACTTTCACACGAAATAAATTATAACATAGGTTGCTGTTTTTAAAAAAAATGATTTAGTTCTACAGTGGATTCCAGCACACTGTCGGATCCTTGGAAACGAGAAGGCAGATGAGATCGCAAAAGCCAGAAGTGGTGGCACGCAGACTAGCCACCAACAGAGCAATAATTAAGCAAAGACTCATAAAACGATCAATGGGGATCAAGACGCTGAGCAGCAGAATATAACCTGCAGGACTGCCCCACTAATGCAGACCAAAGAGCGGCAGTCTGGCCAGGGGAAGTGACCGTGCTCGAAAATCTGAGGAGGACCGGCGAAGACCTGATACGTACAACCTCCTGCCTGGACTAGAAACATAGCATCAGTTGATCGAGAAAGAAGAACTACAAGAGTTTAGAGCCAAATGTTGGCCGAGTAGGATGGGCTGCCTACGAGAACGGTTGAGCAGCGCATATACAATCAGTGAGCCACGGGAATGATTTGTCTCTTTTCATTTTGCAATCTGATTAAGATACTGATGCCTATGGGTCTGCCTGTATGTCATGATGCCGTTCTGCTTAACAAATCGCTTATTTGAACCTTTTGATGGTATACTCATCAGCCCCTCAATGTAATATTGTCACATCTGAGAGTGTAAAAACATAGATCAGTATTGTTCCGATACAACGCTAAAACAAGAACAAAATCTAGGGTATGGCTTGGCTTGGCTCGTTCTCAATCTCCCGCTAACAAACCCTGACATGAATGTAGTCCAGAGAACGGAATGTGTTGTGTCGTAGTTTACAGCTCGACTGCAATATTTGCACCTTTCGGTCTAACACATCCGACTTCAGCAAGCATTTTTTGAGTACCGGGTTAGCATTCCCTCTTCGATCCCTTCTCCTTAGCCAGTCTGCCCTGCTGCAACCTGTTATCCAGGATCAGCGCGTGGAGATATAGAAGGGTCTTGGCAGCTCTGGTTCGCTGGCCCTGACGCTAGCAGTCAGCTATGGGTCATTGACCGCTGCAGCTCATGCGCTGCTCAGCGTCTTGATCCCAAATCTAGGGTATGACCAAAAGGCCTTCATCAGATACAATGGGAAAGACACATTAGAACAACAATGAAATCATGCACGTACTAATAAACACGTGAATAAATACTTAGCTCTGGATCGTCTTCGATGACATTATGACATGTTGGATGAAAATGAAAGTGACCGGGCAGGTCATGCATGTATGAGACGTAGAAAAAAGACAAAAAAGGAGAATCTAAGGGTCAAAATGGGAATGGCCAGATGGTGATAAATGTACATACATCTAAAATAATCCGAAACACATATAGATGAAGACAGGGAGTGGGGAGAGAATGAAGGGAGAGAGAAAGGATAGAGAAGATATAACTTGAGCAAGAGTACCGAATATATTGAGACCATGCGGCAGCTCATGGTGGAGATTAATCTATACTCTGGCTTAAACCGATGCTGATCATCCAAGAAGCAAAAAACTATAAATGGAACCCAGATGTCAGTCATTCCTTGGTACCCAGGACTATTGAAGTGGTTAGCAGCCGGTGGACCAAAGTCCTTGGAGATATCATTGAGATGTTCCTGGAAATGTGCACGGAGTTTCAAACATGTCTCATTGATGTATGTCATGTTACACATGATAGAATATATTTAATGCGAGACTAGTAGGTGAATTCTACTTTGATATCGAACACTGTAATGCGGAGAGCAACGAGCTTATCTGAATGACGTCGAGAAACGTAGTGAAGTTACGTTTGATGTTGAAAGAAACGGTGCCCAGGTAGTCCTCGAGACTTGTGTGGATTTGGCAGCTGGCCAGCAGGTCGCGCAGTTTTATAAAGTCTGTAGGCGACAAGGGGATGATTTGAAAACACCTTAAGTGTGGACGGATTATAGTGAAGGATATGGAAATGGCGGAATAAGCTCATGGACAGGAGTGCTGTGTTGGGTGGTAAGTAAGGACAAGTTGTACACAGTCAGAATGTGGTCGTTGAGGAGGTGTAATATGGCTTCAGTATAAAAGTAGACAGTAAAGGAGAGGCGGGAAGAATAAATGGAGACTGTGATGGAGAGATCGGAAGGATATATGAAGACAGTCACAGAAAGGCGAGAAGAATAGCTGGAGACAGTCATGGAGAGATCGGGAGGATATTTGAAGACAGTCTCCGGACAGTCATGGAGAGATCGGGAGGATATTTGAAGACAGTCTCGGAGAGGCCGGAAGGACAGATGGAGACAGTGGTGGAACATAATTACAGAATGGGAGAGAACAATTTTAGAAAAATAGATAAGGAAAGGGGCCTAGGGGTTATAATAGATCATACAGGTAAGGTGAGTGAGTAAGTTAAGGTAGCAGTAAAAAAGGCAAATGCAATGTTAGGTATGATAAAAAGAAATATTAAACATAGGAGCAAGGAAGTGATAGTCAAACTGTATAAAGCTTTAGTTAGACCTAGATTGGAGTACTGTGTACAGGTGTGGAGTCCTTATCATAGAGGGGACATAAACATGCTGGAAACAATACAAAAAAGAGCGACAAAGATGATAGTGGGATTCCAGAATTACAGTTTTGAGGACAGACTCAGAAAAACCGGCCTACAGTGTCTCGAAGAGAGAAGAATTCGTGGTGACTTAATACATGTTTATAAGATGATCAGAGGAATGGATAAATTAGACTATAACAAGTTTTTTTTTAAAATACAGCCACCCACAATAACAAGAGGGCACAGCTACAAGATGACTAAAGAGAGGTCCAGATTAGATATTATGAAATATTTTTTTAGTCAGAGAGTGGTGTCTCCTTGGAATGCATTGCCAGGGGAGGTAGTGGAGGCAGGGACAGTTAATGCATTTAAGAATAAACTGGATGCGCATAGCTTTTAGAGCAAGGTGATGTAAATGTAACTGGTTGTATACAGACTCTGCAGGGTCTTCTAAACCAGTATAAAGACGTTAAGTTAAGTTAAGTTAAGATCGGAAGGATATATGGAGACAGTCCTGGAGAGATCGGAAGGACAGATGGAGACAGTGAATATAGAAGATCACAATTACTTCGGTAATTCCCTTAGTAAGGAACTCTCGTGTCTTATTAACAATTTATTGATAATTTCCTTTGTAAGGAACTCTCGTTTCATATAACCAATTTATTGATACTTTCCTTTGTGAGGAACTATCGTATCATATAACCAATTTATTGATAATTTCCTTTGTGAGGAACTATCGTATCATATAACCAATTTATTGATACTTTCCTTTGTGAGGAACTATCGTATCATATAACCAATTTATTGATAATTTCCTTTGTGAGGAACTATCGTATCATATAACCAATTTATTGATACTTTCCTTTGTGAGGAACTATCGTATCATATAACCAATTTATTGATACTTTCCTTTGTGAGGAACTATCGTATCATATAACCAATTTATTGATACTTTCCTTTGTGAAGAACTATCGTATCATATAACCAATTTATTGATAATTTCCTTTGTGAGGAACTATCGTATCATATAACCAATTTATTGATACTTTCCTTTGTGAGGAACTATCGTATCATATAACCAATTTATTGATAATTTCCTTTGTGAGGAACTATCGTATCATATAACCAATTTATTGATAATTTCCTTTGTGAGGAACTATCGTATCATATAACCAATTTATTGATACTTTCCTTTGTGAGGAACTATCGTATCATATAACCAATTTATTGATACTTTCATTTGTGAGGAACTATCGTATCATATAACCAATTTATTGATAATTTCCTTTGTGAGGAACTATCGTATCATATAACCAATTTATTGATACTTTCCTTTGTGAGGAACTATCGTATCATATAACCAATTTATTGATACTTTCCTTTGTGAGGAACTATCGAATCATATAACCAATTTATTGATACTTTCCTTTGTGAGGAACTATCGTATCATATAACCAATTTATTGATACTTTCCTTTGTGAAGAACTATCGTATCATATAACCAATTTATTGATAATTTCCTTTGTGAGGAACTATCGTATCATATAACCAATTTATTGATACTTTCCTTTGTGAGGAACTATCGTATCATATAACCAATTTATTGATAATTTCCTTTGTGAGGAACTATCGTATCATATAACCAATTTATTGATAATTTCCTTTGTGAGGAACTATCGTATCATATAACCAATTTATTGATACTTTCCTTTGTGAGGAACTATCGTATCATATAACCAATTTATTGATACTTTCATTTGTGAGGAACTATCGTATCATATAACCAATTTATTGATAATTTCCTTTGTGAGGAACTATCGTATCATATAACCAATTTATTGATACTTTCCTTTGTGAGGAACTATCGTATCATATAACCAATTTATTGATACTTTCCTTTGTGAGGAACTATCGTATCATATAACCAATTTATTGATACTTTCCTTTGTGAGGAACTATCGTATCATATAACCAATTTATTGATAATTTCCTTTGTGAGGAACTATCGTATCATATAACCAATTTATTGATACTTTCCTTTGTGAGGAACTATCGTATCATATAACCAATTTATTGATACTTTCCTTTGTGAGGAACTATCGTATCATATAACCAATTTATTGATACTTTCCTTTGTGAGGAACTATCGTATCATATAACCAATTTATTGATACTTTCCTTTGTGAGGAACTATCGTATCATATAACCAATTTATTGATACTTTCCTTTGTGAGGAACTATCGTATCATATAACCAATTTATGTCAACATAAAGACGAAGAATGCAATATTTATGTTTTTAGAAGACATTAATTCTCATTTTCGCGTTTATATGTTTCGATTGTACACTGATTTTCTTTCTGCTTGGAGTGCTGTTTCCGAATATAATATACTGAGAAAAACCCGTAAGTTAACTACACGAGTCAGTGAAGTTTATACAAGAGACAACATTGCAGATACAGACATTAAATTCTTAAGTGACTGAAAGAAAAAGAAGAACGCTGGTTTGTGTTGTGCCCTATAGTGTGTCAAATCCTTGACAAGGACTTATTCAGGGAGAAGCGGCGGTACAGGTGTGCTATGTTCCTATGTCACACTGCACTCTTAACCCCTTTATCCCTATGTCGCACTGCACTCTTAACCCCTTTATTTTGTCATCATAAACCGTTTATGTCTTGATAAATTTACGTTGATGGGTAATCCGGGGCAAATGTAGTAAAGTACAGTAAATCTCTGACGTTAGATCCATGATCCTGTCATAAATCGGTGCACGACACGAGCAAGGACAGGACTGTGTTGATATGAAATCCAGCTGCTTATCTGTACAGGCAACGCGTGATGTGCATGTTACCAGTACGGCAAGGTACAGGATCTTATTGATAAATGAACCGTTTCTACAAGACTATTTTTTTCTACAGATCCGGGAATAGTTTTGGTAGCATTCTAAATTGGGTTATTCTTTTATCTGTCTAAAGACCTTGAACATCTGTCCCTCTCTATTCTCTCTCCCTATCTCTCTCCATTCCTCTCTCCTAATTCAATGAGTAAATTGTATGATGTCCTTGACAACTGAGCATACCGCTCAACCAATCAAAGGCCACCGCTCCTATCAGTGCATAAGCCGTTGGCCACATCCCACCAGCTACTTAATCCTGGCCTACCTCTCTCCAGGTGTAGTCATTTAATCGAAGTCCCTCTCACATTCTCTTCTCCGTGTATTTTATAAGGTCCACCTTTCTTTCTCTTCCCCTGCGGATTCCAGGTGAGAACATGTCTAATTACTTTGACTAGTGACCTCCTCACCGCCTGTTCTATCCAGCCTCCTTTTCTTCTTTAAACTTGTTTTTACAGTGGCTGTTGTTGGCTCCTTTACCACAGGTCTTTATTCCGCACCATGCCCTACCACTTTATGCCAATTATCCTTCGTAATAATAAATGTTTGTAAAAAGTTACGTTCTACAAAGGACATGCTAATTATATATATATCTGTGTGTGTTGTGTGCGTTGTGTGTGTGTGTCTTTGCTGTCGAGAGGTAAGTCACTCGCATCTCAAAGCAATGAACGAAAGCTGTTCAGCTCCCTATGGAGCATAGCAAATACACGCCGTATGGAATGTTGACCTGTCCATATCTGTTAAAGTTATTGCGGTTTAAAGTGTCTATATGATGGTGTAGCCAGCCAACTCCCCTTAGTTGCATCTTACGACATGGCTGGCAGGTTACAGCGATACTATTTTTTGCACCACGTTAAATATTTGTTATTCTAGTTCGCACTAACTAAAGAATCATTGCACTAATTAGCCATCCTAGGAAAATCCTCATTCGATCATCATGAAAATATCAAATATAATCAATGGGGAAGTAAGTCTCAGGTTGGTTTTAGACCGGACAAAGGCACGAGAGATCACATCCTTAACCCTTTACACCCTAAGCCTTAAAACAGGAAATACAAAATCATAAGGGCATGGAGATACTTCTTTGCCTTATTCATATACTATTTGTTTACTTATGCGATGTAAATGCTATCCCAGAACAGAACAAGCAATGAACAGTTGCATTGAACATATTAGTAGTGTTTTCGGTTTCCAAAGAACATACAATGGGCAGGTTAGGGTGTAAAGGGTTAACATGCGAAGTATTATCGAGAGGGCACAGAGTCAATGTCGACTTACACACCTGCTTCATTGACTATACCAAGGGTTTCGGCTGTGTGCGACACGAACAGCTGTAGGAGAATCATGGCTGACATAAGAGTTCGGGGAGTACCCGATTCGACTGATCGAAACACTGCATCAGGGACAACAAGCAACGGCCAGAATAACTGGAGCAACATAGGTCTGGTTCGAGAGGTACAAGGGGAGTAAGACAAGGATGCCTGCTCTGGCCTTATCTGCTCAATAGCTATGCAGAAAACATAATGAGAAATGTCAAGAATGATAAACAGTATGACAAGTTGACAGTCGTTTGAAGAATTGTAAAAAGTATAACAAGTTGACAGTCGTGTCAAGAATGGTTAAACAGTACAACAAGTTGACAGTCGTGTCAAGAATGGTAAAAAGTATAACAAGTTGACAGTCATGTCAAGAATGATAAAATGTATAACAAGTTGACAGTCGGCAGGAATTAAATAGCGGATCTGAAACATGCAGATCATACATTTGTCCTCTCGAAGACGGCTGTGGAGCTGTAATATGTGATCATGTCGGTTAAACAACACAGCGAGCAACACAATCTATGATAGGTAGTAGAGTTGTCGATGGGGATGGTAACTTCATCATGTAAAACAAAGTGCTGCAGAAAGCACATCTATAGGACCATATGATCAATACCTGATACAGGCTTCCTGCAAGAAGATCAACTGTAGGGGTGACTCCATGTTCCTACTGGGTTGTAAAAGAGTATATGATGATGATGGTGATAACAGCTCGCGCTGGGTGTATACATTTCGTGTCTGCCATGCCAGGTGCCATCCCGTGTCGTCCTTCAGGTGCCATCCCGTATCGTCCTTCAGGTGCCATCCAGTGTCGTCCTTCAGGTGCTATCCCGTGTCGTCCTTCAGGTGCCATCCCGTGTCGTCCTTCAGGTGCCATCATGTGTCGTCCTTCAGGCGCCATCCGTGTCATCCTTCAGGTGCCATCCCGTGTCGTCCTTCACGTGCCATCCCGTGTCGTCCTTCAGGTGCCATCCCGTGTCGTCCTTCAGGTGCCATCCTGTGTCGTCCTTCAGGCGCCATCCGTGTCGTCCTTCA
Source organism: Ariolimax columbianus (assembly GCA_036924085.1). Taxonomy (NCBI): domain Eukaryota; kingdom Metazoa; phylum Mollusca; class Gastropoda; order Stylommatophora; family Arionidae; genus Ariolimax; species Ariolimax columbianus. Next base: position 47,590,041 of record JAVGWX010000016.1, read on the forward strand.
GGTGCCATCTCGTGTCGTCCTTCAGGTGCCATCCCGTGCCGTCCTTCACGTGCCATCCTGTGTCGTCCTTCAGGCGCCATCCGTGTCGTCCTTCAGGTGCCATCTCGTGTCGTCCTTCAGGTGCCATCCCGTGCCGTCCGTCACGTGCCATCCTGTGTCGTCCTTCAGGTGCCATCCCGTGTCGTCCTTCACGTGCCATCCTGTGTCGTCCTTCAGGTGCCATCCCGTGTCGTCCTACATTAGATGTCAAACTCCAGAAGGCTCAGAATTAAAAATCCATCAATAGTTAGTAGTGTCACAATCTAACAGGTGATCATAGAGTACTTTCAGTGCGTCTGTTATAGAGTACTTTCAGTGCGTCTGTTATAGAGTTCTTTCAGTGCGTCCATTAAAGAGTACTCTCAGTGCATCCGTCATAGAGTTTTTTCACTACATCATAAAGTACTTTCAGTGCGTCCGCTGTAGAGTACTCTCAATGTGTCAGTCAGAGTACTTTCAGTCCGTCCGTCACAAAGTACTTTCAGTGCGTCCGTTCTATTAATATTCTATCCATAGCAAACATACCAGACCACTCCTTGCTGTGAATCTCTGCGCATTCTTCTGTGCAGAATATATTCATCTTTGTCTTAACATTGTCCCTTCAATTATTATTCCCCGATATATTCAATTTGCCCTTCCAATATTTATTACATTTTGTAATTACGTTTATCTCTGTAAGTTCGTCTGGTTATTTCTTCTGTGCATTATCGTGTTTGTAAATATTCCAGTTTGCTGTCCTAGTATTTTCCTTATAAACATTCTCCCACATGCCTTAGCTATACCCTTTAACGGCTTATTCCAATTCTTCCTAACGCTTCCCTAACAGTTTATTCCAAATTGGTTCTAGCTCTGTAATCTAACAATGTATTCCCATTTATCCTAACTCCTCCGCCTAGCAACGTATTCCTCTTTGTCCCAACTCTTCCTTCTAGCAACGTATTCCTCTTTGTCCTAACTCTTCTTTCTAGCAACGTATTCCTATTTGGCATAGTTCTTTCTTCTAGCAGCTTATTCCTATTTGTCATAGCTCTTCCTTCTAGCAGCTTATTCCTATTTGTTCCAACTCTTCCTTCTAGCAGCATATTCCTAACTCTTCCTAAGCTATTCCCATCTGTTCTAGTTCTTCTCTCTAGCAACATATTTTAATTGCCATAGCTGTGCCCTCTCAAAACGTATTCTGAAATATCCAAGCTATAGCTTCTAGCTGCTATTTCCGTAAATCTCGGTGATTTCCCTCAAAAAACCCTTTCCCCATTTATTTTCACAACTTCCCATCTCTATAGACTTATTTTTACTTCCACCAAACCTCTCTACGTGTTTTTGTGTACCTATTTTTCAATGACACAAATAATATGCATGGCCAGGGATGTGTCCCTTTCAAACATTGCAAAGTTCTCGTTAAGTTTTTGTGCATGGACCCGAACTTTGACCGAAAGGAAGATATAAAACTGTAGGTCGTTAGCCCCCAGCCATTAGCAGAATGACGTAGATGACCCAGCGTATTTGTTGCTGTCTTTGTATCGTTTGGTTATGGAAGCTTTTTGAACTGTAGATCAATATTTGAACGTGTTGCATAGTGGCCCCTTTCTTGGTTCTCCCTATAGAAACTCCATTCTTTCTCTCTTTCTCTCTTCCTCATCTCTCTCTTCACTTTTCTCTCTCTCCTCTCTTTCATCCCTCTCACCCTATTCTTTCTCTCTCTCTCATGATCTCTCCCTCTCCTTGCCTATCTGTTTCTGAGAATCGACGTCACTGCACTCCGGACATACCAATAGGTGCTCAGTATATTAGCAAATGGTGTAAGGTCTGGATGCTGATGGTCCCTGTAGCTCGCTGGTTGTACACTCTCATGCTCTGTCCTCTCATGCGCCACACTCCGCTCCAACCTCGTTTGATGTCGAAACGTTTCAGTCTGTGGATTGCTGATTTAACTATTTGTTGGCCTCATCCAACAGGCGGTCATTGATTGATTTCAAAATGGCATTCCTATCCATCTTCTAATGTGCCCATGATGGGAGCTTGTGAAGCCATGATGCCAGCTCTTTCGTTGTATCGAAGCCCAGCATGATCAGGACAGTAGATCCATGTCAACCCCTGGAGGTTTGGCTTGGCTTGGCTTCGTTCGTTCTCAATCTCCCGCTACCAAACCCTAAAAGGGCTTAAGTAGCAGAATGTAGTCCAGAGAACGGAATGCGTTGTGTCGTAGTTTACAGCTTGACTGCGATATTTGCACCTTTCGGTCCAACACATCCGACTTCAGCAAGCACTTTTTGAGTACCGGGTTAGCATTCCCTCTTCGATCCCTTCTCCTTAGCCAGTCTGCTCTGTTGCAGCCTGTTATCCAGGATCACCGCGTGGAGGTGTAGAAGGGTCTTGGCAGCTCTGGTTCGCTGGCTCTGACGCTAGCAGTCAGCTATGAGTCGTTGACCGCTGCAGCTAATCCGCTGATCAGCATCTTGATCCCACTTCGCGATTTTAATCCGGGACCGTTTCTCCAGTTAACTCAACTGTAAATGGGTACCTCGCGCATAAGGTAGGGAAAGTAAAAATAGCAAGGAAGGTCACTGGCCACCGCAGCTCTCACAGGCTGCGACTTAGTACAATGGAGTCTTCAAACACTCCATTTCCAACCAGTAATTAGTTATGCTAAAGCCAGGTGTAACTTACTCATCACGATGGGAGCGAAGAGTAATCATGGCCAGGTGTAACTTACTCATCACGATGGGAGCGAAGAGTAATCATGGCCAGGTGTAACTTACTCATCTGTGCTCCTGGATACAGGCTGTATCACAGCACTCTGTATGTCTTTATTATTGTTATCAACCTTTTCTACACGTTTATCGTAATTCTTCTTCTCATATTGTTGCTGCGTCTGTGAATATCTGTATGGGTAGGTTGTCCAGTTACACCATCCTTTATCAGCTGATGGTGTAAATGGACGTAGACACATCTATCTTCTGATACCACTTAACATCTCTCCTGTCCCACATCAGGACACGTGTCCATATTCTACACTAAACGGCTCTCGTGTTTCACATCAGGACACGTGTCCATATTCTACACTAAACGGCTCTCATGTTTCACATCAGGACACGTGATCATATTTTACACTAAACGGCTCTCCTGTATCACATCAGGACACGTGTCCATATTCTACACTAAACGGCTCTCCTATCTCACATCAGGACACGTGTCCATATTCTACACTAAACGGCTCTCCTATCTCACATCAGGACACGTGTCCATATTCTACACTAAACGGCTCTCCTATCTCACATCAGGACACGTGTCCATATTCTACACTAAACGGCTCTCCTGTCTCACATCAGGACACGTGTCCATATTCTACACTAAACGGCTCTCCTGTCTCACATCAGGACATGTGTCCATATTCTACACTAAACGGCTCTCCTGTCTCACATCAGGACACGTGTCCATATTCTACACTAAACGGCTCTCCTGACCCACATCAGGACACGTGTCCAGATTCTACACCAAACAACCGTCCTGTCCCATATCACGGGGACACCTGTCCAGACTCTGCATCTTCTGATCCCCATGACAACAAGTTTTGTATTGTTTAGTCCCTGTACATGAGAGGAAGAATAATGTCTGGTCAGGCACAACATACTGATCAGACATGTCAGGGTCACGTTCAAATAAAATATACTTGCCAAGACCCTCACATCGGCATCCTCGTAGCCCTCCCTGGAAACGGGCTGTTTTCATGGCAGCCTGGCTAACAATGTGAGGTATCGACGTAAGCGACACGTAGATGGATCCAAGCATAGCACAACCGCTTGGCAGACCCCGGTCCACCTTCATCAGTACGTTCAGAATGTGAGGAAAGCTACTGCAACCCGCCACTTAATGTCCTTTTCATGGCGCACAAAAGAGTAAACCAACTTATTGTAGGCATTCGAAACAACAACAACAACGATCCCTGTACCACATGTCAAACCAATGCTACTCCACACTCAGACGGCATCAGGCCTGTGTCCATTGTGGGGTGTGCAATGAAATGAGCGAAGAGTAGTCTGCGCTAGAAGAGTTCTTCCATGTGCCCAGCCATGCCCATCTGTAGTTAGGTCATGGCCCAGCCCTCGTGTGAAAATACTCTGGAAAGTTACGCATCTACTTGACCTGTATCTCTCCATTTCAAGACACCAAGACACCGCGCCATTCGTTTCATCCTGACATCAAATCTATCTCTTTTATTTCGCGATTTTTATAAATCTCCTCTCTCTCTCTCTCTCTCTCTCTCTCTCTCTCTCTCTCTCTCTCTGACGCTCTCTCTGTTCCGTATGTGTGTGGAGGTCATTGTCCTGTCTTATCTCACACAATCGATATGATGCAGCAATATCACCTTTCCTTAGCCTACCATTCATTTCCTACCGCCTCCGTTGTATATCTGTTTCACGCCATGATGTACAGTGTATGTTCATTTATAAATCTCTCGCAAGTTTAGTACAGTTCAAATGTCATCTCCACATCGAAGGTCGACCCCAATGAATCACCAACGTCATATGTCTCTTGCATTGGTGGTGTTATCTCTCAGTCTTCTCTTTCCTCTGTCCATCTTTTAATGTTATCTCTCAGTCTTCTCTTTCCTCTGTCCATCTTTTAATGCTATCTCTTAGTCTTTTCTTTCCGTTGTCCATCTTTTAATGTTATCTCTCAGTCTTCTCTTTCTTCTGTCCATCTTTTAATGTTATCCTTCAGTTCTTTCTTTCCTCTGTCCATCTCTTAATGTTTTCTCTCAGTCTTCTCTTTCCTCTGTCCATCTTTTAATGCTATCTCTTAGTCTTTTCTTTCCGTTGTCCATCTTTTAATGTTATCTCTCAGTCTTCTCTTTCTTCTGTCCATCTTTTAATGTTTTCTCTCAGTCTTCTCTTTCCTCTGTCCATCTTTTAATGTTTCCTCTCAGTCATCTCTTTCCTCTGTCCATCTTTTAATGTTTTCTCTCAGTCATCTCTTTCCTCTGTCCATCTTTTAATGTTTTCTCTCAGTCATCTCTTTCCTCTGTCCATCTTTTAATGTTTTCTCTCAGTCTTCTCTTTCTTCTGTCCATCTTTTAATGTTTTCTCTCAGTTATAGTGTTACTTAATTGTAGTACCTTTTCACACCACCTTTCCTTCCAGTATTGTTTTCAGCAAAGTGTCAAGTCTTTTGATATGAGAAAAGTATATACACGGTTCATCAATTCTCTTTTCAGCTCTAATTTCTCCAAGACTTCCTTATTTGTTTTCTTCTCTTTTCGTGAAACTAATCCCATTCTTCTATGACATCAATATTTCGAAGGTATCAATTCTCTTCTCCAATCTCTTGTTCGTGTTTCTATGCCATACAGTAAAGACGAGTATATATATATCACCTGATTACTCTTATTTTTAATTTGTTGAGTTAATCACAAATGCCGGAGTAGTCGTATCCTTTGTCAGAGGTAGCCATCACCGCTTGGTGCTTGTAAGCCTCAGCTTCAACCTAAACGAGGCACATGAGAACCTACATCGGTACAGGCGGCCACCTGCTTCGACTAGACATACCTACATCGGTACAGGCGGCCACCTGCTTCGACTAGACATACCTACATCGGTACAGGCGGCCACCTGCTTCGACTAGACATACCTTCATCGGTACAGGCGGCCACCTGCTTCGACTAGACATACCTTCATCGGTACAGGCGGCCACCTGCTTCGACTAGACATACCTACATCGGTACAGATGAACACCTGCTTCGACTAGACATACCTACATCGGTACAGGCGGCCACCTGCTTCGACTAGACATACCTTCATCGGTACAGGCGGCCACCTGTTTCGACTAGACATACCTTCATCGGTACAGGCGGCCAATACATCTACGACGAATACATCTACCTCGGTCGTCTTCTCAACGTGGTAAATAACCTGAAGCCCGGGGTTTATATCCGCCGACGAGTGGGCAAGGCCGCCTTAAACTCGATAAAGACGATAACAGAAGCCACGAAAGACACCAGACTACAAGTAGACCTATTTGTTTCAATGGTCTTAACAGCGCTATGCTGTGGAAGTGAAACACGCACGACTGTTTTTGGGACCGAGTTTGCCTTCCCTCTTCGATCCCTCATTTCTTTACCAGACTGCATGTCTACAATCAGTTTCCAGCCCTGCCACTGGAGACGAAATAGGGTCTTGATCAGTTATGGGTCACCGACCCTGCTGCAAGAAGCCAGCTATGAGTATCTGGCTGCTGTCAGCTCATTCATTGTGCTGCATCTTGGCCCCAGCTATCAGTCTCTGGCTGCTGTCAGCTCATTCATTGTGCTGCATCTTGGCCCCAGCTATGAGTATCTGGCTGCTGTCAGCTCATTCATTGTGCTGCATCTTGGCCCCAGCTATCAGTCTCTGGCTGCTGTCAGCTCATTCATTGTGCTGCATCTTGGCCCCAGCTATCAGTCTCTGGCTGCTGTCAGCTCATTCATTGTGCTGCATCTTGGCCCCAGCTATGAGTCTCTGGCTGCTGTCAGCTCATTCACTTCTTTTTCTTCTAGTGTCCTTATACAGAATATTGCGTCCCATTGTTCCCATGTACTGTCTGTTCTTCGTTCGTTTTCAATCTCCTGCTACCAAGACATGAACTGTGCTTTGCAAGTAGTTGGATGTAGTCCAAAGAACGAAATGCGTTGTGTCGTAGTTTACAGTTTGAGTGCGATATTTCTACCTTTCGGACAGACACATCCATCTTCAGCAGGATATGCTATCTAAATCCATTTTTTATTCTGAACAAAGTCTTCTACTCTTGGGTAGACTTATAAAGACTGACGTCATCACGTCATTCGGTGTAGATCCTATATCGTAGATGTCATTACACAGATCAGTGATTTTATCTACACAGAATTCCTCTAGAGCCTCTATCCTGTCTATATGTATTGTGTCCATGCATGTTGTTTTCTCCTTGCTCATACCTTATATAGCATTCTCTCCTTCAGATCTGAGAGTCATGGGGGCCGTCGTTATTAAGTGTTGATGGTTTGTCAAGGTGTTGTCATTGACCAGTGTTCACTTACATGTTCCGCCAATCAATTTATTTACATTTCTTATCAAACAAGATGTTACCCTTGTTGTCCGTAATTAATCATCCTTTTTGAGCCAGAAGTGTCTTGTTTCTTCTTCTTCTTCTTCATCGTACGCAGTCAGACATCAACCTTAATTTTTTCGAAAAAAGCAGCGGTCATCCTGAGGCTGTCGACCTGCCATAGAGCTTGTCTAGTGTTGCCACTGGTGATATCCACATCTGCTCTCTCTGATCCTCGTATGTCGGGCAGTTTTGCAGCAAATGCTCAGCGGTCATTTTCCCGGTACCACACGGGCATTCGTCAGTGCCACCTATCTTCAATTTGTTGAATAGGTGGTACTTCAGTCTATTGTGGCCAGTGTGAAGTCTGAAGACCACGGCCTGCTCTCTTCTGTTCAACTGGTAATAGGCATCGTTTCTTGTGTAGCCAGTATGTTCGGTTTCCCATTTGGTCATGTATCTAGCTCTAATAAGCCTTTTTGACTCTTCGTACGTCATACTAGTATCGTGTCTTGTTTGAAAGATGCATTGTTTCCGCGTCAATAAATCTGACGACGTGCTCCTTTTCCATGTCTTCTATTATTTTGCTCTTTGATTCTAGCCCCTGCACATATTTATTTTTAGATTAAGTGTAGAAGAAACTGGTTGTATACAGACTCTGCAGAACTTCTAAACCAGTATAAATAAGTAAAGTTATTACTATCAGAACCTCAGTATGGATCAAGACGCTGAGTAGCGCATGAGCTGCAGTGGTCAGCGACCCATAGCTGACTGCTAGCGTCAGAGCCAGCGAACCAGAGCTGCCAAGACCCTTCTACACCTCCACGCAGTGATCCTGGATAACAGGCTGCAGCAGGGCAGACTGACTAAGGAGAATGGATCGAAGAGGGAATGCTAACCCGGTACTCAAAAAATGCTCGCTGAAGTCGGATGTGTTGGACCGAAAGGTGCAAATATCGCAGTCAAGCTGTAAACTACGACACAACGCATTCCGTTCTCTGGACTACATTCTGCTACTTAAGCCCTTTCAGGGTTTGGTAGTGGGAGATTGAGATGAGAACGAACGAAGAAGAAGAAGAACATCAGTAGATTTTATTGGTTTGAGAACGTGTTGCAAGTTCTTATATTATCTTCTATTTCTTCATCACTTGAGTATGTTTGTAAAATGGCATAATAGTGGTTTAGCTCTCACTTCAGCAGCGTCATTCGAACATGGCATGTCCAATTAGTAAATTACCAGACACATATTTGTCGCTGCTTTAAAAAAAATCTTCGTTGATGATATTTACTACCAGAATGTTTAATATTAATGTATAGAATACTGCTATTTTCACACGTAACTGGCATCCGTCAGTCTTGTCTCGGTCACGCCTATTATACCAATGTTCCTATCAGTGACCTCAGACATCAAATATACAAGAACCATTCCTCAGAAATACATGCCAGTAGACCATGTAAGTTCATCATCTGTGAAATGAATAATGCTGCGTGAAACATAAATCTTATGTCTGAATTGAAAGATGTGACGCCATTTTGAACCAGAAATATGTTTCGCAAGTATGTTTCTATTTTTAAAAAAACATATTCCCTGTAGTAAAATATTGCAATTTATTACCTCAATAAACTTGACTTTTCTCCTGTCCTCCAAGTGTGAGGTCAGGATAAACTATCCCCAATGTCACACTGCAAGCAATGTTGCCAGGTCATAATTTCGAAGAAAATAAAAGCCAAGCACCGCCGGAAAAAAACAAGATAAGCCAAACAATTCCTCTAAAAGTAAATTATCAACAAAGAAATCCCCGAAAACAAAATAATCCAAATAGCATAGATGTAATTATACACACACACATACACACACACACACACACACGCACGCGCGTAAAAACAACGTCTTACTTATACCAAGCTCGTTGTCAGATGCCAGGTTGACAACTCTGATAGGAAGCCCGCAAAAATATTGTTGTTCAAGTTTCTTTTATTCTGTATAATCAACACCATCATTATATATCCACTTGCGTCTTTACACGACGTGAGAAGGTGTAGTTTTCTGTCGTGTGCCATCTTTGTCGCCGATGTTCTTGTCATTCCGTGTTTCTTCAATGTCTCACTGACACAATCTATCCATATTTTAGTGGTCTGCCTCTTGCTCTGCAACTCTGATGTACGATATTGTAGATATGGGCAGCTGGTAACTTTGGTTGCATTCTTGTCAGGTCTCCAAACATATATAACTATATATATATATATATATATATATATATATATATATATATATATATATATATATATATATATATTTCTGTGCAAGTAATTTGGACAAGTTTAATTTTTTAAATTCTAAAAACAACGAAAGACCAATCAAATTTTGATGACGTAAAATTCCAAACAAAAATTAAAACCAAAAAAACCACACAAAAGAAGCCAAAGCAGTATTTGGAGGTCAAACCCACCACTTCCCTCCTCCCGGCCGATAAAAAACAAGGATAATGCCTCAGTAACCGCACCAGGTCAAAAACGAAACGACATTTAAGTTAGGGACAAAGAACCAGCAAAATTAACAAACATATCACAACAACAAAAATAAGACACGTTGTAGTTAAAGGAAAGGTATGACAAAAATAATTAAAAAAACAATCTCGAAACGAAGGAGTAAACAAGATGACGATGTAACGAGACAACATAGAAGCAACAGTAACATTCAAATTGTTGAATTTAATTTTTGTTAAAGGCCAAGTTGGCAACCCAACCTGTTTTTCCTAGTTGGCTGACAAGGGGCACGTTGAAAGTGTGTCATGTTATACTCTCTCTCTCTCTTCTCTCTCCTCTCTCTCTCTCCTCTCTCTCTCTCTTCTCTCTTTGTGCGTTCGCTAGCTGTTTCCATCCACGCTTTGATAAATCACTTCGCATCACGTGACCTACTCAGTCGCTGCACACTGTATTAAGGGCGTGGTTGATTTTGTCCTTACAAATAACAACAAACGATTGAATTGTGTTTCCGATCCACCTCTTTATCCGTCAGTCTATAACTCTATTAATTTTTTTGTTTCTTCGTGATGATTTGTTTCAAACGCTTACCACTTTAGCATGTACATAGTCAATTACTTGGCTTTACGATTTGTGTCGCTACAGTCATGCTCTGCATATCATATATATTATATGTGCATTAATGAAACGTATATGTCATGGTGTTCTCTTTAAATTAATCCCCCCCCCCCCCCCCCCACGACTATCTCCTAAAATGAACGCCACAGAACTAAAGTTTGACACACTTCTTCAACGGGGAGCAGGAAATTGTTGGTGCGTGGTGTGGGTGTGAATGTCGTGGTATTATTATAATAATTTATATCCTGTCTGGGGGAGCACACGCTAGTTCGGTCAGACACAACACCAGGACGTCGCGTCAGGGTCAGACACAACATACTGACCAAGACTACAATCTCTTCCATGTAGCGTTCCCTGGAAACAGGCTGTTTTCAAGGCAGTCTGGCTGACGAGATTGGATTGAAGTGATATACGTAGTAGTGACTGTGGCGCAGATGAAGTCAAGCATATCACAACCGCCTGGAGAACCACATTCCGCCTTCATCAGTGCGCTCAGGAGTGAGGAAAGCTGCGCTGTTACCACTAAACGCACTTTTTGGGGTGCGCAAATGAGAAAATATACTCATTGTGGGCATTAAAACAACATACCATGTCTCCATGCTCTTAGTAGGAGTGTGCCGCCACTGTTTTCATAGCTCCAGAGAAAAAGACGTCATCAATCAATTGTCTAGAGCAGTGGTTCCCAAACTGTGAACAGTGGCTGTTTTACAGGAGTGAGGTGGAACATTCCAATTTTTTCATCATCTACGCACTGCAGCTGTTAAGTAAATTTATTTTCTGACTTGGGTGGGAAAAGGGGGGGGGGTGGGGTGGAAAATGCTGGTACACTGAAGGTTGTCGTAGATCTTGCAAGGTTGGGAACCACTTGTCTAGAGTCTAGGATAAGTAGGTATGCTAATCTGTGTGATTCAGTAGACGTGCGCAGGCAGTCCACGTGTATCACGGCGAGGATGGGGCTTTGCAGGGGATTGAGATTGACAGTGGCCAATCAGAAATGTGGAGCCTATCATTGTGTCTAACTGCGTCGGCTAACATCTGGGTCAGGTGAAGCTTACTGACCAATTCCCAATCTCACGCCAGCGCAGTGCACGTGGAAATAGAATGTGTTAAAGCAACCTTCCCCCGAGGTAGGGATCGAAACTGTGATCCCCGGAGTGATGGCCTGCTGGTGAAGACGCGCATTGACTATAGTCAGGATGACCCACACCCTTTTTTCAATATGCAAATTCACTACCAGTGAGAGTGTGTCACTCACTCAGTCGAGAGCTCAGAAACGCGGAACTTCGAGAAATGTCTTAGATGAGTGTACAGGTGTGAAACACCTAGCCAATAATAGTGGCTTTTCAAAGTTTTGACGTCAAACGAGGTTCGAGTGGACTGGGGCGCAAGAGAGGACGTCGCAGGAGAGTGTACAACCAGCGAGCTATAGGAACCATAGGCATCCATACCTTACGCCATTTGATGAGAGGGTATGCCCGGAGTGCAGTGACGTCGATTCTTAGAAACAGAAACAGTGGCATTTCCTGGTCATAAATAACTGTCGGATAGACAGATCAACAAGTATCCAATCCCCGGGTGTGGCTTCAACAGCTTCTTCTTCTTCTTCTTCTGCGATCATTGATAATTTAGACTGGCACTGCGGATTCTTCATTAAATTCTGCTGTCTTTTTCATGGTCTTAATACATCCAAACAGTTTCTCCTCGAGGGGAGTCAGCGGGGGCACTATTCTCCTTCTTAGATCTGCTTGCTGGGTGCAGTTCTGGAGTACATTTGACATCTGCTGTCATGTTTGCTAGGTCGTAGTAACATAGGCTGGGGGTATCTATCTTGAATTTGGTGTAAATGTGATGACTCAATCAGTTGTCGCCAGTTCGGAGACGTAGTATGATAACTTGGTATTTTCTGGACAGGTGATAGTATCTGCTATCTGCGTGGTGTTTGAGGTCTCCTTCATGCCACTGTACATCAACAATAGAACACGGTAGTGGAGAATAATATTGATTTTGAGATTGTCTCCAGTTGCATATTACTCAGACCAGAGTCAGACACTACTCAGACCAGTCAGATACTACTCAGACCAGTCAGATACTACTCAGACCAGAGTCAGATACTACTCAGACGAGAGTCAGACACTACTCAGACCAGAGTCAGACACTACTCAGACTAGAGTCAGATACTACTCAGACGAGAGTCAGACACTACTCAGACCAGAGTCAGACACTACTCAGACCAGAGTCGGACACTACTCAGACCAGAGTCGGACACTACTCAGACCAGAGTCAAACACTACTCATACCAGAGTCAGGCACTACTCAGACCAGAGTCAGGCACTACTCAGACCAGAGTCAGGCACTACTCAGGCCAGTCAGATACTACTCAGACGAGTCAGATACTACTCAGACGAGAGTCACATACTCAGACCAGAGTCAAACACTACTCATACCAGAGTCACATACTCAGACCAGAGTCAGACACTACTCAGACCAGAGTCAGACACTACTCAGACCAGAGTCAGATACTCAGACCAGAGTCAGACACTACTCAGACCAGAGTGTAACCAACCTAGGACCCCTGGATTTTGAGGAAAACTGCTACAATATGCCCTTTTCAGTGCCCACAAAAGAGTAAACATACTCATTGGGTGCATTACATAACAACAACAACAACACAAGGAAAGCGGATATCCTTATTGTAAAACATAATACTACAAAACACAGGAAACTCAAACATGCCTTCAAGAATCAGATGTGTGAATGAATAGCCGTCCATTGTAGCTGATGATGACAACAGCAGTCAGACATGTTATGTTACACCTCGCCGGTGAGTCATGAGAGGGCTGTATAGTCCAATTCTGAGACAAAAACCCCTGTCACGTATGCAGCATATAAGTTCAGGGTTGGACAGGTGGGTGTCAGTTGTTTTATATTTTAGCGCAATACGTTTTCTCCGGACCTCGGAGATCCGGTGTTCCTCAGCAATTGAGGCGCCTCTGATGGTGGTTCTACGCCATGCCTGGCGGTCCTATGCCAAGAACTCCCTGAGTTGACATCTATGTTGAAACGTGTCAGAGATATTTGGAGGGAGTCTTTAAAACGCTTCTTGTGCCCATCGACCAGGTCAAGACCGTTCTTCAGCTCGCCATAAATTAGTTGTTTGGGGATGCCGTTGTCTGGCATGCGCGCGACCCGGTCAGCCCACCTGGGCTATGTCTTCTGCAACAATGTGTGGATGCTCGGCATTTTGGTTTTTGCGAGTATCTCGGTGTCTGGTACCCTATCCTGCCATTGTATTCTCGACAATCTGCGCAGGCAGCTTGTATGGAAATGGTTTGTTTTTCTAGCATGCCTGATATGCACAGTTCACGTCTCACTGGCATTCAGAAGGGTCGTGAGCACTAAGATGCGGTAGACTTTGTTTCGTATTAAGGCTAAGCTCTCTCCGATCCCAAACGCTGTTGCGCAGTCTCTCAAAAGGCGGCGCTGGTCTTGAAGAATATGTTGCTCGCCTCAAAGTCAATGGTAGTTTCCATGGAGAGAGTATTGCCAAGGTAGGTGAAGCTGTCTACTGACTGAAGGTGCATATTCTCGACTCTGATATCTGTGTCAGGGATCAAGATACTGAGCAGCGGATGAGCTGCAGGGGTCAGCGACCCATAGCTGACTGCTAGCGTCAGGGCCAGTGAACCAGAGTTGCCAAGACCCTTTTACACCTCTACGAGGTGATCCTGAATAACAGGCTGCAGCAGGGCAGACTGACTAAGGAGAATGGATCGAAGAGGGAATGCTAACCCGGTACTAAAAAAATGGTTGCTGAAGTTGGATGTGTTGAACCGAAAGATGCAAATATCGAAGTCATGCTGTAAACTACGACACAGCGCATTCCGTTCTCTGGACTACATTCTGTTACTTAAGCCCTTTTCACGGTTTGGTAGCGGGAGATTGAGTACGAACCAAGCCAAGCCATATCTTTGTCACAACATATATAAGTAGTGTGTACATTGCCATGTTGACCAAGGATAGAGGAATCTTAAGAAGATATGACCCTCTGTGTAAGATTCAAAGTAGAGGCATGCGGTCAAACTAGAGAAGCGTGGAAGAGAAAGAGTACACCATGGTGGACAGAAGAAGTGAAAAGAATAATTCGAAAAAATAAAAAGGCATGGTAACATTGCCTTGAAGCTTGGAAAACAGAGGAACAAACAAAGAAATATAAAGATTATGTAAATTTTAGAACAGAAGCAAAGAAGAATGTGCTCAAGGACAAACAGAAATCATCGGGGGAATTTGGAGAGAAACTGGAAAATAATGCTGGAGAAAACTAGAAACAATTCTACAGGACCGTAGGGAACATGGGGAAGGAAAAGGAATGCCCGCTGAAATTTGTTACAGATAAACAAGTTGCATTGATGACCGTCCCAGAAGAGATAATAAACAGATGGAAAGAATATTTCTCAGATCTCCTTGGTTTGGATGAAAATCAAGCTCTGGAAGTGACAGTCCCAATTTCTGAGAGGGGAAGCCATGGAGGGGAACGATAATATCACAATGGAAGAACTAAAGGTGGCATTTGAGAAAATTAAGATTGGTAAAGCAGCAGGACATGATGGTATAACACCAGAAATAGTTAAATACATGGGAACGGCGGAAGAGATACTTCTTCTTCTTCTTCTTCTTCATCGTACGCAGTCAGACATCAACCTTTATTTTTTCGAAAAAAGCAGCGGTCATCCTGAGGCTGTCGACACTGCCATAGAGCTTGTCTAGTGTTGCCACTGGTGATGGCCACATCTGCTCTCTCTGATCCTCGTATGTCGGGCAGTTTTGCAGCAAATGCTCAGCGGTCATTTTCTCGGTACCACACGAACATTCGTCAGTGCCACCTATCTTCAATTTGTTGAATAGGTGGTACCTCAGTCTATTGTGGCCAGTGCGAAGTCTGAAGACCACGAATTGCTCTCTTCTGTTCAACTGGTAATAGGCATCGTTTTTTGTGTAGCCAGTATGTTCGGTTTCCCATTTGGTCATGTATCTAGCTCTAATAAGTCTTTTTGACTCTTCGTACGTCATACTAGTATCTGGTTGTGGTAGTCTTGCACCTTCTTTTGCCAGTCTGTCTGCCTCCTCGTTGTCTTGGATGTTGCAGTGGGATGGAACCCACTGTACCACTACCCTTTTTGGTGCGGACTGCTGGCATAGTTGACAGAGTACTGCTCTTAAATCATTAAGTTCAGTATTTTTCTGGCATTTTAGTGCTGTGACCACGGCCAAGGCATCTGTAAGCAGGACTATCTGGCTTTCATTCCTTTTACCTGTCACCATTTCTTCCACTGCCGCCCTCAGTGAATCTGCCTCCGCTCTGAAATTGCTTATGTATTTCCCAGTAGCGAATGACAGTGTTATTTTTCTGCCATTTGGTAGGTTCAGAAATGCTTCTGCCCCTCCGTTCTGTGTTGTGTTTGTTACAGAACCGTCGGTGTATGCATTGGTCCAGTCCATGCTTGGGTAGTTTTTCGTTATGTAGCTCAGGGTAGTATCTCTTCTTTCTTTTTCAGTCTGGCAGTTTTTGTTTCCAATACCTGATATATTTTCTACCACCTCTGGAAATATATGCTGCCTCCAGGTAGGTTTTCGTACAGTAGGGATGGGCTTTGGTGTTGTTAGTGCGTTCATGGAATCTTTGCGCATCTTTGCTTTGGCTATTTCTGCAAAGTTTCTCCGCTTTAGTTTCCCATTTCAGAAATTGTTTAGTCTCTGGAGCATTGGAGGGTCAGTCAGTCTTCTGAGTTTCTCTGATTGCTGCTGGGCTCTGCAGTCTCTTCTGTCGGTCATGGATTGCAGTTTTGTAATCTTTTCAAGTTTTACAATTGGCGTTGACTTCATGCCTCCTGTTATAACTCTCATGGCTTGGTTTTGGAGTTTGCTAATTTTATCGAAGTTCGCCTTTGCTGCTGTTGTCCATGCCGCAATGCCATACTCGAGAACTGGTCTCACTAGAAGATACACTATTCGTGAAGATTTTTAAGGCAGCTTGGCGCCACAAAAAAGATACCAAAAGATTAGGAGGTTGCCATAATAGTACCAATATTTAAAAAGGGTGACAATCGACAATGTGAAAATCACATAGATATTTCCAATCTCAGTGTCCCCGGGAAAGTCTACTCTAGGATTCCAGAACAGCTATTAAGAGGTCTAGAATGGCCAAGTATCAACAAGACCTAATGTGGGTTTCGGGCAAACAGAAGTACTCAAGACCTTATCAGCTGAGTGAAAAGACTCTTGAGTATGATAAGGAGATGCATTTTTGCTTTTTGTATCTGGAGAAGGCATTCGATAAAGTTCCTTTGGACAAACTCTGGGAGTGCCTGACAAGGAAGAACATCTCAGGACCCCTGATCTCTGCCATACAGATTTTCTATAAAACATGCAGAAATTATGTGCAGACATAAAATCAAAAGTCAGGAGAGTTCAGGACCACAGCGGAGTAAGACAGGGTGACATTCTATCACCGTACCTTTTCATTTTCCTCATGGATAAAGTCATCAAAGCTTGCAATGAACGGACAAAAAAGTATGAAGTAGGGTACTGGAAGATGAGATCAAGTTACATATCGGAACTAGCATTTGCAGATGCTGTGATCACGAAATCCGAAGCACATCTCCAGATCAACTTGCAGGTCTGGGAAGAAGAGTTGAAGAAGAGAGGAATGCACTGGGGGGGGGGGGGGGGGGCGGGATGTGGGGGTGGGGTGGGGGTAGGGGGGGGGGCTGCATTGGAAAGAGGCCAGGAGAAAGACGGCAGATAGATCAGTATCGTATTTTCTCTGGCAAACCTCTACACCTCACGGTAGAAGAGGAGCGAATAAGTAAGTAAGTATCTCTTTGTGTGTGAAGATACATTGTAGTATCTATCTGCATAGTCCAGGTCCTTGATTATCCTTAAATGAGATTAGTAATTTTTGGTTCGATTAAAGGTTTGCCTTTCTGGATTCTACTGTCACACATCTCTTTCGACCAGACCGTAGTCCTTTGGACGATATCAGGATGTATTTAACAGTATATGGATGTGCTTGTGTATATGTTTGTAAAATGTTCCACTACGGTAGTTTTGGAGTACATTAGTTTTGTGTGCAGCCAGGGGCTGTTTTCTATGCACTTCTCGGCCCAGCGCTTACGTTTTCAGCAAATATTTTTTTCAGATTTGTATTTTTAGCGAGAGGCTGCATGATCTAGGGATGAAGCATTGGGGAAGCGTCCGTTTCACAATCCCAAGGCACCCGGTTCGAACCACGCTCGTGTTCAGTTTGGCAGAATGGGTTTTTTCGCTCCTCCACGTACGGAAAGTAATGGCAACATCACTGCACACTTGCCAAGAAACCTATAACAGCCAAATAAGTTGACGGTTGTCAGAAGCCACGTTCTGCAAAGGGCATGCTACTAATTTTACTTTTTATACTACTAATTGTATTAATAATTTTAATAAATAATGTTACTTCTTATACTACTAATTTATTAATAATTTTAATAAATAATTTTACTTTTTATACTACTAATTTATAAATAATTTTAATAAATAATTTTACTTCTTATACTACTAATTTATTAATAATTTTACTTCTTATACTATAATTTATTAATTATTTTACTTCCTATACTACTAATTTATTAATAATTTTAATAAATAATGTTACTTCTTATACTACTAATTTATTAATAATTTTACTTCTTATACTAATAATTTATTAATTATTTTACTTCCTATACTACTAATTTATTAATAATTTTAATAAATAATGTTACTTCTTATACTACTAATTTATTAATAATTTTACTTCTTATACTACTAATTTATTAATAATTTTACTTCTTATACTACTAATTTATTAATAATTTTAATAAATAATGTTACTTCTTATACTACTAATTTATTAATAATTTTAATACATAATGTTACTTCTTATACTACTAATTTTACGAAAAAGGCAAGCATCCGACCCAACCAGTCGCTTAGACAGTGGGTCTACTATCAGATGTTGACCATTTTTTCATTATATGTTGATTTGTTATTTCAGTATTGTTGGTATTTGTTGTCCCTGTTGAAGGGCTATTGGTAGTAAAGTAGGTTTTGTTTGTGTTCTCGTATCCATTTTTAGATTGTGATTAAACTTAACTTTAATCAACTTTTACATTTTTTTCATTTTTTTTTCCCCATACTTATTTTACTGTATTCTTAACATTTGGTCACGCCTAACCGGCTGGTCGGCCGATCCTGCAAGACAGCAGATTATTGATTGACTCTGTTTACAAAGAGGTTCATAGGGTTAGCTATTCGGTCACCCTTGTCAGGGAGAGGCAAGGAATGTCCTATTTGGAGCCCATGGACCACTCTCGCCACCTAAGTTCACGACTGCCCTCGTAGCAGCCACACAGTTTATACAGCGTGTACTTGAGGTCATTTTACCAATTGGTTGGAGCCATTTTTAGTCTGATGTAGAGGTGGCTTTCCGTTTGGAATTTATCTTGTTGATTTCGCTTTTACCTCGTTTGTTTTCTATCTTACTTCCCACTGTGTTTCAATATCCAACCGGTGACAAGATTACTGGGTATAAAAGGGTCAACCACGTATAGGTGATGTGCATATGAGCTTCACTGCTCTATTCTGGAACTGTATGTAGAAGAAGGAAAACCAGATATAATAGGGTTAACAGAATCATGGACATATGAGGAGATTGCAGATAGTGAACTTGAAATTGAGGGATATACAATGTTAAGGAAAGATAGGATAATTGGAGACAAGACTAAGGGAGGTGGTGTTTTATTATACTGTATAAATTCTGTTAATATAACGATCAAAGATCATTTATCATGTGGTAACAAAAATGAAAGTGTATGGGGTGAAAAAACAGTGATTGGAGTGTGCTATAGATGTCCATCAAGTCAAAAAGAGGAAGATGAGGAGCTGATTAGTAGCACAGCAAAGGCAAGTGAAGGGAAATTATTATTAATGGGAGATTTCAACTATCCAGAAATAAAATGGGATATGGCAGAAGCACTTGTAGAGTCAAAACCTTTTGTTAAGTGCATAACTGACAATTTTTTAATTCAACACGTAGAAGCAGCCACCAGAGGCAAAAACATACTCGACCTAGTTTTTACCACAGAGGAAAATATGATTGAAACCGTTACCGTTGGGGAACTGTTTGGCTCAAGTGACCATCAAATCATCCGTTTGGATCTTATTGCAGGGAAAGAAGTAAACATAAACACGCGAACATACGACTACTCTAAGGCAGATGTTAAGAGGATGAAAGAGGCAGCGAACCACATAATCTGGAAAGATATTGTCGTAGGAACAGATGTTGAACAGGAGTGGGAACATTTTAAAACAGTTCTAGAAACGCTAAAAGAGGAATGTGTTCCATGTAGGAAGGTAAACCTCAAGCGTAAAAAGTGGATAACTAGATTTGTAGTGAAATGTAGAAGAGCAAAAAATAAAGCATGGACAAAATATATAGAGGCAGGTAAATCAAAAGAAACATATGTAAAATATTTGGACAAGCAGAACATATCTCAGAAAGCGAATAAAACAGCAAAAATAGACTTTGGAAAAAAACTTGCTCAGAGGATCAAGACTGACAGTAAAAGCTTCTTCTCTTATGTTAGAAATAAACAAAGAACGAAAGACAAAGTAGGCCCTCTCATAGACAGTACAGGGAAAATAATAAGTGAGAATAGGGAGGCAGCTAATCTGCTCAATCAGTACTTTGGCACAGTCTTCACAAAGGAGGACTGCTCCGAGATCCCAGAGCCTACATATATTTTTCAAAGAGACATGGATACAGCGGGATTAAGATCAATCTGTATTACAGAGGAAATGTTTTAAAAAAATTGGAGGGGTTGAAAGTGAATAAATGTCCAGGTCAAGATGGTATTCATCCAAAATTGCTGTATGAAATTAGAGACCAACTAGCAAAACCATTGGCTATATTATGTTCTCAATCACTTACAAAAGGGATTGTTCTACGGTATTGGAAAGGCAAAAAATCAGATCCAGCAAATTATAGACCAGTGAGTTTAACGAGCATAGTCTGTAAATTGTTAGAGTCAATAATCAAAGAAAACATTGTAATGCATTTAGAAAAATTTAATCTAATTAGAAATAGTCAGCATGGGTTTACTAGAGGGAGATCATGCTTAACAAATCTATTAGAATTCATGGAGGAGGTTACTAAAATCATAGATAAAGGGGAGCCAGTGGATGTTATTTATCTAGACTTTGCAAAGGCCTTTGATAGAGTACCTCATCAAAGATTATTTGGAAAGTTAAAATCACATGGAATAGGTGGGGAAGATGCCAAATGGATTGAAAATTGGTTTACGGGAAGAAGGCTGAGGGTGGGCATAAATAAGGAGTACTCTGAGTGGAGTGAAGTGAAAAGTGGTGTGCCACAGGGCTCGGTTTTGGGACCAATTTTGTTCTTGATATATATAAATGATTTGGAGATTGATATGAGATCCATGATTTCAAAATTTGCTGATGACACAAAACTATGCAGTAGTGTCTCATCTAAAGCGGAAGTGGATATATTGATGTCGGATTTAGATAAAATTCGAGAATGGTCTGTAAGCTGGCAAATGGAGTTTAATGTAGATAAATGTACAGTCATCCACATGGGTAGATCCAATATGGAACATAATTACAGAATGGGAGAAAACAATATTAGAAAGATAGATAAGGAAAGGGACCTGGGGGTTATAATAGATCATACAGGAAAGGTGAGTGAGCAAGTTAAAGTAGCAGTGAAAAAGGCAAATGCAATGTTAGGTATGATAAAAAGAAATATTAAACATAGGAGCAAGGAAGTGATCGTCAAACCGTATAAACCTTTAGTTAGACCTAGATTGGAGTACTGTGTACAGGTGTGGAGTCCTTATCATAGAGGGGACATAAACATGCTAGAAAGAATACAAAAAAGAGCGACAAAGATGATAGTGGAATTCCAGAATTCCAGTTATGAGGAACGACTCAGAAAAACCGGCCTACAGTGTCTCGAAGAGAGAAGAATTCGTGGTGACTTAATTCAGGTTTATAAGATGATCAGAGGAATCGATAAATTAGACTATAACAAGTTTTTAAAAATACAGCCACCTACAATAACACGAGGGCATAGCTACAAGCTGACTAAAGAGAGGTCCAGGTTAGATATTAGGAAATAATTTTTTAGTCAGAGAGTGGTGTCTCCTTGGAATGCATTGCCAGGGGAGGTAGTGGAGGCAGAGACAGTTAATGCATTTAAGAATAAACTGGATGCGCATAGCTTTTAGAGCAAGGTGATGTAAATGTAACTGGTTGTATACATACTCTGCAGGGTCTTCTAAACCAGTATAAAGACGTTAAGTTAAGTTATTCGGACCTCACTTTATGTTTATAAACTTTAAACCATTGTTTCATTTATATAAACTCTGTATCAGCTACTGTAAGCGTACACGTGCCCTTTAAAGCAACCTACATTGCCTTATTTCCCCAAAACGTTCGTGATCCACTCCACTATTAGTGGCCTGTTACGCGTAGCCAATGAAGCACTGTATTGTTATCGTGTCCTGTAGAAGTATCAAGCACATCCGCAAAAATGAACAACCCTGCCAAGTACGTTGCACATATCCTCTGTTATCACGTGATACACCGGTGTCCTCTTGGTCGTCTATTCACGTGACTTATTATCAACTTGTGTTTGCTGGAAAAGCTGAATTGATTAACAGAATACGAAACATCCATTCTTTCTCAACCGATCTATACACCGTCCTAGTTCGAAAACATCATGAACATGGTCACCAATAGCTTCTTTATTTTCACATTATTCTTTCCCGCAACCAAGGAAGTCGTTGTCGCATCGAATTTCATCGTATTAATTAAACTGTTTCTGCTTTTGTTTGTCCATAGCTATCTCCATCAAAGTTTTCGTCGTCCATTTCCATGCCCGCTTAACAGTTGCTGGCTGTACCAAACTACAGGGTATAAGATGTGAAGATAAAAGTTGTAAACGATATAGTTGTTAACCCAATAACAGCATTGAGATTTCGTTCTGCACGGAAATATTTAAATTAAATTATGCGGCCACAGAACTCGGTGACGTAAAGACTAACCCAAATAAGTTCCATATTATGGATACATTTAAATTTTAATCACGCCCGGTTCATTCTTTAGCGATGTGAAAGTCTTTTTGCGATATAATATATAGGCCAAAGGTATGTGTCAAAGTTCACACACACACACACACGCAATTCACTTATTAGATTGTAAGCTTATATAATGGCCGTATAATACTTGACTTGCCAGACGGTCGTTTTACTGTACTCATACCTCCACTGTGCATATCAAGTGTTTCACTTTTAGCAGATGTTAAGAGACTGGGTGACCATGAAGAGGAGAGTTAAGTTCGTTATTTAACTTCTGTGTTCTCGTGAACGGATCATAAATCAAAAGAACTGCGTTTAAATTAATACAGGACTGCAGCACGATATAAAGAAAAGCTCAGTGGAAATGATTGGTATCCAGTTCTGATACAATAGAGACAGGAGTGGAGGGAAAACTGGATACTGAATTTGAATATATCAGAACAAACTAGTCATATAAGCTTGGCATTACAAGAACAGAGGCGTTGCTAGTATTAAAGACTGGACTCTCTAGGACGTTACATTTGGTGAAGTTAGTATTGTGCCTTTATGACAAGAGAGCTACAATGCCTGCCATGTTGTTCTCAGCTCAGGAGAGTGCTTACCACAATGAAGACTGCCTGGTTTCACCAGTTGTGTTTAATTTAGGCATGCCTGTCCCATTTGTCGGTACAAATAAAGGTAGGTTTTCGTCAACTTGTCACATATCAAAACTAAATAAATCAATGTCGCTGCTTAATTATTCTTTTTTAAATTCACAGAACAGTCAGATCATTTATGTTATCGTTCTCACTCTCGGCGTTCTAGCTTTCTTACCAGACTTACCTTCGCGGCTTCATAAATGGTGGTGATATTTAATAATATTATTATAGTCTAATCATAGTGTAGTTTTTTTTAATGTTGCGTGAATGTGACTGAGTGTGTACTGTGTAGCCACTGTCTGTAGTAAAGTAGTACTGTAGTTAAGTTTGTATTGTAGATAAAGTCGATTATTTTAAATTACTAATTTCACAATGATCACAAATACAGTACACAACACATCATAGATTTCTTATATTCTACTTCTAGGTCTAATAATACTGAGTTACTCAAATTCATCATAGTAATATACAGAATAATACTAATACTAGTAGTAATAGATTAAATAACTTTAGAGTTTGGCCTACCACCCTCCTATTACTAAGCTAGCTCTGTTCACTAGTTAGTTGACGAGTAGTCATAGACCTAACTAGTAACTTAACTAACTAGTCTGCAGTCTATTTTTGTTAGATGAGAATGAAGGGAAAATTCATTTAGTTAGTACGACTAAGACAAGACAAGAGCCTAGTAATAGTAAGCGTGACATTAAGCACCAGTGTTTTTGTAACTTGATATAATTTTTGTGATTTATGCACAACCAAGCATGTGTTTAAGCAAATTCAACTCCATATATCAAATAAATGATGTGAGGTATTATATATAGTATTATATACTATTAAGCTCCTCTCTTTAATGTAGAAAAATCACAGATCCATTCTGTCCTTCTGGGTCTTCACTTGAATGTTGGAAGCAATAGACAGGAGACACTATGTATGTATGTGGTACCACTTATCACACAAATCCCACTGGACTCAATTCATACCACCAGGTTGTCCACATCTGTGACCTTCCTCCAAACTCCAAATCATCCTCATTCTGAGTAATTGGACTCTGGTGTGTATTCCTGCCTCTACCTCTTCCTGCCCCACATCCTCTTGTTATAGAAGCCTCCTGAGCAGATGCATCTCTCAGATAATGCACGCACTACTCTTAAATAAAACTCTCACCACAGCGGAATCTCTAGACATGGACAAATATCCCTGTTGCTGAGCTCATAAGTCTTGTCATGCAACTGCACAAAACCAGTCTTGTCAGAATTGAAGACCTGTTCACATATAATCTTTTACGCATGCTTCAGTTAAGAGTAAGTATGACCTCCAAGGTCCTCAGCACGATACTTTCATTGGCAAGTAGTTGTGAAAAAAGTTTTTTGTCGAGCTTGAAATCACACAAAAAGTTCTGAGACAGCAGTCAAATTGGCAGAGGCTGTGGAGGAAAACCTGCTTCTTCAAATTTCTTCTCTTGGTGCTTTCTCATTGGTTCATGTGGTCCATGTGATATGGAATGGAGCTTCTGATTGGTTAAGACATTAAAACAACAGTGGTTAATGCCCCACCATTTGGTTAATAATATTTAAGAGGATTTTCAGATGCTTGTCAACTTATTGGTACCTATTGCCCCATGGTGCTAAATGCCCTGCTTTACTCTAAACTAAGCCAGGAAGAGATTACCTTTTTTTAAATTATGATTTAAACAGATTTCTCAAACTATTCAGACATCATACATAATAAAGTAACAATTTTTGATTAATTTACATTAAATTATAATTATGAGTATAACATAAAATAGTTTATAGTCTACTAATTATGCCCGAGTGGTTTGCCGGGGTCTTTGTGTATGACAACGACAAGAATGGCATCACTGCCCCACAGAAAGCATGTTCTAAGAGGTGACTAACTGTGTGACATGGCATAACACCGGCCGTGATTTGTTTGGAGCAGCATAGATGATGCCTAACAGAATGCGGGTCTACTTTGCTCTAGTGTTTGAGTCTGTTAAGATAGACTCACACATCAGTTAACCACCTTCTATAAACGCTTGTCCCAATGTAATAGAGTATTAAGCTACTCGAGCTTAGCCTGATTAGCAAGAAACCCTTCTCCCAGCTATATTTAGCTCATACCAGAGCTGGGACCTGCACAGGAGCATCTGCCACTGTAGAAGTACAGGTCGTCTAAGAACTACTAATTATATATGAATCTAAAGTCTAGACTATAGTTAATAGGTCTAGAGTGACTAGACTATCACTTCAGTCTAGTCATTTATACTATACTTAATAGACTATATTAAGTATAGTATAGTATAGATAGAGTTATGTGTGTGTCAGCTCAGGTGCTGCCACAAGCTGTTGTAACTTGTAGTGTTGTTATAAAAGTTAGACCCTACTTGACCCTGATTTATTTTGTTAGGGATTTACTTAGACTACTTATGTTACTACTTAGGTATAGTAACTTTTACTTACCGATAATAAAGAAATATAAAATAATCAAAACCTTTAAGCTTCCTATGGAGCCCATGTCTCCAACAAATACAAAACACGTCATCCTGTTGAAGTGTAGTGGCACTGGGCCATCTGTTCCAACTCTGACCACATTATCCCCGTTTCCTTTACTTTATGTTTATTGTTTATCTCGAGCTCTCTTGTCCATGTTTTTTATTTTAGATCTACCTGTACTGTGTATGGTAATGCTATCAGCTGGTTTACTTAATGTATGTAATATCCAATGCCAGAGCCGCCTTCTCACATCTTGTTACACTGATAATTCAGTATTTGTCCAACAGGTCCACATTAGTCATCTTATACCATTTCAATCTCTCTGTTCTGTCTAGTTCTGTCCAGCAGTTTCCACATTAGTCATCTTATACCATTTCAATCTCTCTGTTCTGTCTAGTTCTGTCCAGCAGTTCCACATTAGTCATCTTATACCATTTCAATCTCTCTGTTCTGTCTAGTTCTGTCCAACAGTTCCACATCAATCATCTTATACCATTTCGATCTCTCTGTTCTGTCTAGTTCTGTCCAGCAGTTCCACATTAGTCATCTTATACCATTTCAATCTCTCTGTTCTGTCTAGTTCTGTCCAGCAGTTCCACATTAGTCATCTTATACCATTTCAATCTCTCTGTTCTGTCTAGTTCTGTCCAGCAGTTCCACATTAGTCATCTTATACCATTTCAATCTCTCTGTTCTGTCTAGTTCTGTCCAGCAGTTCCACATTAGCCATCTTATACCATTTCGATCTCTCTGTTCTGTCTAGTTCTGTCCAACAGTTCCACATCAATCATCTTATACCATTTCGATCTCTCTGTTCTGTCTAGTTCTGTCCAGCAGTTCCACATTAGTCATCTTATACCATTTCAATCTCTCTGTTCTGTCTAGTTCTGTCCAGCAGTTCCACATTAGCCATCTTATACCATTTCAATCTCTCTGTTCTGTCTAGTTCTGTCCAGCAGTTCCACATTAGTCATCTTATACCATTTCGATCTCTCTGTTCTGTACAGGCACCTATTTATGAAAGTTTGTAGTCTATTGTTTTTGTTGTTGTTTTTCTGTGCTGTTCTCCTTGTTTAAGAACTATTAAAAAAAAACTACTTTACATTGTGAATTTTGAACTTATTTCCTTTTGATTTTTATAAGTTCTTCAATATAATCATGATTTAGTCTGGCAATAATGTCACATTAAAGTCTCCTTCATCAGTTTATGGGCTATAAATAACGATAAAGGCAATCATATCTGCATAACTTATTAATCATGCTGTTCCTCTTAATGATAGAATTTGCTCTATGTAGCATTGAGGAACTGTTTTGACCCGGCTGACAAAGCTGGTAAAGGCCTTTCTGTATAGGATAATATACATTGTCAGAAAAAACATTACATGTGATGTTATTTTTAAAAAAACGTCCCAACTACATCTCTCACCTGATATTATAATACACAAATATTTAAATCTATGGACTTTAGGCTATGACAATATTTTACAACAAATAAATAGTACAACTCCCAATTAGAAATAAAAGATGAATGAAACTGTATTGTGAAAATGAAGCAATTTCACTCAAGAAAGTAGCTTTCCCAGATGTATTTTACACTGAGAAAAAGGTTGGTTTTAAATCAATTTACACCACAGACAAAACTACTGGGAAAAGAGGTGGAGACAATATTAACATCATATTTTGTAGGAAAATCAAGCACATAATTGATAAGTAACACTGGGAGCAGGTAGTTGAGAAGAAGCTTGATCTCCTTCACCAGTTGATGGGATGCATAAAGAAAAAGTATAAAAAGTCTTACATTTTCTTAAATGAAAATCCCAAGTTGACTTTATTATTAGTTTATTTGATGAATGTTTTCCCATATATTTATTTAATTGTGCATGGACATAAAGCAGAACTGGCAGCAGCGACTTATGTGACGACTTTTTAATAAAGTAACCAACAAATGAGTTATCTACAATTTCACCAATTAGCCTAGTCTAAAAGATGAGATGTAAGCAAACAAAATTGATAGAACAATAATGATAACCTCTAGTTAAAGACCACTTTGTAAA
Organism: Ariolimax columbianus; assembly: GCA_036924085.1. Lineage (NCBI taxonomy): Eukaryota > Metazoa > Mollusca > Gastropoda > Stylommatophora > Arionidae > Ariolimax > Ariolimax columbianus. The sequence goes on from JAVGWX010000016.1 coordinate 47,617,595, forward strand.
GAACAATTTGAGTTCATATGTATATTCATATTAAACCAGAAGGCCATTGAACTTAACATTACCTTCACGGACAAGGAGAAAATATTTTCTTAACTTAATACAGACTTTAAAAAAATAGATACTTCTGAAGTTTATACAAGAAATGTTGAAGAAAATTCATAAATATTGTATGTGCAAAAGTCACCATCAGGATAGTTTGGTTGTGCTCTGTCTGAAGTAAGGCAGTTATGTTTTTAGGAACTTATTGAGAGACATGATGGAGCGGTTTGGATAGATTATTTGACTGGTTGAGTCCCAGTCAACTAGGAGAATAGGTCACATCTGATGCCCCCATGAAATGGCAGGCAACTCAGAGGGAGATAAACTGACAAGCTGTCAAACACATTATGAGGGCATGGCAAATTTCAGTCATAAACTAATAGAGAAATATTCTCTATGCTAGGTCGCATCATGATCTTTAGAAGAAATAAAGGAAAGAAGCATTTTCCAGTTAAATCATTACACATATTTTGTCATTTGTCAGTATTCAAGTGATAGCATTTTTAGTAGCCAGAACTTTTTAGCAACTGAATAGTTGTAATTATTATAGCCATGATATAATTATCATTCATTGTTGTCTTATATTTAGTGACCAAGTCATCAATCATGACTCCAGCTCCAAAGTCAGTATCTGGGACCACTGATCCTGAAATATCAAAGGGGCTTATAAAGTTCTTGCCATCATCATCCCAAAGCTCAATTCCCAGTATCTGCGTTACAAGTGTAAATAATTCGAATAATACAGTCACTAACAGTTTTTCACCATCATCTGACAGTGATAGTGTTGCCTGTACAAAAGATTCTGCTATCCCATTTTTTCAAGGCAATCCCGAGGAAGATATATCTGGGTTTGCTAGCAGCAAAGCCTTTGAAACATTTAAAGACATTTTTGAACAAGAAAATGTGCTGAGCAAAGCAGAAACCTTAGCGGAGACTTCTTTACCATGGCGCAGAGAAACGAGCCTGCCATCTGTGCCTTCTTCTGTAAACTCAAGTCTTCCAGATGATGAAAATCCACTGATGTCGGAGGCTCCATCATGGGCAGATAATTTGGCATACAGTCACCTGACAGAGACTGGCTCTCCTTACATCTCTCCACAAAACACTATCACAGGCAAGCCTCAAGTAGCCTCCTATCGCCCGGTGTTTGAACTCTTCCCTTCTAGTTTACCACAGTACAACGACATTGCCGTTTCTTCTATACCACCACCATGGAGCTGCAAAGACGACAGTACAGACAACCAAAATGACGAGCCACTTCCAAGTTATTCAGTGGCAGGCAGTGATGTCGGTGACAAGGCGAGCTGTCTACTTATGTCTGCCCATGACCGTGCTCCTCCTTCTTACCATTCCTGCCTCCAGGCTACTGTCACTGGGCTAGATGCTTCCACCTCCAGAAGACACAGTGACGTCGGTTCACCCATCCACTTCCAGCTTATGCAAAAGTCTGAAATGGTATCTTCAGCCGCCATAGAATCCCATCTCATAGGTATTGAGGACGACTACCACCATGGCATGGCAGACAGGGTGTCACAGTGGCTAGCTAATTCCAACAATAGCGACGCATATCTCAAGGACATCAATTGTGAACTTGCTAACAGGGAAGAAGGACAGAGAATATTGGAGTCTCTGAAGCAAAAGCAGAAGTGGATCCTTGAAGACACAGATGATGGCACAGATGCAGATGTTGAATCCGATAATGATGTATTTGATACAAAACTGTAATGTAGCAAGACTGCATCTTGAAGAACCACATGTGTTTATTAACAGTACCCACATATCAAAATAACCGTAGCAGACGGTGATCACTAGCAGAAGCTCAACATACTCAGGACATCTGGAAGATATGTAGTGCAGAACAATTCAGGTTTCTGTCCTCTCTCTAAGCCCACCCCACTCTACGCTATTTAGCAAGGCATATTTGTCCTTTCAATACGTTATTGATTAACTATCAAAAAGAAATGTCTTTAATGTTATCATGGTTTATCTTGTAAAATTGTACATGTTTTGAAATGATCTTTTTCCGATGTCACTTTTAACAATTCTGTCATAGTTCTTACAAATGTGAAAAATGTAATGTTAAATGTATTAGTTTTACCGATATATATGAGTGACTGAAAGATATTTATCTTGTATCCATTTCCCAGTTTGTTGCTGTAATTAGATTATATTTTTTTAAATTTGCAATTGCCGCCAGCTGTCATCTTTTGAGAAATGTTTTTCAATGATTGGACAAATCAGATAAATCATAACAGACATAGACTGTGAACACAGAGCTGAGTTTTGACTGTATAAAACTCTCCATGTTCTAGAATTAGTCTAGGACATTTAATTATATTTGAATTTCAACCACACGCAAACACACAAATTATGAAAATAGATTTGCTGATTAAGCATACACTTGCAAATATTTTCATGGCATTTTTCTGTCTGTTGAAGTGTGTTTGCCAGTGACTTTTTATTGATAAGTATCAATTGCTATAAATGGCTTATACAACATTTTCTAAATTTAAAAAACCGCTTGCTTGACTTCAGTTGAATTTCAATTTATCTTTATTTATAAATTTTTTTTAAAATGGTGATACCATATATTTTAGCATTGTCAACTGATAATTAGGACAATTAAAATTGGTCTTGAATAAAATTGTTTAATATGAGGTGTCTGTACTCATTACAGTATTTATACTGACATAATTATTCTTTCTACAATAATGTTAAAGCCAACGTTGGTGGGCTAGGCAACTACACCCAAACAGTGTGGTGTTGTGACAGTATTTTCGAACTGATATCTGCTGTTATTTCTTTTTCTTAATATTTTGTTTTTTTGTGTACTTTGGTGCTTTGTGGCATTAATATCCATTAGTAGTAGTTTTTATTTTATTCATACAATCATGCAGCCTACATTGCATATGTTTAAACAGCCTTTGATTCTTACCAAATGATTATTTACTTGCTTACTTAAATCCTTGGTCAGTGACTGGCAAAGTGGTCATCGCCTGATGGCGTCTTTAGAGGCAGCAACAAACTGCCTCCACCTCTCACAGTCTGAAGTAATTTTTTCTTGAAGAATCCCAAAACTGGTTTCCATTTTGATTTGTTCTGTTCTTCGCCAAGTTGTCTTTTATTTGGTATGGAATTTGTTATATTTAGTTTCATGACTAGGCTTCTTGATAGTAATGTTCAGTCACTCTTGGTGGCTATATGCACTCAAGTCTTTCTGTTTTCTCTTGAATGCACTCGTGTGAGCGTGCAAATGGTGCAATGTCATCTTCATATTACAAATCTTCCAATGTAGATAATAATGCCCCATCTTATTCCTCTTTTAGTGTCCTCTGTGGCCTGTCAGATCACCCAGCCAATGAGAAATTGTTAAGGAGCATCCGTGTCAGGTTTCTGTTTACATCTTCATAGGTTTGGTTGCTTGGTTCAACACTGCATGTACAATTTGTATCTAGACTTTAAATAAATAAAATGATGCGGGTATGCTGTCGAACACCAGTTCTTATCTCAAAGGGCTCATATTTGTTGAAAATTTATGTGGCTTACAATTTCTACAGGATGGGGTAGTCGGTCTCATGTCCAACCATCCTTAGTCGCCACTTATGACATGCTTAGTCCATTTACAATATTACTATTATTTGCTCCCTTTTCAGGCCCTAGCAACATTCAGGCGAGAAGAGTGATTCCTCTCCAGTTATTGCAATCTGTGAAGTCACACTTTTTTGTTGTTATTGATAATTTCACTACTTTTCCTTTGCTTCATTCCTGTGGTGTTGTCTGTATCTGCCAGATTTGTGTGAAGAGTGAATTCAATATCTCAAATGGATATGTGTGGTCCTGCTAAATGTAGCATAATAGTGTTGAATTTTAATATGAAGTTGTGGCGTTGTTTTCATTTGGTTCAACACATTTTTTATGTTTGCTGATCTTAAACTTTATGGGAAGTAATATAATTTACGTTAATCACATACACGTTTATCTTGTTGTAAAATGTGTTGTTTTATATAATATAATACATTTGTTCTCAGCTACAGTTTGGAATTATTATATAACTACTTGGATACATGTTTTTTAAGTAAAAGATTTTATGTACATTTGTAAGTTTTATGTACATTTGTAAGTTTTATGTATATGTGTAAGATCTGAGTACTGCAGTTATCATTTGCCTGTATAAGGTTTAGTATGTATCTATGTATATGTTCTTGCATTTGGATATGTGAATGAAAGAGACAGTTGGAAAGATCAACTGCAAATTAAAGAGAAAGATAAACAATTTCTGCCTGTGATCGTTCTGGCTGTCTAGGTCTGATGTCACTATTGTCGTCTGGATTCTCTTTGATTTCCTTTTCCTACTTGGAGAGAGATTGGATGGTGCAGACAAGTACATCTACCTTGGATGCCTGCTCAACATGCAGAACGACTTAACCCAGAGTTGTCAAGCCGGTGTCGCTCAGGTTGGGCGGCTTTCTCTTCTGTAAAGCTTGTGCTGGACATCATCCATGACCAGAGTCTGCGCACCTCTTTATTCAACTCCACAGTACTACCTGCTATATGCTATTTGGCGGAAATATCGACACTCATGAAGTAGATCGAATCCAAACCCAAGCCTTCCTCGAGAGACGCACGGTCAGCATCATGCTTCATAGCCAGCGCACAAAAGGTCTTCATAACTCGGACATAGTCAATTATCCCTGGTAGAAGATGCAGTTATTTATGCAGACAAGATAAAACATCGTTAGGGAGTGAGGGGGGGGCTTACTGCAAAGAACGGACGATCGATGGAGCACAACGTCAGCAATATGGTACCCCAGAGACAAGAAACCACCACCAACATGTTGGTTCGACTCCCTTGCATCCTGCAACAACATTCACGATGTCACAGATTGGCGACTCATTATCCATTGGTCCACCGTGGCCGAAGACAGAGACCATTGGAAGAGAAGTTGGGACCTGCAACGATGTAACCACAGCTGATGTCCAGTAATCCAGTTCAAATAATTTCTGGGTTATTAACTAACACAATAATGTGAGTGCTTGATTGTGTCAGATTTTTAACTTGTTGATACTGTAAATTATTTCACTATTTGCTGTTTTTCTGACTACTTTGATGTATGCTGTTCTTAAAGGAGAGCATAGTCTTGCAACATTTCATGTTAACTTAATGTCTTTATGCTGGTTTAGAAGACTCTGCAGAGTCTGTATACAACCAGTTTCATTTACATCACCGTGCTCTAAAAGCTATGGGCATCTAATTTATTCTTAAATGCATTAACTGTCCCTGCCTCCACTACCTGTTGTGGAATACCTGGTCAGAGGAGTTCACGACATAGGTCACACACAATAAATACTTGAAAAAGGTTATCCAACAGCAGACAGCTTAGTAAAGGATAAAGTGTTAGAGACATCACTATGCTAGGTCTGTCAGCTCTATGAGACAGGGTGTCAAATTCTCTTCTCGTTAAAATGCTTTTCCTAACTCAGATTAGTCAGATAACCAATTTTATACTTGTGTGTGCCTAGACCAGGTCACAAACCTAGTCACATTTCTGTGAGAGACAGGCTCTCTAACCACTATGCCATTCATACACGTCTTATATTGATCCTATAGAATAGAGGGCTGAAGCTCCTCTGACCGCGAGGGGCCACACAGACAAGATTGATGGTCGAGGATTGCACCGTGGTAAAAATCCACCTTAAGAGATTTTCTATTACTGATGAAAGGGCTTGAGGATATTCTTTCTTCTGGTTTTTTTCTTCATGTTAGAAGAGAATTCCTTTAAATGGAAATGTCTTGTCCTCGCTCATAGTTCTTTTTTGTAAAACCCTTATTATGTCCCTTGTGATGGGTTCGACTTATGTGACCACCACACTCCTATAAATAAACTCCACTGCAAATGGGTACTTGGCTTAATGTTAGAGAAGGAAAGGTAGTGAGGAAGGGAACTGTCAATCTCACCGTACAAACAAGCTGTAGCCTCATATAATCAAGTCTATCACTTCATCCCCAACAGTCGTGTCTGCTATGTGACTACTGTTGTCTTGTGATGCCAATGATGTTGCAAGTTAGAAGGTACTACTTTGCAAGACTCCTCATATAGAGACAGGTACACAATACCACAGAACAAAATTGAAGCCAGACCTTTCACAACTGTATAAAATATTATATTTATTATATACATGCAAGTACTCAACACAGGTAGTCATGTACTCTGATGTTTGCAACATGCTCAACACAGGTAGTCATGTACTCTTTTGCAACATGCTCAACACAGGTAGTCATGTACTCTTTTACAACATGCTCAACACAGGTAGTCATGTACTCTGATGTTTGCAACACTTGATGATAACATGAATACTTCTTTCAAAAAATAAGTTTGTTGTTCAGTAATGAGTGCAAGTCATTGTTGCATAGGCATAAATACATTTGTATGAAAAGGACAAAAAAGCTTTATCTAGACACAGGTGAGACTAACAAACAGACCTAAATAATTCAAATGGAAATGGTTCATAATACTGCTATACTAAACAAACAAACAAGGTCAGAATAATCATATGTTGTTTGATTAACACAGAATATGACCTTCCCATTTTCGTAGTTTTATTTACTTTTATGGCTCTCATACTTCAGTGCTGTTAGTTTTGGCACGAGGTCCACTTGGCATACTTATAATTTTATATATAACCTATAAGAAATTGGCACGAGGCACTTGACACACTTATAATTTTATATATAACCTATAAGAAATTGGCACGAGGCACTTGACACACTTATAATTTTATATATAACCTATAAGAAATTGGCATGAGGCACTTGGTACACATTGAAAAACACTGATCTAGTCCATTAATGAACTTCTTAGCTTTCATTTGTTTTAAACTTGTTGGTTCACATATTTTTCTCTCTAAAATTTGCATGCACCTATTTCTCTAATATACATTGTTAGCATTGATCAATATAATGTTGTGAGTTTCACTTTTATAAAAAGATGTCGGAGCGGACCAATTTTCTTTCATTATTGGTGTGTATAGGTGTATGCTATTCTCATATGATCAATTATTATCACTTTCTTTATTTGTGACTCTGTAAATGTCAGACTAAAGACCATGTGTATAGCTGGACATTTCCACAAGCTGGATTATATGTTATTCTTTATGGCAGAGTCAGTGTCAGGGAAATGCAACACCATAGTAATTGTGTCCAGCTGCATTGAAGCATCTGTATGAACAGAGAAGGGCTCTGACAGGTATAGTCCCTGATATGGAGATCATCTTCAAATCCTGAGGAGACAATGTTGCATCAACAAGTGTAGAAATAACATAACATACACATTTCAATGATTAGCACTGACACATATTTCCTTTCTAGAAATCTTTGGTTTAAGCAAGGACTATTTTACATGTCATTTTAAAATTATCACACAACACAAACAAATGAAGATCCTTTGAAGTAAATAAAATTATTGTAACAAAGACACAGTTGAATTTTCTATTGAATAGTGCTTATGCGACTTCACTATGGAAATGCTGCCGAAGATGGATGTGGCAGATTGAAAGGTGCAAATATCACAGTCAACTGTAAACTAGCGACACAACGCATTTCGTTCTCCGGACTACATCCTGCTACTTTCTGTTCAGGGCTTGGTAGCGGGAGATTGAGAACGTTCAGGGCTTTGTAGCAGGAGATTGAGAACGTTCAGGGCTTGGTAGCAGGATAATGAGAACTTAGGGCTTGGTAGAGGGAGATTGAGAACATACAGGGCTTGGTAGCGGGAGATTGAGAACATACAGGGCTTGGTAGCGGGAGATTGAGAACATACAGGGCTTGGTAGCGGGAGATTGAGAACATACAGGGCTTGGTAGCGGGAGATTGAGAACGAATACAGAAGAACTATGGGAATAGATATATCACTTATCCAGTGTCCAAGAAAAAATGCTGTAGGTGTGGAAGTGCACATCTATCTATCTGCTCTGTGGCAATTTCAGTGTACAGCAGGGGAATGAAAGATACTCGTGGATATGGTATCTGGAACCCCCAGATAAATACGCTTACAAACAAGGAGCAGCAATGGAGAGACCTGTCACACTTTTAAAATCTACCGCTTAGCAAAGGTAAATTGGCAATCCAACTTTTTCTTGGCTGTTACTGTGCAGCATGCAAACTTCAGTGTTAAAAACTCTCTTATCGTCTGATATGATTTGCTGAAATATGTTCTTAGTTTCTGTAGTGAGGTTTTTTTTACAGGAATGGGTAGAGCATACCCAGCCCTATTTACTCACCATGTACACATATTCTGGTATATTTTGGACATCACAAAGATTGTTGCAACATATAACTTCATGTTTTTATACTGGTTTAGAAGACTCTGCAGAGTCTGTAAACAACCAGTTTCATTTACATTTCCTTGCTCTAAAAGCTATGTCATCCAATCTATTCTTAAATGCATTAATTGTCCCTGCCTCCACTACTTCCTGTGGCAGTGCATTCCAAGCATTCACCACTCTCTGACTAAAAAAAATATTTCCTAATATCTAATCTGAACCTCTATCAATATGCAGCCTGGATATTTGATGGCCACATATCACCTCTGCTGCTTCCATGTTTCTACTGCAGACAGCACAGCATGATCTCCATAGATGCAATCATGATTTTTGATTCATGAATTGGGAGTCCAGATGCATCAGTGCATGAGTTGATAGCTACTTATAGCTGGTTGCTTACATCACGGTCAGCGAATGAAAGTTGACCAAGACCATATTCTGCCTCCACGTGGCAGCCCATGGGACAGGCTGCACTAGTGTAGTCTGTCCAAGGGATAGGGATCACAGTGCGAAGGCAAACCCAGTTCTAAAAAAAGCCAGCTGAAATTGGACGTGTCAGTTTGAAAGACTTATTGCACTGTAAACTTTGACACAACGTCCTTTTCAGGACAAACACAAAAGAAGATTTATGAAATTTTCCATGTGATTATCAAGAAGTGGTAGTATAAGGTCAACCTGATAGTGCCATCACACAGTGAAAAAAGCAAGGAATTTCCTTTTGAGTCCACGGTGATTCCCCGCCTGTAATCCAGACAGCCAATGTTTCTGACTTCCTAGTTTACATCATCCAGTCTTTTAACATGTCCGTCCACATTAGATTCCGGGTCATCTAACTGATATGTTTGGAAAACCTACATCTTTACTAAAGTGCCAAGTATTTGTATGTGTCTCTGCCACTCACGGTTATAATGGTTATTGTCAGACGCATCGCTATTCCCAATTTCATCATGAACAATCAATTTAGTGAATAATGTTTAAATACTCTTCTCAAATTTATCACTTATCCCACATTGTTGACACGTGTATTTCGGAGTTACCCTGATCTCTGGGTAGTGAGATCTGACGCCCGTGTTCAGTGTTGAGCACGTTAAAAATTCCTTGACAGAAGTAAAAAAAAGAGTAGGCTTAACAGCCGCTGCCCGGTCAAAATTCAAGTTAAAAATGTACCCAAGTTATTTGTACCTTCCTGGTAAGCAGCAGGAAGTTTAAAATACCTACTTCTGATAGCCAATCGCCTTCGGCTACTTGGCAGCAGACACTAACATTCCTCTTTGAATACAAGTATTCCAAGTAAGTATTACGGAGGCCTGAAAGTGAAGCAAAGAATAGTAACACTGTAACCTCATAGGCATTGATGTCACTTGGGTTAGAGGATACAGCTAGGTGGGCTGCACCTTTCTGATCCCTGCCCTAACTGCATGTTCTAAAGCACACATCAGGAGGATTAGATATGGAACTGGCTACACCATCCTTAAAGTACAGAAACTTTAGAGTAAATTCGAATAGTTATCTTCTGCTAGGAAGGTGCTCTTCTGGTATTTTATTTATTTTTTCATCCCATAAAACCCCAATGACAATGCAAATATCAGTGCCTACCTTTCTAACATCCACAAACTGGACACATTCCAACCACGTGTTGAGAAATGAGTCACCACAAACTGCACACTTGCTACACTGCGTCAATAAGGCTTGGAAATCAGGGTAACTTCTGATCGCTCTTCGCATGTAAGACAACCTGAGTGGTCAATCAATCAACACAAGAGACAAATTATGATCCTGTTTATGGACTCACACCTCTACACCTCAAGGTAGAAGAGGAGTGACTAAGTAAGTAAGTTTATGGACTCACTTGATTTAATACTTGTGGGTCCCCTTAGAGTATAGAGCTGCAGAGGATGCTCTCTGCTGATTCTCAATTTTGGTGACCTTTAGCATTGCAAATAATGCTCTGGTGTTCTATGACCTCCCCATTCTTCTACTACCCTGATGGTTCCTATACAGCATAGCATGTTTTTCAGACAATGCAAGCTCCAGTTCATCAAGCTCTAAATTGGTACCTGACATTGAAATAAGACAAGACAGAGAGGAAGGGAAATGGTTACTCCACCTCACAAAAACTGAAACCCTATACAATGATTTCTCTAACACTTCAGCACTCACAACGATATCTGGTATAGGTTTTTTTTTTGCGTTCGCCTTATTTCTCTTATCCCCAAGGCGGTGTGTGTTGCACTGTGGTTTTTATTTTGCGCCTGTCGGCCCATTGCATCCGACTTCAGCATGCATTTTATGTAAGAGTCTGTTTCCTCCTGCATTTTCTAAGGATTTTCTTTCCCGGGGTAACGGCCGGTGCTGTGATGGGGACCGAACCCAGCACCTTCTGGTTGTGAGCCGTACCACTAGGCCACGCCGTCCCCTGGTATAGGTTTAACTTTTACACGCTTAAAAAAAACTTGGCCATTATTGAACTCTAATTGGCTATATCTATGCTCTCAAACAGCATTGAGGGCCTGCTATAAACACAAAGATAATGTCTATTGGCACACAAAGATCCCAACCCAAGTACACTATTGGTAATGAAGAAATTGAACAGACTGATTACTTTGAATAGCTTGTTTCTTTGATAATAAACAATGGGGATTGTGCAAGGGAACTAAGGAGATGATTGTCTATAATGATGCAGAAACTGAATAGTATGCAAAATGTGTGGCACAATACCAACAAAGAATTAAAATTGAAGATCCTCAGAACATGCATATTCCCGGTGGCAATGTACGGATGTGGACCATCACACAAATATTAAGGAAGAAGATCAGGGCTTTCGAGAATAAAATACTACATGAGAATCTCAGAATACCTTGGGTAAAGAAAATAACAAATAAAGCCATCCTGCAAGATTTAAGTGTGAAAGGGAACTGGCTTATAAACCAGATTATGTCTCAGAAACTGAGGTTTTTTGGCCACATCAAGTGCCATGACGGACTGGAAAAAGCAGTTCTGAGGGGCATTGTTCTAGGAAGATGAGGCGGAGGTCGACCAAAATGTAGATGGACACACGACATCAACGACACCCTAAACATGAGCATGGGGCAGTTGAGTAGCCTGACTGCTGATCGAGACATCAACGACACCCTAAACATGAGCATGGGGCAGTTGAGTAGCCTGACTGCTGATCGAGATTCCTATCGATTGGCTGTGATGAGATTGACGGCCTGCCAAGGACATGCCACATGATGATGATGAGTGTCATCTATCATGTTTGTGTTCTTCCTTCTACACCCCTAATGTCCCAACTATTAGTGTTTACAACGCCATGAACCCAGCATGACCCAGCACAGTGGATCCACACAAGCCACAGGGTTTCTGGTGTCTATTCCATAGAAGCCACTGAAGGTTTCTGGTCTCTATTCCATACAAGCCACTGAAGGTTTCTGGTCTCTATTCCATACAAGCCACTGAAGGTTTCTGGTCTCTATTTCATACAAGCCACTGAAGGTTTCTGGTCTCTATTCCATACAAGCCACTGAAGGTTTCTGGTCTCTATTCCATACAAGCCACTGAAGGTTTCTGGTCTCTATTTCATACATCCCTGATGATTTCTGGTGTCTATTCTATACAAGCCACTGAGGGTTTCTGGTCTCTATAAGTGAGAGGTCAGATACTAACTCCCCAGGAAACAAGCGAACGGAAGTGTGAAACGGTGGATGTTCGAATCTCGCAGGTTTCAACCATCCCCTGGTCTCAAGGAAAATGAGATCTGCATTTAGTTCCAATGAAGATGGACAATATACTCGGAGATCTTATGTACACACTACATAAAAAAGAACCCTTGGCAGATGAAAATTAGAACAACCAGGCTATTAGCCACCATTTAGGTAAAAATTCTACAGGTGGTAAAATTCCTACCAATGTACATCCTGCACAAGGAGGTCATGACTCCATCATCAAAAGATACAACAGGTTAACCTTTTGTTTGTCTGCACACTTCTCTGCAAGTGTATTCAGAAATGAACCATTACATCCACAGGGGTAGAAGAGGTGCAACTAAGAAGATATCTTATGATGCTGTAGCCATCTCTTCTCTAGGCAAAGTAAAGTAACCCACAGCATTACTGCCGTAGGGGTGTGAGGTGTTAGCGATCTCCCATTTCAAAGGTTCGGCTATATGAGGGCAGTAGCCATCTCTTCTCCCTCGCCTCTTTTGCTTCCCGGACTAATCCGGTATCTATTTAAGGCTGGGTCGACCCGGGAACCGTTGCGGGCTTAAAAAAAAATTTCCACCTCAATTGGGGAATGAACCCAGGGTGGTTCAGATGAACAGCCAGCTCGCTAACCACTGCACTATGCGGCTCTTCTCTGCCTACAACTTTTCCCTTCAGAACGTTTTAAAGCTGAACACACTTTTCCAGAAAGTAACCTGCAGATTCTTTTCCCATTGTTCTTTTTTTTCCAGCACCGCTGCAATTGGCCTCCTTGTGGGAAGCCTGCTGAAAAGCCTCAATGTGCTCTCAAATGGTGTTTTGTGTAGCACTTTGTTTTACACAATGATGTTCACAACTTTGTCATCAACACTCCTTAGCTGTCATCTTCTTCTTCTGCATTCATTCTCAACCTCTGGCTACCAAAACCCGAATAGTGATCTGCAAGCAGCAGGATGTAGTACGGGGAACAGAATGCGTTGTGTCATTAGTTTACAGCTTCTTCGGCTACCAAAACCCGAATAGTGATCTGCAAGCAGCAGGATATAGTACGGAGAACAGAATGCGTTGTGTCATTAGTTTACAGCTTGACTACGATATTTGCACCTTTCGGTCCGACACATTTGGCAGAGTTAGTTGTCCTAATTCTTTATAGTCAGGCATCAATTTTTTTTAAATGTGTGTCTTATAGTATAAGACAAGGGCAACAAATCCATTTGTCAAATAGATTTTTTCATAATGAAATTCATTAATATTATGATTAATTGAACTAAAGAGAAATAATTGACTTACCTATGACATGACCTATTGATAATAAAAGTATATACCAGTACCAAGAGTTAGATGCCATTAATGTGTAGGGGGGAAACAACGCTCCTTAGTTGCCCTTTCAGACATGTATGTATAGCAAGTGGTGGTGCTTTTTAAAAGAATCAATCAAAACTTGTTCAGCACCCTGTGGATCATAGGTCTTCAACAAATGCATGCCAGTCGTTGAACATCGACCTGACAATATCTTTTGAGGTTTTTGTGGCTTATACTTTTTACAGGATGGGTTACCCAACCCCCATACCTAACCTTCCTTAGTCACCTCTTAGGACGTGCCTGGCAGGTTACAGCGCTACTATACTTTGGTCCCCATTGAGCTTCGGCATGGAATAAATATTCAGATATGCCATTACAGAGAAGTGTGTCATTGATGAATAATCATCATTATCTATCCACTTGTGTCGTTAGACATCGGGCGGGGAGGTGTAGTTTTCTGTCGTGTGCCAGCTTTGTCGCTGATGTTGCTGTCATTCTGTGTTTCTTCAGTGTCTCACTGACACCATCAATCCATTTTTTACGTGGTCTGCCTCTTGCTCTGCAACTCTGATGTCTGGTACGAGCAGCTGGTAACTTTGGTTGCATTCTTGTCAGGTGTCCGAACCATTTTATTCTCTGCCTTTCTATGTATTCCATTCACAGTTTTGCACACACCATCTGAGATTATTTAGTTTCTTAATCTGTCCAACTTTGTGACCCCCACAACCTTTCTCAAAAACATTTGATGAATAATCACAGAATAAATAAGACATTTGACCTCGTGCAAACATCAAATTAAGCTCATAAATACGTTCATTAACAAAAAAATCTGGCAAAGATGGCGCCATAACTGGCTGCGAGTCTACATTTCTCTACTGTTTTGGCTCATTATGGATGCCGCTAGACCACGGATTTGCCTGGAATTCACACTAGTCGACGACTTACACTTGTGTTCACTGAAACGTGGTGTTGTTTTCCGTCTGGACTTGTTCTTTCGTTCTTTTTTTGTGATTTCTTCCATCCGTTTATCCTGGTCTGGACGCCGGCTGAATGGCACTACGCTTATACCTGTGACGTATTTCACGGGTTAGTTCTGCCGGTTCACCTTCGCGAAATTGGCTTGTGGGAATTTTAGATGCTACTATGATGAGCTGAATACAGCTGGGGAGAGATGCCAGACCCACTCACACGCTGAGTGTTGTCCATACGACCTCTTGTGGTTATCGAAAAGGCACGACATACTGCGTTAGATGCCATCCCACCTTTCTACCCTGCGGGTTACATGTTTACAGAAAGGCTTAGGTGGTAACCCTGAGGCAAAATCTGCATCCTATGCTATCTCCAGTCGTCTCGATGAATGTCTTGCCACTGGCAAAAGGTAGCTTAGGCTCTGTGAGAGGTTGACAAAAGGCGCAGTTTCTTCCTCACTTTAATCCAAATAACCGCGCAAGTCACCCATTTCAGCGGACACAGCAAGAGATACGACTGTCCACACGGCTGAACAAAGAGAGTGGTCTTCATCACTTGTGATGGACAACAATAAATGCATATTGCTACCTAATTTCTATCTGTTCTTTACTAAATATAAATAACATAAAAGAGCACATAAAAAACATGAAATCCTCTATCAAGATATGGATTATATTAGTCATAACTTTCTTCCATGAAAGAAAAAACAGCATTTTCTTACCTGTCTTTTAGTTCTTTCATGACAAATCTGGCACAAAGTTCCTGGCAAAAAACAGAAATACAGAATTATTTCTCTTTCGCGTCTGAACATAAGTGCTGCCACAGCACAAGTTAAAGTAGGGCTGGAAGACAAAATTAACAGTGGTTGTGATATTTAGAATGATAATCTTGGTTGTGACTAAAGTAAACATGATGATGGTGTTGTTAAAATAACAATACCTAGGAGCACTGCAACTACTAAATTTGATCCTAAACGAGTTTTAAATTTCACCTAGATCAGGTTGTATAGCACAATTTTTACAGTCCCAGAGGGCAGAACTTTATGGGTAATGCACATACATAACAATTTTATTATGATTAGTATTGATTTCAAAAAATAAATTTTTTTAAATAATAAAAAAAAAAAAAATTGTAGTGCTTTAAAACGTCACAAATTAAAATATAAATGTTTTTAATTCGTCTACGTAATTTCTTTCTTTTACAAACTTGCTTACCAATATTTAGTCATGATGACTAGATGTGGTGCAATTAATGAGAGACCTGGCACTGTTTTCTCTGTACCAATTGTGTTTTTTTCATTTGGCACACATTTCCAAAATCTGGCTTAACCCCTGTAGTATTTTTTCTGCTTCAGCTTGAATTTTTTTAGCATGATTTGCGAGCCCGATTAACCACGTTGAAGAGCCAAGAACTGGCTCATGAGTGTAAGTTGGACACTCCTGGTCTAATTTGCTCTCAACCACCACAAACATACATTTTGTTAAAATGTATATGGCAAAGAAGAAGACAAATGATGGTCATTTTTATCGACTTGATTTTATCTTTTCTCATTTCCTTTAAATGGTTTGGCTTGGCTTCGTTCATTCTCAATCTCCTGCTACCAAACCTAGAAAAGGGCTCAAGTAGCAGAATGTAGTCCAGCGTTGTGTCGTAGTTTACAGCTTGACTGCGATATTTGCACCTTTTGGTCCAAAACATCTTTTTTTTAGTACCAGGTTAGCATTCCCTCTTTGATCCCTTCTCCTAAGCCAGTCTGCTCTGTTGCAGCCTATTATTCAGGATCACCGTGTAGAAGGGTCTTGGCAGCCCCAGGTTCGCTGGCCCTTACGCTAGCAGTCAGCTATGGGTCGCTGACTGCTGTAGCTCATGCGCTGCTCAGCATCTTGATCCCCCTGTCCCTTAAATCATCCCTGGGGAAGACCACGTGGTCTAGATCAGTGTTTCACAACCGCCAGTCCATGGAAATTTCCTGCCAGTCCGCAAAAAAAAATATTACTGCTGAACCTTTTATCTATTTACTGCTAAAATATTAGTTATTTTAAATAGCTATAGAATTTTCATTTTATAATATTAGATTTAACAACTAATATACAACCACAGCATACTATGTTAATAACTGGATTGTTTGGTTTTTTTCTGTCAGAGTGGTCCGCAAAAAATTGTTCCTATTATCATGTCCTTGGACAATTTTTCTTATTTTCATCTGTCCGCGAAAATTGTTACTATTTTCACGGTCCGTGAGTGTAAAAAGGATGGGGATACACTAATCCCAACATACTAGGTTAAAATCATGTCACATTCAATTTGATAGACTAGGCATGTTGTGGGTTTCTTCATGGCATGACAGCTTCTCCTAGTCGACCCAACTGTAAATAGTTAGCTGACAAGATCAGGGAACGATTTTGGAGCTACCGCAGCAGGAGGTACAGAGTTTGTTTTCTGTCGTCGTCACTTTCAGCAATGAAAGGGGCTGAGCACTTATGGGGATTGCCCAGGTGTATTCAAGTCAGTTCTATGAGCAATTTTCCAACTCATCTTTCTCTCAATGTGTTTTTATCACCTGGAGGTCTGTGGTTTGAATCTGGGCTGCCTATTACTTCACTTACTTTTCTGTTGATTGTTATATGTTTTCCAGAGGGCAGAAAAAGCACTTGTCTTTGTGATTGTTTTTACTAACAAACATACTTTGTTTACAACTCAATGCTTCCTGATTTTCCCTTCCTTACTAAGTTTCTTAAAAGCTATCACTGTTTGATTGTTTGTATACCTGCAACACACACCTTAAGGCCTGTATAGTTTTATGACAGAAAGTAATGAAGTCTATAAATATGTCTGGATCGAAATCAGCCTTTATTCTAGTGATGAGTGATGAAAGGTATGGCCTTTTCTGACACTTTTTGGGGGGTCAAATACCTTCACTCATCTCCTTCGTGCGGTAAGGTGCTTTCATCAACTAGAGGCCCGTGGTTTGAATCTGGGCTGCTCCATTTTATGTTCTGTTGTTCATTATATGTTGTCTGAGTGCAGAAATGTCTTTGTGATCATTGCTACTAACAAACATACAAAGAAGAACAATAAGACAACATTATTCAGGTCTTACCTTGAGAGAGAGAACTTCTTCCTCTTGCACTGAATGCACAGGCATGTTCTGAAGCAATGGGTTCTCCTCCCAGTACAGCTCTTTAAGTGGAAGGTTTGCCAGCTGATAGAAAGAGATATTTGTAAGTCATTTTATTACAACCTTTACAGTTTTTTCCCGCTCCAATAAGAGCATAGAAAACTGACTTACTTTCAGTGATTTAGGCACCACATCGGACATCATGTTTCTAATGTTCAGTCATGGGGATTGACTTGTCATTCCCCCTCAACATGTCATCCATACTGCATGTTTCCAGAAGGTTTGGGCAGATCATCAGGTAGTCTGGGTCTTGTGTTGCGCCACAGTCCTAGAGCATAGGAAGACTACTGCCGTTGGCTTCACTGCACCAAAGTAGTGTAGTCTCTGTAGCTTTCCATTTCCATGATGATGTTGCTAGTCATGTTTTGTTCCATTTTGGTGAGGAACACCCCTTTAATGTACAGTCTTTTTGATCATATCATGATGAACAGTGGACCTTTTCTGCACACTCCCAAAACAAGTTCCAAGATTCATTATGTATATCATTTTTTTTTCTCCCTAAGGTAGAGTGTGTTGTACTGTGTTTTGTGCCTACACGACCCAGTGCTTCTGACATCAGCACACATTTTTTCATGGGTTCACATTCCATATTTGCAACTCAGTGCTTCTGATATCAGCAGACATTTTTTCAAATAGATTCACATCTCAATGGGATGCAACCATGCTGGTTCATGAATTCAAACATGTAAGGTTGGTTTGTGCGCAGTGCCATTTAACACTTTGTAACCCTCCCTCCTGCCCCACCTTTTCTCAACACTGATGCTTGGTGTGAAATGTTAGAGACTTAATTTGACTAGAAATCTGCATACTATGAGGTGAGGTGGCCCGTTCCCTTCCTTGCTAACTGTCCTTCTCCAACTGTAAGTACCCATTTGCAGCTAGGGAGACTAGACTTGAGCATGTACCTTTGCAATGAGAAGTGATGACGCTACCACTCAGATTCTCATGTTCTTATAAACCTCATTGAATTCAATATTATCCGCCATAAAACAACAGTTATTCTATGTATGCAGCTACTTTACATTTAGTGCTAAAGTCTAAGCACCTGGTTCAATCTTGCTTGCTTACCTCTGTTGGAAAAATTCTGAGTTCATTCACCGCCACATCAATATATCTCAGTCTGTAACATTTGCCAATACCCTAGCAATGGAAGAGGACAAATTCACAAATTAGTCTGTAACATTTGCCAATACCCCAGCAATGAAAGAGGACAAATTCACAAATTAGTCTGTAACATTTGTCAATACCCCAGCAATGAAAGAGGACAAATTCACAAATTAGTCTGTAACATTTGCCAATATTCCAGCAATGAAAGAGGACAAATTCACAAATTAGTCTGTAACATTTGCCAATATCCCAGCAATGAAAGAGGACAAATTCACAAATTAGTCTGTAACATTTGCCAATACCCTAACAATGAAAGAGGACAAATTCACAAATTAGTCTGTAACATTTGCCAATATCCCAGCAATGAAAGAGGACAAATTCACAAATTAGTCTGTAACATTTGCCAATACCCTAGCAATGAAAGAGGACAAATTCACAAATTTTACTGAAAAGCTGTAATTGCTGTAAGACATTCATCTTTATTTTTTGTTCTAATAAGAACATGGAATATCATTGTAATTTGCTTGTCTGCATCGTGCATGATGTGTATTGACATGCCCTTGCAATGTGATTTCTGTTACATTGTATTTTACCTGGTGAAGTTAGAATATTCAGCAACAGTGTCCAGTTGGTGCTATTGTATGGTGAGGAAACATGAAAAATGGCCAAGGTGATATGACAAAGACATCAGTCCTTTATTAACAGATGCTTACAAACGATAAAGGACATAAAATGACGGGACATGGTGAGGAACTGGATAGGACATACGCTGAGGGAAGCTACATCCAACATAGCTAGGCAGGGTCTCACATGAAATCCTCAAGGGAAGTGAAAGAGAGGTTAACCTAAAAATCCACTCTATAGCGAAATGAGATACCAGACCTGGCCAGAGGCTGTGGAGCTGAGACAAAAGCTGTGGGGCAGCCGTTCCGACCTGGTGAAGACTACAGACTGCATCATGGCGATTGGCCTGCAGATATAGCATGACCAAAGATCCTGAATGCAAAGAAGACAAAAGAACCTAAAAATACATGGAGAAGAGATTTTGAGAGGGAACTACAGTTAAATGGTTACACCTATAGAGAGGCAGAAAGAGTACCCAAGGGCCGTGTATGCTGATGGGATGTGATCAATGGCCTATGCACCGAGAGGATCGACGAATATTGATTGTTTAAAAAAGACATAACAGCTTGCTGAAAACAATACTGGGAGGAAAGGTGGAGGGCAGACGTAAACAGCGCAAGAATTGGGAAGATAGACAGGGAAAAGTCAGGCATGCACAACCTTCCTGATTTATTATGGCATGCATAATAGGTGCAGTGGTCCTATTCTTTCATCACGAATAAGGGACACTATATTCCATATCTTCTAGGACATGCCAAAAAGTTCTATTCTGCACTAACTCATATTTATTGACATACTTGTCAATGACCCTAATCATCACAGGATGGAAGTGGATTTTGTACCAAAATTGGATTATACACCTTCACATTCTACACAGAGAGAAGGTACAACACAACATGCCTGACAGCAGTTGTTATCTTCGTTCTCGATGAACATAATTTGATCTGTTCTCCAAACTTCATTTGCTTTGTGAGTCATAAATCTATGTTGGTTTTCATTTCTGGACGTCTGATACAAAATATTTGAAGAAGGCATCTGTTGGTAAAAGTCTTGACACTAAATTCTTGATAAAATAGCATTTATCTATGCCATGGGAAGGAAGACTAATGCTTGGTCAGGCAAAACATACTGGCCAAGACCCTCACCTCGACTTCCCCGTACCCCTTCCTGGAAATGGGTTGTTTTCATGACATCCTGGCAGCGTAACCTGCCACTTAACATTCGTTTCAAGGCTCACAAAAGAGTGATCCTACTCATTGTGGGCATTCAACAAGAACAATCTGTGCCATAAAGTACAACTTTAAAGCCTGCCTTTAACATATTAAAATCTGGTTATCGGACATAAATGAAGATCACGTGACTGATGGATAGATGACGTTACAGAAATCCTACTACAATAGTATAGGCCTACAATAAAAAAACATAAAACACTTGACCTAGGAGAGAAAACTTCAGCTCAATACGATACTTTACATAAGTTGACAGAAAAATGTAAGTATAAATCAGGACAACAATACTATTAATTGCAGTTTGTCCTTGGCTGATAGAATCACATGATTTTCGCTTATGGTGTGAGAAGGTCCAGGGTTCTTCTTCTTCTTCGTCGTACACTGTCAGACATCAATCTGTATTTTTTCAAAAAAAGCAGCGGTCATCCTGAGGCTGTCGACACTGCCATAGAGCTTGTCTAGTGTTGGCACTGGTGATGGCCACATCTGCTTTCTCTGATCCTCGTATGTCGGGCAGTTTTGCAGCAAATGTTCAGCGGTCATTTTCCCAGTACCACACGAGCATTCGTCAGTGCCACCTATCTTCAATTTGTTGAATAGGTGGTACCTCAGTCTATTGTGGCCAATGCGAAGTCTAAAGACCACGACCTGCTCTCTTCTGTTCAACTGGTAATAGGCATCGTTTTTTGTGTAGCCAGTATGTTCTGTTTCCCATTTGGTCATGTATCTAGCTCTAATAAGCCTTTTTGACTCTTTGTATGTCACACTGGTATCTGGTTGTGGTAGTCTTGCACCTTCTTTTGCCAGTCTGTCTGCCTCCTCGTTGCCTTGGATGTTACAGTGGGATGGAACCCACTGTACCACTACTCTTTTTGGTGCGGACTGCTGGCATAGTTGACAGAGTACTGCTCTTAAATAATTAAGTTCAGTATTTTTCTGGCTTTTTAGTGCTGTGACTACGGCCAGAGCATCTGTAAGCAGGACTATATGGCTTTCATTCCTTTTACCTGTCACCATTTCTTCTACTGCAGCCCTCAGTACCTCTGCCTCCGCTCTGAAATTGCTTGTGTATTTTCCAGTTGCCACTGACTGTTATTTTTCTGCCATTTTGTAGGCACAGGAATGCCCCTCCGTTCTGTGTTGTGTTTGTTACAGAACCGTCGGTGTATGCATGGGTCCAGTCCATGCTTGGGTAGTGTTTCATTATGTACCTCAGGGTTGTATCTCTTCTTTCTTTTTCAGTCTGGCTGTTTTTGTTTCCAATACCTGATATATTTTCTACCACCTCTGGAAATATATGCTGCCTCCAGGTAGGTTTTCGTACAGTAGGGATGGGCTTTGGTGTTGTTAGTGCGTTCATAGGGTCTTCGTTCATCTCTGCTTTGGCTGTTTCTGCAAAGTTTCTCCGCTTTAGTTTCCCATTTCCAAAATTTTTTATAGTCTCTGATGCATTGGATGGTCAGTCAGTCTTCTGAGTTTCTCTGCTTGCTGCTGGACTCTGCAGTCTCTTCTGTCGGTCATGGATTGCAGTTTTGTAATATTTTCAAGTTCTACAATTGGCGTTGACTTCATGCCTCCTGTTATAACTCTCATGGCTTGGTTTTGAAGTTTGCTAATTTTATCGAAGTTTGCCTTTGCTGCTGTTGTCCATGCCACAATGCCATACTCGAGAACTGGTCTCACTCTTCCAGTATACAGTTTCTTTAGCATACTTTCGTCTGCTTCCCAGCTTGTGCCAGCAAGTTTCCTCATGAACGCCATTCTTTCTCTGGGTCCAGGGTTCAAATCCCAGACGGGCCCTAATATTTTTTCCTTTTCATTTGTTTGGCTTCGCCTGGCTGGCTTCGTTCATTCTCAATCTCCCACTACCAAACACTGAAAGGGTTTAAGTAGCAGAATGTAGTCCAGAGAACGGAATGCGTTGTGTCATAGTTTACAGCTTGACTGTGATATTTGCACCTTTCGGTCCAACACATCCGACTTCAGCAAGCATTTTTTGAGTACCGGGTTAGCATTCCCTCTTCGATCACTTCTTCTTAGCCAGTCTGCCCTGCTGCAGCCTGTTATCCAGGATCACAGCGTGGAGGTTGTAGAAGGGTCTTGGCAGCTTTGGTTCTCTGGCCCTGACGCTAGCAGTCATCTATGGGTCGCTGACCACTGCAGCTCATGCGCTGCCGTCATTTGTTTAAAATCTGATCAATATATTCTATTATTACGTCAATAAATACATAGTTGAGATTGGGGGAATGGCTGCAGTTTGTTTATGCTCCGGCTGTAAGTATCACCGAATTTACATAGTCATAGAGTGAGGTCATTTTTGTACAAAACAAAACATGTTTCTGTCTGCCTGTGTAGTCCAAACAAACCAACACTACATACTTCCTTGGCAAAACTTTATTTTCAGTGAGCATGGTAGTCTAGGGGTGTGATCCTAGTGTAAGGTGCTAGTGGTCAGTGGTTCAATACCTAGTTGCATCATGATTTTATTTTCTCTTCTAAGTTTCTGTTTAAAATCTGGTTTAATCTTTAATCTTCTTCTTCTTCTTCGTTCGTTCTCAATCTCCCACTACAAAGCCATGAAAGGGCTTAAGTAGCAGAATGTAGTCCAGAGAACGGAATGCGTTGTGTCGTAGTTTACAGCTTGACTGTGATATTTGCACCTTTCGGTCCAACACATCCGACTTCAGCAAGCATTTTTTGAGTACCGGGTGAGCATTCCCTCTTCGATCCCTTCTCCTTAGCCAGTCTGCCCTGCTGCAGCCTGTTATCCAGGATCACCGCGTGGAGGTGTAGAAGGGTCTTGACAGCTATGGTTCGCTGGCCCTGACGCTAGCAGTCAGCTATGGGTCGCTAACCACTGCAGCTCATACGCTGTTCAGCATCTTGATCCCTAATCTTTAATCAATACTACAGTTCCACTGACAGTCAAATGTTCTGTCAGAAGCTGCTAGTTTTGTAGTATTTTCCTTAAGAAAAACTGCAAGAAGTATATAAACAGCAAGAACTATATGTATATAGTTGGTTGTATACAGACTCTGATGAGTCTTCTTAACCAGTATAAAAACGTTAAGTTTAAGTTAAGTAAATGTACTAGGACTATTACTGAGGAAAACTTACTTCTGTGCCCTTGCAAAGTAACGGACAGCAAGAAGTAAGAAATTGTAACTAATTGAAGTTAACGTAAGACACTGTAACTAGGACGCAGATGAGAGTTGAACTTGTGCTGATGAAGTTAATGTTAGACATTGTAACTAGTAAGCAGATGAGAGTTGAACTTATGCTGATGAAGTTAATGTCTGTGCTACTTGTCGTTCAATGATATGGAATATGAGTGGAGGTAGATTAGAGCATATATGTTTATAGACTAAGTCAACCACAACTTGTCAACATTAACACAGAATCAACAAGGGCATAGGTAGGACAAAGGAACAAACTAAAATTAGGAAACTATGGTAAAAATGAACGATGGCGTGTGCAAATGGACAGAAATCTAGACAGTGAAGAAAAAAAACGGACACCATTAATTAAAGTATATAGCCACTGGTCTGTACACCCAAGGGAGTTAACTGATAAATTATTTATGAACATCCCAGCAGTTACATAAAAACATTTCTCATTAATTAGCATTTAATAACAATTCGATTCTGAAAGCATATGGCTCAAATATACAAAGAACAATAATGATAATACCTCAGGCAACTCTCTTATCCTGTTTTTCTGCAGGTGCAATTTTTCTAAACCAGTCAGGTAGCCAACTTCCAAAGGGAGAGTTGTTAATTTATTTCCCGCTAAGTGAAGTTCAGACAGTGTGATCAGAGTGCAGAATTCTATGGGCAGTTCTGTTATCTGGTTATTGTCAAGGGATAAATGGCGTATGCTGACGAGGCTGAGAAACAACAGTATAGATTCAAAGTTATATGATGAAAAACATGTCAAGACAATAGGCAAGTTACTCAGATGAGTGAATACTAACAGGATCATCACAACAGGGTAGACGAGATAGACATTTAAGAGAGGGTTGAGGAAGTGTCAAAATGCATAGTTTAAAAAAAATCTTCAATGGAAAATAGCTGACTAACTTGTCTTGTTTTGTCTTATCCACTTGTGCCGTGAGGCATTGTGGGGAACCGTAGTTTTCTGTCCAGGGCCAGATGTGTCGCCGAAGTAGTCATCATCCTATGACGATTTAGAATATCTGCATCATATCCTATCCATCTAGTTCTCGGTCGGCCATGGTTATAAAAACCAGATCGCTGTGCGTTATAGGTGCACAGGGGTATTTTGTCAACTAGTGATTATGTTTAATTGAATATTTAGAGAATGTTTTGGAAAGAAGAGTAGCATCAGGATCCTGTGAAACATACTGATCAAAGTCTACACCTCACTTCCTCGTAGGGCTTCTGGAAACAAGCTGTGTTTCAGCAACCTAGTCAACAAGTTGGGGATTGACACTGTAATCCCCATAGTAGTGAGCTTACTGATGGGCCTTGCATTGCACTACAGTTAGGACGATCCCAGTACAACTTCTCAAGTATGCCTCGAAATGTACAAAGAGCCACTGTAGCTCATCACCAAGGAAACATCATCAAGAGTTAAAATGACTCAGCTCAAGTAGCATCCAACAACAACAACCATTAGAATGTTTCCTGTGATCTGAATCATTGGTGTCATACTAGCAATTCAGAGACTCTTTCAGTTCAAATAATAACTTTCGTGAGTTGTTTCTAGTGTGCTTTCAACCGAGCGATAAGGGGGACGACGTGGGCTAGTTGTTTAGTGACACGGCTGACAATATGAAGGTGCAGGGTTCGATCCCCATCACAGCACTGGCCGTTACCCCAGAGAAGCAAACACTTATAAAATGCAGGTGGAAGCAGACCCTTGCATAAAATCCATGCAGAAGTCGGATGCATTGGGCTGAGAGGCGCAAAATAAAAACCTAAGTACAACGTACACCCGCCTTGGTGAATAGAGAAATAAGGTGAAAGCACAAAAAAAAAATCAAAAAACAGAAATTCAAGATGGGTTATTTTGTATTTATTCAGCAAAAATTTCAAAGTAAGATGCTGCATAAAGTTCTGAAACAATAACATAAATTTTGTATAAATCAATACTTTTGCATAAAATTTACTTACTTGCATATTTCTGGAGGTAATGTTTGCAACCTATTATTATTCAAATTCAAAAATGTCAAACTTTTGAATCCATCTGCAATTAAAGTAAATATATCAGAATTAAATATTTACTATCTGACATTTCATAGTGAAAGTAATGGCTGACAAATTGTATCTTCTGAAATGATAAGTAAAACAGAAATCGAGATATTCACTTCAGTTAAATCCCAGCATAATGTTAAATAGATATAAAGAAAAAATGTTGGGCTTGATTTGATAAATAAAAGTACAAATTAAGAGGAATATTGATATAGAAAAATAACAATTAATTCAGAAGGTAGAATTTGTATAAACATTTAAGAACATTGATAACAGTGAAATAGCAGCTGAATATAACAAAGCTGGCTCTGGCCTAAAACATTGTCTCACTAACCAAACAGCAGCCATTTACAATTACTAAACATTTTTTGGCTGTATAATACTAAGCAAAATGATAACGTATCTACATTTTTTTTAGGTAATCATTTCAAAATTCACCATATTGGGACCAAACATGCAGCACAGTGAATGAGTTGACAGAGGCTTATAGCTGGCTGATTGCATCAAAGTCATTAAACCAGAACTGACCAAGACCCTATTTTACCTCCAAGCAGTGGCCCTGGAAACAGGCTGCACTTGTGTAGTCTGGCTAAGAGAATAGGGATTGTAGCCGGTGCCCAAAGAAGCCAACTGAAAGTAGATTTGTTGAATCAAAAGGCCCAAATGTTACAGCCCTGCTGTAAACTACAGCACAATGTCTTTTTTAGGATGACCACCGAGGAAGAAGATGAAATTCACTCTATGAATCAGCACAAGAGTTCTTCAAGAGAACCACCTTAACTTATCATTATAAGACAATGTTCCAAAGTGTGAAAGTCAAGGTAGTGCTAGGGCAGTAATAAAGAGCATTAGACTAATAATAGTTATTCTTAGTTTTTAGTCAACATGTACTTCTACAGGAGCAAATGCCTCTGTGCAGGTCCTAGCTCTGGTATGAGCTGGATGTAGGTGGGAGGAAGATTTCCTGCTTAGCGGGCAAGGCTTGAGCAGCTTATTACTCCGCTGCGTTAGGATAAGCACTGCAGAGGGTGGTTAACTGATATGCAAGTCCATCTTAATAGACTCAAACACTATATACTAAGTAAACCAGTAAACTGTTAGGCGCCATCTATGCTGCTCTTAACTAACCACCAAATGAACTTAACGTTTTTATACTGGTTTAGAAGACTATGCAGAGTCTGTAAACAACCAGTTTTATTTACACTTCCTTGCTCTAAAAGCTATGTATATCCAATCTATTCTTAAATGCATTAACTGTCCCTGCCTCCACTACTTCCTGTGGCATTGCATTCCAAGCATTCACCACTCTCTGACTATACCAATATTTCCTAATATCTAATCTGAACCTTTCTCTTTAGTTAATTTGTAGCTATGCCCTTTTGTTCTTGTAGGTGTTTGTATTTTGAAAAAACTTGTTATAGTCTAATTTATCCTATTATGCCATGTCACACAGTTAGTCGCCTCTAAAAACATGCTCTCTGTGGGGCAGTGGTGCCATTCTTGTCCTTGTCATACACAAAGACCCCAACATACCACTCAGACTAATAAAATAGTTTAAATATTAATTAATACAGATTAAGCCTTGACCTGAGCTATTATTAGCTTCTTGCAAATGACATTTGGTAGCTAATCAAAAAGTAGCTTTGCTGATGTCATAGACACATCTGTGTAATCTATTATTTACATACATAATCAGTTGCATATTACAGTCTGACTGGCTGTCAACATGCCATATTATCAGTTAGCTTATTTGTACCCCAAATTTGACATAGTTTAATGAAAATAGATGGTTTGATGCAAATTGCATTCACAGAATTATAGAGCTAGAGCATAAGTTTACCTGAACATTTTGTGTTTCAGAAAAAAACAATAGTAAGAAATAGAGAATAGAAAGGCACCACCCAACATTCCTAGGCAGGATCTGTGATGGAACCCACAGGGGAAGATAGAGAGAGATAGACCTAAATCATGTGGAGAAGAGAACGTGAGAGGGAACTATGATTAAATGGTTACACCTGGAGAAGGGGATGAAAGATCCTCCTAACCCCTGTAATGTCCATACAGGTAAAACATACTCATCAGATTATGTTAGTCAGGGTCAGGTGAAACATACTGATCAAGACTGCTACCTCACTTTCAAGCAGTTCTCCCTGGAAACAGGCTGTTTCATGACAGTCTAAGCTAACAAGGTTGGGATCAGCACTGTGGCCCATACACTGGTGAGCTTACTGAAGAGCCTAGCATTTCACTACAGCCAGGAGGGCCCCCCCCCCCCCCCCCCCCATCCACCTTCTGTAATGTGCCTCAGAATGTGAGGAAAGCCACTGTAACCCATCATCAAGGAAAGTCGTCATGAGTACCTAACTTAAATACAAGTGACATTAGCAACAACAATATCTGGAGAGAGGCAGAAAGAGTAGCCCAGAACTGTGTATGCTGGCAAGATGTGGTCAATGGCCTATGCACCGAGAGGAGCATCACACTTTAATTGATTGATTTGATTGAAGAAAGAAAGAGAATAGAGTGATGGTAATGATTTACACTGTCAGTGTGGCAGAAATTGATACAGTTTTGGAACCACTTATACTTACTGAACTGCCTGTTGTATACAATCTTGTATACTAAATATGTTATGTGCTCAAAAAGTTATAAAACATGCAGAAGGCTTACTTAATGAGTTATTGTCAATGTGTGATATTTTGTTCCCAAACAAGTGCAGCTTTTCAAGACTGTTCAGGTGCTGCAGATCAGGTGAGAATTCCTCCAGAGCATTGTTTCCTAGATTTAGTACTTGTAACTGAAATAAAGTCGTATGGCAAAATAGCTAAAATCAGCCACTCACGACAGTAAAAATGTGTTTGATTCAATATACTATAATTACTGTAATGCAAAGCCTAGAAAATTATGATTTATTTACATAATTAATCTTAAATGGCTTCCAATTTTCTTAAATAGAAAAAAAAGAAATGGAAACCAATTCCTATGACTGGATTTGAAGGCTGCAGTCAACTGATAATGTTGCTGTTCAAAGCGATTCCTGCTGAACTTAGTTAACAATGTTTCTTTGATCCTCCTGGTTGTAGTGCAATGTGAGTCTCATCAGTAAGCTTACCACTATGGGGATTATAGTGTCAATCCTCACCTCGTCGGTCAGACTGCTTAGGGAGACGGCGTGGGCTAGTGGTTAAGTGACACGGCTCACAACACCAAAGGTGCTGGGTTCGCTTCCCATCACAGCACCGGCCGTTACCCTGGGGAAGCAAACCCTTAGAAAATGCAGGAGGAAGCAGACCCTTACATAAAATGTATGCCGAAGTCGGATGCAACTGGACCGACAGGCGCAAAATATAAACATATAACAAACACCGCCTTGAGAAATAGAAATAAGGCAAACACACGACAACAAAAAAACATTTTTCCAATAATGGCATGTGAAGTCTGATGAGAGTGATGTCAGTAGTCCTATTGATAATGATGGACGAACTACAATGAATCATTTGCAATGGTTTTCTCAAAAATGAAAAAGAGTGGCTATTTTTAAATAGGAAGCTGGTGATTTATGGCAGATTTTTTTTGTCTTCGTGTGCTGTTTCCTTCCACTGGGACCTATACTGGTTCCAGGTGAAGGTTTTTGCCTCTTGATACGGTAGTTGGAAAGAGAGACCTGTCAGCTCATTTTCCATAGTGGTTCAGTCTTGCTGTGCAGTACTTTAAAAATATGTCACATGTCCAACCACTATTTTGATTTCCTTGATTTTGCTATTTAGCATATTGAGAGTACTCTATCTTTCCACACCTTGTTGAAGGCGTTATGTTATGCCATTAAGACATCCAGTCCTTTTTTCTTTCTCATGAAAAGTATTTCTACTTCCTGAGCTGGACTACAAATATGCCTAGCAAATTGGTAGTGAAATTTGTAAATGATGAAAATGCTGTAAATGAAATGGAAAGATCAGCTGGTTGACATCTATATTTTAGAATTCCCAAACACATGTTGGACCTACCCATATACAAATTGCTCTGCCAAAATATACATTTAAAAATGGCAATGGACGTGATCAAATCTAGTCACATCTCATATTAATAAAGATTATTGTGGTTTTTGACCAGAAAATAAACATCTTTTGAAATGAAACTTAGACTGAAAACTGCAATAACAAATTCTCCTGTCACAGGTAGTGAATTTACAAATAAATTATTAATCAAATGGCATATAAGTCTTGACAAGGGATAAAGAAAAAGCCCTGCAAAGTGAAGATGGAAGAAATGTTACGCTCGACCCATTTGACTTATATATAGTTTATAGAGTTACTAATTTGAGGTAGGCTTTCATAATCATAAGATCCCAATAAATCAAGCTGCATAGTAAATTAAATGCTAGTGTACATGATTATACAATACAATACAATATCCTTGACTTCAGTCCAGCAGGTATGCCGTATGCAAGGTAGCCATCAATGTCCTGCATGCAGTCTGATCCTTCGTCGTGTCGTACCATTTTGGATCTAGGTCTCTCAACAGACCATCTCGCCATCGTATGGGTGGGCGGCCGCTAGTTCGTTTATAATCATATGGTCACCAAAACGTCAATCTGATTTTTCATCTGTTATCTGACATGCGCACCACATGTCCAGCCCATTGGTATTTGCGAGACAATGCGGCTTCCATGACGTCTCAAATAGAGTTTGTTCTCTGATTTCAGCAATGTGGAATTGGTTTGTGATCGAGATACTGAGAATGTGTCTTTCTATCACTCATTAAGTAACTCAGAGTTTCTCTGCATCCGCGTTGCATAAATTCCACATTACACATCCATAAATCATGGATGGTATGACCGTAGAATTGAAAATGTATCTTTCAGCTGCAAGAGTTTGGGCTTTATGGCATTGAAGCTAGACCAGGCTGCAGCTCTTCGTCTGAAAATTTCCCAGTCAAGTGTGTGGGTGGCAATTATTTCTTGCCCCAAGTATATGTAGGCGCTGACATCTTTGACAGGCTCATTTCCCAGCTTGATCCCAGCATTTGCGGCAGTATAGGTTTAGGAGACTTTGCATTTTCTTTTTGTTCATCCGTAGTCCGACACCTCTGCTGACTTTATTCAGTTCATTCACGGAGTATTGGGCCTCCTCGGTGGTGTGGCTGATGAGCATAATGTCGTCTACAAAGCATAGGTGAATGAGCCTTTCCTCATCTATATTTATGCTATTGTAAGATGCCCTCAAACGGTACAAAATAATGTCCATCCATACTGCAGCCTACGTTGGTATATACTATAGAAAGCCATAAAAACATCTAAAGTTTAAAAAAATAAAATAACTAAATATTATTTCTGCTCTCCATAGTCCATAGATAGTTACAATTGTCATTGATAAGATTAAGAGCAAATTACTTTTTAAAGCGTGAACTCGGTAAACTGTAAAGATATATTATATATAAAAATTATATATATATATATATATATATATATATATATATATATATATATATATATACATTTTTATGTATTATACTCAGGTTAGAATAGCACAGTCTCAAAATTACAATTATACTTCTAGTATGTAACTTTGTATTTTCTACTACTACTACTACTACAACTAGTAAGTAGTACTCAGTCAGTAGCTATACGGATACCCTATGTATTGTATACCAATACTCAAATACTGCCACTACACTACGGCACGGAAAAAGTTCAAAATCCAAAAAAGTATCTTACACGACAGAGATTGCAAATTTCCTTTGGCAGAGTTTTTATTTTATTATTCTTCAGCTGCAGATGACACACGCCGTCTAATTTTCCAATAGCCTTTGGAATTTTATCTAGATTTTTGTTACAGAGTGTTAGCGTTTTGGTTTGTTTTTTCAATGCCTGAAAAAGTAACGTGTCCGACATATTGTTTCTTGTTGCCCTGGAGAATGCGGAGTTGAGGTAAAGATTGTTTCGAATTAACTTTTTTTACATAGTTCATCTCCATTTCTTTTACATGATTTTACCGCCGTGTTTAAAAAATAAATTGCAACAATGTTAATATGTAAATTGTCGTCTCTGCATAAATTGACTGGCATATTATTTTGTTGGCACGCGCTCGTGTCAATTAATTATTGTTATTTTTGTTTCTGATTTAAAAAAAAAAAAAACTTTTGAAATTCTTTTATTTTTATATTGATCATTAACGTTTCTGTTTGTGATCTTGATGACCCGTTCCTCAGCGTAGCTGCGGGTACCAACTTCGCCTCCAGCTGACCCTTATCTTTGGCCATGGAAGTCCAGTGCGTTGTAAGCACTTCACCATAGGCGCCTCAATGATGTTGCGTACAGCACATTAAGGCCTTCCCCGCGGTCTCTTTTTGCCTCGTTGGTTACCATATTAATATTGATATCGCCGTGTTCCATTGACAATCGTTTCGTCGCAACATGTGACCTGTCCATCTTTGTCTGCACAGATTACTTCATCTTTCAACAAGGACAATAGTAGAATGTCAGAATTGTGGAGATTTGGCATTAGTTGGTTGCAGAGATTGATTCCGACCAAGCGTCTCTCAAGAGATGCCAGGGTCATTCTCAAATTGTCCTCCCGTGATTTTGTAAGTGTCCATGTCTCTAAACCTTACCACATCGCAGGGAGCACAGTGGAGTTGAAGTGATAGGCGCGTAGGTTCTGGTTTTGGCAACCATCCAGGACCGTGTTAATGGACGAGAATGCTGTCTAACCGGTGCGGAGACATCTTGTTAGCTCAGGTTCCAGATTGTTCTGCATATTGAGTAGGTGCCCAATATAGGTGTACTCGTCGACATCATCAAATTACAAAATACAAGAAACAAATGACAAAACAAAAAAAGACTATCATTACAGAATGTATTCCCCTGACTAGGATTCAAAAGGAGCTTATCCGTGCAGTCGTTAGTTTTGCTGTACACTGAGATTGTGAACCTATATTCCCATCGTCAGAAGAAATAAATTAATTTCAGTTCAAATGTCATCTCCGGATCGAATGTTGGCTGCAGCTAATCTCCAACATGCCTCGTCTCTTGCCATGATGGGACAATCTGTCGGACGTTTCCCTGTCCATCATTTGATGCCATCCTGCAGGACGTTTCCCTGTCCATCATTTGATGCCATCCTGCAGGACGTTTCCTGTCCATCATTTGATGCCATCCTCCGAATTATAGCGTAGTACACGTCTGACTCGTTTGTCCTTCACCTTT
This sequence comes from Ariolimax columbianus, assembly GCA_036924085.1. NCBI lineage: Eukaryota > Metazoa > Mollusca > Gastropoda > Stylommatophora > Arionidae > Ariolimax > Ariolimax columbianus. The sequence goes on from JAVGWX010000016.1 coordinate 47,650,480, forward strand.
CATCCCAATATTGTTTTATCAAGGTGTTATAGCTAATCAACCAAAGCCCATCGCTCCTATCGGTGCATAGACCATTGACTACATCTCGCCAGCCTACATGGTCCTATGCTATTCTTTCTGCCTCTCTTTATGAGTAATCACTTAATCGTAGTTCCATCTCACGTTCTGTTATCCGTGTATTGTTAAGTCAATCTCTCTCTCTCTCTTCCCTTGAGAATTCCATGTGATGACCTGTATAGTTTTGTTGGACAAGCCTTATTCAGTGCATGTTTTATCCATTTTGTTGATTTTGTTCATCAATTCTCTTTGTAATTAATTAATGTATCAAGCATTTCCATATTTGTTTTATTTTCTTTCCACGGGAAAGTGCAACGCAGACGACGAAGAGGCCGTCTCAAAAAGAGGTGGGAGGACAACATAAAAGAATGGACCAATCTTCGACCAGAAGAGGCACAATCAGTGGCTGCTGACAGAGAAGGGTGGCGTGGTGTTGTGATGATGTCTTCATGTGTGCCCCAACGACATCACCGATTACGGGATGACCGGATCTAACCTGATATGTGCCACATTCTTCTACACATCCCCATTTCAAAGGCTTCCATTTTTTTCTCCAAGCGGATGTTCATTGCTTAAGTTCCTACATCAGACAGTAAATATGAATATACATAACACTTGATTGCTCTCATTTGTAATCTGTGAGTTGTTTGTTTGGATGTCAATATATGACTCATGTTGGTGGATGTCAATATATGACTTATATTGGTGGATGGGATCAAGACGCTGAGCAGCGCATGAGCTGCAGTGGTCAGCGACCCATAGCTGACTGCTAGCGTAAGAACCAGCGAACCAGAGCTGACTGCTAGCGTCAGGGCCAGCGAACCATAGCTGCCAAGACCCTTCTACATCTCTACGCGGTGATCATGGAAAACAGACTGCAGCAGAGCAGACTGACTAAGGAGAAGGGATCGAAGAAGGAATGCTAACCCAGTACTAAAAAAATGCTTGCTGAAGTCGGATGTGTTAGACCGAAAGGTGCAAATATCGCAGTCAAACTACGACACAACCCTCCGTTCTCTGGACTACATTCTGCTACTTAATTAAGCCCTTTCAGGGTTTGGTAGCGGGAGATTGAGAACGAACGAAGCCAAGCCATATTGGTGGATGTCAATATATGACTCATGTTGGGGAAAACAAATTTGGTTTAAAAAAAAAAAATTCCCTCCTTGATTTTCATCTTCCGGTTCAGTTCAGTTCATCCCGTAACCCATCAGGTCGTTGGGCACACACGAAGACACTCCCAAAATCCCACGCCATCCCTCTCTGTCTGTCGCCGCCTGTCGTATCTCACCGGGACGAAGGCCTAACCACTCAGTGATGTTGTCCACCCACCTCTTCCTTGGACGTCCTCGCCCTCTCTGTCCCGGTACGGAACCAAAGAGTATCGAGTTGGTAATTCCGTTGGACCTCGCGACGTGCCCGCGCCAGGTCATCCTTCGTCTTTTGATAGCTGTGAACAGATCTTCAAAAGGATCAATAGCGTCTTCAACTCTCTGACGTATTACTACGTACATGACACGATCCTTATATTTAACATTTTGGATTTTTCTATAGCACCTCATTCCCATTGAACTTATTCTGCCCTGGATATCTGCTGTAATGTTCCAGGTCTCGCAGGCATACAGAAATATTGACAGCACCAAAGAGCGCAGTAGTCTGACTTTTATGTCGAGGGCGAGGCGCTTGTCTCGCCAAATAGGTTGCAGCCTAGTCAGCGCCGCTGTTGTTTGTGCTATTCTGGCAATTACCTCTGGCTTCGAACCCTCTTCGCTGATCAACGATCCCAGATATTTGAAACGTTTCACCACCTCAAGTACCTGCCCATTTGCCTCTATGACAGATTGAAACCCTGCAACGTTATTGGTCATGAGTTTTGTTTTATCAGCATTTATTTCCATACTAATACTAATATCGTTCACTGTGTATTCCTGAACACACTTTCATAAGCTTTTCCTGATCATTAAAAACAATTTTAAAATGTTTGACTTGTTATATTGTTCTTTTGCTCAATTGTCTAAAGATGAGTAAAGTATCAGTACAGACCACACCTGTAGTACAGTCCACACCTGTAGTACAGTCCACACCTCTAGTACAGTCCACACCTCTAGTACAGTCCTCACCTCTAGTACAGTCCACACCTGTAGTACAGTCCACACCTGTAGTACAGTCCACACCTCTAGTACAGTCCACACCTCTAGTACAGTCCTCACCTCTAGTACAGTCCACACCTCTAGTACAGTCCACACCTCTAGTACAGTCCACACCTCTAGTACAGTCCTCACCCCTGGTACAGTCCACACCGCTAGTACAGTCCTCACCTCTATTACAGTCCTCGCCCCTAGTACAGTCCACACCTCTAGTACAGTCCACACCTCTAGTACAGTCCACACCTCTAGTACAGTCCACACCTCTAGTACAGTCCACACCTCTAGTACAGTCCACACCGCTAGTACAGTCCACACCGCTAGTATAGTCCACACCTCTAGTACAGTCCACACCTCTAGTACAGTCCACACCTCTAGTACAGTCCACACCTCTAGTACAATCCACACCTCTAGTACAGTCCACACCTCTAGTACAGTCCACACCTCTAGTACAGTCCACACCTCTAGTACAATCCACACCTCTAGTACAGTCCACACCTCTAGTACAGTCCACACCTCTAGTACAGTCCTCACCTCTAGTACAATCCACACCTCTAATACAGTCCACATCTCTAGTACAGTCCACACCTCTAGTACAGTCCACACCTCTAGTACAGTCCACACCTGTAGTACAGTCCACACCTCTAGTACAGTCCACATCTCTAGTACAGTCCACATCTCTAGTACAGTCCACACCTCTAGTACAGTCCACATCTCTAGTACAGTCCACACCTCTAGTACAGTCCACACCTCTAGTACAGTCCTCACCTCTAGTACAATCCACACCTCTAATACAGTCCACATCTCTAGTACAGTCCACACCTCTAGTACAGTCCACACCTCTAGTACAGTCCACACCTGTAGTACAGTCCACACCTCTAGTACAGTCCACATCTCTAGTACAGTCCACATCTCTAGTACAGTCCACACCTCTAGTACAGTCCACATCTCTAGTACAGTCCACATCTCTAGTACAGTCCACACCGCTAGTACAGTCCACATCTCTAGCACAGTCCACACCGCTAGTAAAGTCCACACCTCTACGAAAATCAAACTGAGTTTTGTATAACTGTGATTCAACAATTGAGGCATTTTCTGTTCAATTATTTATTGTCAATATGTTTCCAAATCCTTTGTAGCGATATGTTTCTGTTTTTTGTCACAGTTTCTTTTATTTTAACTTTTTTCTTGCAGATTAGTTATATTGTAGCTTGTTGTCAGTCGTCTGGAACACATCTTTCCGGTCATGCTGTTGTAAAGTGTGTTTCTGACCACATCAACTCTGTCTTCCCACAAATGACGTCAGTTGGTATGCTAGAGTTGTTCTATATAGCGCTTTCTGTTTCTTGAACCATTACATCAGTTTCCAGATGATCCTCAATTCTTGGTATACCTTCTGATTCTATTGTGTTGTTTGGTGGGTTAAACAGTTCTTGAAAGTGCTCTATGCAACGTTTTATTCTCATGTGCTGGTCAAATATTGATTGTTTGCAAATGCCCACAATGAGTAGGTTTACTCTTTTGTGCTCACAAGAAAGAACTTTAAGTGGTGGATTGCTGTAGCTTTCTTCACATCCTGAGGGTGCTGATAAAGATAGGCCGGGGTCCTCCAGGCGGTTGTGCTACATTGGTGTCATTAATGACTGCAGTAGGATTAAAGCTCTCATCTCCGGATCTCATTACTTTGATACTTTAACAAAAAATATATTGGACGATTTAGACATATGGTTGTTAGTTATTTTGTAAGGTTTTTTGCGTCATAATTTTTGAGAATCAATGAATTCGATCTTTCATTGCAACGCATCTGAGACTATCAGAGCGGCTGTTGATTTTAAGAAACTTGGTCTAAATTTTAATCTTTTCCAGGTCACCTGGTGTCCAAATATAGGGATCCATGGTCATTTGTCTCTTTCAGTTTCTTATGTGACACGCATTTATGGTTCAAGTGGTGCTGCGCCGGTTATAAATAATTATGGGGTGTATGTTTTTCAGTTGGAGTAGGTTTCAGTCTTCCTGGTACTTTCCAGCACATGATCCAGCCCATTTAATTTATTGATGTGTCCATAAGTTTGACAAGTGCAGAGTTTTTCCAAACTATATATGTATTGGTATATACAAGTATATATATATATATATATATATATATTGGATACCATTCGTGCGCTGTTTGTTTTTTTCTTAAATGACATTTAATGAAGTTGGCGAGGTACCAATCGTTGTCATAGAATAAAACTTTGGCATCAGCTTTCGGTGATTTATAACGTAATATATTACTCTTGGATCGATAAAAGTCACTCCCGTGACCTGTTTGCGTTCATATCCACCCTTGATTAGTTGTGTCAGGTTCATGTTTTGGCTGGAGCATGATCTCCATGTCTGAAACCTGCCTTGATTAGTTGTGTCCGGTTAAGGTTTTGGCCGGAGCATGATTTCCGGGTCTGAAACCTGCCTTGATAAGTCTCTTGTTTACCGAGAGGAAGATATGGTTCAGGGTCATCCTTTTAAAAACCTTATAAAAGTGGCATAAACACAGAGGTCTAAAATTATTGGGTTCTATTAGGGTTGTTCCTGGTTTTACCATTGGCATTTCCTCCAAATTTTAGGCACTTGTATAGATTGGACACATGTGTTTAAAACACATAAAGGTGAAGATTCAGAGCTGTGAGATTGTGTGCGAAGTGCAGTTGGCAAGTCCATCCGATACCGTATCCGAAACACCACTTTGAGGAAGATGTTAGGAACGAACACAGTGAATGCCTACATTTGAAGCCCAACAAATCAAGTGGTTTGGCCACTTGGTTCGAATGCGTTATGACCAACCAGCATCAAGAACTTATCACATGCAAGTATCGGGTCCTCGTGCAAGAGGCCGCCCTAGTCGCAGAGGGATAGAAGGTGTGCCTGAAACACTCTGTAAGTTCCACCTGACGACCACACAAGCTTCTCACGTGGCCCAAACAAGAGATCTACGCATCCCGTCTCTCTGCGACGCAGCATGGCAAGAGCGGTAGGAAAAAAGAAGAAGATGAAGCCATTTGATGGTTTCTGATCCAAAGGCCTCGTGTTTTGCAGGATTTGGTTCAAATTTATACACTTATTTGCATGTCATAGATCAGCCTACCACATTTGGAACGTTTAAAGGTAAAGCGTCTTTTTAAAGATACATTCTTCGGGTATACAACTATTGTAACACCACACGAGATGGACCTATGTTGCGTTCTCGGTATAGGCTCCTCTATTGATTTCGTCACTTAATACAAGCTTAGCAATTGGCCATGCATGTGCTAAGAGAGCCAGAAGTTAAGACCAGAAATCGAGGGCTTATATCAGCAACAGTGGGAAGTGCGGGGCGACCACCACATGACCTAGAAGCTCACTGTTTAAAATTCAAGACTACCTTCAAAGCAGATGCAGCAGAAGTATGTGGTTAAGTCAGAGTCAAGTAAGATTTTGTTTTTAAACTACACCTGGTGGACATAATAAGCCAAAATGATAGTAAGACCAAAGAAAAAGACATAGGAAGAATACATAGAAGCCAAGAATAAAACAAGACAAACAGAAATATACACAAAATATGTAACACGCAGAATGGAAGCCAAGAACACAGTGCTAACAGCATAACAAAAATCCTGTGAGGAGGGCACAGCCACAAATTAATTAAAGCAAAGTCTAGATTAGATACTAAGAAATATTTTTTAGTAAGAGTGGTGAATGATTGGAATGCATTGCCACATAAAATAGCGGGGACAGGGTCAATTAATGCATTCAGGAATAGATTGATGCTCACAGTTATTTTTAGATCAAATGGAGTAGAAAAACCTGGTTGTATACAGACTGCAGATTCTTCTAGACCAGTATAAAGACGTTAACATCTAAGAAAAGAAAAGACTATTTCTCATAGCTCCACCGTGCGGTGGACAACCACGATCCAGGTGCGACAGACTCTAATTCAGAGGAAGAAATCAACCACGAAGAAAACACCATCAGCATAGAGGGGCTGAAAGCAACATTGTAGAAAATAAAGGTTGGCATATAACAGCTGGAATGATATATAACACCAGATATTGGTCAAGTGCGAGTGAACTGCATGTAAACTGCTATTCCCGAAGGTTCTCTAGGCAGCCTGACGCATTAAGCTATTCCCGAAGGTTCTCTAGGCAGCCTGACGCATTAAGCTATTCCCGAAGGTTCTCTAGGCAGCCTGACGCATTAAGCTATTCCCGAAGGTTCTCTAGGCAGCCTGACGCATTAAGCTATTCCCGAAGGTTCTCTAGGCAGCCTGACGCATTAAGCTATTCCCGAAGGTTCTCTAGGCAGCCTGACGCATTAAGCTATTCCCGAAGGTTCTCTAGGCAGCCTGACGCATTAAGCTATTCCCGAAGGTTCTCTAGGCAGCCTGACGCATTAAGCTATTCCCGAAGGTTCTCTAGGCAGCCTGACGCATTAAGCTATTCCCGAAGGTTCTCTAGGCAGCCTGACGCATTAAGCTATTCCCGAAGGTTCTCTAGGCAGCCTGACGCATTAAGCTATTCCCGAAGGTTCTCTAGGCAGCCTGACGCATTAAGCTATTCCCGAAGGTTCTCTAGGCAGCCTGACGCATTAAGCTATTCCCGAAGGTTCTCTAGGCAGCCTGACGCATTAAGCTATTCCCGAAGGTTCTCTAGGCAGCCTGACGCATTAAGCTATTCCCGAAGGTTCTCTAGGCAGCCTGACGCATTAAGCTATTCCCGAAGGTTCTCTAGGCAGCCTGACGCATTAAGCTATTCCCGAAGGTTCTCTAGGCAGCCTGACGCATTAAGCTATTCCCGAAGGTTCTCTAGGCAGCCTGACGCATTAAGCTATTCCCGAAGGTTCTCTAGGCAGCCGGACGCATTAAGCTATTCCCGAAGGTTCTCTAGGCAGCCTGACGCATTAAGCTATTCCCGAAGGTTCTCTAGGCAGCCTGACGCATTAAGCTATTCCCGAAGGTTCTCTACGCAGCCTGACGCATTAAGCTATTCCCGAAGGTTCTCTAGGCAGCCTGACGCATTAAGCTATTCCCGAAGGTTCTCTAGGCAGCCTGACGCATTAAGCTATTCCCGAAGGTTCTCTAGGCAGCCTGACGCATTAAGCTATTCCCGAAGGTTCTCTAGGCAGCCTGACGCATTAAGCTATTCCCGAAGGTTCTCTAGGCAGCCTGACGCATTAAGCTATTCCCGAAGGTTCTCTAGGCAGTCTGACGCATTAAGCTATTCCCGAAGGTTCTCTAGGCAGCCTGACGCATTAAGCTATTCCCGAAGGTTCTCTAGGCAGCCTGACGCATTAAGCTATTCCCGAAGGTTCTCTAGGCAGCCTGACGCATTAAGCTATTCCCGAAGGTTCTCTAGGCAGCCTGACGCATTAAGCTATTCCCGAAGGTTCTCTAGGCAGCCTGACGCATTAAACTATTCCCGAAGGTTCTCTAGGCAGCCTGACGCATTAAGCTATTCCCGAAGGTTCTCTAGGCAGCCTGACGCATTAAGCTATTCCCGAAGGTTCTCTAGGCAGCCTGACGCATTAAGCTATTCCCGAAGGTTCTCTAGGCAGCCTGACGCATTAAGCTATTCCCGAAGGTTCTCTAGGCAGCCTGACGCATTAAGCTATTCCCGAAGGTTCTCTAGGCAGCCTGACGCATTAAGCTATTCCCGAAGGTTCTCTAGGCAGCCTGACGCATTAAGCTATTCCCGAAGGTTCTCTAGGCAGCCTGACGCATTAAGCTATTCCCGAAGATTCTCTAGGCAGCCTGACGCATTAAGCTATTCCCGAAGGTTCTCTAGACAGCCTGACGCATTAAGCTATTCCCGAAGGTTCTCTAGGCATCCTGACGCATTAAGCTATTCCCGAAGGTTCTCTAGGCAGCCTGACGCATTAAGCTATTCCCGAAGGTTCTCTAGGCAGCCTGACGCATTAAGCTATTCCCGAAGGTTCTCTAGGCATCCTGACGCATTAAGCTATTCCCGAAGGTTCTCTAGGCAGCCTGACGCATTAAGCTATTCCCGAAGGTTCTCTAGGCAGCCTGACGCATTAAGCTATTCCCGAAGGTTCTCTAGGCAGCCTGACGCATTAAGCTATTCCCGAAGGTTCTCTAGGCAGCCTGACGCATTAAGCTATTCCCGAAGGTTCTCTAGGCAGCCTGACGCATTAAGCTATTCCCGAAGGTTCTCTAGGCAGCCTGACGCATTAAGCTATTCCCGAAGGTTCTCTAGGCATCCTGACGCCTTAAGCTATTCCCGAAGGTTCTCTAGGCAGCCTGACGCATTAAGCTATTCCCGAAGGTTCTCTAGGCATCCTGACGCATTAAGCTATTCCCGAAGGTTCTCTAGGCATCCTGACGCATTAAGCTATTCCCGAAGGTTCTCTAGGCATCCTGACGCATTAAGCTATTCCCGAAGGTTCTCTAGGCAGCCTGACGCATTAAGCTATTCCCGAAGGTTCTCTAGGCAGCCTGACGCATTAAGCTATTCCCGAAGGTTCTCTAGGCAGCCTGACGCATTAAGCTATTCCCGAAGGTTCTCTAGGCAGCCTGACGCATTAAGCTATTCCCGAAGGTTCTCTAGGCAGCCTGACGCATTAAGCTATTCCCGAAGGTTCTCTAGGCAGCCTGACGCATTAAGCTATTCCCGAAGGTTCTCTAGGCAGCCTGACGCATTAAGCTATTCCCGAAGGTTCTCTAGGCAGCCTGACGCATTAAGCTATTCCCGAAGGTTCTCTAGGCAGCCTGACGCATTAAGCTATTCCCGAAGGTTCTCTAGGCAGCCTGACGCATTAAGCTATTCCCGAAGGTTCTCTAGGCAGCCTGACGCATTAAGCTATTCCCGAAGGTTCTCTAGGCAGCCTGACGCATTAAGCTATTCCCGAAGGTTCTCTAGGCAGCCTGACGCATTAAGCTATTCCCGAAGGTTCTCTAGGCAGCCTGACGCATTAAGCTATTCCCGAAGGTTCTCTAGGCAGCCGGACGCATTAAGCTATTCCCGAAGGTTCTCTAGGCAGCCTGACGCATTAAGCTATTCCCGAAGGTTTTCTAGGCAGCCTGACGCATTAAGCTATTCCCGAAGGTTCTCTAGGCAGCCTGACGCATTAAGCTATTCCCGAAGGTTCTCTAGGCAGCCTGACGCATTAAGCTATTCCCGAAGGTTCTCTAGGCAGCCTGACGCATTAAGATTTTCCCGAAGGTTCTCTAGGCAGCCTGACGCATTAAGCTATTCCCGAAGGTTCTCTAGGCAGCCTGACGCATTAAGCTATTCCCGAAGGTTCTCTAGGCAGCCTGACGCATTAAGCTATTCCCGAAGGTTCTCTAGGCAGCCTGACGCATTAAGCTATTCCCGAAGGTTCTCTAGGCAGCCTGACGCATTAAGCTACTCCTGAAGGTTCTCTAGGCAGCCTGACGCATTAAGCTATTCCCGAAGGTTCTCTAGGCAGCCTGACGCATTAAGCTATTCCCGAAGGTTCTCTAGGCAGCCTGACGCATTAAGCTATTCCCGAAGATTCTCTAGGCAGCCTGACGCATTAAGCTATTCCCGAAGGTTCTCTAGGCAGCCTGACGCATTAAGCTTTTCCCGAAGGTTCTCTAGGCAGCCTGACGCATTAAGCTATTCCTGAAGGTTCTCTAGGCAGCCTGACGCATTAAGCTATTCCCGAAGGTTCTCTAGGCAGCCTGACGCATTAAGCTATTCCCGAAGGTTCTCTAGGCAGCCTGACGCATTAAGCTATTCCCGAAGGTTCTCTAGGCAGCCTGAGGCATTAAGCTATTCTCGAAGGTTCTCTAGGCAGCCTGACGCATTAAGCTATTCCCGAAGGTTCTCTAGGCAGCCTGACGCATTAAGCTATTCCCGAAGGTTCTCTAGGCAGCCTGACGCATTAAGCTATTCCCGAAGGTTCTCTAGGCAGCCTGACGCATTAAGCTTTTCCCGAAGGTTCTCTAGGCAGCCTGACGCATTAAGCTATTCCCGAAGGTTCTCTAGGCAGCCTGACGCATTAAGCTATTCCCGAAGGTTCTCTAGGCAGCCTGACGCATTAAGCTATTCCCGAAGGTTCTCTAGGCAGCCTGACGCATTAAGCTATTCCCGAAGGTTCTCTAGGCAGCCTGACGCATTAAGCTATTCCCGAAGGTTCTCTAGGCAGCCTGACGCATTAAGCTATTCCCGAAGGTTCTCTAGGCAGCCTGACGCATTAAGCTATTCCCGAAGGTTCTCTAGGCAGCCTGACGCATTAAGCTATTCCCGAAGGTTCTCTAGGCAGCCTGACGCATTAAGCTATTCCCGAAGGTTCTCTAGGCAGCCTGACGCATTAAGCTATTCCCGAAGGTTCTCTAGGCAGCCTGACGCATTAAGCTATTCCCGAAGGTTCTCTAGGCAGCCTGACGCATTAAGCTATTCCCGAAGGTTCTCTAGGCAGCCTGACGCATTAAGCTATTCCCGAAGGTTCTCTAGGCAGCCTGACGCATTAAGCTATTCCCGAAGTTTCTCTAGGCAGCCGGACGCATTAAGCTATTCCCGAAGGTTCTCTAGGCAGCCTGACGCATTAAGCTATTCCCGAAGGTTCTCTAGGCAGCCTGACGCATTAAGCTATTCCAGAAGGTTCTCTAGGCAGCCTGACGCATTAAGCTATTCCCGAAGGTTCTCTAGGCAGCCTGACGCATTAAGCTATTCCCGAAGGTTCTCTAGGCAGCCTGACGCATTAAGCTATTCCCGAAGGTTCTCTAGGCAGCCTGAAGCATTAAGCTATTCCCGAAGGTTCTCTAGGCAGCCTGACGCATTAAGCTATTCCCGAAGGTTCTCTAGGCAGCCTGACGCATTAAGCTATTCCCGAAGGTTCTCTACGCAGCCTGACGCATTAAGCTATTCCCGAAGGTTCTCTAGGCAGCCTGACGCATTAAGCTATTCCCGAAGGTTCTCTAGGCAGCCTGACGCATTAAGCTTTTCCCGAAGGTTCTCTAGGCAGCCTGACGCATTAAGCTATTCCCGAAGGTTCTCTAGGCAGCCTGACGCATTAAGCTATTCCCGAAGGTTCTCTAGGCAGCCTGACGCATTAAGCTATTCCCGAAGGTTCTCTAGGCATCCTGACGCATTAAGCTATTCCCGAAGGTTCTCTAGGCAGCCTGACGCATTAAGCTATTCCCGAAGGTTCTCTAGGCAGCCTGACGCATTAAGCTATTCCCGAAGGTTCTCTAGGCAGCCTGACGCATTAAGCTATTCCCGAAGGTTCTCTAGGCAGCCTGACGCATTAAGCTATTCCCGAAGGTTCTCTAGGCAGCCTGACGCATTAAGCTATTCCCGAAGGTTCTCTAGGCAGTCTGACGCATTAAGCTATTCCCGAAGGTTCTCTAGGCAGCCTGACGCATTAAGCTATTCCCGAAGGTTCTCTAGGCAGCCTGACGCATTAAGCTATTCCCGAAGGTTCTCTAGGCAGCCTGACGCATTAAGCTATTCCCGAAGGTTCTCTAGGCAGCCTGACGCATTAAGCTATTCCCGAAGGTTCTCTAGGCAGCCTGACGCATTAAGCTATTCCCGAAGGTTCTCTAGGCAGCCTGACGCATTAAGCTATTCCCGAAGGTTCTCTAGGCAGCCTGACGCATTAAGCTATTCCCGAAGGTTCTCTAGGCAGCCTGACGCATTAAGCTATTCCCGAAGGTTCTCTAGGCAGCCTGACGCATTAAGCTATTCCCGAAGGTTCTCTAGGCAGCCTGACGCATTAAGCTATTCCCGAAGGTTCTCTAGGCAGCCTGACGCATTAAGCTATTCCCGAAGGTTCTCTAGGCAGCCTGACGCATTAAGCTATTCCCGAAGGTTCTCTAGGCAGCCTGACGCATTAAGCTATTCCCGAAGGTTCTCTAGGCAGCCTGACGCATTAAGCTATTCCCGAAGGTTCTCTAGGCATCCTGACGCATTAAGCTATTCCCGAAGGTTCTCTAGGCAGCCTGACGCATTAAGCTATTCCCGAAGGTTCTCTAGGCAGCCTGACGCATTAAGCTATTCCCGAAGGTTCTCTAGGCATCCTGACGCATTAAGCTATTCCCGAAGGTTCTCTAGGCAGCCTGACGCATTAAGCTATTCCCGAAGGTTCTCTAGGCAGCCTGACGCATTAAGCTATTCCCGAAGGTTCTCTAGGCAGCCTGACGCATTAAGCTATTCCCGAAGGTTCTCTAGGCAGCCTGACGCATTAAGCTATTCCCGAAGGTTCTCTAGGCAGCCTGACGCATTAAGCTATTCCCGAAGGTTCTCTAGGCAGCCTGACGCATTAAGCTATTCCCGAAGGTTCTCTAGGCATCCTGACGCCTTAAGCTATTCCCGAAGGTTCTCTAGGCAGCCTGACGCATTAAGCTATTCCCGAAGGTTCTCTAAGCAGCCTGACGCATTAAGCTATTCCCGAAGGTTCTCTAGGCAGCCTGACGCATTAAGCTATTCCTGAAGGTTCTCTAGGCAGCCTGACGCATTAAGCTTTTCCCGAAGGTTCTCTAGGCAGCCTGAAGCATTAAGCTATTCCCGAAGGTTCTCTAGGCAGCCTGACGCATTAAGCTATTCCCGAAGGTTCTCTAGGCAGCCTGACGCATTAAGCTATTCCCGAAGGTTCTCTAAGCAGCCTGACGCATTAAGCTATTCCCGAAGGTTCTCTAGGCAGCCTGACGCATTAAGCTATTCCTGAAGGTTCTCTAGGCAGCCTGACGCATTAAGCTTTTCCCGAAGGTTCTCTAGGCAGCCTGACGCATTAAGCTATTCCCGAAGGTTCTCTAGGCAGCCTGGCGCATTAAGCTATTCCCGAAGGTTCTCTAGGCAGCCTGACGCATTAAGCTATTCCCGAAGGTTCTCTAGGCAGCCTGACGCATTAAGCTATTCCCGAAGGTTCTCTAGGCAGCCGGACGCATTAAGCTATTCCCGAAGGTTCTCTAGGCAGCCTGACGCATTAAGCTATTCCCGAAGGTTCTCTAGGCAGCCTGACGCATTAAGCTATTCCCGAAGGTTCTCTAGGCAGCCTGACGCATTAAGCTATTCCCGAAGGTTCTCTAGGCAGCCTGACGCATTAAGCTATTCCCGAAGGTTCTCTAGGCAGCCTGACGCATTAAGCTATTCCCGAAGGTTCTCTAGGCAGCCTGACGCATTAAGCTATTCCCGAAGGTTCTCTAGGCAGCCTGACGCATTAAGCTATTCCCGAAGGTTCTCTAGGCAGCCTGACGCATTAAGCTATTCCCGAAGGTTCTCTAGGCAGCCTGACGCATTAAGCTATTCCCGAAGGTTCTCTAGGCAGCCGGACGCATTAAGCTATTCCCGAAGGTTCTCTAGGCAGCCTGACGCATTAAGCTATTCCCGAAGGTTTTCTAGGCAGCCTGACGCATTAAGCTATTCCCGAAGGTTCTCTAGGCAGCCTGACGCATTAAGCTATTCCCGAAGGTTCTCTAGGCAGCCTGACGCATTAAGCTATTCCCGAAGGTTCTCTAGGCAGCCTGACGCATTAAGCTATTCCCGAAGGTTCTCTAGGCAGCCTGACGCATTAAGCTATTCCCGAAGGTTCTCTAGGCAGCCTGAAGCATTAAGCTATTCCCGAAGGTTCTCTAGGCAGCCTGACGCATTAAGCTATTCCCGAAGGTTCTCTAGGCAGCCTGACGCATTAAGCTATTCCCGAAGGTTCTCTAAGCAGCCTGACGCATTAAGCTATTCCCGAAGGTTCTCTAGGCAGCCTGACGCATTAAGCTATTCCTGAAGGTTCTCTAGGCAGCCTGACGCATTAAGCTTTTCCCGAAGGTTCTCTAGGCAGCCTGACGCATTAAGCTATTCCCGAAGGTTCTCTAGGCAGCCTGACGCATTAAGCTATTCCCGAAGGTTCTCTAGGCAGCCTGACGCATTAAGCTATTCCCGAAGGTTCTCTAGGCAGCCTGACGCATTAAGCTATTCCCGAAGGTTCTCTAGGCAGCCTGACGCATTAAGCTATTCCCGAAGGTTTTCTAGGCAGCCTGACGCATTAAGCTATTCCCGAAGGTTCTCTAGGCAGCCTGACGCATTAAGCTATTCCCGAAGGTTCTCTAGGCAGCCTGACGCATAAGCTATTCCCGAAGGTTCTGTAGGCAGCCTGACGCCTTAAGGCTAATCCAAAAGATTGGGAGATAACCATCATTATTCAAATTTACAAAAGTTTAAAAACTGATTGTTCGAAAGCCATAGCGGCATATCCATCCTTAGTTTCCCAACAAAGTTTAGGATACTAAAGCAGAGAATAAGACTTCTAGCTGGGACACAGATGGACCAGGCGCTGTGGGATTTTAGAGCAACCTAAGTACTCAAGTGCCCAGAATGAAATCCTCTCTTCTGAGTCGTATGGTATTACCAGTTGCACACTTAACACTTCCGCCCTGGTGTGGAACGGCAGGCGCGGTCCTTGTTGACCCGGGCTGCGACCGATCCGGTGTAATAGATTTCGTTGTTGTCCTCATGTGTGATTCTTAGGCTTGAAATCACCTGGCGGCGCCCATCTCCTCTCCAAGCTGCGGTGGGCCAACATCTGCATTTAACCTGGAGGAGCCTGTTCCCCCAGGCGAGCCATTGCCTCGTTAGCCTAGAGCCTCACGGTTCTAGTTGCCCAGTGTGTACCCCGAGGAGGTGAGGTTGGCTTGTGAGCTCACTTAATCGGCAGGCTACTAATTTCACTTTTCACTCATCCAGGGAAGAGCTAGCCACTGAAATGTGGTGCCGAGCATGAGCATGGAGAGAATAATGGAGACGACCTTAAACGGACATGTTGGCACGGTTGAAGTGGGTGACAGGCTTATCACAAACTTCCGATTTGCTGATGTTATTGATGTGTTGGCGGGCACAGAAGGGGATCTCCAGGAGTTGATTGGTAGATTGGATAGAGCGGCCCTGAGTTTTGGTATGGAGGTGAATGCAGATAAAACAAAGCTCTTGACCAATAACATAACAGGGTTTAAATCTGTAATGGAGGCAAGTGGGCAGGAACTTGAGGTGGTAAAACGTTTCAAATATCTGGGATCGTTGATCAGCGAAGAGGGTTCGAAGCCAGGGGTAATCGCAAGAATAGCACAAACAACAGCGGCGCTGACTCGACTGAAACATATATGGCAAGACAAGCGGCTCGCCCTCGGCATAAAAGTTAGACTAATGCGCTCTTTGGTGCTATCAATATTTATGTATGCCTGCGAGACATGGACCATTGAGCAGATATCCAGGGCAGAATACATGCAATGGAAATGAGGTGCTATAGAAAACTCCTAAATGTTACATATAAAGATCGTGTCACGAACGTAGTACTACGTCAGAGAGTTGAAGACGCTATTGGTCCTTTTGAAGATCTGTTCACAGCTATCAAAAGACGAAGAATGACCTGGTGCGGGCACATCGCGAGGTCCAACGGAATTCCCAATTCGATACTCTTTGGTTCCGTACCGGGACAGAGAGGGCGAGGACGTCCAAGGAAGAGATGTGTGGACAATATCACTGAGTGGTCAAGCCTTCGTCCCGGTAAGATACGTCAGGCGGCGACAGACAGAGAGGTATGGCGTGGGATTTTGGGAGTGTCTTCGTGTGTGCCCCAACGACCTGGATGAACTGAACTGAGCTGAAGTACTCAAAACCTTATCGTCACACTCAGCTAATTGAAAATGTTTCTGAGTATGATATTAGGAAATATTTGTTTAGTCAGAGAGTGGTGAATGCTTGGAATGCATTGTCATGGGAGGTAGTGGGGGCAGGGACAGTTAATGTATTTAAGAATAAATTGGATGCGCATAGCTTTTAGAGCCAGGTGATGTAAATTGAACTGGTTGTATACAGACTATGCAGTGTCTTCTAAACCAGTATAAAGACGTTAAATTATGATGATGAAATGCATCTCAGGCTCTTAGACCTAGAAAAGGCATTTGAAAATGTTTCTTTGAGCACGTTCTAAGGATGTCTTCAATGAAAGAACATCCAAACATACTTGGGCTACAAAGAGTTTCTGTGGAAATCGCATGAATTACATTAGAATAGGAAATAAAAGCAAGAGAGTTCGAGAACACCAGTGATGTAAGACAGTGCGAGATTATATAGCCATATTTGTTTATTCTGCTCATGGATGACGACATCCAGATGAAAACAGTCTATATATCGGAACTGGAGCTATTCGATGATGCGGTTTGATTACCAAATGAGAAACACATCTTCAGATCTTTAATTTTAGAAAAAGGTGCTAGATAAAAGAGGGGGTAGTCGTCATCAGTTCAAAAACAAAAACCATGGTGGCCTCGAGAGAAGAGAGTGGCATAACATTGTGTTGTGTTCGCAGTCTCAGGAACGGGTCAAGTTGTTCAAAACGATTTGAGTTGTAATAGACCAAAAGTGGATTCATATAAAGGAGTTTGCTACTCGAATAGCAGCAACTGGTATACTTTTTTATCCCCTAAATAGAGGATTTCTGAGTGTATTCCGCTCCACCAATATACCCTTTTTGTTTTACTCATGGATGTCAATCATTGGCAATAACCGCATCACAGAAAAGCCAGCTACCAAGCATCAGAAATGAGGTGTATAAAAAAGTTGTCCCAGCAACAAGAAGAGACAAGATCCGCAAAGAGACAATACGACATGATCTCGAAATCCAGCCCGTGTAGATTCTAGTGGAGCAATCTTAATGGGTAATGTAGCTGTGTGTGCAGAGTGACAAAATATTGGCTACTATGGCCATCATGGGCAACAAAACTCATAGGATTCAGACCCCTGGCGGCCCAAAGTCCGCTGTGATGACAATTTAAGACACAATATTATTATACTATAAGAGACCGAGGATTAGACTGGAACCATAAGAGAATTGTCTGGCCCTCTTTCTGGCAAACCTCTACGCGCTAGGATAGAAAAGGAGAGACTACTTTGAGACCTTCTTTTACATGTATAGAAATAGTTTTATTTTAAATTTGTAGTTATTTGATTTCGCCATGTCATCAACATTGTCCCAACGAGATTATCACTTCTATTATTTAGTGTGAAATAATAATAATAAAATAATAGTTGCATTTCACAAGCAAAGATGGCGACAGCATCAACCTATTTATGCGGAATGTCTTTCTTCTCTGATGGCTATAAAGACCAATCCTGGAACGGTACAGCCAGCCACATTCAAGGCACACATGCGGTGAGCCCTCTGTGGAATCATGAGTATTCTTTTTATTCTTACAGCACGCTTTCGCGGAATCTCTGCGACGGCTGTACTCTGCAATCTGACCGTCATCGATGCTACTATCTCGCCAGATGGTATTGATTTGTGCAAGCATATCCTAGGAGGTGGCATCAATATTTAAGCATTTAAGAGACAATTTCAATGAGTCTCTCTTGCGTTTGTTCTGCCCTTCTTGTGAGCGTCTGCCTGTTTTGATCTCACCGTATAAAAGTTTCTTGAGGATGTGCTCATCTGATATGCGAAGAACATGTTCCGTCCATCATAGATGGACATTTAGAAGTGTATGGTCCGTACTATGGATGCTCAACATGTTACTACAATGTCAGTATTACTGAGAATTTCAGTCAGGAACTTTGTCCTACCACCTGATCCTGAGCACCCTACGCAGACAGCTCAAGTGAAATCTGTTGAGCTGTCTGGCATGTCTGTTATACACTGTCCATGTCTCACAGTCATGCAGCAGAGTGGATAATACTACAGAACGATACACTTTAATGTGTAAACAGGATCAAGACTGATAGTAAAAGCTTCTTTTTTATGCGAGAAATAAACAAAGAACGAAAGACAAGGTAGACCCTCTCATAAATAGCACAGGTAAAACAATGAGAGAAAATAAGGAGGCAACTAATCTAATAAATCAATACTTTGGCATAGTCTTCACACAAAAAGATTGCTCTAAGATCCCAGAACCTATAGATATGTTTTAATGTGACAGTGATATAGTGGGATTAAGATCAATATGTATTACATAGAAAATGTTTTTGTTTCTTAAATTGGAGCGATTAAAAGTGGATAAATGTCCAGGTCAAGATGGTATTCATCCAAAATTGCTATTTGAAATTAGAGACCAACTAGCAAAATCATTGGCTATATTATCTTCTCAATCACTTGCAAAAGGGATTGTTCCAAGAGATTGGAAAGATGCAGGAGTGACCCCCTTATTTAAAAAGGACAAAAAATCAGATCCAGTAAATTATAGACCAATGAGTTTAACAAGCGTAGTCAGTAAATTGTTAGAATCAATAATCAAAGAAAACATCGTAATGCATCTAGACAGGTAAATCTAATCAGAAATAGTCAGCATGTGTTTGCTAGAGGGAGATCGTGCTTAACAAATCTATTAGAATTCACGGAGGAGGTTACTAAAATGATAGATAAGGGGAACCAGTGGATGTTATTTATCTAGATTTTGCAAAGGTTTTTGATAGAGTACCTCATCGAAGATTATTTAAACAGTTAAAATCACATGGAATAGGCGATGAGCTTACCGAATGGATTGAAAGTTGGTTAACGGGAAGAAGGCATAGAGTGGGCATAAATAAGGAGTACTGTGAGTGGTGTAAAGTAAAAAGTGAAGTGCCACAGGGCTCGGTTTTAGAACCAATATTGTTCTTGATATATATATATATATATATATATATATATATATATATATATATATATATATATATATAAACAATTTGGACATTGATATTTTTTTTTTTTTTTTTTTTTTTTGCGTTCGCCTTATTTATCTATTCCCCAAGGCGTGTGTGCGTTACACTGTTGTTTTTATTTTGCGCCTGTCGGTCCAGTGCATCCGACTTCAGCATGCATTTTATGTAAGGGTCTGCTTCCTCCTGCATTTTCTAAGGGTTTGCTTCCCAGGGGAAACGGCCGGTGCTGTGATGGGGATCGAACCCAGCACCTTTTGGTTGTGAGCCGTGCCACTTAACCACTAGGCCACGCCGTCCCCTGGACATTGATATAGGATCTATGAATGAAAAACTTGCGGACGACACAAAACTATGTACGAGTGTCTCATCTAAAGCATAAATTGATATATTGAGGTCGGATTTAGATACAATTTAAGACTGATCTGTGAGATAGCAAATGGAGTTTAATATAGATAAATGTACAGTCATCCACATGGATAGATCCAATATGGAACACAATTACAGAATGGGCGAGAACAATACTAGAATGATAGATAAGGAAAGGGACCTGTGTGTTATAATAGAGCTTACAGGTAAAGTGAGTGAGCAAGTTCAGGTAGCAGTGAATTAGTCAAATGCAATGTTTGGTATTATAAAAAGAAATTTTAAACATAGGTGTAAGGGAGTGATTGACAAACTGTATACAGCATTGGTTAGACCTAGATTGGAGTACTATGTACAGGTGTGGAGTTCTTATTGTAGAGATATAAACATGCTGGAAAGGATACAAAGAAGAAAACTGATAGTGGGATTCCAGAATTACAGTTATGAAGGAAGACTCATAAAAACTGGCCTACGGTGTCTAAAAAAGAGAAGAATTCGAGGTGACTTAATACAGGTTTATAAGATAATCACAGGAAAGGTTAAATTAGACTATAACAATTTTTTTTCAAAATACAACCACCAACGAGAACAAGAGGGCACATATACAAATTAACTTAAGACATGTCCAGATTGGATCCATTATTAGGAAATATTTTTTTAGTCAGAGAGTGGTGAATGCTTGGAATGAATTATTGCCTCAAGAGGTAGTGGAGACAGGAACAGAATGCATTTAAGAATAGATTGGATGCGCATAGCCTTTAGAGCAGGGTAATGCAAATGTAACTGGTTTTTATACAGACTCTGAGTCTTCTAAACCAGTTTTAAAACTTTAAGTTAAGTTAAGCGACAGTCCACATCCAAAATACAGAACCAGGGATGATCTCATTGTGTACTTCCTAACTAAATTTGTTTACATGGTCATCCTTCCCTTTAAAGGAAAGCGTGTAAAGAAAACAATGTTATTTGTCATGTCATCTATATAGGATAGTGAAAGTAACAGCGACAATAATAATGTAAAAAAATTTCTAAAATAATTTAATAGTACTAATACAAATAATAATTATCAACAAAGATAAATCCAACGACATCTCCCCGATGTGACGTCACGCAAAAGTTCACCCCGATATCAACATTCAGCAGACGTCAGTGTGCCCGTCATGTTGCTTAACACTGGTCATGTTTTGTATCAAATTCTCGGTATAGATCAAACTCGAGATGAGTGTCTCACATACAAGTGTGTTGGATGTTAACATGAATCAGGACAGAGCACTCAGAAAGGTGAGTACGAAAGGGTTATTTAAGAAGCGAAGAGGGAAAAAAACGTGTTTATCTGTTGGTTGTCATTTATTGATTTAAAATTACAATTGTAGAACTTGAAAAGATTACAAAACTGCAATCCATGACCGATAGAAGAGACTGCAGAGCCCAGCTGCAGTCAGAGAAACTCCGAAGACTGACCGACCATCCAATGCACCAGAGACTAAACAATATGGGAAACTAAAGCGGAGAAACTTTGCAGAAATAATAGCCAAAGCAAAGATTCACGAAGATCCCATAAACGCACTAACAACACCAAAACCCATCACTACTGTACGAAAACCTACCTGGAGGCAGGATATATTTCCAGAGGTGGTAGAAAATATACCAGGTATTGGAAACAAAAACGGCCAGACTGAAAAAGAAAGGAGAGATACTACCCTAAGCTCTATATCGGAAAACTACCCAAGCATGGACTGGACCCATGCATACACCGACGGTTCTGTAACAAACACTACACAGAACAGAGGGGCAGGAGCATTCATGAACCTACCAAATGGCAGAAAAATAACACTGTCATTCGCTACTGGTAAGTACACAAGCAATTTCAGAGCGGAGGCAGAGGCACTGAGGGCGGCAGTGGAAGAAATGGTGACACATAAAGAAAATGAAAGCCATATAGTCCTGCTTACAGATGCTCTCGCCGTAGTCACAGCGCTACAAAGCCAGAAAAACACTGAGCTTAATGACTTAAGAGCAGCACTCTGCCAACTGTGCCAGCAGTCCGCACCAAAAAGGGTAGTGGTACAGTGGGTCCCATCACACTGCAACATCCAAGGCAACGATGAGGCAGACAGACTGGCAAAAGAAGGCGCAAGACTACCACAAACAGATACTAGTATGACGTACGAAGAGTCAAAACGGCTTATAAAAGCCAGATACATGACCAAATGGGAAACCGAACATACTGGTCACACCAAAAACGATGCCTATTACCAGTTGAACCGAAGAGAGCAGGTCGTTGTCTTCAGACTTCGCACTGGCCACAATAGACTGAGGTACCACCTATTCAACAAATTGAAGATAGGTGGTACCGACGAATGCCCGTGCGGTACCGGTAAAATGACCGCTGAACATCTGCTGCAGAACTGCCCGACATACGAGGATCAGAGAGAGCAGATGTGGCCATCACCAGTGGAACTGCAAGACAAGCTCTATGGCAGTGGCGACAGCCTCAGGATGACCGCCGCTTTTTTCGAAAAAATAATGGTTACTGTCTGACTGCGTACGAAGAAGAAGAAGAAGATTTAAAATCATACAATCATTATTCATTGCGAGCGCCGAGGGAAACCTTAGACAGACACTCAACACTGCAGTTTATAATGTTTATATAAAAGCAAGCTGTCATGTTATACGTGTTTTTATTACAGTTCCAAATATTTTTACTTACTCCACCGACGAAGGATGTAACTAGTAATTATGTAATAACCGTTGTAATACTTACTACTAGTAATACTAATAGTTAGAAATAGTAATAGTAATTTAAATTACTGTAATATTAATACTTGAATAGTATCTGGATACGTCAACACATACTCATCATATTGTCTTCATCGTGATTACAGATTAGTTGAGTTTAGACATTAGATCTATCGATATTTAATATAGTTATAGTCTAGAGATTAGACTTCATGACATTAACCTTAAATTTAGACATTAGTCTTAGTCGGTATATTTTCAGTTGTTTTGGATTTTCAGTGCCCCCCAATGAAGACCTTTAGGTCAAACCAAAGGCTGTTTATATATATATATATATATTTATATATATATATATATATATGTGTGTGTGTGTGTGTCCTTGTACCAGAGAACTGGACTTCGCATGTAGACGTAACAAGAAAAAGCATGGCGAACGAGAAGAAGAATATCAGCTATTTATTACAATAGGATTAATTTAGAAGTCATTATAAGTAAGCAAGTTTACAAGAATACTTGCTAACAAAAAATAAATAAGTAAATATCGCAATATTAATTTGACAGCCAATATACCCAACATTTTATATGTTTATGTGTAGAACATAATAGTGTTATTAGTGTAGTCTGTGTGGCTTTTTTTTTTTTGGCAAGAAGAAATGAATAGAATATTATGCATGTAGTTAACGACCATGAGGACAAGTGGCTGATGATATTGTTTAGATGTTGGACTTCTGCTCAAAACCTTGGCAAGAAATACATTTTAAAAAAAAATCAGAAGTGAAATAAACATCTAAAATCTTGCCAGTAAGTGTGAAATATCTACAGGGGAAAGTGGCATTTTCCTTTTTTTCTCACCACTATAAATCCTGTCGGAGAACTTAAGCTTTGCGAATAAACAGTGTAATTATAGCTATTTTTCAAATTTCAAAATAGACAATAACATTTTGGGCAAGTTTTGATATATTTAGATGCTTAAAGTGGTCATCATGCCATAACACCCACACATTTGTGTCTTAAGGAACTTTGGGAGAATGTCGATCCCTCACCTTGTTAGCCAGGCTGCCATAAAAACAGCTCGTTTCCAAGAAGGGCAACTAGGAGGCTGAGTGGTGGTTGAGAGAAATAAAACTACTCATTGGATGTATTAATGTTCACCGTAAGACAAAGTGAAAGAAGAATAGAATATAACAAACATTTGAACATAACATTTAAAGATCAAGAGAAAGCTTTTCATAGAGTAGATAGGAATTAACTCTGGGCATATTAGATTAAAATGGAATATAAGAACAACTTAACATAAACTATAGACCATCATTGATGATTACATAAACTATAGACCATCATTGATGATTACAGAGTACAACGTTAGCTATTAGAGAATATTAGAGCACTATACCAAGTGTGCCAAAGTATAGTAAGAACATCAGATGGTCTGACTGAAGCATGGGACTGAAGCAAAGGATAACAACCAGGGTGAGACAAAGGTGTGTGCTGTGTTCACTACTCTTCAACACATATATGGACAGAATAATGCTGGAGGCCGAAGGGGAACAGCTACCAAAAAGTGATGAAGAAGAAAGGACAGAAGCTGATCAATAAAATGAACTCCATTTTGCAGATAACCAATGTTTACCATATGAGAGGGAAGTTGATCTGCAGCAACATCTGACTGTGCTCAGCTCTGTGTGTGAAAAATATGGTATGAAAATTAACACATCCAAAACAGAAACTCTGCAGATAAGCAGATCACCTGACAACATGAACATAATGTTAATCCCTGCACTGTATATATTGATAAGAGAATCAGGTGGTTTGGCATGATGTTCGGGTTTTCTCAACCATGGCAAACTGAGAGCTAAATAGATAGAAAATGTTGCAGATATACTAAATCGTCATAGGATGACAACTATTTTAGCGACATTTCTGGCCCTGGACAGAAAACTACAGCTTCCTGCAATGCCTCATGGTACAAGTGGATAAGACAAGACGAGGACAACTATTAAATACTATGAAAACATGGGATTACAGATCTAATAAGAGCAACTGATGTAGTCTTGGATACTTTTAAAATAATAACAAAAGTACGAGTTGTGCTTTCACCATTGCTACACAACATGGACAAAATAACAACCAAAGACAGCCTAATTGCACTACTTGAAGTGGAATTCAACATGGGAATAGAAGAACACAACTCATTGCATCAACTGGGCCAAGGGATGTCACTAATTGTTAAATAACGTGGCTTACAAACCCATCCTGCATGTGTTCAGATTCATGAACCAACAAGGCTGTGCCGTTATGGGAAATAAACCAATAAAATATTGCATGCTGAAGTCAAATACACTGACCTGTAATGTGCAAAAAACAGTACAATGTGCTCTACCTTAGGAAACAAGATGAGCAACAACAAAAAACACAAACTGCTCTTTACAGATAACCAATGCCCAATAAATGATGATGAAGACTTCAAAATCATAGGAATGCACTTGGCACAGCCTGTGAAAGATATAGTATGAAGATTAGCATATCGCATAAACATTGAAGATTAACAGATCACCAGGTCCACTTAACATGTGTATAAACTTCATCATATACAAATATATGTGTAATCAAACCTAAACAGTCCCAAGAGTTCAAATACCTGGGTTAAATTCTTACGGACGGCTTGTCAGAAGGTCTCTGCTCGGACTTATCAACTGTCAACACAACTTCAACACCAGAACATCAGTTTGGCAACAATCAGCAGCTGATCAACAGTATTTTTATACCAACTTTGTGTAACCAATTTCAAACTTCATCCTTATCCAAGGCACATGAGAATAAAATTACATGTGAAATGAAATGCTTAACCAAAGTTATTGCTGAAAAATGGTGACATTAGAAATTTTGTGAGAACTGCTTTTGAACTGAATATATATCAAGGCAAAAAATAAGATGGTTTGGTCATCGCATGAGAATGCAACTAACACTGCACACTTACAACACAACAAGATCTGGCTACAAGTTACAAGGATGTCGTGTGTCTTTCATTCTTTTTTTATTTCCAACATAAGAAAAGATACTTTTACTATCAATCTTGATATTCTGAGCAAGTTTGTTTTTCCGAAGTCTTTTTTTTCTGTTTTATTCACTTTCTGAGCTATGTTCTGCTTGTCCAAATATTTAAAATATGTTACTTTTGATTTACCTGCCTCTATATATTTATTCCATGCTTTATATTTAGGTCTTCTACATTTCACTACAAATCTAGTTATCCACTTTTTACGCTTGGGGTTTACCTCCCTAAATGGAACACATTCCTCTTTTAGCTTTTCTAGAACTGTTTTAAAACTCTCCCACTCTTGTTCAACATCTGTTCTTCTGACAATATTTTTCCAGATTATGTGGCTCGCTGTATGTTTCATCTTCTTAACATCTGCCTTAGAGTAGTCATATGTTTATGTTCACTTCTTTCCTGCTATAAGATCCCAACGGATGATCTGATGGTCACTTGAGCCAAACAGTTCCCCAATGGTAACATTTTCAATCATATTTTTCTTTGTAGTAAAAACTAAGTCGAGTGTGTTTTTGCCTCTGGTGTCTGCTTCTACATGTTGAATAAAAAAATTGTCAGTTATGCACTTAACAAAAGGTTTTGACTCTACAAGTGCTTCTGCATATCCTATTTTTTCTGGAAAGTTGAAATCACCCTTTAATAATCATTTCTCTTCACTTGCCTTTGCTATGCTACTAATCAGCTCATCTTCCTCTTTTTGGCTTGATGGACATCTATAGCATACTCCAATCACTGTTTTTTCATCCCCGCTTTCAATTTCTCCCCATACATTTTCATTTTTGTTACTAGATGATAAATCATCTTTGATCGTTATATTAACTGAATTTGAACAGTATAATCTTCTTTCGTTCGCTTGGAGTATGTCTACATCTGCAAAGTTGTCTTTTGTATGAACCTCACTGTCTTCTGCAGTTCACACATAGGTCCATATAGTTTCCCTTCCAGTGTTGTTTCTCTTGGCCAGTATGTCCGCCTCAGTATCTCATACTCTGGAACAGTATAATAAAATGTCACCTTGTCTCCAACTACCCTATCTTTCCTTAACATTGTATATCCCTCTATTTCAAGTTCACTATCAGCAATGTCCTCGTATGTCCATGATTCTGTCAACCCTATTATGTCTGGTTTTTCTTCTTCTACATACAGTTCAAATTCTTTTCTTTTATTTACTATTCTTCTCACATTTGCATACAAACATTTCAGTTTTTAATTTTGTTGTTTTTCCAATTTTTTCTTTTGCCTTATCATTTTTATTTTTGCTTTTCCACTACTGATTTAACACTTCCCTGACCCCAACTTTCCCCTTTGACTGCATCCTCTATATCATCCTATTGTAGGCCTATCTTTAGTCACACTTCCTTGCTAGTTAAAATTTGTAACACAATGATTAAACATATACTTCGCTACAGAAATCCTGTCCTATCTCATTTAGATGTAAACCTCTCCTGTCTAGCATTTTACTTTTGTCTACTTTCACATCAATAAATTCCATACCCATGTCTGCACACAGCACCTGCAAACAATGGTTGATATCTATTATCTTACTATCTAAATAGTCTGACCCATCTGCTCTCTAAAATACCCATCATTGTGATCTTTCTGAACTTTTTTTCCTTATTAAGTGTTCCCATAAGATTATCTTTGCATAATTATTTCTGTACTATCTCTCTTTACATTATTAGTTCCTACCAGTACCACAACATGACTGTTTGCTCTGTCATCTATCCTCTTTATTCTTCCCTCCATGTCCTCAATTTTAGCTCCCCTAATATTAGATTTTTCAAACATCTTATGTTGTTTTGACAAATGTCTGCCAACCTCCCTCATAATTGAATCCCCTACTACGAACACTGAACCCTCACTTATATTTGCAAATCTCTCTGCCCCGTGTACTGTTTCCTCACTAGAATCTCCTTTACTTCCAATTCCTATTTCCTTCTCCAACCCATACCTAACTGACAGTGATTTTATTTTATCACCTGAACTACCCAACAGCAGCATCTTTAAACTTCCTAAATTTTCTCTTGTTGCACTTCTATTTTGAACTGCCTTTTTTCTATCTTCTCCAATCGCTTCTCATATGTACTAATATTGCACTCCATCCGAGCCTTCCTTTCTTCTACTCTACATAACCTACATGTAATATTTACTTCATTTTCCAACGTTGCATCTAACCTACATTCGGGGCATAGACCATTGACCACATCTCACCAGCATACACGGTCCTGGGGTACTCTTTCTGCCGCTCTCCAGTTGTAGCTTTTTAATTGTAGATTCCTCTCACTTTCTCTTCTCCGCATAGTTTTAGGTCTACCTATCTTTCTATTCTCTTGAGGATTCCATGTGAGATCCTGCCTGGCTGTGGTGGATGGTGTCTTTCTCTAGTTTCATCTTTCTTTATTGTACCAATCTTGTTTCTGTGCAATGATATGTATCGAGAACAATACTTTCATGTCATCATTTCTCAGCAATGGCTTTTCTCAAACAGCTCATTTCATTTCACATGTAATTTTCCTCCCATGTGCCTTGGATTAACAACAGAGTTTTACATTGGTAGCATAAAGCTGGTAACTAAGTTGTAATTTCTCATCTCTTTAGATATCTGTGCCATTTTTCATGCCTGCCATACTGTTCTATCATCCCATGTTGCTAGTTTGGTTTTCTCCTTAGACATAGTAGGGTGTTGTGATTGTTTTTTCCTTTCAAACAATGGACTTCATGACCCACAGAGCAATTTACAAATCATATTTGAACATAACTGCTTATGTACATACATGCATGCAACTTAAGAGACACACCTAGTGCAAAACAAATATTCTGGTATGTTGAGTGTTAATAATCTCAGGTTATGATAATTATAATCATGTAGTGTTTAAAGAAATATGTAATTTTATATCAGCATTTCCTAAAATGTTTTAGTCACTACCAGGAAATAACATTTAAAAAAAAAATAATTGCCAACTCAGAATATCTTCTCCATTTCGCTCATACAAAGCATAATCCACTATTTCAGAAGGTTCTTGACATATTTCATGCACTAAAACACTTTGTGTACTTTTCTTAACTTAACTTAACGTCTTTATACTGGTTTAGAAGACCCTGCAGAGTCTGTATACAACCAGTTACATTTACATCACCTTGCTCTAAAATCTATGCGCATCCAGTTTATTCTTAAACGCATTAACTGTCCCTGCCTCCACCACCTCCCCTGGCAATGCATTCCAAGCAGACACCACTCTCTGACTAAAAAAATATTTCCTAATATCTAACCTGGACCTCTCTTTAATCAGCTTGTAGCTATGCCCTATTGTTATTGTAGGTGGCTGTATTTTAAACAACTTGTTATAGTCTAATTTATCGATTCCTCTGATCATCTTATAAACCTGTATTAAGTCACCACGAATTCTTCTCTCTTCGAGACACTGTAGGCCGGTTTTTCTGAGTCGTTCCTCATAACTGTAATTCTGGAATCCAACTATCATCTTTGTCGCTCTTTTTTGTATTCTTTCTAGCATGTTTATGTCCCCTCTTGTGGTGGTTTCCTCGGCAATTTGTTTAACATGATATGTATTAGCTCCATGATGTACAACCTTCTTTCATCACTTTTTTTCCAACATGCATGGAACCGTGGTGGACTTTTTTTTTTTTTTTTGCTTAGATGTTTGCCTCACTAGTTTCTACTGGCGGAGGCGCGCCATTTTCCACCCCAGACCGTAGTCCATTGGGCGATATCAGGACGCATAAACCAGTGCTTGGATGCATGTGTGCATCTGTATGTACCTATGCTAGGTTTGTGTGCCCTCAGAAGCTAGCCCAACCAAAGTGCAATGGACGGGCTTTACCACGAGGGCGCGTGTGAAAGTTGTGCAAGGGTGTGACTGTAGGACAGAGTCAAATGAAACAGAGTGAGGTGAGAGGGGAGAGAGAAGAGTGGCCCCCAGGGTGAGCAAAACCGTGGTGGACTTGTTCTTTCATTCCAGTTAAGGCTTTCTTTGATCCAAATGGGGGAACTGAGAATATCAGCAACTGAATATTATGGACAAAGAAAATTGTAAATATAAATATCTTTGAAGAAAGGAGCATCTAATACAGATAACTAGCACAAAGTATGGCTGTAGCAAAAATACATCGCTGTTAGTGTTATGACTTGAAACAGACAGGAAATAGTCCTTGCATCTTTACTACAAGGAAATATATTATCTTCTCATAGTTGCTCTCCTTCTACCCCAGAGGATGTAGTGGTCCTTTTGTATACACCTGTACTGGGGTCAGGAATGTGGAACCAATTTTCACGCTGGCCAGCCAACTTATTTTCCCTATCTCTGTCGGGTACCCATTTACAACGGGGCAGAATAGATCATATCAAGACCTAATAGCAAAACTATGCCCTTTGCCACAAGAGAAAGCGTTCAGACACTCACACAATCTATAATACTGCAGACACTCACACAATCTATAATACTGCATCTAAAATACAAATTATCATACTAAATTGTCAGTTGCCATGGTAACCTGATGCTGAGTTTCTTCATTCCTGGTTCAGCATACATATTTGGACAATCAGAAATCATGATTCTGCAGTTTATTAGAACTTCATGCATTTAAAGTTCATCCATAATTCATCTACTTGTCCTCTGCCTCTTTTCCCTGTAATTGTCATTGGTTCTCTAACATCCTCTTCTCCTAAACAAAAACTAATTATCATTTTATGGATTTTATTGACATCCCTTCGGGTCCCCAGGATTTTTAAAGGACTCAGCAATAAAGGCCGCATGCTGTACAGTCCTCACAGTGCGCAGAATAGGTTTTTATTTCACCCCTGATAGAAAAAAAACAGTGACGTTCCGATGTTTTGAATCAGCGCCCCATTGGTTAGATGACCAGTATCCAAATGGCTCGGCCACCTTTTTCTCATCCTTCTCTTAAAATGCATTGGATGCGCTGTCTTTGTGAATTTACCATAATAATATAGGGAAGATGAAATCGCAGGACAACTACAGCATTGATCTAGACTTTTTTTTCTTTGCACCAATGTTTCTCAATACTCGAGTAGTACCAAGGTGGGAAATAATAGGGTCACTGTCTTCTTCTTCTTCTGCGTTTGTTCTCAATCTCCCGCTACCAAGCCCTGAACAGGGTTTTGTATGCAGCGGGATGTAGTCAGGAGAACGGAATGCGTTGTATCGCTAGTTTATAGCTGGACTGCGATATTTGCACCTTTCGGTCCGACACATACATCTTCAGTGGGTAACCTTAAGTGAATGATATGACACCCGTGATTGAGGCCAAACACGCTACTCTGATTAAATACAAGTATCTTCCAAATGCAGGTACACTGTACCCCTTTAAGTCCGTCAGGAGCTACATACAACGAACAGCTCATCGTTGTGCGATACAGAGGTTCTTGTATTTAATAATATGATTCTTTAAAATTAGATAGAGGATGTACTCAACTATTTTAGGGTAAAAGTAAACAGCATGTCCTTTACAGAACGTCTCTCCTTACAACCGCCACCTGTTTGGCTGTTATAAGTTGCTTGGCTAGTGTGCAGTACGGTAGGTTGCCATTATTTTCCGTACGTGGAGGAGCAATCGCCCGAGAAAAAAAAATACAAGTGTTTGTCAAACTGGACACTGTGTGAATCGAACCTGGTGCGTTGGGATTGTGAAAACCGAGTGAGTTTCACCCTTAGGGTAGGGTGCCATAATACAATGTCGTATTTGCTACTGAAATTATCGATGCGCGATAAACACCTAAAAATACAGCAGTAAAATGTATTCGATTTTATGTCCTTGTTTGTTTCACTGAGGCGAAATACGTTAATATTTTGTTTTTTATGGTGTTGCAATTTATATTCTTTACAAGAGAAATATTTAACATAGAAGCAAGGAAGTGTTTGTCAAACTGTATAAAGTATAAGGTCGTTGAATTGCCCCTTGGAATGCGCACAGGCAGTCGTTAATGTGCGATAACGGCGTGTTAATAATGCTATACTGCTGATTGAGACGCCATAAACTAGCATATTATTCATGTCTACTACCAACAAATGCGTTGACGTTCTTCACACATGCCGTGTCCAGAGTGATTTTTCATTACGTCCCTTTATTTACCACGCAAAAGCAAAGGGCAATAAGCACAAAACCTATGAATTTTATAGGGTTGTAGATGAACAACCCACCTACATCGGAGTTACACTTGATGATTGGCTGACTTGGAGTCAACTAGGCAGCAGGAAAAGCCAGAAGTGAATTAGCCGTCCTGAGAAACCTAAGTGGAATCACATGGGGAGCCGGAGAGAAAATACTTAGCAGTGTTTACCAACAGGGCATACGGCCACATCTGGAATATGGATCAGCTGCCTGGTGTCCAGCATCAAACACTACATTGAAAGAGTTAGATAAGGTACCAAATCAGGCGCTGAGGGTTATTACATTATATACATGTGTGTAGAATTTTTCTATGTACATGCATGTACTTTGTTTTTTTTTCTATGCATGTGAATAAATGAATATATGCTTGTGTGTGTATAAATGAATATGTGTGTATAAAGAAACATCTGTAAGTGTGTATAAATGAATATGCATGTGTGTGTATAAACAAATAGGTATGCGGGTATAAGTGAATATGTATGTATGGACACATGTGTAAGCATATTGCCTTTGCAAATATCTCAAAGAAAAACAAATGTACATCACTAACTTCTTGAAAATTTAAATCATTTTAAATTGATGTCACCACTCACTTCATAAAATGTAACTCCCACCATCTCATGTTTCATCTCATGGGAAATTATCATTTCACTTCACATCATGTACACATTTTATTTGAAATTTGTTGTTCAAATTTGAAAATTGTAATAATTTATTATGTGCAATAAAGAATTTTCAACAAAAAAAAAATGAGGGTTATTACAGGGGCAATAAAATTAACGCCTATAGTGGAGATGGAGAAAGGGAGGACGCAATCACTAGGGGAACGTAGAGATACAAAGGTGCCAACACAGGCAGCAAAGTTTAACTGTATGCCGAGTCACCCAATGAAGGATAGATCGCTCTGTTTCTTGGAAAAAGAATATCAACAGGATCTATGGGTCCGAGTATTAATAGTTGGGTCAGCACAGAATGCAGTAAAGAATGGAGGAGCAGGAGTGTATATAGAATACCAAAACAACACTATGGAGAAAGTTCCAGCACCAAATGAACATTCTGCCATAATTATGATGCAGAGATACAAGCGATGAAATTGGCTACGGAAAAATTGCTGAACACCAACCTTGGCCCGTATCTTGTGGCATTTCTAACAGATGCAAAATCAGTACTCCAAGCACTATCATCCAAGAAGCTGTCAGATCTACTAGTTGTATTGTCTGTCAGATCTACTAGTTGTATTGTCAACATTGAGCAACCAGCTCAGAATCATGGTGCAGTGGATACCGTCTCACTGCGAAATACCAGGAAATGAGAGAGCTGACACACTGGCGAGGAAAGGTGCCGCAGACGAGCAACGAGATGTACCAGTTACATACCATCAAAACAAAAAGATGATTAAATCAATGAGAGAGCTTCCAATACAAATACAAGATGACTATCATAATATAAGTAGGCAAGAGCAGATTGTCATACTGCGCCTCAGAACGGGACACAACCGGCTCCGCAGCCATATGTATACACAATTTAGGATTGGCAGCTCAAGTATATGGACAGGCACCCCAGACTGCAGAACATATACTTCAGGACTGTCAATAGTATGAGCTACTGAGGCGGACATGCTGGCCAAGAGAAACAACACTGGAAGGGAAACTATATGGACTTATGTGTGAACTGCCGAAGACAGTAAAGTTCATACAAGAGACAACTTTGCAGATATAAACATACTCCAACGTAACGAAAGAAGCAGAAGATATAGGTTTGGATAATTCTTGATATTTAATATATAAACAGTATGGGACAAGCACAACTTACCTATAATGACATTACATGGCAGTACTAAAGACTTGCCGAATTGTACAATAAAAAGACCATTAGTTGAGATATGACAATGTGAATATGGATCAACATTTGAACTGCTTTCAAAAGTTGGGAGTGTGTTATTTTGGAATTGGGAAAAGAACAAAAACCACTTTGAGGAATTTTATGAATTTATATATATGTAGATACTCTTGGGGGAGGAGGAGCCGGATCTCAAACCAGACCTGTCAACTGGGATAGCTGAATGACCTATATATTAGGAGGTTAACGGTTAATAACAAATAAACAGCCGTGAACCAGAAACGATGGCTTGCATGGAGGCCAAATGGACGCAACTCCTCCATCATGTAAAGACTCAACAGGTCAATCACCTGTTTGTTTGCCTACCTGATTAAAATTAAACAAAGAAAGAAAGCCGCACACACCACAATGATTCAGTGGACTAGACTGGAACCAGGTCAAGAGAAAAACAGCGGGCAAAAAGGTTATGTGCTCTTTCTTGCAAACCTCTACACACCTGGATAAAAGTGGAGCGACTAAGTAATTAAGTCCAAACTAGACGCAGTAAAATTCAAATAAATGGTAGAACAGATGGTCGAGTCAAGGTAACCGAGAGAGTATTATATTACGAAGAACAATACAGAGTATTGGCTTCACGATATGATCCTGAAAATAAAGTAATATTTAGACAAAATAGCTCAACAGAATCTATATAGGAAGAAAACAAAAACTTTTGTCATTTTCACCTCCAGTCAAAGCGTAGGGCTAACAAACACGACAGTTGGCTCTTTCGGGGAAATCTAAGGTAGAACTATTTTGCGTGCTCTTGCAGCGCTGGTTTATGCAGCAATTTGTTCCACGCATTTAGATTTCTAGTCCCATGCATGTCTGTCTCTCTTCTGTTGCTGTTTACGATATCCTTGAAAGTTGAGCTGGTCTTATTTTTCCTCCACAGTAAAGAGCTCTGGGATTCACACTAGAAAAATCAATTCAAACCTTTCAGTACCTCGAGGAGCATATCAATAAATACGCCCCAATTTCTGGGCTGTCTATTCCAGTACTGCCACGCCTTCCTAGTTTCTTTTATGTATGTCTTGAGCCCTCTTCTCCAGGTATGTTTTAGTCTACCTCTACTTCTTTTGTCTTGGGGATTCAACAACAGAGACTATCTTGTAATGCTATCATTTGTTTTTCTTTATGTGTCATATTCAACGTTAGCGTCTTCTCCTCACCTGATATTCCACTGATATATTCCTGGTTCTTTCCAACAATTCCACATCACACCATTTCAATCTTTCTATACTGCACAAGCACCATTTTGTGAAAGTCTGTACCTTTTTAATTGTTGTTTTTGTCCATGTTACAGTATAACATACTTTACATTGGAATAGAGGATCCGTATTTTTGTGTTGATCTAAATGTATTTTGATTTCCATAAATTCCCCAGTGCAATAAAATCTACTGTCACTGTGGACGGAAGATGGATAGATAGATATAAGAATTATTTCTTTTTTGCATCTGATTGCAATTATGGGGCAGAAGAACAAAGTCATCGGTAAAGCACCAACTATCAAGTTGTTTAGAACCAAATTCCATTGAATTTAATTGTTGTTGGTTGATGTTGTTGTCTTCATAATTCAGTCAATAGCGAACATAATGGGAAATGGTGGATTTAAGCCTGCTTAGTCAGAATGTGTCATGGAAGATGAGACTCAAGAGGTAAGACTTCAAAAATATAGTTTTCTACAGAAGTGAGATGATGTGTAAAGTTTAGTTTAGCTTTGTATTCCTCTTCTACCATAGAGTTTTTTATTTTTCTTGTGGCTTATAGCTTCTACAGGATTGAGTAGCCAACCACATCCCCAACCCACCTTAGTCGTCTCTTATACATGCCTGACAGGTAGTGTTAACTATTCTTTGCTCACCTTTCGGCCCCGGCAAACACTGGCGACAGATGGTACCATTTTTCTAGATGGTGTGGCACGAAGGTCTCTTCTATAAACGATAACGATACTGGAATATATGTGTTTAGTGATTAACATTATGTTTTCAAAATATTGACAATTGTCCAGGGTATGGAAATGTATTGTAGGCGGAGATTAGTATTACGGGGAAAGCGGGCTGAAGAAACAGTAATGAACGAGCGGCCAGAGACCCATATTTGACTGCTTTCGTCAGCGTCAGCGAGCCATTGTTGACCAAGACTCTATTCCGCCTCCAAGTGGTTTCTCTGTATACAGGCTGCGCCCATGTTGTCTAGCTAAGATAATAAGGATCGAAGTGGAAAGACAAACCTGGTTCCAAACAGCCGTGCTGAAGTCGGATGTGTCGGGCAGAAAGGTGCAGTTATCACAGCGATGTAAACTACGATGCAACGTAACAAAACCTAATTTTCAGTATGAACGCAGAAGAAGAATTGCGGAGAATATACCCGATTTATAAAAATGTCAACAATTCAAATTGACAAATCGATAGCAGTATCGCCCGATTGTATTGCTACGTTAGGTTGAATTAGCACGACGCGACAGTGAAATATCATTTTCAGGGGGGAAGTCAACCCGGTAGTGAAATTATTGATAAAGTAGCAAGCTGCATACACCGTCAATACAAGAACCGCTTTGTGTTTGATGATAAAGCTTGGTTCTACGGTTCGGTTTTATATGTCTCACATATTGTGCACACTTTATTAAACATTCTCCTTCCTTATTTCTTTCTCTTCTTCCTTATTTACTTCCTTCCTTTCTTCTTCTGCGACCAAAATGGATTGAGCTGATACAGCAGTCGATAATTGGTGAATATAATGTGAATAGTGTCCAATGTCAATCTAGCATTCCATTTCATTGATTCACTTTTTCGCTCCCACTGAAACACATGGCCCTCACCACAGCTTGTCACTATCCAGGAAGCATGTATTCAAGCATTTGCAGTAGCGGCATTTACACAATGAGGTTGCTAGCCCCATGGACTAACCTCTTAAATCGTATTTTATAACACTCTTGAAAGGCTACAGTGGTCCTATTATTTTCTACCCAGGATACAACACGGGTGTTAGGTCCATTAACTGTGGGGGAAAGAATAGAGTCACTGTACATCCATGTTTGCCATAAAATCCGTCTAAAAAGGGTTGTACAAAGAGATGTTGTTGTTCTACGCCCTCAATGCATATGTATACTCTATTGTGCGCCCTGAAAAGGGCGTCAAGTGGCGGGTCGTAGTAGCTTTCTTGACATCCCGAGTGTGCTGACAAAGGAGGACGTGTATGATTAGATAATGGCTACATAAACCACCACTGTAAGAGCACATACAATAAATTCGTGTAGCATTCCTGTAAGAGCCCATCTACAGTGGGGCCTATGTGCGCCATATGGAACGAAATTAAGAAGTGTAGTATGTAAATAAAAGTATGACCGGAACTATGTACCTGCCACCCTAATGTTAACATAAATTACCAGAAAGCCGGAATTAACAAAGTTAAAAATGCGCAACAAACATTTGTTAACGAAAATAGCACATATACATTGACATGTTTAATTGAGGCAGTTCCATTGGTCGATAGTAGCCCGTTTTATCAGGACAGATGACATAGAAGTTTACTTTGTATAAGTTTGCATTATAAATAATGTTTATATGAAGCAGTACACATACGAGTACTGACTGCATGGAAGACCATCGTCACCAAGCTCATCAGCTCCCAGCGGAGCATAAATCTTCAACAAATATATGCCGTCCTCTTGTCGAGTCACCTATTCCAGCTATTTCCACCTCTCCTTTACCTCTTGTTTGTTTGTCTTTAGCCCTCCACTTCATGTGTGTTTTGTTCTCTCGCTATTTCTCCTGCCCTTGAGCTTCTAAAACAGATACTCCCTTGTAATACTATTAGCTGGTTTCCCTAATGTGTCATATCGAACGACAAATACACACCCTCATACGCATCCCTCTTGCGCATTTATCCCTGTTTAACCCAGCTGCGTGCTCGATCCACATTTAATATCAAGCTATTGCAATCTGTTGATTGCCAATTCATCGATTGCAATGTCATCATCCACAAGACTGCCATTGATTTCATTTAGTATACTCCCCCTACCCATATCTAATGTCAGCAATATCGAGCCTTTCCAAGCTTGGATGTCTGACAGTTCTTTCATTCACATTAAACCATAGCATTATCATGACAGTAGATCTGCAGAGGTCCCTGAGAGGTGGAGGCCTCTGTGTCCTTTATCATTTATACTCGCACATACCACATGCTGATGGTAAATATGACGCAGTATAAGTAATATGCTTAGTTATATGTAAAACATTGTTATCATATATATGAGAATAAAGTAATTCATATCAATGTGCCAGGGGACGGCGTGGCCTAGTGGATAAGTGGCACGGCTCACAATCCGAAGGTGCTGGGTTCGATCCCCATCACAGCACCTGCCGTTACCCCGGGGAAGCAAACCCTTAGAAAATGCAGGAGGAAGCAGACCCTTACATAAAATGCATGCTGAAGTCGGATGCATTGGGCCGACAGGCGCAAAATAAAAACCACAGTGCAACGCACACCGCCTTGGGGATTAGAGAAATAAGGCGAACGCAAAAAAAAAAAAAAAAAAAAAAAAAAAAAAAAAAAAAAAAAAAAAAAATATCAATGTGCCGAGGATTTCCTGAATAAATTGAAAACAGTTGGGAAAATAAGGAGACATCAATCACTTGTACCTTGTTGCTCTCGTTGATGTCTGTACACGAGAGTGTATGCCATCCATGCAATGTTTCTCCAAGTCAGCCTCTTTATGTGTGACTTAACGTTGTTATATTTTCTATATCCTCCCAAATCTCTGTTTTTCCTCTCTTTCTCCCATGAAAGGTTCCACCTGTTTGCGTACATTAAAAGGTTACAGAAAGCT
Source organism: Ariolimax columbianus (assembly GCA_036924085.1). Classification (NCBI taxonomy): domain Eukaryota; kingdom Metazoa; phylum Mollusca; class Gastropoda; order Stylommatophora; family Arionidae; genus Ariolimax; species Ariolimax columbianus. The sequence goes on from JAVGWX010000016.1 coordinate 47,688,305, forward strand.
CGTCAAATCACACTTTCAAACAGTTAGTAATACACGAAACAACAGGTCTATTACCCTTTTAGAATAAATGCTCAATTTGGAAGCAGTCGTGGTCTATGTATGTCCAAATGCAATATTGAAAATAGTCAGAGGATTGTGTCTATATTTAATCTCTCTGTTTGGACTATTAATATAGGGGAAGAGAGAATGTCATTCTTGGCATAGTAGTTTCTAATATACCATTACTTTTGTCGTGCCAGCAGACTAGCTACTCTCTCCCTTCTCTCTCTCTCTCCCTTCTCTCTCTCTCTCTCTCTCTCTCTCTCTCTCTCTCTCTCTCTAATAGACGTACACATTTTAGTTTTCTATCATTATTTTTGTCATACAAATCAATGGACAGTGTTGAGTATTCTGTGGATGGTAAATTTAGCCTCGCGGCCAAGTTTCCGTGTGTAAAAGCTCTTTTATCCAAACATTTAGCTGGGCCAAACATTTCGCACATTGACGGTAGCTTGTTTGAAACAAAATAAAAAATAAAGTCCATGTAACCAATCAGGGCCATAGACATGTTTCAAGTGTCCATGTTAATTGTCAAGCACTGGTTTGACCTTGCAATCTGGGCCCATCCTTTGATTGAAGGATTCTTAAAGACGGAAAACAAGGAATGCATTAGACCAGTGAAGTAGAAATCCATGTTTAGTGTAAAGTCAGACCAATGACACGCGATGAAACGAAAGAATAGTAGCAGATAACATATCTTGTCTTAGTTGACCTATTGACCTGTACTTCTGCAAAAGTGGTTGCCCTTGTGTGGGTCTCAGCTGGGGCATGCGTTGGGGGTTGCCTGTAGTTATATTTGTTACTGTTCGTTGGGCTGGGCTCTAGCGTTCTTTGGTCTTGTGTGGGTCCCAGCTCAAGTTCAGTTGGTTCTTCTTCGGTCACGGGTTGCCAGTGGATAGCTAGCTTATTTGTTACAAGGTCGTGAATGTTGTTGTGCAGCTCTAGCGAATATGGGGGGGGGGGCGGGGGGCATCTAGGAGGTCTCTTTACGCCACGCGGGTACCACAGTGTGATGTCTGTGTTCCAACGTTCGTTATTCCTTCTGGCCACAAAGCCATCCCAGCATTGCGTGAAGCTGTTGGCATGCTGTTATCAATAGATGTAATGTCACGGGAAATGTGATATGAAATATGTATCATCATTATCTGCGAGATTCTACCAAGTGTGTACTGCTGTGACACACGTGTGTGTGTGTGCATTGTGTTGTCATTCCAGGCGGTTTTTCTTGTATTCTTCCATAGTTCTATCCAATTACCTTACACACATCACACACGATAGTTTTAACTAGAAGCTGCTTTCGTAAAGAACCGAAATGATAGTTTTACGCTAGTATGCACCTTCAAAAACGAACATATTAGATACTGCTTTGTAAGAACTGGCCATCAAATAAGAAAAAAGGACATTGTTTATCTAGTATCCTCCAACAAGGAGAAAACGATCCATGTAGACTAGCAGACGTTATAAAATAGAGCTAGTATGCACCGTCGTATTCAACTTTTAGTAGTAGGTACCTTTAACAAGAACGTACATGGTCATTTCAGATAATAGACGTCCTCAGAATGACGGCATATGATAGCTTTCAACTAACCTTCAAAGCATGTCGTAAGAGGCGACTAAAGATGGATGTCGTTGGGACTAGCAATCTTATCGTGTAAAAGCATTGCTATGAAACCGCCATGCTTGGATCCATCTTTACTGTAAAAGGGTCAGCAGTGGTTCTATGGTTCACTTGGATCGAAAAGGCAAATCAATCATGTACCGAACGCGCATTCCGACTGCAAACAGGCTGACCAATCATCTGGTCAGAATATTAACAATTGGGCAATGTGCCCATAAGTGGACAACAAATAAACGGCTCAACACGATCTTCAGGTCTGCCGGCTCCGCGAGAGGAGCAGAGTGACAGCATGGCATTTCCAAAATCCATTTGCGAGATCAACTTTCTGCGACGATATCGCATAAGACAGACCGCCTTGTTTTTGACGGAAATAGATTCGATTATTTGAGAGTGACGGCGAATGCTGGAATGCTAAAGAGAATGATACTTTTCACTATGTACTGGCGGTATAGCTAGAACCATGAGATAAATGTAGATTACGACTTTATAGATTTAGAAGAACATACATTCTAAAGCCGATATGAGATGTTGAAAAATGAACAAAGACACCGAAACTTTGAAATAACATCCTTGTTAGTTGAAATCGTGTGACGTTAACAAAAAGAACACATTTTTGTTAAAATACGCATAAATAGCGCCCCTTCTCTCTCCTTTCTCAAAATTGATATTTTAATTTTTTTTTTATTGGCGGTTCAATGGTGTCTCTTTCCAGTACGGCCCGGCCGACTGAAGAATGCACGGCAAAGACAACCAGCAAAGAAATGCAAACATATTTGAAAAGGAAACGGTTTCATGCAAACATATCTGCATCTTGTGGCGTGACACCAGACAGTACCGACTATGGACATTATTTAATTTTTTTTAAACACATTTTGTAGGAAGACAGATGGTGTTAGAAAGGGGAGAGGGAGAGAGAGAGAGAGTGTGTGTGTGTGTGCGCGTGTGTGCGTGAACTATTGGGATATTCCGTTTTAACGCAATGCCTCTAATATTCGAGAGTGCATTTTGTATTAGCTTTGTAGAAGCTCACTGTTAAAACAAAAACACGTTTACTAGGCCTGTGTCCTCAGCACTCTTCTTTACGGCAGTGAGACATGGTCTACCTACATACACCAAGAGAGGTGGCTAAACAGCTATCATATGAGGTGCCTGCGCAGAATCCTGGTGGTTGGGTGGCAAGACAAGATCACCAAAGCAGAGGTGGTTGAGAGATCAGGCACTGTCACAATCTTTTCCATGCTTAATCATCGAAGACTCCGTTGGCTGGGACTCATTCGGAGGATGGATGATGGCAGAATACCAAAATATCTTCTCTATGGGGAATAACAGTTGGGGAAAGGGTCTCGGGGCCGGCCACTACTTAGGTACAAGTATGTATGCAAGCGAGATATGAATGATACAGGCATCGATTTGGAATCATGGGAACAGGACGCCGTGGATCGTGTTACATGGAGGGGCAGGATTAAGCAGGGAATACAGACAAAGGAGATACTGATTCCTGATAGCCTAAAGATTTTACTTTGACAAACTAAAGAGTTTGAGAAGACACGCCACACCATGCGATGCCGCAAACGGTCCTGATTTTTCTTGCACACACTGTGGAAGATGCTTCTCTACCCGGATTGGTCTTACGAGTCACATTCGTTACCGTCATGGACTCTAGTTGCATACTTTTTCAAAGCACAATTACTATCGTCTGACAAGAAAGAGCTAATGATGATGGATTTTGTATTATGATATTGTCTAAAATCGAGGGATTGGGCGTGAGAGAAGGGAAGGAGAGCAGATCATTACACAACTTGCTAACAAGTTAGTTCAGCAGCATGTATTACCTATACAGTAACATGAACGACAGAATAACAACATCGATGACCTTGCAGCTTGACATAGGCTGACATATAGGATGTATTAACACAGTCATAACATGCATTTTTCGCTGGCTGTTTTGTTTAGCTAGTTACAAACGCCTTGTCCGTCCATTGTTGTTTTTTCCTGTTTATGTACGAGTGCATTTGTTTCGGTATGTGTCCCTATCCGTGTGTGTCTTTATGCGTATGTGTCTCTTCTTTGCTGTGTTTGTCTATATGTGTCCGCTATGCTTGTGCTGGTCTCTATGCGTCTGTATGTTTCCTTATGTTTGCGTGTCTCTAAAACAGGTGTTGACATTTTTAGTCTCTTTATGTTTGTTTATGTCTCATGTGTGATTATACCTCCTGCTTTAACATGTTTCTTTATTTTATTATTTTATTTTATTATTTGTTTTGCGTTCGCCTTATTTCTCTATTTCCCAAGACGGTGTGTGTTGCACTGTGGTTTTTATTTTGCGCCTGTCGCCCTAGTGCATCCGACCAGCGTGCATTTTATGTAAGGGTCTGCTTCCTCCTGCATTTTCTAAGTGTTTGCTTCTCCAGTGTAACGGCCGGTGCTGCAATGGGGATCGAACCCAACACATTTGGGTTGTGAGCCGTGTCACTTAACCACTAGCCCACGCCGTCCCCTTTATGTCTCATGTGTGACTATACCTCCAGCTTTAACATATCTTTTTATGTATGTGTGTTTGTGCATTTCTTTATTTTTGTGTATGTATATTTTTTGTGTTTGTCTGTCTCTGTATATGTATGTCTATGTGTGTGTGTGTGTGCCTGTAGGTAAGCGTACTATTGTGTTTCTACATGATTGTATTTGTCTGTCTCTCATTTGTGTCGTGTGTCTCTTTATATGTATTTGTGTATCATGCGCTTATGTGTACGTCTTCTTATGGTTGTATGTGCGTCTCCTTATGGTTGTGTGTGTCTCCTTATGGTTGTGTGTGCGTCTCCTTATGGTTGTGTGTGTCTCCTTATGGTTGTGTGTGCGTCTCCTTATGGTTGTGTGTGTCTCCTTATGGTTGTGTGTGTCTCCTTATGGTTGTGTGTGCGTCTCCTTATGGTTGTGTGTGTCTCCTTATGGTTGTGTGTGTGTTTCCTTATGGTTGTGTGTGTCTCCTTATGGTTGTGTGTGTCTCCTTATGGTTGTGTGTGTGTCTCCTTATGGTTGTGTGTGTCTCCTTATGGTTGTGTGTGTGTTTCCTTATGGTTGTGTGTGTGTTTCCTTATGGTTGTGTGTGTCTCCTTATGGTTGTGTGTGTGTTTCCTTATGGTTGTGTGTGTGTTTCCTTATGGTTGTGTGTGTCTCCTTATGGTTGTGTGTGTGTCTCCTTATGGTTGTGTGTGTGTTTCCTTATGGTTGTGTGTGTGTCTCCTTATGGTTGTGTGTGTGTCTCCTTATGGTTGTGTGTGTCTCCTTATGGTTGTGTGTGTGTCTCCTTATGGTTGTGTGTGTGTTTCCTTATGGTTGTGTGTGTCTCCTTATGGTTGTGTGTGTCTCCTTATGGTTGTGTGTGTGTCTCCTTATGGTTGTGTGTGTCTCCTTATGGTTGTGTGTGTCTCCTTATGGTTGTGTGTGTGTTTCCTTATGGTTGTGTGTGTCTCCTTATGGTTGTGTGTGTCTCCTTATGGTTGTGTGTGTGTTTCCTTATGGTTGTGTGTGTCTCCTTATGGTTGTGTGTGTCTCCTTATGGTTGTGTGTGTGTTTCCTTATGGTTGTGTGTGTGTTTCCTTATGGTTGTGTGTGTATCTTCTTATGGTTGTGTGTGTATCTTCTTATGGTTGTGTGTGCGTCTTCTTATGGTTGTGTGTGTGCCTGTAGGTAAGCGTACTATTGTGTTTCTACGTGATTATGTTTGTCTGTCTCTCATTTGTGTCGTGTGTCTCTTTATATGTATTTGTGTATCCTGCGCTTATGTGTACGTCTTCTTATGGTTGTGTGTGTGTTTCCTTATGGTTGTGTGTGTGTTTCCTTATGGTTGTGTGTGTATCTTCTTATGGTTGTGTGTGTATCTTCTTATGGTTGTGTGTGTATCTTCTTATGGTTGTGTGTGCGTCTTCTTATGGTTGTGTGTGCGTCTCCTGTGTTTATGCATATCTCTTCGCCGATGTTTATGTGTTTATGCGTATTTGTTCCTTCATATTTGTATATGTGTTTGTGTGTGTGCGTCAATGTGTAGCTCTGTCCCCTCCTTGCTATACCTCTCCCATCAAAACCAAACACACCTTTCCGTCGGCCTGAAAGGTTTAATCAATGTATACCTCACAAGGTTATCACCCACTGTCTCTGTCTACGCGAGGGGTGTGATATGTCAACACAGGCTTACGTCTAATACTTAAAACAAGAAACCGACGTCTTTCTAGCATTGCCTGTTACCCAACAAGCCGCTGATACAAACAATGGCAATGTGAGATAAAATATCGCTCTCAATGCACGTAGCTTGCTTGTTGTTTTTCATTATGGTCACTGCCCCTCCTCCCCCCTCTCTGTCTCTCTGTCTCTCTCTCTCTCTCTCACACACACACTGTTTATATATATATATATATATATATATATATATATATATATATAATTTATACACATACACACTATGTAGCTTCAAAAAGTTCTCGGAATTAGTGGATTGTATAGAAATAAGTTACAATAGAATTATCTACATTACTTTTCCATCAAAGTAGTTCCCTTCGGCAACTACACACTTTTGCCAACGTGCATACATCTGTTGGAAACATTCGTTGAATACATTCTTGGACACCTCTCTCTCAGCTGTCTTGTCGCATTGGTGATGGCGTCATCAGCATCATCGAAACGTTGTCCTTTCGGTGCCGATTTCAGTCGAGGAAACACAAAAATCAGCCGGTGCCAGGTCGGGACAATATGGAGGATGTTCCAAGGTAATCACATTGAGGTACTGCTTCACCAGTAGGGATCGATGTGCTGGCTCGTCATGCAGCATAATCCAACTGTTTTTTTTCTCCATTTTTCTAGTCGTTTTCTTCTGATTGCATCTCTTAGACGATGGAGGAAATAAACGTACATTTCCTTGTTAACCATTCGCCCTTCAGGAATGAAATCACGGTAGACAATACTTGGAAATAAACAAAAACTTTCAACATAACGTTTCATTTGCACTTGTCCAAACGAAATTTTGTTTCTGTTACACAAGTACGGTCATCTTAATGGAAAACGCCAGTCTGCGCGACCCAAAAAAGGCACGGCAGTCAAGAAACAAATGTGACAGTTGACATGTTGACAGTTTATTCGACCAGAAGGGCGTAGTTCAGCACAAGTACACTCCCCATAGACAAACTGTTAAGAATGGCGACTTCTTTACTTGTATGCTCCCCCTCCGAGATGCAGTTAGACGCAAGATACCAAAACTCTGAGAGAATAGGAACTGGCAGATCCAGCACGACATAGCACCGGCCCATGCATCGCACCTCTACCAAAATGTTTTGCGGAAATACAGCATTGAACAGGTTCGGGACTTCCCCTACTCCCCAGCCGTGGCTAGCTGTTGGCTCTTTCCAAGACTAAATGTGCCACTAAAGAGGGAAAGATTTCCGGACATTAGGGGAATCAAGATGCTGCAGCGGTCAGCGACCATTAGCTGACTGCTAGCGTCGTACCAGCGAACCAGAGCCGCCAATACCCTTCTACACCTCCACGGGGTGATCTTTAATAACAGAGAAGGTTAAGCCGGTTCTAAAAAAATACCACTGAAGTCTAATGTGTCGAACCGAAATGTGCAAATATCGCAGTCAAGCTTTAAACTACGACAAAAGGCATTCCGTTCTCCGGACAAAAGCCTTATTCAGGGTTTGGTAGCTGGAAATTGAGAACGGACGAAGAAGAAGAGGAAATCAAGACAAATGCGATGAAAGACGTAATGGATATCCCAAACAATGCCTCCTAGAAATGGTTAATGTATCTGGAGCACAGCTGAGAGAAGTATATCAACTCAGAAGGAACCTATATATATATACCACGCCTCTGCATTCCTAAGTCTAGTCTAGAAATAATGTTCACAATAGTTTCAATATCGTCTGACGCCACACCACGCAAATTTACGAAATTGCGAGAGTAAAGGACTTCAGAAAGTGCACAATGTTATGCTTGATTGCGGAAGAAATTGAGGGTTATAATCAGATATTCTGTCTCGCAGTTACAAAGAGTGAGAACGGGACATTGACAATGTGATTCTCGTACTAACTATATGTTTTGGAATGTGAATCTGCATTAGAGGACTATTACATTGAAGGGAAGGGGCATGTGCCTTTGACACAGTGCCCTAAAATTCTAATCTGACGAGGATAGGCAACCAATCATTTTACGTAGGCACGTATATCAGAACATATTTTGCAACAAGAATGTTGTATCGATGACTAAGGAGAATTGAGGGAGGCATAGTGTTGTTTATACAGCTCTCTTCCTCTTCTTTCTCACATTCTTCTTCACACACTTTCAGACATATCTTTCAGAATGTTCTAGTTTCTAAATAAAACTATGGACAGACTGAAATTATTAGATAGCGAAATATAAAAACCCAGAAATCCTACACGAGCACGATATACTCGTAGAACAAAACTTTTCTACTAGACGTCTCCTTACGTCAAGGAAATACTTCCGCCACACCAAACATCACAATGGCCTAGAACGAACGATACTGGAAGTATGGTACCTGGCAAAAGAGGCAGAGGCAGACGGGGAAGAATATGGGCTAGGGACATTACTGATACTCTGGGGTTGGCAGTGGAAGAGCTGTACGGCGATCGAGTGTCTTACGGATCGCCTGTTGTAAGATCGACGTTTTACAAAGGACATGCTACACGATGGTGATGATATAGTGTGTCCAGGAAGCGCAATTGATATGGCCGTATATGTTCTCTGTTCATTGTTTGTTGTGAACACTTTTGTAGCAGATGTTCAGCAGCCTTTCTATGAGTGCCATAGACGCATTCACCAGTGATCAGCTAGTGTTTTAACGTCTATCTGCTCACTTCGTTTCCCCTCAATATTTCCAACATTTTGGAGAATTGTTTTTAAAGTACTCGTATATTCGGGTAATGTTAAAGATTATTGTTTGTTTTACTCGTGATTGATTAGTTTGATATTGTGGTATGTTACTAGGATGACAGCTGCCAATGTTATTTGTTGTGGGAATGCTTAATATAGCCAAGGTGATTCCATCTATTGAGAAGCGGCTGGCCGAGCAGTTCGAATGGTGGTTTTTTGACTATAAGAAAATGCATTGTAAGCCATACGTTTATTTCTATCGGAGGTCAAATAAAAGCCTAGTATGTTACAGTGCATAGCGACTGTAGAGGCAAGCGGCCTTTATTCTTCAGTCTCAGATACCCCGAAGCGGTCCTCTACAGTAGATTAATACCGCAGTGATATATTGTTTTAAGATTCCATCTATGACAGAACGGGGCGTGTCTTGCCAAAATTAGTTGGACTGCACAAAAACACTATCATTAATGGTTACTAGGATAACCCAAGCCTTGTGATGGCAACCTCAAGGACCGCTGGTTATACAATTATGCTGCAACTATTTTTCTTCTCTTTCATTTATCATTCTGTTGTTGAAGTCTATGTCTTCTATTTAAACTGATATTCGTTTAACGTGGATATCCGTTTAATTCTTGTGCCATTATCATGTGTCCAGTCGTTCATACGGCTTTATAGGTCCACACGTCAGTACTTATTTGGTACTCATCAATCAATCAGACATTTCAGTTCCCTGTGGAGCACAGGTTTTCAGTAAGCGTATGCCAGAGTGGTTTGTTGTTTAGCTTCAGTGATCAGAGACCCATAACTGACTGATAGTGTCAGTACCAGCTACCCAGACCTGTCAAGACCCTTCTACGTCTCCATGCGGTGATCCTGGATAAGCCGCAACAGAGCAGACTGGCTAAGGAGAAGGGATCGAAGAGGAAAGACTGACCTGGTACCCAAAAAATGCCTGCTGAAGTCGGGTGTGTCGGACCGAAAGGTTAAAATAACGCAGTCAACCTGTAAACTACAACACAGCGCATTCCGTTTTCCGAACAACATCCTGATACGCGCAAAGTCCTTTTCAGGGTTTGGTAGAGAGGGTTTGAGAACGAAGAGGAAGAAGAAGAAAAATGTTGCCAAGCAGGGCTGTGTACTGGCCCCCCAGTACTCTTCAGTGTGACATTTGCTGCCAAGCTCAATGATAGCTCTCGGGGTTGTGCTGATAAAGGATGGTAAACTTTTGAATTACAGGCGTTTAGAGGCTCACACCAACGTAAAGATTACAACCATTTTCAACCTACTGCTTACTGATGACTTCGCCAGCACCGAAAGAGAGATGCAGACCAACGTGGACAAGTTCTCTACAGCCTGTGACACGTTCGGTCTTACCATTAATACAAGTAAAACTGAAGTCATGTTTCAGCTTGCACTGAGTGACGTATGTCGCGACCCAGATATCAGAGTCAAGAATAAGCGCCTATAATCAGTAAACATCTTCACTTACTTTGGCAGTACTCTCTCTATACATGGAAACGGACATTTAATCTGAGGTCTTCTTCTTCTTCTGCTGCGTTCGTTCTCCTGCGTTCGTTCTCAATATCCCGCTACCACGCAATGAACAGGGCTTTACAAGTAGCAGGATGTAGTCCGCAGAACAGAATGCGCTGTTTCGCTAGTTTTCAGCTTGACTGCGATATTTGCACCTCTCGGTCCGACACAGCCGTCTTCGGCAGGACCCTTGAGGTCAATAACAGAATCTCAAAAGTCAGTGCTTCTTTTGTGAGGCTGCGCGACGGCTTGTGGGATCGGATGATCTTAGTTTTTATTGTACCGCCGTAGTACTCGCCCATCCACCTGTGGGATGTGGATTGTACAGCATGCACGCTAGAAAAATAGGCATCTACATAAGCTGCCTCTGTAGATTGTTAATACAATGGCAGGATAGGATACCATACACCGAGATCTTTTAGGAGACCAATATTCATATACTATTGCAGAAGGCCCATATCAGGTGAGTAAGCCACGTCGTGCGCATGTCAGACAATCGTATCCCCAATCAACTAATGTATGGGGAGCTGAAAGAGAACATGCGTCTGGTTGGTGGGCAAATAGAAGCGCTTCAAAGACTTCCTCAAAATATGTCTGACACGCTTCAACATTGATGTAAAATCATGGAAGCTCCTGACATAGGACTAACATTCATGGCGTAGAACCACCATCAGAGGCGTCTCCATTGCTGAGGAACGCCGGATCTCCGAGGCTCGAAGAAAGCTTACTCTACGGAAAAACAAAATGACTGACATCCACATGTCCAACCCTGATCTAATATGATTGCATATGTGGAAGGGGTTTATGTACTAGAATTTGACTATACAGCCACCTCAGGTCTCATCTGTGAAATGCAATACAACATGTCTGACTGCTTTTGTCATTATCGCTTGCGATAGACGGCAATTATTATTAGCACAAATTATCAGCCTTTCTTATCGCAAATATGCATGGTATTCTGCAATCTTTTAGCAACATCTTGTGCTGTTTGTGCTGACAGTCTTATTGTTGTCGTTATTAATTCGCTACATCTAGTGGTACTGGTTAAAAGGTCATCTGGTAGTCAGAACATTGTGGATTATGTGATTATGGTGCTGACTGATGACATCCATTCCCCAGCCATACCCTTCCTGACCTCGGAGGTCCTAAGAGCTGTGAAATATCCTCGTTTTTCTTCGAGAGTCAGAAGATCTAATACACCTGGAGCAAGTTGAACACATGACTGGAATATCCACATCAGAGGAGGAAACAACGAGCAATGAAATTCCAAAATTAGACCCAAAAAAAAGTCATCGTAGATTTTCTCAAGGCAGATAGCAGAACTAAATTCAGTTTGATTTATATTGTTATATATATATATATATATTTGTCATGTTCATTTCATTTATCATCTTCATTCATTTCATGTTATTATATTTTCATTTAATTTGAGTTCATTTCTATATTTTGCATAATGTTTTTATGATTTGATTTTCATGTTTATTTATTAGGATTTTAAAAAAAAGTTCCCGATCCATTTGTCTAAAGTGTGTTGTACCTAACATCTACACCTCACGGTAGAAGAGGAGCGACTAAGTAAGTAAGTGTTGTACCTAAAGTAAATATACCCATTCCCCCAAAATGCGCCCGTAACTTGGTGACGGTTGTGATTTTGACCCCCAGAGTCGGACAGTGTACATTGACGGAAGGAAAGAGACTAATACTCACAAGGAAAGACATATCATATCAGCGATATAGAATGATCAGCGAGAGGATCATCAATCAACAGATATGCTTTTGCACCTCGGAAACATAAGCTGTTATGCACATACAGATACACGCATTCATAGATTGTTTGATACGTCCTGATATCGACTGTGTTGTCCGGTGGGACGTGCCTCTGCCAGTAGAAAACCGAAAGGCAAGCCTTTAAGCAAACCCCCTACACAATTGCTGGTATTTTATATTACTCGCTCTTCTCATATAGAGGCTTCGGGGCCTAGGGGCGAAGCGTCCGTTTTACAATCCCAACGCACAGGGTTCGAATACCACTCGTATTCAGTTTGATAGAAATGGTTAGTTTTTTCTCGCTGCTCCACGTACGGAAAGTAATGGCAACCTACCGTACTGCACACTTTGCCAAGAAACTTGCAACACCAAAATAGGTTGGCGGTTGTAGGAAGCAAATGTTCTGTAACGGACATGCTACTTACCTTTTTCTCTCTTGTCTACACGCCTCTCTCCTACTTCTGGGGGTGTGTAGGTCCTTGTTTGTTGTATATACTTGTCATCGAGTGTGCATACATGTAGAGTATTAACCTATTGTGTGTTTTTATATTACTGCATTCCTTAAGCCCCGACTTGTTTCCGGCGTAGAATAGGCCCACTGTTTACCTACGTTTATGCTAAAAGAGCACACTAACGAGGGATGTGCATGGCACAAGTAAACTTATGTAAAAATTATTGATGTGAAACCACATACAAATTATTGTGATAAATTTTTCCTAACGGCCGATTTAGTGAAAGCCAAATGCATTGATAGACAGGCCTATGCTTTAACACATGCCTCTGGCCCAAAGGGCAGGGAGCCCATAGGCCACTGGATGAATAGCCAACCAACCAACCAACCAAGCACATGTCTGGTATCAGGCGTTTATAAGAGCTGGTTAGAGTAAACCAAATATAATGTTGGATCGACCTACAACTCAACAAATGGCGCAACGTGAACAATTATTTTTATTTCTTGAAAAGGAGAAAATCGGATTTATGGACATTTTTGTCAAATATATTTAAAATAATTAACTAAAAATGTGCAATAGGTAATTTATGTGAGAAACAATGCGACAACATGGCAGCTGTCCTGCACGTTCTTCTCTTACAACTCTATCTGCATCATGGATTCGTGTCCTAGTTGGTTCTGCCTTGCTCGACTAACCCAGCAGCTCAGTGGGGGTTCTTACGTATGTAGAGCTGACTTCGTTTGAGGACTCATCGCAACAGAAACTGGTTTTCTCGTTCATGCTTTATTTCTCTCTCTCTCTCTCTCTCTCTCACGCTCTCCCGCTCGTTCTCTCTCTCTCACTCACTCTCGATCGCTCTCTCTCCCGCTCTCTCTCTCTCTCTCTCTCTCTCTCTCTCTCTCTCTCTCGATCGCTCGCTTGTTGCTGTCCAATTAAGTAAAGTGTCCATAACCAGTTATGTCATATTTGTGTATTTCTCTAACTCAACGCTGGAGCACAACAACCACTCTGTGGTAATCGTGCGACAAACACACAAAAAAGACCCCCTGGAAGACCCCCGCTATAGGGGACAAGATTCACTCGAGCTGCGCAACACCCGCGATCCTAAAGCGGGGCTACCCATTACACGAGTTGGGACATACACGAGGGCATCTGCCCTTGTATATGTTCAGGTCGACTAAGACTAAGATCTTTCACTTTCACTTAGGTAACATGTAGTTACTTTTGACACTCTAGTTAAGTAATATTTAGGTACTTCTGTCTCTCTAGTTAAGTAATATTTAGGTACTTCTGTCTCTCTAGTTAAACATCATTTAGGTACTTCTGTCTCTCTAGTTAAACATCATTTAGGTACTTCTGTCTCTCTAGTTAAACATCATTTAGGTACTTCTGTCTATTTTTAGTTAAACAGTATTTAGGTACTTCTGTCTCTCTAGTTAAACAACATATAGGTACTTCTGTCTCTCTAGTTAAACAACATATATGTACTTCTGTCTCTCTAGTTAAACATCATTTAGGTACTTCTGTCTCTCTAGTTAAACATCATTTAGGTACTTCTGTCTATTTTTAGTTAAACAGTATTTAGGTACTTCTGTCTCTCTAGTTAAACAACATATAGGTACTTCTGTCTCTCTAGTTAAACAGTATTTATGTACTTATATCTCTCGCGTTAAGCATCATTTAGGTACTTCTGTTTCTCTAGTTACATTTAGGTAGTTCTGCTGTCTTTCCAGTTAAACAACTTTTAGGTACTTTTCCCTCTAGTAATACTTAGATACTTTTCCCTCTAGTAATACTTAGATACTTTTCCCTCTAGTAATATTTAGGTACTTTTCCCTCTAGTAATATTTAGGTACTTTTCCCTCTAGTAATATTTAGGTACTTTTCTCCCTGGTAACATTAAGGTATTTCTGTCTCTCCAGGTGTCTAACTTGTAGGCGCTTGTTTAACTATTCGTCGCCAGTCTTGTTTTCCTCTCTGCCAGCCTGTCTGTCTGTCTGTGTAACTTTTTGCGTGTATGTGTGCGATCTTAACTTCCTATATTCAGACCGCTTTACGACCACAAAACTCTCAAAGAGACCTTCGTTGATTGATGGTCGTAACAAAAGACCTCATTGCGGTTCAGCATATTGATAAAAATCTGAAGGTTACACAGACAGCATAACACGTCTAGCATGATCGCCTGTGTTAGCGCGTCTCTTGTAGCGGAGTGTTAAATATCTTGATAGCACAGGTCGGCCATTAACTGGGGCTTTTATATATTGATGTACTTGTGCTAGATTATGTATTACGGTCTATCAGCAAGCTAGTATAGAATGATATCGTACTTCAAAACGCTTATTTTGTCAGCGAACCTGATCAAGTAGATGCTGTATTAATGCATGCACGATTTACAGTCGTAACACAACATTTGGGGGCTTGTTTTTTGTTAAATATAAGCCAGGGATGTATGTGCGACGGTAGGGGAAAACTGCATAAGACATAGGAGAATTGGACGTGACGTGCGATAAGTACGGTATGCATATCAGCACGTCTAAGAGGACAACTCAGAGGGCAGGCAGAACGCAGGTGCTGCTTAACAAGCATTCAGAATATGTTTTGTCCAGCGGACTCAGGTCAGGTACCTAGCCAGAATTGTCCCGGAAGACCAGGTGCGATAGAGAAATTTAGACCAGATGCCCGAATGCAGCAGGAGACACTAATAAATTGTAGTGTCACTACTCAGACATCTCCAGATTAGTCTGGCAACGAAGTAGAAATTGATTCACAACAACTTGTTACTAACACTGTGCTACCAGACCCAAACATTGGCCATTTCCAAAGAACGAGAGATAAAAATTTCTACTTGCAAAATGAGATGTTAGGGAATGGCCGCCGGCGTCTCTAGGAGAGACAGCTTGCGGAGCAAGGACAATCGCAATTGGTCGATTCCATCCCGTGTGTCGAATACATGTTCAGACAGAAGGTGCGATGGTTCTGCCATCTCATGAGAATGCTCCCTTACCAATTTTCATGTTAGCTTTACAATGCCCGATTATCTTGCTTTCTAGTGAGAGATCGACCGAGAGGAAGTTAAAGCACAATCACATTAAGCAAGCAGCTCATTCAAACTAGCAACCGACCTGGAGTCCCTGTTCTTAAATCTTGTGTTGATATGCTAGAGTGAGATTGTGTGTATGTGTGTGTGTGTGAGAGAGAGAGAGAGACAGACGGACGGACAAGACAGACAGGCAGAGAAAAACGTGTTTTGAGAGAGTTACCATATATACAAGGGGCTTGTCATAAGTCTTTATCCTGACCATGAAGGAGTAGGAGGAGAAAGTTGAAATTTGGCACAGAGCTTATTCCTTCCCAATGTAGCCACCACCTGAATTTATACATTTCTGCCATCTCTGCGTGACATTGAAAAGACCTTCAGAATAAAGTAACCTATTTTTCAAACTAAACCAGTTATCACAAGCCAGTATAAAATCTTCGTCACTGTCAAAATGATTTTCTTTCAGCTGTTTTTTAAGTTTTGGGAAAAGAAAAAAGTCTGATGGAGCTGAATTTGGAGAATATGGTGGGTGTGGAAGAATTTCAATATTCAAATCGTTGGCTGTTTGCAGCACAAGCCTTGCTTTATGGGAGGACGCGTTGTCTTGAAGCAGTCAGAATTTAAGTGCGCGCTTATCCCTCGTTTACTGGTCAGTCTTTCTTAGTTTGGTAAGGAGATCTGCATAATATTGCCCATTAACCATGTTGCATGAGGCAGGTAATCTTTCAATATGACATCTTTGACGTCCCAAAAAACAGTCAGCATCACTTTTCTTTGCAGATGTATGTGCTCTTGGCTTGGCATGTGTTGGTGAACCCTGGGTTTTCCACTGCATGCTGGAAATTTGGGATTCTGGGTCATAATGATGAAGCCAAGTCTCATCTACTGTCACCTTAGTCGGCAACATGTTTTTCGACCGACATATTTTGAGTATCTGGCCACAGCAATCAATCCTCGTTTGTTTCTGTTCACATGTCAGCAGACGCGGGACCCAGCGGGCACACACCTTTCTCATGTTCAGTGTATTGTGTAAAATTCTAAAAACGGTACTATCATTCAGTTTAGCTGACCTAGATATCTCTGCAATTGTCATTTTCCTACCTTGGTCAATGATTTTCTTCATTCTTGCAGCATTTTCATCGCTGCACTCTGACGATGATCTTCTTGATCTTGGAAGATCAGCAACATGGGACGGCCACACTTAAACTGCCTACACCAATTTTTTACAGAAGCATACGAAGGACAGAATTCGTCGAACGCTGGCTCTATCTCCCTGTGTATTTCTGTAGGTGTTATTCCCTGCAACATCAAGAATTGTATCACAGTTCTGGTCTCTGATTTCTCCATTGTTCTGACAAACCGTTAGAGTAGCAGATCCGGTCAATAAGGTGTGTTGCGCCATGTATCATATCGGGTAAACACGTCAAGGAGGGAAATTCATACTTCTCAAGCCCAGTACAAATTGAATGCGCTACATATGTGCCATATTTCAACTTTCTCCTCCTACTCCTTCATAGTCAGGGTAAAGACTTATGACAAGCACCTTGTAATCTTTAAAATGTGTACTAAAATTCTTTTTTTTAAATCAGTTATTTTATGGCTCGACCTAATTGCTTGAAATTTGCACACAAAATAAGTAAGGGGGTAGGGGTGGAGTGCGGGGGGGGGGGTGTCGGGGGGGGGGGGTGTCGGAGTCAGCTCTCATTTTCTGGAAGTTTTCTGTACATCCAAAGATCGTTACAGCGAGTAAATAACACCTTGGATACTGTCATTATTCCAGACGATTAGATATGATGAGCTGCAGTCTCCGAGTTGAGGCCTGGGCAAGTGCAGGCATTCATTACTGGCTTGACTGAACACAGCTCTTGGATTTCTACTTTTAAAAGCAGACGACGTTTGCAAGGTTACATGTACTTGGACTGTAAGAGCCATGTTAAGAAAGAGATTAAAGAACTCTTTACGGTGCAGGGGCACATTTCGCTTGCTATACATGAATGGAAGATTCCCACGAGGAAGGCGAGCACTGAACTACTAACAACAACTCTCAGATCTATTACTCAGTACTTCTTTTCCCAGCTTGGGGGGGGGGGGGGGGAGGAGGAGATGTTATTTGTTTTTTCTCTCTCTCCCTCTATGTTATGGTTTCATCACCGCCTTACCTACTCCCACTACTCCTCCTCACTCCCACCCCACATGCTTTCGTCATGAATAGGTAAAAGCTGGAAGAAAACACTATTCATACACGTGTCATATTCTATCCTACATTTTCGTTAAACTATTTAATGAGGCTGTGTGGCCTAGGCGTGAAACTCGGTCGGTTTTCACAATCCCAAGATTCCGGGTTTCTTCTTCTTCTTCTTCTGCGTTCATCCTCATTCTCCCGCTACCAAACCCTAAAAGGGCTTAAGTAGCAGAATGTAGTCCAGAGAACGGAATGAGTTGTGTCGTAGTTTACAGCTTGACTCCGATATTTGCACCTTTCGGTCCAACACATCCGACTTCAGCAATCATTTTTTTAGTACCGGGTTAGCATTCCCTCTTCGATCCCTTCTCCTAAGCCAGTCTGCCCTGCTGCAGCCTGTTATCCAGGATCACCGTGTGGAGGTGTAGAAGGGTCTTGGCAGCTCTGGTTCGCTGGCCCTGACGCTAACAGTCAGCTATGGGTCGCTGACCACTGCAGCTCATGCGCTGCTCAGCGTCTTGATCCCGGTTTGATTCCAACTGAAAGTAATGGCAACCTACCGTACTGCACACTTGCCGAGAAACTTGTAACAGCCAAATGGGTAACGGTTGTAAGAAGCTACGTTCTGTAAAGGATATGCTACTTACTTCTTTTACTTTTTATTTACATCGTATCAACGTTCTTGACTTTCACCTGCCGACCACAAAGCAAGTAAATGTAGACAACAATTGTAAGCCGGGAGCAAACAGTCTTTAATCTCGTGCTGACATTTCCAATGGTATCACAGGTGTGGTCCAGGAGTAGAGTAAACATATTTGAATAACTACAGGATAGACACATTTGCTTAAACGTACTCAAATATAACCAGATCGACAGAACCGCCTAGCAATGCACGGAAGTAATGCAAGGCGAGCGTGGAATTACATTCCGGTTTGAAAAGAAAGTTCTAGAAACAATACATCATATCTGATACGTGACGAGAACAAGGAATAACTTGTTTTAATTGTTATAGGTGAAAGAAAATGAAAAAGAAGAAGATGCTGCTGTTGATGATGATGATGATGATGACGAAGAAGAAGAAAAAGAAGAATGAAGAAGAAGAAAAAGAAGAATGAAGAAGAAAAAAAAAGAAAAAGAATGTTTGTGATACGAATGTACACAAAAATTTGGTACATTTCATGAAGCTGACAAACTTGAGAAAGTCAAGCATAGCACAACCACCTGAAAGATCCCGGTCCACCTTCATCAGCACGCTCGCATAACCGTCACTTAATGTCCTTTTCAGGGCGCACAAAAGAGTAAATCTACTCATTGTGAGCATTCAAGAACAACAACAACTTTTAAAATAACATTTGGGTCCGAAACTGCAGCAGTCAATTAGCTGACATCAACCAGCGACACACATCTGGCTGCTTGCATAAGGGTCAGGGAGCTTTAAATGACCAAGACCCTATTTCGCCTCCTAGTGGCGGCTCTGGAAACAGACTGCAAACATGCTAAGAGATTAGGGGTCGAGGAGGAAAGGCAAACCCGGTCCCAAACAAATTTGCTGTTCTCGGATGTGTCGAACCCAAAGGCGCAGATATCTCTGTATTTCTGTGAACGACGACACACCGTCATATCATCCTTTTCAGGATGAACAACGAAGACGATAACGAAGAAGAGACATTTAAAAACAACTATAATTGACAGACATGTCGAGCGCAAATACTAAAAGTACTACATCGAGACGAATGTGGCTGTGACGCCGAGAGATGGGCGCAAAGTGTGTGGGTGAAAGTTTAGTGCACAACAATAAATGGTGAGGATGCAGCGGTACTGACAGTCACAATGAAGTGTATACAACATAGACAAGTATGACTAGATACCACGTCTGGACACGAACGTGAACGAAACCTACGTTACGTCCGGTAGGCCTTCGTCAGAAACAAAGAACAACTCAACTAAGAAAGCTAACTGGTTGCTTCAGTCTTCGGATCGGCTTTCAAGATGAGCGACCGCAGCTAAGTATCTGTACATGTTCATTATTAGTCTCGTGATCTGTAAGCTGTTTTCATTTGCGGTGTTCTGTGTCCCTGATAAAGATATTTTGGTCTTTAGGTATTTATTGATTTCGTTAATGTTCTTTTACCGAGTTGGTATCCGCTCATGCAGCAACTCAGATTCATATCAGGAAAAACACTTCTACAACGAAAACGGCAATTTTAACAAACTTCAGAAGTGTACTCCAAGCCATCTCAAACCCCAAACAAGATAGACTCACAAAATAAAATACAACATAGGTCTGCTGTCTGAAAAAAAAAACAGATCTAATCCTACAGTGAATTCCGGCCGCACTGCGGGATACTTGGAAACGAGAAAGTATATGAGCTCGCAAAAGCTGGAATTGGCGGCACGCAGACTCGCCATCCACAGAGCTATAAAGAAGCAAAGACACTCATCAAACGATCTATGAGGACAGAATGGAGACCAGCTCAATTAATACAAGCCAGAAAATGATAGCATAGACAAACTTGGCAAAGATGGGCAGGCAAAGATATTCAGACTCAGAACGTGTTATTCTAGACTCCAGGCCCACCTCCAAAGAATGGTTCCCAGAGACACTGCCACGTGCGATTGTGGAACATCCAAGCAATCACCAGAATATTTTCTGCAGAAATGAGCTACCTATGCAGACCAAAGAGAGGCAGTCTGGCCCGGGGGAGCGACCATGCTCGAAAAGCTGTGGGGGACCGGCGAAGACCTGAAATGCTGTCACCGGCCTAAAGCATTCCATCAGTTGATCGATGAAGAAGCACAAGAAGGTATCCGCTCCAATTAGTGCATTATTATCTGTAAATATATCTACTACCTGTATCAGAGAACGAGCGAAGGTGACAAGAGGCATGATAAACGACAGTAATAATACTGTGTGTTGTGTAACCAAGTTTACCCACATACTTGGACAACGAGGAGTGGCTACAATTCCTGGAATTTATTGAGGGAAGTAAATGCCACTATCTTTCATATCTATACTCAACCAATCCTGTACATTACCTTTGGTTGCACAAAAATGCAGTCTGATATCCCAAGCTTGATATTTAACTGCGTAATATCACATTATATACGACCAACAGCACTCTACAGCAATGTTTCCCAATCTTTTTGCACCAGTACAACTAGGAAACATTTGTCGCGGACCGGTAAATATAGGAAACATTTGTCGCCAACCGTTAAATATAGGAAACATTTGTCGCCGACCGGTAAATATAGGAAACATTTGTCGCGGACCGGTAAATATAGGAAACATTTGCCGCGGACCGGTAAATATAGGAAACATTTGTCGCGGACCGGTAAATATAGGAAACATTTGTCGCGGACCGGTAAATATAGGAAACATTTGTCGCGGACCGGTAAATATAGGACAAATTTGTCGCGGGCGGGTAAATATAGGAAACATTTGTCGCGGACCGGTAAATATAGGACAAATTTGTCGCGGGCGGGTAAATATAGGAAACATTTGTCGCGGACCGGTAAATATAGGACAAATTTGTCGCGGACAGGTAAATATAGGACAAATTTAAAGAACGTTGAAAGTGTTTTTGCTGTTGTATTTGTTCATGTCTCCATCTTGTAGGGATTCACATTTGATAATACAATAACATACACAAAAATGTGCCTATCAAAATACCACAACACAGTATTAGCAGATGATGATGCTGATGATATAATCCCTTTAGCTGTGAGATTGCAGCTCTTGACAGCCCAACGCCACCCTGACAAAAGCACACGTCCTCCTCAATTGTTTTAGTGATGTGTAGAGCGTGTTGAGTATGGTGGGGTGTGGTGGTAGCAGCAGGTTACTCAGATCGGCTAGCCCTGGGCACAAAGTCAGGAGGTGCTCGACTGACTCCTTGTGGTCGAGGCAGAATCGGCAGTTTGGTTCACGTAGTGGGTCTAATTTATTCAGATGTTTGTTGAGAGAGGCATGGCCTGTTCTCAGCTTGAAGATCAAACTCTGGTCTTTTCGTTTCAGTTTCTTGGCTGGGTCCTTGGGATCTGGTTTTATTTTGTGTTTGAAATATTCTCGGCCTGTCTGAGATGTGACCCACTGATCTAGCCACTCCTGTCTTTAGTTATTTTTCAGGATTTGCTTGCAGGTTTGTAGTGTGATGATACGTAGTGGATTATCAGATAAATTAACCTCTAAAACTTGTTTTTCCATTTTCGAATGACCTAATTTACGTATTCGAGATATTTTTTATTTTTTTTTGCTTAGATGTTTGCCCCACTAGTTTCTACTGGCGGAGGCGCGCCATTTTCCACCACAGACCGTAGTCAATTGGGCGATATCAGGACGCATAAACCAGTGCTTGGATGCATGTGTGTGTCTGTATGTACCTATGCTAGGTTGGTGCGCCCTCAGAAGCTAGCCCAACCAAAGTGCACTGGAAGGGCTTTACCACGAGGGCGCGTGTGAAAGTTGTGCAAGGGTGTGACTGTAGGACAGAGTCAAATGAAACAGAATGAGGTGAGAAGAGAGAGAAGCGTTGCCCCCAGGGTAGAAGACCCCTCCGTATTCGAGATATTTTTTTTTTTTTTTGCTTAAATGTTTGCCTCACTAGTTTCTACTGGCGGAGGCGCGCCATTTTCCACCCCAGACCGTAGTCAATTGGGCGATATCAGGACGCATAAACCAGTGCTTGGATGCATGTGTGCATCTGTATGTACCTATGCTAGGTTTGTGCACCCTCAGAAGCTAGCCCAACCAAAGTGCAATGGAAGGGCTTTACCACGAGGGCGTGTGTGAAAGTTGTGCAAGGGTGTGACTGTAGGACAGAGTCAAATGAAACAGAATGAGGTGAGAAGAGAGAGAAGCGTTGCCCCCAGGGTAGAAGACCCCTCCGTATTCGAGATATGTGTAGGCATTCCCTATATATAGATGAGCTCTTGTGTTTGAAAAGTAGGGATACTTGCATATTTGACGTCATTTGAGTTTAACCAATCACCTTCAAACCGATCTCTGCAGTTTGTGGCTTTAGCCGCAATAATTTTTTCGTCGACCGGCAGGAAATTTCTGCGAACCGACACGTCCGCGGACCGGCGGTTGGGAAACGGTACTCTACAGTGTACATACTTGTATGTTTAGTTCACAGGTCTCGAACTCATTCTAAATCTGAAGGGCCTTGTGGGCACAAAATCAGGGTCCGAGGGCTGCCCACAGTATAACTATTTTTCATTGTCATAAGCTTAGCTATTAGTATTTGTACATACCCCGCCTGTGAAAGCATTGATTACCTTGCGAGATTATGCTGGTAATACATAGTCTGTTCCCCGTTACTATAGGTCAAATGCACCTGACACTTATTTGTTTTATGATTCAATCTATCTTAATCTTACATTTAATTAGCTGGTATATTTTATTATTATAATTATGTTTTGCAGTGCAAATATTTAGATCTGCATTTTACTTAGTCGTTCATCGTCTAACATGAGGAATAGATGCCTCTTTTATTGTTCTTGGGGCGTAGTTGTTGTACGATCAGTTAATCTCCTACGGCATGACTGACAGGACACATTGTAATTATTCTTTGCTTCCGTTTCTGGCCTCAGTTACACACGGGTGTAGATCTATATATAATTATGTAAATTCTTGTTCCCATCGTGAGTTACAAGATGCGAGAGCGAGTTTAAGACTTTTGGTTAAATATTTCTCGTGCCTCCATACCTTCTCTCATGCGGGCTACAAGTTTCAGACACCTGATATACGGTAATATGTTTCTCATGCCTCCATACTTTCTCTCATGCCGAATACATGTTTGAGACACCTGATATACGGTAATATGTTTCTCATGCCTCCATACCTTCTTTCGGGCAGAACACGACTGTGAGGGGCGTGGTATGCGTTTCTCATGCCTCTATACCTTCTCTAGGGCAGAACACGAGTGTGAGGGGCGTGGTATGTGTTTCTCGTGCCTCTATACCTTCTCTAGGGCAGAACACGAGTGTGAGGGGTGTGGTATGTGTTTCTCATGCCTCTATACCTTCTCTAGGGCAGAACACGAATGTGAGGGGCGTGGTATGTGTTTCTCATGCCTCTATACCTTCTCTAGGGCAGAACACGAGTGTGAGAAGCCTCATATAATGTGTTGGGGTTCTCATGACTCCATACCCTCTCTCGTCGTTTTATACAAATAATTCTAAAAGTATGTCTGATATTGTGTAAGTGCATGATTAGAAGTTCACGATGACCTGACATAGAATTTGTCTTCGCCTACTTGTTCCATCCCAATTCTAGATTTGTGACTCCCCTCCTGAAATAAGTCCAGTTAAATTGGTTATAGTTGTTTAGAACGTTGCCTCGGCATGCACAGACACGCCCTTTCCAGAATCAAAACACAATGTCACTAATGCGGTATACCAAAGATATGTAGACCCGTTGGTCGTGTAATTTATGCAGCTCAGATAACGCGCCTACAAATGCAGGCTTACCCTTTTATGCCTATGGGACATAATCATAGCGGTTACGGCATTCCTCCAGTCGTAATGGTTGACTGGTTGAAATGAAATGTGTCCATACAGTCGTAGGTGTGCATTTTCATGGGGTAGTTGTGGTTAAAACACCTGTCAACAAGTCAACAATTTACATTTGTCTGAATGATGGTGTTCTTCATTCAACGGATATTAGTATCGACTCTACCAGAAGTACAGAGTGACATCATCGCTCTCATCAAAGCAACAGATTGATAATCTGCATGATGATGAAAGAAACGTGAGAGAGACTGTCATGTTTATGGAGAGAAATACGTGAGTTTAGAGGATACACTGTATGGCGACGAGAGAAGCATCAAACAGACCATCAAGCTTATGAGGGGGAACAAATGTCGTTATTTGGGGGATCAGTTGGATGGTGATAATAGAGCAGGAGAAAGACCCACACATTTATCGGGGAAATGCATTTTATTATTTGATGGACACGCTATGGCGACGATAGATTCTTCAAACACTCGTGTTTATGAAGGAAATGGTTGTGGTTATTTCTTCTACCCCTTCTTCCTCTTCTTCTTTCTTCTTCTTTTTCATTCTCATTCTTCCTTTTCTTCTTCGATATTGGTCCTTAAATGACGTCTGAACAGTATGTAACAATGATGATCAGTAGAACTCCTGGCCACTCAAGATACGTCTAAATTATATTTCTCTTCAATAGGTCCATGAGTTCAAGTATTTGGGCAGTATTTTTTTTCTGCAGACGGTAGGATCGACAGGAAAATTGAGACTAGGTGTAAGAAAGCATCAGCGGTGACTTATCAGCTGTTCCCACTGCTTAGACAGCCGAGCATTAGTGTGGCAACAAAGCAACAGCTGATAAACAGTATATTTATGCCGACTCTGTGCTACCAATGCCAAACATGGCCTCTGTTCAGGGCGCGCGAGAGCAGAATTTCGACTTGTGAAATGAAGGGCTTGAGGAGGGTCATCGGTGTTTTCAGAAGAAACAGAGTGAGGAACGACGACATTCGAAGTATGGCCGGCACTACGTCTTGTGCCGAATACACTTCTAGGCAGAAATAACCACACATCAAACTATTAATGTGTATTGATTGGCATCCTGTCAGGTCTCGAGAGACAATGGACCACGCTAGAGAGGGAGCATTCGGTTGTTGCCCTTGCTTTTGTTGCACTTTTAGAATCTGCATCTTGATGCACCTTGTCTTCCCCTGCCTGCAGACCAACACACAAAGCTTGCCTCCAGCCAGGTCTGTCTTTGGTAAGTTCCTCCCAGTTACCTTCAGGTCACGCTTGCAAACATCTTTGTAGCGGAGGAAGGTTCTGCCTATTTTACATTTACCCGTGGTCAACTCTCTGTATAGAATATCTTTTGGTTTTCGTCCATCCTCCATTCTGAACACGTGATCAAGCCGGCGCTAGCGGAGGATCGTAACTAACCTGGCAATCTTTGCACGGTCCAACACGTCGTTGTTAGTCACCCTGTCACTCCATGAAATTTCAAGTATGCGTCTCAGGCAGTGCTCATGAACAGCATTTAGTTGTTTTTTTCATGCGAGACGTACAGAGTCCATGTTTCGCTGTCATAGAACAGGGTACAAATAACACAGAATCTGTACACAGCAACCTGTGTAGAGATGATCAGCATGTTGTTATTTCACAGGCTCTGTCAGAGCCTGTCAAGTACTGATGAGGTCATTCCTAATCGCTTCTGCAGCTCCACGTCCAGTGAAAGGTTGTTGGTGATGATAGATCCGAGGTAGTTGAAGTATTTACTACTTCCAGATTTTTATGGTTTAAGACAATGTCTGGAGGATCTGCACCCTGAGCCATCACTTTTTTTCACGCTGATAGTGAGTCCAAACAAATCACATGATTTTGCCAACCTACTAATGAGGATCTATAATTCGATTTTTGTGTGTGCGACCATCATTATCTGCGAAGAGCAGATCCCGAATGGCAGTCTCCCTTCTCTTACTTTTTGCTCGCAGTCTGGTTAGATTGAATAGTCTTCCATCTGACCTTGTATGCAGAAAGACCACCACTGTGGCAGTTCCAAAGACGTATTTAAGCACGAGGACAAAGAAAATGCAGAATAGAGTCGTAGTCAGGACACAACCTTGTTTAACTCCGCTGTTAATGCCGAAGACCTCATATTCCTGACCATCATGCAGCACTGTACCTTTCATGCCCACATGAAAGACCTAATCATGCTCAGCAGTTTAGGTGGGCAGCCAACTTTAGACAATACCTTAAAAAGACCCTCTCTGTTTACCAGGCCGAATGCCTTGGTGAGGTCGATAAATGCAAGAAATAGTGGTCTGTGCTGTTCTCTGCATTTCTCTTGCAATTGTCTCAGTGAAAAGACCAAATCAATGGTGAACCTTTCTGCGCGAAAACCACACTGAGAGTCCAGGTGCACACTGTCGGTCAGCTTTTGCAGTCTGCTTAGGATTATGCGAGCATACACTATGCCTACCATGTTGAGGAGCGATTATCCCCCTGTAATTGTTGCAGTCTCTTCCGTCGCCATTTGTCTTGTAAAGTGTGATTATGTTGGCGTCTCATGTCCAGTAATACGACACCCTCATCCCAACACTGGCATATACGCATATAACAGTTAGATAGTTTCGCATGAATGACGTTTGTTGTTCTCCGCATTCCACAAAGTGTCTAATTTGTGAACGGGATAATCAGGAATTTGTATTTACTGAGAGTATTTGAAGGTCAACATTTTTTTTTAAACAGCACGTCTGTGTACCTTAAACATGTTAAAAATATGTCCAATTCACTGAGGTAGCTTTTAATAAAGACTAATTAATATTTTTTTCAAAAACATCAAATTTCTTCGAGAAAAAAAATTATTTCCATAACGTCATGAATATTCTAAAACTGCACGCGAAAAATCATTTGGATCTGACATGCAGTTTAGTAGAAAATTGCTTGTGACCTTGTTTATGAATAAAAAGACGGACTATAGCAGGAAGATGACTGACAGAGCATGTGATCGTTGATAGTTACCTATCCTTTATCTATTGAGCTATTACTATATCTTTTCAATCACCGGAGTAGGTCAGTGGAAAGAGCGACAGGGGATTAGGTACATCCCCGATCTCCACACGCTCCAGTCTACCCAATTGAAAATGGTTACATGATTTATAGTTATGGGAGACGATGCTGCGAGAAGGTAACTGATCACCCCATCGTAAAAAGCGAATAATTTATTATGGTGATGTTGTTTCCGCCCTTCGGCTCAGTGCCATGTAATGGAATCTCCGCAAGTGTGTTCATTCATTAACCAATGTTGTGTTTAGGCCACCACTCCAGCTGGCCACTTTTAAAGGAAGCTTGTTGCCAGTCACTGGCAATTATTCACCATTTGACTCCAGTGGTAAGCGTATATGTTTTAACTGCAGCTGAACCTATTACAGAAAGCCTGTGTCCTAGCTTTTGCATTTACTGATTATAATGTCAATGTTCTTTTCTGGGTTGTTTTTTTAATATGATGAGATTGCTAGCCCCAAACACACACCTCTTGATTCGCCTTTTTTGGCATACTTAGAAGGTGGCAGTGGACATAGTATTTTAATCATAGACACCACTCGTGTTTGTTAGATGTTGATTTCTATACAAAGTGTTCCATTTCATAGTCGCAAAATTGTACTGATGTTGCAATGGAGCCTCTAACATTTCATCCCTGACGACAGTGTATTATATGTATTACCTCTACCTTTACCACTCTTGCATGCATGACTGTAATGCTCTTTAAATTCAGCATGTCTCAACCTTTTGATCACGGAGTAACCTTTGAAGTAATATAATGTTCAGGCCTCGGGGAACCCATGCATTACAAAATATTATATCTACAGATCAAGGTACAACGATATAAACATAATAATACAAAAGACGATAGGAGTTTCATGACAATGGGGAACTCGTGGACATCAACAGAAATTCAGTCCAACCAAAAAGCATAATCCCATGTTAAGTATTTTTTGTATGGCTCAGAAACAGAGAGCAACACATAATCAAACAAAAAAACAACGAACGAAAAAGGTACATACTTTCATAAATATATGACCAATTCCACTGTATGACGCTGAAACATAGACTTTAGCGAAGAAGGATGAAAAAAAAAAGCTTGGTTTGAAATGGGGTGCTGCTGTGGAATGGAAAGAGTGAGTTGGACAGAAAGAAGACATACTCCGACAACCTTACAACCTATCTCCAGACTGATTCACCAGATGATGGCGATGATGACTGTCATAAATAGGGGCCTCCACAGAACACATATATTGAGATGGCATGATAAGCTCACTAATGTGGTACGTCAGGGTGAAAAAAACATTTCAGTAGAACATGCCGTAAGAAGAAAGCATTCGAACACACATTAAGGAAAACAGTTGATAGCATTACATTAATCTGTGTTCTTGTATCGACAAAGCAAGAGCAGTAGAATTAGCCCAAAACACTCGTGGAGAAGATTGTTCCAGAAAAACAGATTAAACAGGAAGATATTGACTGAGCTAGAATTGATGCCCGACCTAGGATATGAGGACTTGAATGAAGACCTGTACTCCACGTGGATCTAAAAGGATTTAATTGATGCGAGATCAAGATAGAGTGGTTAATCGGTTATAAATATAATCTAATAATCGTTGTCAACGTTCGATCATTTGATTGATTTTATTTAGTTCTATAACCAGTATAAATTAATTGCCAAAATTTCGGCCAATATCGAAGCCACACATACATGCACTGTGTGGTCATGTACAGGCCAACATAAATTCTCCCAGACGGTCGCAGGCTATTTTGTTTCGTGATCAGTTTGCATGGGGGAACATCTGTTATATATGGATCAGAGCAGCATGAGCTGCAGTGGTCAGCCACCCATAGCTGACTGCTAGCGTCAGGGCCAGCGAACTAGAGCTGCCCAGACCCTTCTACACCTCCACACTGTGATCCTGGATAACAGGCTGCAGCAGGGCAGACTGGCTAAGGAGAAGGGATCGAAGAGGGAATGCTAACCCGGTACTCAAAAAATGCTTGCTGAAGTCAGATGTGTTGGACCGAAAGGTGCAAATATCGCAATCAAGCTGTAAACTACGACACAACGCATTCCGTTCTCTGGACTACATTCTGCTACTTAAGCCCTTTCAGTGTTTGGTAGTGGGAGATTGAGAACGAACGAAGCCAAGCTGTAAACTACGACACAACGCATTCCGTTCTCTGGACTACATTCTGCTACTTAAGCCCTTTCAGGGTTTGGTAGTGGGAGATTGAGAACGAACGAACGCAGAAGAAGAAGAAGAATTGCCAAAATTGAATATTCGCATTTTCACATAATCCTCGGAATCAGTCTGGCAGAAGGCAAGGAAACCAACACAATTCTGAATGCGTCCTGGTCTTTTCTAACGCTGTACCAATGCGGGCATAGGTCTTTGGTCAGTCCATCCGTGGCCAACGCTAGATATACTAAAGATGGCCATGGTTCATCTCGCCATTGCATAGATGAGCGACCCCGTAGGTGTGTACGGGCATATGGCCACCAAAACGTCCATCTGTTGTCAGGCATGCGCACCATGTGTCTAGCCGAATTACGTTTTTTGTGATAATGCTTCTTCCACAACGCATCGAAACAAAGTTTGATTTCAAATTTCTTTGTTTCGGATCTTATCTGGTATCGATATTTTTAGTACACGTCGTTCCATTGCTCTCTGAGTGATTCTAAGTTTCTCAGCAAGTTAAAACACTTCGCATCCATAAATCATTGCTGCAATGACCATGCAATTAAAAGTGTGTGCTCTCTCTTGTCGTGGTGTCTTTCCTATCTTGAAGTATTGGCTTAATGGAGTTAAAGGAATACCAAGCTGCTTTTATTCATCTACAGATTTTGTGGTTGGCATATCAAATCATAGATTAAAACTATATGCGTAGAAAATACAGTAGATCATTACAACTGACATACATGACTGTTCCATCTCTGATCAACAACTTCGAGCAGTAAAGTGTATTAAAAAAACGTTTATTCGATCATGATCTTTCACTGAACCAGTAGAGCTGGGCGCCATGACGAATTAAAATGTTGCAGTGGCACCTAACATTTCAGGACGAGGGTCGTATTTTCTCGCTCAATTTTCTCCATTGCGTATATCTCTCCTCAGTTTTAAGGGACACAACATACTATTTAATAAGGAAAGGGATCTAGGAGTTATAATAGACCATTACCGGACCACGAAACCCCGGCATACAAGATACTATACAGATTGTTCCTCAACGCCAAACGACGTCTTCCGATCGGCTGGATGCGCAGAAGGGGCCCCCGCACAAAATGGCTCCAGCAGATAGCAACCTCCACTTCCGCTCTGAACGAGGCCTGGAACCATGCCGCATAATGGGTTTTGAATGTGGCCAACACGCAACGGGCCTAAGACACCTAAGTCAACTTATTATTATTATAGATCCTAAATAACATAACCTTATGGTTCAGCGGAATAAGGGCTGAGAAACTCTGGTCCAAATTGTAGTACTGTATATGATATTTGACATTGATAGTCGACAACATCAAGCTGCTGTTAAGTGTGTATACGTGGATCATTTATTGCATGGTTCAATGACCACTCGTATATAGGCAACATACATGCTACGTACGTCTAGCAAGATTTACGCGAAATATAGTGGGCCAACCGGAATTCACGTCACGTTCGTATTTCATTCAGGCAGAGATATAACAGTTGCATAGTATATAACGTCAATAGAACTCTTGAGTGTATTATAAAGCTCGAAATGTTTCCTTCGAAAAATGAAACTTCGTATTCTCTGTCGTGGATACAGCTATCAGGCACATTGTCAAAGAGAAGCATGCACATCCGAAAATTTTAAGTTGTTATTGCTTAGATGTTTGCCTCACTAGATTCTACTGGCGGAGGCGCGCCATTTTCCACACCAGACCGTAGTCCATTGGGCGATATCAGGACGCATAAACCAGTGCTTGGATGCATGTATGCGTCTGTATGTACCTATGCAAGGTTTTGTGCGCCCTCAGAAGCTAGCCCAACCAAAGTGCAATGGAAGGGCCTCACCATGAGGGCGCGTGTGAAAGTTGTGCAAGAGTGTGACTGTAGGACAGAGTCAAATGAAACAGAGTGAGGGAAGAGAAGAGAGCAGAGTTGCCCCCAGGGTAGAAGACCTGGCTTCTGTCAATGTATGAAAATGTTAATGTGGCTAAACCATTTGGTACATTGGCATAGTGACGTTAATTGTGAAGAACAGCGGCTAGGGCAGTTATCTGTCACGTCAATCCCAAGGTCATTTAGTCATGCTGGTCTCCTAACTCTGCAATTGTAAGGTAGACTTTGATGTACTGCTATGGCACCATTGATCTCCTACTTTATTGTTGTAATTTCCACCATATTTTCTACCTAGCTCTTGCCTTTTCACGATTAAACGAAGAACACTTAGATGCATTGTTCATGAACTTGTACACTCACACATACACATATAATGTGTATAGCGTTTAATATCCACTCATACCATATGCAGCTCTTCTATACCTTTCGAAACAAGGATTGAGAGTCCGATACGATGTCTGCCCTCGTTAAAGAGATCTCCGATAGCCAACAGATGGCTAAGTCCTTCCACCTGGCCCTCTATTCTCATACTGGAAGTTATAGTCCTGTATGCACCAATCTGATCTGCCCCAGAAATTATATATGGCAGAAGTCCTAACTACGATGATGTTTCATCGCGTAGCGCCCATTCATCGCTATAAAGAACAGTATCATCCCCCAGAGTTCTTAGTCCTTAGTCGACCTGTACTTCTACATGGGCAGATGCCCCTGTGCAGGTCTCAGCTCTGGTATAGGCTGGATGTAGCCGGAAAGAGAATTTTCTGCTTAGTATGCTAGGCTCGAGCAGCGTATAACTCCGCTGCGTTTGGACAAGTACTATACCCAGATTAGTATCACTTATCAACTGTTTAACATCGAGCTCAGCTTCTCCTTTGCATCACTCTCTGCATTCCCTGCAAATGGTAATGTTGACTGATATAGTCTGTAATTTCATCGCAAGTGTAAATCCATAATAGTAATAATAATGTTCGCCTAGGCATCTGGGACCCGTTGCGTCGGCCGAACACCACCACGTGCACAAACGACCTGTCGCATTCCTTCATTCTGGACACATTCCAACCTTTCACACTGTGACCTTGACCATGGCTGCTATAGTTTATACTGGTAGCGAATAGCAGATAGCACAATTAATTATATAGTGTATTCTTCTCCTTCTTCTGTCGTTCTCAATCTCTTGTTACCAAGCCACGAAAAGGATTTCGCAAGTAGCAGGATGTTGTCTGGAGAACGGAATGCGTTGTGTCGTATTTTACAGCTTGACTGCGATATTTGCACCTTTCGGTCCGACACATCCACCTTCAGCAGACATTTTTGAGTACCGGGTTAGCCTTTCGCGATCTCTTCTCCTTAGACAATCTGCTCAGTTGCGGCCTGTTATCCAGGATCACCATGTGGACACGTAGAAGCCTTAAAGCCTTGACTGACATTAGCAATCCCCTATGGGTCGCTGGCTGCAGCAGCTCGTGCACTGCTCATCATCTTGATCCCACATTAATACTGTATACAACAATACTTTCAAATAGACAACGATAATAATATTGATTAGGGAACGTCACATTTCTTCAAGCCTCCCCCCCCCCCTCCCCATTTCACACTTCGTCACAAAATGTCTCCTCTCAATTTCCCCCGCCCCCCTCCCCGCTTTCCCCTCTTTTCCCACTCATTTCGTGATGTCGTATGTGACGTTGGTAGGTACAGTGAGGATGGCTAGGCGACAGTGATGTACAAGATTCTAGCAACCTCTCAGTCGGTCTCGTGATCACGATAGATAAGCGTCAGCTTCTCGTGACCTTGTCCTCATTACAACTTCGGACCCGGACCAAACTTACAGGAGAAATGATCATCTCGCCAAGACCAGGAAGTCTACATTAGTAGAAGTCGCAGTCTGTGTTGAAACATTATAGGCCCATATCAACAAACGTTTACGTGTGTACTTATTCAATGTGTTATGTTTCCACGCGCTCTTATTATGTCACCAGTACAAAATGGTCTAGGGATCTCAAACTTAAACTACCTCGAGGGCTGCATGATGTCGCTTTCGATGAGAGGGCGAAACACATCCGAGTGGCACTAGGGCAGAAAATAACAGCATCATTGTAAGTAACGTCAACGCATGTAAAAGACTAAAAAAGAGCGTCGTGCTTGGTACTAGCAGTCATGTAAAATCACAGCTATTGAAATTGTCAAATGCTCGGATACATGATTCCTGCAAAGCAATCTTTCTCAACCCTAGCTAAGTTAGTACCCTCATTTTAAACCAAATATTTGTTAGGAAAGCTACGAGGCGTGTTCAAATTAAACCGAACCTAACTGCACCAAGGGGATATGCGTGCGATGCGCATGATGACGTCACTTCTTATGTAAACAGCACATACCAACCATCAAGTTTGCAAAATGGCATTATCCTCCGACTCATAGTTTCCTCAGCAGACCGTTGAAAACATGGTGGATGTGATACGTAATCCGTCCATAGTTGATCAGCGAGCGGTGATTCGTTTTCTAATAGTTGAAGGGTGTCGACCAGTTGACATTCATCGCAGAATGCAGGCAGTGTATGCTGACAAAAGTGAGTCGAAGACAACAGTGAAGAACTGGACAACGATGTTTAAAGAAGGACGTGAGTTAACGAAAGATCTTCCGAGACCAGGTCAGGCGCATATTGTTGCATCAGAAGATGCCATCACCAAAATTGATGCAGCAATTTGGGTGGACTGTCGCCGGAGGTTACGTTCGCCACACTTTTTTCACCATCCACTGCCTGCATTCTATGATAAATGTCAGCTGGGCGACATCCTGCAGCTGTTAGAAACCGAATCACCGCTTGCTAATCAACTCTGGGCGGATTCCGTTCCACACCCGCCATGTTTTCAACAGTCTGCTGAGGAAACGGAGTCGGAGGAAAATGAAATTTTGCGAACTTGCCGGTTGGTATGTGCTGTTTACATCCGAAGTGACGTCATCATGCGCATCGTACGTATGTTAACTTGGTTGCAGTTAAGTCCGGTTTAATTTGAACAGGTCTCGTATATAGGATGATGATGGTATTAAGACACAACAAGGACGTCTTATTAAAAAATTACTTACTGTTAAAAAAACACACACAAAACCGACTGGACGACTTAATTCCCATTGCCGGGTGTAGTCGAGAGGTTTTTAGGCTGATGATTACAGGTCGCTTCGCCATTGGGGTCACCACGTCGTGTGCTGGCTGTGTTTGTTTATTTCACCCCCAACAGAAAAAAACAACATGACCTTCTGAAGATTCGATCCGCTGTGTTCCTTCGGCAGGTCGGCATCCATGGAAACCATTCGGCCACCAGCTCTTACTAATTAACTTGAATGTGATACCAGCGCTTCATGTAATTCAGCTAATTGGAGAATATCTGAAAAGAAGTATCAAGTCTCACCTGTCACATATTTCCCATCGATTGCATCACTAAAACCAGCTTGTTTTCAAACAATGCCAATTTGCTCATGGCTCCACTAACATCTTACATTAATATTGTTGGTGTTGTTTCGTTGCTTAGGAGAGACGACATTGAGCTTTTCCAATATATCTGAAAGATAAGTCGCATCATGTCGCAGTAAAAAGTTCAAGGTAAAGATAGTCGCATCATGTCGCAGTAAAAAGTTCAAGGTAAAGATAGTCCCATTGCAGACAATGCCGTCGGGGATGACGTGTTCACTGTACTATACCATAGCTTTGTGAAGTAGGCTGGCCTTCCTCGCTGGCTTTCTCCTTCTCTAGCCGTCAGCCAGGTATCCAATTGTAGCTGGATTAACTTGAGCTGCCGGTGGAGGGAGTTGAACCCCGTTCCTTTGTCATGACAAGAGAGTACTGTACGTCTTCACCAATCAGTCGTAGTACTCCAGCAGTTGCAATGATAATCTGTTCTTTCATTGAATCAAGAAACTCCACAATGGTATCAAATGATGTTCAAAGTCGTCTTCTTTTTGTCCAATGTCCACAATGAGTAAGATTACTCTTTTTTGCGCCCTGAAAAGAATGTTTAGTGGCGGGTTGGCGTAGCTTCCCTCACATCCTGAGCTGTGCTGATGAGGGTGGACCGGGGTCCTCCAGTCGGTTGTGCTATGCTTGGCTTTATTTGCATGTCGCTCACTGCTACGGGGATTTCGTGGATACCTCACCTCGTTAGCCAGGCTGCCATAATACAGCAAGCAATTACCTTTGGCCGACCACCTTACATCCGTGTGTAAAAGAAGACGATCAAACTCATCATCATTGTCATTACACAATTGACGAAATAAGCTGTCGCTCAATGAATGTGACTTAATATGTTTAAACAACACAGATAACTACGCTCATTGATTAATTGAGACTGTCGCTAAGTTGTCTGGCTACTAAGTGCTGCCGATGAATAACACAATGGATTTTTAAAAACAGTTTAAACCTCATTTTTTCAAGTTAGCCAGAAAACCACGATGATGTTCATCTATTGCAGTCGAAAACGTCTCTGGCGTTTCTAACCACCCCCCCCCCCCTCCCCCTTCCTCGGGGGCGACGTCGCCCCAGCTCAGAAACACTACTATATAGTGACAAGCTGTTAGTTGTGGCCAAGTACTTCACTTGGAGCGGATATGCGAATCATCATCAAGTGCGGCACCACAGTGAAACCTGCACACATCACTGGTAAAGCCCGTTCTGTCGTAACGCGTGGTATTTCTGTTATTGAACATATCAGAAACGAATTTGCTTATCACTCAGCTCTTTTATCAGTGTTATTGCATTCATTATCATATATGAGCCTTTTAACGCACGAACTACTGTATTGAACAACATTGCGTGTGGTTATGAATGTCTGTTTGCATTTCTCAGCGCGAAGTGAATGGATAAATTGAGCTGTGCTAATCTAAAATCGTTGAATCAAAACAAGTACATTTTTCATTCAGGGGATAGACGATTCTGGCGCTGTACATGGGGACGAAGACTAACATCTGGTCAAGCACAACATACTGATCACACATGTTAGTCAGGGCCAGGCAGAATATACTGATCGGGCATGTTAGTCGGGGTCAGGCACAACATACTGATCAGACATGTTAGTCAGGCCCAGGCAAAATATGCTGATCAGGTATGTTAGTCTGGGTCAGGCACAACATACTGATCAGACATGTTAGGCAGGGCCAGGCAAAATATACTGATCAGGCATGTTAGTCTGGGTCAGGCACAACATACTGATCAGACATGTTAGTCAGGGTCAGGCACAACATACTGATCAGACATTTTAGTCAGGGTCAGGCACAACATACTGATCAGACATGTTAGTCAGGGTCAGGCACAACATACTGATCAGACATGTTAGTCAGGGTCAGGCACAACATACTGATCAGACATGTTAGTCAGGGTCAGGCACAACATACTGATCAGACATTTTAGTCAGGGTCAGGCACAACATACTGATCAGACATGTTAGTCAGGGTCAGGCACAACATACTGATCAGACATGTTAGTCAGGGTCAGGCACAACATACTGATCAGACATGTTAGGGTCAGGTACAACATACTGATCAGACATGTTAGTCAGGGTCAGGCACAACATACTGATCAGACATGTTAGGGTCAGGTACAACATACTGATCAGACATGTTAGGGTCAGGTACAACATACTGATCAGACATGTTAGTCAGGGTCAGGCAAATTATACTGGCCAAGACCCTCACCTAAGCTTTCCTCGAATCTCTCTCTGGAAACGGGCTGTTTTAATAGCAGCGTGACTAACAGGGTGAGGGTTCGACGTGATCCCAGTAGTAATGAGCGACACGCAGATAAAGCCAAACATAGCACAACTGCCTGGAGGACGCCGGTCCACCTTCATCAACATGCTCGGGATGTGAGGAAAGCTACTACAACCCGCCACTTAGCGTCCCTTTCAGAGCGCAAAAAAGAGTAAACCTACCCATTAGTATTGACAAATAAGAACAAGATGAACGCTGTGTGTGGCTTCTAATAGTTAATGAATTAAAAACCAACTCCAGAGTCTGGGGCTAAGGTTTGCCATTTTAATAAATTCTGTGTTATCATTATTTGTATGTGTGTCCTGACTTTATTATCTTCTATCTTACCACTTTATTCAGGCCCGCCAAGCCGCGTTATTCAGACTCGCCATACCGCGTTATTCAGACCCGCCATACCACGTTATTCAGACCCGCCATACCGCGTTATTCAGACCCGCCATACCGCGTTATTCAGACCCGCCATACCGCGTTATTCAGACCTAACTTAATTTAACTTAACTTAACGTCTTTATACTGGTTTAGAAGATTGCAGAGTCTGTATACAACCAGTTTCATTTACATCACCTTGCTCTAAAAGCTATGCGCATCCAATTTATTCTTAAATGCATTAACTGTCCCTGCCTCCACTACCTCCCCTGGCAATGCATTCCAAGCATTCACCACTCTCTGACAAAAAAAAATATTTCCTAATATCTAATCTGGACCTCTCTTTAGTCAACTTATAGCTATGCCCTCTTGTTATTGTGGGTGACTGTATTTAAAAAAAAACTTGTTATAGTCTAATTTATCCATTCCTCTGATCATCTTATAAACCTGTATTAAGTCACCACGAATTCTTCTCTCTTCTAGACACTGTATGCCGGTTTTTCTGAGTCTTCCCTCATAACTGTAATTCTGGAATCCCACTATCATCTTTGTCGCTCTTTTTTGTATTATTTCCAACATGTTTATATCCCCTCTATGATAAGAACTTCACACCTGTACACAGTACTCCAATCTAGGTCTAACTAATGCTTTATACAGTTTGACTATCACTTCCTTGCTTCTATGTTTAATATTTCTTTTTATCATACCTAACATTGCATTTGCCTTTTCCACTGCTACCTTAACTTGCTCACTCACCTTAACTGTATGATCTATTATAACCCATAGGTCCCTTTCCTTATCTATCTTTCTAATATTGTTCTCTCCCATTCTGTAATTATGTTCCATATTGGATCTACCGATGTGGATGACTGTACATTTATCTACATTAAACTCCATTTGCCAGCTTACAGACAATTCTCGAATTTTATCTAAACCCGACCTCAATATATCCACTTCTGCTTTAGATGAGACACTACTGCAGTTTTGTGTCATCAGCCAATTTTTTAATCATGGATCCCATATCAATGTCCAAATCATTTATATATATAAACAACAAAATTGGTGCCAAAACCTGCCAGGCCGCGTTATTCAGACCCGCCAGGCCGTGTTATTCAGACCCGCCAGGCCGCGTTATTCAGACCCGCCAGGCCGCGTTATTCAGACCCGCCAGGCCGCGTTATTCAGACCCGCCAGGCCGCGTTATTCAGACCCGCCAGGCCGCGTTATTCAGACCCGCCAGGCCGCGTTATTCAGACCCGCCAGGCCGCGTTATTCAGACCCGCCAGGCCGCGTTATTCAGACCCGCCAGGCCGCGTTACTCAGACCCGCCAGGCCGCGTTACTCAGACCTACCAGGCCGCGTTATTCAGACCCGCCAGGCCGCGTTACTCAGACCCGCCAGGCCGCGTTACTCAGACCCGCCAGGCCGCGTTATTCAGACCCGCCAGGCCGCGTTATTCAGACCCTTGAGTAATCTAGTGTCTAAAAACGTGTATATGTATGGTCAGATACTGCGCTAAGACGAAAAAAGAAACGAAACTTATGTTCTGACCTAATTGCTTTTTATCAGGGACAACAAATAATACAGATATGAGATAACAAATCACAGGGAAAGGAATGAATATATGAAATAGAGATAAACAAACATACATGAGTAAGAACATGTACTTAGCTGGATAGCACATACAGATTTCATCAAAGGAAGAAGCCGAGAGGATTCGTCAATTGTATGTCACAAGCGGATCATTCAAGGAGGAGCGTCTGTGGTGTACAAGGAAGGCGTACGGAGTGAGAAAAGTCATAGAAGACCCGATAGTGGGAAATGAGCAGATGGTGAAATGTGGACAAATAAAACACATAACTGGTCAAACACGAAGAAAAGCGGTAAATGGAGGGAGGCAGAGAAGGTGAGAGGAGATGGGTAAAGGTATGGACAATGTTGATGCCAGGCGGCTGAAGACAACCATACGGCAGATCAGACAGCTCTCATTCTCGAATCGATACCGATCATCAGAGGAGCAAGGAGCGATACATGTGGCGCTGCTAACCACCTTTCACAATGTCCCGGATTATGGAAGTGACAGGCGATTGGGGAACCGGCATTATTATAAATGTCATTAAGGTATTACCTGAAACGCTCACGCAGTTCCAAAACCAGTCTCACCAATGTATGACATTCCACACTGGCGACTGACGATAGAATAAATGAGGTTGTGGTATTTGCAAGTTAAACTCTCTTTGATGTGAAACGCTTCTTTAGTGAAGGTATCCGAAAGTAGAGCGCGTGGCCGAATGGTTTCTAGGCCTGCGACAGCAATGGCCAAGCAGCCTGTAGTTCACAGCCTAAAAAAAAACTTCGACTACCCCAGCAATGGGAAACAGTCGTATTGACAGGTTGTTTTTATCAGAAAGTGTTTAGGTGACATGTGGGAGTATAACACAAGCACGTGTGTTCTTACAAGCCATGGTGCCCAGACGGTTATGGGAGTAGGTGTGTGTGTGTGTGTGCATACAATCACTAACCATTGGTGCAGGTGTGTGTGTGTGCATACAACCACTAACCATGGGTGCAGGTGTGTGTGTGTGCATACAACCACTAACCATGGGTGCAGGTGTGTGTGTGTGCATACAACCACTAACTATGGGTGCAGGTGTGTGTGTGTGTGCATACAACCACTAACCATGGGTGCAGGTGTGTGTGTGTGCATACAACCACTAACCATGGGTGCAGGTGTGTGTGTGTGTGTGCATACAACCACTAACCATGGGTGCAGGTGTGTGTGTGTGCATACAACCACTAACCATGGGAGCAGGTGTGTGTGTGTGCATACAACCACTAACCATGGTAGCAGGTGTGTGTGTGTGTGCATACAACCACTAACCATGGGTGCAGGTGTGTGTGTGTGCATACAACCACTAACCATGGGAGCAGGTGTGTGCGTGTGTGTGCATACAGCTACTAACCATGGGGTCTACTTTGCTCTAGTTCTTCTTCTTCTGCGATCGTTCTTAATCTCCAGCTACCTGAATAGCGCTTTGCAAACAGCAGGATGTAGTACTGAGAAAGTAATGCGTTGTTACACTAGTTTACAGCTTGACTGCGATATTTGCACCTTTATGTCCGACATATCCGTCTTCGGCAGGCTTGCTCTAGTGTTTGAGTCTATTAAGATGGACTCGCACATCGGTTAACCACCCTCTGCGGCACTTTTCTAAACGCAGCGGAGCAATAACCTGCTCGAACCTAGCCCGCTAAGCATAAAATCCTCCTCCCGACTAAATTCAGCTCACTCCAAAGCTGGGACCTGCACAGGGGCATCTGCCACTGTAGAAGCGCAGGTAGACTAAGAAATTATACACATACGCAGACTAGCTCCTACCTGTTGTCTCCCAACGCCACAAACCCATCCATCTAAATATGCAAGGAATCTATAACTGTTACCTTATCTTGTTATAGTTGTAACTGTCCGTGTTTGTACAAGTATGAATATGTTCTGCGTTGGTAAATCAAGGGATGTATTGCTGTACGCCGCATTCTTTGTCCGTAAATCAAGGCTTTGTTCTCCATAAATCGGGGGGGGGGGGGGGGGGGGCGAAATATGTAACTGAATTTCTTTTGTCCATAAATGGAGGAACTTATCCTCAGATATAAATGTGAATAGTGTTTCATTTGCTGCGTGTAGTAATTGAATATAAAATCATTACTCTAAGTCTTGTCTTGTGTTGTCACTTGTGGTGTAGGGAGCCGTAGTTTTCTGTCCAGGGCCAGACGTGTCGCTGGGTGGTCGTCATCTCATGACGATTTAGAATATCCAGAACATTTCCTATCCATCTAGTTCTCGGTCTGCCACGTTACGAAAACCCGAACGTCGTGCGTTATAGGCGCACAGGGGTAGTTGGTGAGGATGCATTCTCATTAAGTGGCCGAACCAATTGATTCTCGCTTCATCAATATATTCAGAGCAGGGTCTTGGTTCAACTATTCTTCTCACATCTTCATTGCGCCTTCTCTCTCTCCTAGTTACGTTGGTTGTTTTCTGGAGACATCTCATCTCACATGGCGTGATCTTTCTCTCCAGACCTTTTGTTAAAGTCCATGTTTGGCGCTGGTAACAGAGAGTTGGCATGAATACACTGTTGATTAGCATTATTTTTGTGGACATGTTTATGTTAGGGTGTTTCAATAATGGTGACAGTTGGTATGTAATCACATTTACTTTTTGGCACCTGATCTCCATCTGTCTATCTAAACCTCCCTCCTGTGTTAGAACACTGTACTGGTACTTGAACTCCTGCACTTGTTTGATCGTGGTACCGTTTACCATCGTGTTCATGTTTTCAGGCGATCTGCTTATCTGCATAGTTTCTGTTTTGGATGTGTTAATTCTCATACTATATCTTTCACATACAGAGTTGAGCGCAGTCAGATGTTGCTGCAGATCATCTTCACTCTCGGAAAAGTAGACATTGATCATCTGCAAAAAGTAGTTCATTTACCGGATCAGACTGTCTTTTCTTTCCTTGCATTTCTTGGCAGATTCTCCAATTCGGCCTCCAGCGTTATTGTGTCCATATATGGGCTGGAGAGTAGGGGCGACAACACATACCCTTGTCTCACCCCGGTTGTTTCGGTCAGACCATCTGTTGTCCTTACTATACTTTGACACCCTTGGTACAGACCATTTGTTGTTCTTACTATACTTTGACACCCTTGGTACAGACCATCTGTTGTTCTTACTATACTTTGACACCCTTGGTACAGACCATCTGTTGTTCTTACTATACTTTGACACCCTTGGTACAGACCATCTGTTGTCCTTACTATACTTTGACACCCTTGGTACAGACCATCTGTTGTCCTTACTATACTTTGACACCCTTGGTACAGACCATCTGTTGTCCTTACTATACTTTGATACTCTTGGTACAGACCATTTGTTGTTCTTACTATACTTTGACACCCTTGGTACAGACCATCTGTTGTCCTTACTATACTTTGACACCCTTGGTACAAACCATCTGTTGTTGTTACTCTACTTTGACACCCTTGGTACAGACCATCTGTTGTTCTTACTATACTTTGACACCCTTGGTACAGACCTTCTGTTGTTTATACTATACTTTGACACCCTTGGTACAGTGCTCTAATATTCTCTAATAGCTGCCCCTATACTCCGTAGTAGTCTAGGATGGCCCATAGTTTATTTGTCTACTCTATCGAAAGCCTTTTCTTGATCTATTAAAGCCACGTTGAGTTTCCGATCGTATTCGATGTTTGTTTCGCTTAGTTGTCTCAGGGTACATATAGCGTCTGTGCAGCTCCTACCTCATCTGAAACCAAATTGAGCCTCACTCAGCTGTGGTTCTAGGATAGGTCGAATTCTCTGCTCCAGGATTTTCGCGTACAGTTTTACTGTGTGGCTTAGAAGCTATATCCTCCGGTAGGTATCGCACTCTTTTTTGTTGCCTTTGTTTTTCCATATTGGCACAATTATAGCTTTTTGCCAGCTTCAGAGACTCTACTTTACTCCCAAGCTGCTGAGAATATTATATGTAAATATTTAACTCTTAGTATCCCCAGGCTTTAATTGTCTCGCAGGTTATTCCGTCCGCTCCTGCAGCTTTACGATTTGGGCTTTTTGTTAAGAATTTCCTTAATCTCTTGGATTAGTATTTTGGGCTCTGTTTTTCCTGTGTTTGAACTCGTATGAGTGGAGTGCTTCCGCGTATCATTTGGATTTAGGAGGTCTAGGAAATACTCTCTCCATTGTGCCTTACTTTTTTTTCTAGGTCAAAAATCGGCTTCTCGTTTAGACATTTCAACCGTTATGGCCACGAGAATAATCTCCCAAAAATGTGAATTATTACATTGAATATTTCATTATTAATGCTCATCAACAAGATATATATATAACTGAAAGTCTGCTTGTTCAATTTTATGGCTCAATCCTTAAAAGTTTTTAAAACGTTGCACCGATCTGAATCAAATGTTGAATGTTTACAACTAGGGAAGGACAAAGGCAGCGTGGAAGGAAACTGTCTACCCCGCTTCACAAAGCCGTGGTTTAGCACACTGAATGCATCAATACTTCATCCACGACGGCGGTGTATACTATGGAACTTTTTACCTTTTTACTGCGAAATTATGCGGCTTATATTTCAGATATATTGGACAAGCTCAATGTCGTCTTTCCTAAGCTACAGGGGAAACAACATCAACAATATCAAAGTGAGATATCAGGGGAGCCATTAGCAAATTGGCATTATTATTAAAAACAAGCTGGTTTCAGTGAGGCAATCGATTATGGGACAGAGGAGACTTGATACTTCTTTTAAGATATTGTTCAAATAGCAGAGGGGCTGGTATCACAATCAGGTTAATTAGTAAGAGCGGGTGGACTAATGGTTTCGATGCCTGCCTGTCGACAAGGAGTGCAGTGGATCGAATCCCGGGTATGGTATATTTTGTTTCTCTGTTGGGTGTGAAATAAACAAACACAGACAGTACACGACGCGGCGACAGCAGTGGTGAAGCGGCCTTTAGTCCTTTGCCTAAAAATCTCCCGACTACCCCAGCAATGGGAATAAGTTGTACGACATTAAAAAGTAAAATTCAAAGCTGTACACCAAATCGTCCAAGTC
Source organism: Ariolimax columbianus (assembly GCA_036924085.1). Lineage (NCBI taxonomy): Eukaryota > Metazoa > Mollusca > Gastropoda > Stylommatophora > Arionidae > Ariolimax > Ariolimax columbianus. The sequence continues at coordinate 47,732,192 of JAVGWX010000016.1, forward strand.
CAGTTTGCTCGTCAGTCAAGCTTAGTGACACGGTCACTTTATCTCACGCTATTTCACACGGTTTCATTGAAACATTATACCAAGAAGACGATGGCACCAAGATATCTAGGAATGCCTGAGTATGACTGGCGGAGGCTGAAGTTTTGGCAAGAGAACGATTTTCTTTCAGACAGACTGATGGGAGCGACGTTCTACAAAGGACATGCTACATGATGATGATTTCACACTGTGATTACGAACAAGGTGCGCACAATGACGTCACAATTCATATGTTTTGATGATGCGTGGTTTAATGTTTCAACAATTTTGGTAAACGTTTCCTTTGCAGTTTTTTGGTTTTAGCGTTTAGTTAAATCTTGCAATGATTAATGGGGATCCTTGCACAACATATAGTAAAGCTGATACCAGAGCTGTGTGCGTGTATGAGCTACATATTATTACCTTGAAGATACAACACACACGTCCTAGTTTAGTATTATAGACGTGCGTTTGTTGTTGTTGTGAATAGCCACAATGAGTAGGTTTACTCTTTTGTGCGCCCTGAAAAGGGCGTTTGGTGGCAGGCTGCAATAGCTTTCCTCACATCCCGACCGAGCGTGCTGATGAAGGGGGACCGTGGTCCTCCAGGCGGTTGTGCTATGTTTGGTCTCATCTGCGTGTTGCTCACTACTACGGGGATTACGTCGATCCCTCACTTCGTTAGCCATGAAAACAGCCCGTTTCCAGAAATGGCTGCGAGGAAGCCAAAGTGAAGGTCTTGGCCAGTATATTTTGCCTGACCCTGACTAACATGTCTGATTAGGATGTTGTGCATGACCAGACGTTAGTCTTCCTTCCCACGTGTGCGTTTAAGAGAGAAAGAGAATATTGTAATCTAAGATGCAAATGAGGCCAAACTGTACTGCGTTCTATGGTGATAGACAGAGAAACTACTCGTGGTTTCGGCCGAGGTTTTTTTATCTTTATCTTCAGAAAAGCTGATAAAATTAGTTAAATGAGTACATTACTTCTATTCATGTATCATATGAGATATTGTTTCTATAGCTTTCTTTTATACCCAGAACACTATCCGTGTGAATTGTGAAGTGCGCTATTCCATTTGTTGAATTAGCTTCTGCCTTAAAAGGGTTAGACTGCACTCTTAGTCGCCCTTTGCGACATGTTCTTAATGCATCATTCAGGACAAAACATCATTGACGGAAACAGTGGTTTGCTCCAGGAAACACAGCTGTGTCAAGTAGAGTAGAGATGGGTGTGTCTGACCTCTCATTGATTAAAAGATCGATCCAAGACTAATTCATCAAAAAAAGGGCGATGGCTGTGTTATGAGATTTGTCAACAGCAGAGCTACAAAATCGTATCGATACGCTAACATATTTCCTCGCTCAATTTCTCACACCAACCCACTCGTGTGCATAAGCACGCATGCGCCCACGCACGAACCCATCCGGCACTCATAAACGTAACATAAAGCTAAGATGTTACGTAAACAAATAGCTGGTAACACAATGGACGCGTTTTCAATTTGTTTGTCGTCCTCTTTAATGTGTTAGAGACACGTCTCTGTTACTAATATCGCCTGTCGTTGTTTGAAGATAACTGTTTGCATCGTTTCTTTGGTAGCGGGTTACAGTGGCTCTTCTTACATCACGAGAAAGTGAACCAGGGTCTTCCTGTTTGTAGGAAAATATGAGGCTTCTTAGTAAGCTAAGGAGATTCTATCTATTGTCTGATCTTGTCGACATAATGACACAGGAAACGAAAACCCGAATATTCAATCTGTATGGTCCACCAAACAAAGACCTGTCGCTCTCGAGTATGGAAATCAAGGATTCCAGCTGCCTAGTGGTTGGAGACTTCAACAGTCACTCTGAGAGATGGGGATATTCGGACACAGACAGCAGAGGGGATGAAGTGGAAGACTGGGAGATAGACACAAATCTCTATCTTATCAAAAGACCGGACTACAGCCTTAGCTTCTATTCTAGAACATGGCATACCACTTCCACTCCAGACTTGGCCTTCTCCACGGGGGATATTCACCACAAAATAGATCGTCAAGTGCTCGACCAATTGGCAGGTAGCGACCACAGGCCAATTAGGCTAGAAATTGATATGGAAGTAGGCCAACAGGAAATAAAACCGCTGCCACGTTGGATCTATAAGCGAGCCGACTGAGACAGATTTACAATGCTGACAGATAGACTGTGTGAAACTATCAACACACGAAATAACAATATGACACCGATGGTGGAAAGCCTAAGTAAAGCAATACTGCAAGCAGCCACCGAAACCATCCCAAGAGAGGCAAGGAAAAACTACAAGCCATATTGGAACTGCAGAAAGCGGAGGATGAAGTCTCAAATGTTAGGAACATGGCAGAGAGAGAGAGCAATCTATGGAAGCAAATATCGCCCTCAAAGCCACCACTGCGAAATACAAAAGAACACTGAACCAAATAACAAGAGACAGCTGGGAAAACAAAACAGAAAGCCTCAAATCTAGATAAAGAAGGAAACAAACTATGGAATTTAGTCAGAGCCATGAATGACGAAACACCATCAAATAAACAAATTACCATCAAGCAGGGCGACAACATGCTTACCGGAAAAAAGCAGCAAACGCCTTTATAGAACATTATGCCAGAGCAAACCACATTGATGTCCCTACAGACAGGCATACAGACATTAGTGAAGAACCAAAAAGCCACGACAACATCAAGATGGCACCAGAGGAGCACATGATGGCAAAACTAACAATGAATTAAATGGATGAGGCCATGAGAACTTCAAAGAAAAAGAAATCACCCGGAAAAGATGGGGTAACAAACGAAATGCTGATGGGGTTGGGCCAAACAGCAAAGAGGAAGTTACTATCAGTCCTGAACCAAAGCTGGAAAATGGGAATTGTACCGCAGGCATGGAAAGATGCTGTACTTATACCAGTACCAAAGAAAAAAAAAGATAGAACATATCCAAATGGATACAGGCCCATCAGTCTACTGGAGCGTATGATAAACACCAGACCTATGTGGCATCTGGAAGAAAAACACATATTAATTCCACAGCAAGCAGGATTTAGACAACATAGATCCACTAAGGACCAGATCACTCTCATAGCACAGGAAATAGAGGATGATTACCAAGAGAAAAGGCATACAGTAGCGGTTTGGGTGGATCTGGAGAAGGCATTTGACAAGGTGTGGAAAGAGGGACTTGAAGTCAAGCTACGAAGAAGTGAAGTATCTGGAAAAATGTACAGATGGATCAGCCACTACCTCGAAAATAGAACAGCCAGAGTTCAAGTACAAGGGCAGATGAGCAAAAAAGTGACACTGGAGCAAGGAGTACCCCAAGGGGGAGTACTGTCACCCACACTTTTCCTGCTGTATATAAACAACATCACAGAGAATATACCAAGAAGAGTCCACAGCTCCATGTTTGCAGACGATCTGGCTATGTGTACCTCTGAAAAAAATCTCACCGTAGCAAACAATCGGATGCAGCAGGCCCTAACATCTTTGGAGGAGTGGGCGAACTCATGGCTGGTCAAAATAAATAAGGAAAAAAATAACATGTACGATATTTTCGCTTCCAAATAAACCACAGAACACAAAAATAAGTCTTAACGGCAAATATCTGCGGCCAAACGACAACCCAAACTACTTGGGAGTCACATTTGATCGGCGCATGACATGGAAAAGTCAGATCGAGAGAAACCGAATGAGAGCCAGACAAAGAATGGCAATCATGAGGAAACTTGCTGGCATAAGCTGGGGAGCAGACGAAAGAATACTAAAGAAACTGTAAACTGGAAGAGTGAGACCAGTTCTCGAGTATGGCATTGCGGCATGAACAACAGCAGCAAAGGCGAACTTTGATAAAATTAGCAAACTTCAAAACCAAGCCATGAGAGTTATAACAGGAGGAATGAAGTCAACGCCAATTGTAGAACTTGAAAAGATTACAAATCTGCAATTCATGACCGACAGAAGAGACTGCAGAGCCCAGCAGCAAGCAGAGAAACTCAGAAGACTGACAGACCATCCAATGCATCAGAGACTAAATAGATTTGGAAAAGGGAAACTAAAGCGGAGAAACTTTGCAGAAATAGCCAAAGCAAAGATGAGCGAAGACCCTATGAACACCGTAACAACACCAAATCTCATCCCTACTGTACGCAAACCCACATGGAAGCAGCATATCATTCCGGAGGTGGTAGAAAATATACCAGGTATTGGAAACAAGAACAGCCAGACTGAAAAAGAAAGAAGAGACATAACCCTGAGGTACATAGCGGAAAACTACCCAAGCATGGACTGGACCCATGCATACACCGACGGCTCTGTAACAAACACAACACAGAATGGAGGGGCAGGGCAATTCCTGAGCCTAACAAATGGTAGAAAAATAACACTGTCAGTGGCAACTGGAAAATACTCAAGCAATTTCAGAGCGGAGGCAGAGGCACTGAAGGCTGCAGTAAAAGCAATGCTGACAGGCGAAGGCAATGAAAGCCAGATATTCATGTTTACAGATGCCCTGGCCGTAGTTACAGCACTAAAAAGCCAGAAAAATACTGAACTTAATGATTTAAGAGCAGTACTCTGTCAACTATGCCAGCAGTCCGCACCAAAAAGAGTAGTGGTACAGTGGGTTCCATCCCACTGTAATATCCAAGGCAACGAGGAGGCAGACAGACTGGCAAAAGAAGGTGCAAGACTACCATAACCAGATTCTAGTGTGACCTACGAAGAGTCCACAAGGTTTACTAGGGCCAGATACATGGTCAAATGGAAAACAGAACACACTTGCTACACAAATAATGATGGTAATTACCAGTTGGACAGAAGAGAGCAGGTCGTGGTCTTCAGACTCCGCACAGGCCACAACAGACTGAGGTACCACCTATTCAATAAACTGAAGATAGGTGGCACTGACGAATGCAGTTGTGGTACAGGGAAAATGACCGCTGAACATCTGCTGCAAAATTGCCCGACATACGAGGACCAGAGAAAGCACATGTGGCCATCACCAGTGGCAACACTAGACAAGCTATATGGCAGTGTCGACAGCCTCAGAATGACAGCTGCTTTCTTCGAACAAATACAAGTTGACGTCTGACAGCGTACGAAGAAGAAGAAGAAGTCTGATCCTGGTTTGCCTTTCGGCGTCAGGTGTATAATTGACATCTGGACAGCGCCATGGTGTGCGCTTCGTATAAGGTGGAACTGGCTATCTCGGAAATTCCGTCAATCCATCTTTTGCGGGGTCGGCGTCAAGCTCTGGTACCGCTGTGTTGAAGTGTTAGAACCATCTGCGGGACGCTGCTGTGGCGATATGTGGCCAAATCACTGAATTTGCTGTTTTCTAACCACGTCTAGCACTGGCTTAGTGCTCATCTGTTTCCTGATCTCATCGTTTCTAATTCTGTCCCATCTTGTCACATTTAGCATTGGCCTCAAGCAATTCATTTATGTTTCTATTTTTCTTATCTGTTGCTGTCAGTGTTTAAGTTTGACACTGGTAGCATAGTGTAGGCGTGAAAATTGTGTCGAACAGGGCTCTTTTTGTGCCAATCTTGTTGTTCTTCAGTATTGTTGACGTCTGGCCAATGATTTGACTTGCTTTGGTGCGTCTTTGATGGATTTCTTGCTGCATTCTTCCATTAGATGATTCTCTGCTTCCTAAATGTTTGAAATCCGTTTGTTGCTTGAGTTGTTGCTGTTCTATGTAGATCTTAGCGGTTGGTTCTGTTCTATGTAGATCTTAGCAGTTGTTTCTGTTCTATGTAGATCTTAGCGGTTGGTTCTGTTCTATGTAGATCTTAGCAGTTGTTGCTGTTCTATGTAGATCTTAGCGGTTGTTTCTGTTCTATGTAGATCTTAGCGGTTATTTCTGTTCTATGTAGATCTTAGCAGTTGTTTCTGTTCTATGTAGATCTTAGCAGTTGTTGCTGCTCTATGTAGATCTTAGCAGTTGTTTCTGTTCTATGTAGATCTTAGCGGTTGTTTCTGTTCTATGTAGATCTTAGCGGTTGGTTCTGTTCTATGTAGATCTTAGCGGTTGGTTCTGTTCTATGTAGATCTTAGCGGTTGTTTCTGCTCTATGTAGATCTTAGCAGTTGTTGCTGCTCTATGTAGATCTTAGCGGTTGGTACTGTTCTATGTAGATCTTAGCGGTTGGTTCTGTTCTATGTAGATCTTAGCGGTTGGTTCTGTTCTATGTAGATCTTAGCGGTTGGTTCTGTTCTATGTAGATCTTAGCAGTTGGTTCTGTTCTATGTAGATCTTAGTGTTTGTTGCTGTTCTATGTAGATCTTAGCGGTTGTTGCTGTTCTATGTAGATCTTAGCGGTTGGTTCTGTTCTATGTAGATCTTAGCGTTTGTTGCTGTTCTATGTAGATCTTAGCAGTTGTTTCTGTGTCAATGTAGATCTTAGCAGTTGTTTCTGTTCTATGTAGATCTTAGCGGTTGGTTCTGTTCTATGTAGATCTTAGCAGTTGTTGCTGTTCTATGTAGATCTTAGCGGTTGTTTCTGTTCTATGTAGATCTTAGCGGTTGTTTCTGTTCTATGTAGATCTTAGCAGTTGTTTCTGTTCTATGTAGATCTTAGCAGTTGTTGCTGCTCTATGTAGATCTTAGCAGTTGTTTCTGTTCTATGTAGATCTTAGCGGTTGTTTCTGTTCTATGTAGATCTTAGCGGTTGGTTCTGTTCTATGTAGATCTCAGCGGTTGGTTCTGTTCTATGTAGTTCTTAGCGGTTGTTTCTGCTCTATGTAGATCTTAGCAGTTGTTGCTGCTCTATGTAGATCTTAGCGGTTGGTTCTGTTCTATGTAGATCTTAGCGGTTGGTTCTGTTCTATGTAGATCTTAGCGGTTGGTTCTGTTCTATGTAGATCTTAGCGGTTGGTTCTGTTCTATGTAGATCTTAGCAGTTGGTTCTGTTCTATGTAGATCTTAGCGTTTGTTGCTGTTCTATGTAGATCTTAACGGTTGGTTCTGTTCTATGTAGATCTTAGCGGTTGGTTCTGTTCTATGTAGATCTTAGCGGTTGTTTCTGTTCTATGTAGATCTTAGCGGTTGTTTCTGTTCTATGTAGATCTTAGCGGTTGGTTCTGTTTTATGTAGATCTTAGCGGTTGTTTCTGTTCTATGTAGATCTTAGCGGTTGGTTCTGTTCTATGTAGATCTTAGCGGTTGGTTCTGTTCTATGTAGATCTTAGCGGTTGTTGCTGTTCTATGTAGATCTTAGCTGTTGTTGCTGTTCTATGTAGATCTTAGCTGTTGTTGCTGTTCTATGTAGATCTTAGCGGTTGTTGCTGTTCTATGTAGATCTTAGCGGTTGTTGCTGTTCTATGTAGATCTTAGCGGTTGTTGCTGTTCAATGTAGATCTTAGCGGTTGTTGCTGTTCTATGTAGATCTTAGCGGTTGTTGCTGTTCTATGTAGATCTTAGCGGTTGTTGCTGTTCTATGTAGATCTTAGCGGTTGTTGCTGTTCAATGTAGATCTTAGCGGTTGGTTCTGTTCTATGTAGATCTTAGCGGTTGTTGCTGTTCAATGTAGATCTCAGCGGTTGGTTCTGTTCTATGTAGATCTTAGCGGTTGTTGCTGTTCAATGTAGATCTCAGCGGTTGGTTCTGTTCTATGTAGATCTTAGCGGTTGTTGCTGTTCAATGTAGATCTTAGCGGTTGTTGCTGTTCTATGTAGATCTTAGCGGTTGTTGCTGTTCTATGTAGATCTTAGCGGTTGTTGCTGTTCTATGTAGATCTTAGCGGTTGTTGCTGTTCAATGTAGATCTTAGCGGTTGGTTCTGTTCTATGTAGATCTTAGCGGTTGTTGCTGTTCAATGTAGATCTCAGCGGTTGGTTCTGTTCTATGTAGATCTTAGCGGTTGTTGCTGTTCAATGTAGATCTTAGCGGTTGGTTCTGTTCTTGCTATTGTCATTGTTTCAGTTTTACTCACGTTGATTCTCACGTTGATTCTCATGTTGTGTCCTTCTGCAGTTAAGTTAAGGTTGTTTAAGCGTTGTTGCAGCTGTTCTTCAGTGTTTGCAAATAAGTGCTTGGTCGTCGGCAAAGAGGATTTCGCTACAGCTGTTGTCCTCGTTAGATTGTGCTTCTTTGCAGGAGATTGCAGTGTTGATTACCCCCTCGTTGACCAGACTGCTTTAAAACAGCCTATTTCCAGTTGCACGAACATAATACGGGGTTTTCATTAGTATGTTGCATTCGAACCGGGCTACCTTTCGCTCCCAATATCGCCTGTGACTGGCCAAAGAGGGAGGAGGCAAACCCCAAACTGAAGACACATGAAGAAATAAAAGACATTAAAATTAACATCAAAGACAAACAGCACCTTGAACACACAAAATCTAATATAGCACACGCATACTTCTCCTTGCCAAGAAGAGATCGTGACAATATTCAGACATCGAATTGACTGGAAAATCATATATTGAACAAGTTAAAAATTTGGCACACAGACATGGGCCCGTGTCGGAAGAACAAACAAACAGTTGAACACGTTCTACAGTTCTGTCGGCTCCACGAGAGGAGCAGGGTGTCTACATGACCATCTCCGACCCAACTGTGAGATAAACTGTATGACAACGAGAGAAGCCTGAGTAGAAACGCCAGATTTATGAGGGAAATAAATGCGATTTATTTGAGAGCCATCGCATAACTCAGAACATGTCAATCAACAGAAGGTATTATTAGTAAGGGACGTGAAGGTGTTTCCGGCCTAGTGTTGTCTGGGAACATGTCAATCAGCAGAAGGTATTATTAGTAAGGGACGTGAAGGTGTTTCCGGCCTAGTGTTGTCTGGGAACATGTCTTCTCTCCGTATCGCTCCTTACTATCAAAGGGTCACCACTGTAGTTGACGACTTTCAGTAAGCGTGCACCTAAGCACTGTGTTATTTTACAATTGGTCTCTGTATCACATTACTGTATACAATGACGTTGCTAGGCCCATAAATAACGATCTTTGGTTGCCATGCACGACATCAAGGCTACATGGACCTAGGGGTTATAATAGACCATACAGGTAAAGTGGGTGAGCATGTCCAGGTAGCAGTGAGATGTGCAAATACAATGTTAGGTATGATAAAAAGAAATATTAAACATAGGGGAAGGGAAGTGATAGTCAAATTGTAAAAAGCATTAATTAGACCTAGATTGGAGTATTGTGTACAGGTGTGGAGTCCTTATCGTATAAGATATATGAACATGCTGGAAAGGATGCAAAGATAATCTAAAAAGCTGATTAGTGGGATTCCAGAATTACAGTTATGAGTAACGACTCAGACAATTCGGCCTACAGTGTCTAGAAAAAAGAAGAATTCGAGTTGACTTAATACAGATTTATAAGATACTCAAAGGAAAGGATAAATTAGACTATAACTAGTTTTTTCTTCAAAATTCAACTACCTACAAGAACAAGAGGGCATAGCTACAAATTAACTAAATAAAGGTCCAGATTAGATATTAGAAAATATTTCTTTTAGTTAGAGAGTGAGTGGTGAATGCTTGGAATGCATTGCCACAGGAAGTAGTGGAGGCAGGGACAATTTATGCATTCAAGAATAGATTGTATGCGCATAACTTTTATAGCAAGGTAATGTAAATGAAACTGGTTGAATGCAGTCTTCTAAACCAGTATAAAGACGTTAAGTTACGGCTGTCATATTTTGTTCTGCCCGGGATCCGTACGGACGAGGTTAACATTTTCTTAAATTGTTGTTCTGAAAGTCACTCAGAGTTCATCTCGTTCGGCGATCTTGTTCTCTAATATTGGTTGAAAGTGGCTAATCGTATATCCCGTCGAGGCTTACTGGTGTTAGTCTTCCCGTTCTTCTTGTCATTGCACCTTTGATATTTAAACTGTCAGACGAGATCCCGACCCTTGATTGGAGCTCCTCTTTAGTTCCGTACAGTTCTGAGTCTAGTATTGGGATTGTTGTTTCTTCTACAAACCTCGTGTGTCCGATATGTAGCAGATGTTTTCGTGCTCGCATTGGCCTGTTCAGCCACATGCGCACCCACACCCAACAGGGAAATCTGTGACAAGGATGGTGAGGGCGGTCCTCATCGACAACGATGGATAGCTATTATTATTGGGACAGTGTGTCTTCCTTAGCTGGGAACAGCCTTGTTATACATGCTCAGCAGCTTGTTCGTTTAGTTCACATGCACATTATGATGAAGTGGGTAGTCGAAGCTTGTTCATGTATATATTCAGCATGTTGTGCCGAATAACGGTGATATGTCCCTGCCGTCAACGATGACTGGATGATTGGATGTAGTGCAATGCTAGGCTTCTGAGTTGGCTCATCACAATGGGGATCACATTGTCGATCACCACTTCATTATGTGCTTTGCTGTAACGGCATGTCTCCATGTGCACGTCGTGGACATGAGGTAGGGTCTTTGTCAGCATGTTGCACCTGGTCTTGCCATGAACGACATAACACGCACATTCCCTTTGCATATCATATTAACGACTGAATAGTGTGTCCTTACTTGTGGTGCTGTAAAATAGTCTAATTGTAAGGTCACTGTCGAATGTATCCCCAGGGCTCTAATCCTCTGGCACAGACTGCTAGGAGTAAGCTGCAGAACCAGAGGCAAAGGCTAAATGAAAAGATTAACAAAGAGCTTCGGATGAGGGAGGGAGCAGAGAACTTGTACAGGTAGGTACGTTAATTAAAGTTGCTAGTTTAAAATATATATGGCAGAAGTTTTGATATTCTTGTCTAATTGTCCATATAATGCTGCATTGTATAGATATGAATGTACAGAAATGTGCATTCCTGTTTGTCTTCTTTTTACTTGCTGCTCCCTCTTTCCGCGGTAGTGCCATAGGGGACACGACAGTCAAAGATATCGTATTAGAGACTTCATCGTTCAAAGTCTCAACTTTTTTTTGTATGAGGTGCTATGACCATCGCCGTCTTGCCTTCCCTAAATGTAAGTCAGATACCCATCTACGGCTGTGTGGGCTGGATCATGTGGAGACTGGAGATTGAACTTAGTTTTGTTGCAGCATTCAACCTTTCTGCCACTTATAATCTTATTAATACGGACATATTTTAATTCCGCCACACGATATCTCTTATTTGCCCATCCGACGTTTCATTATCTAGAAATAACTTCACAGAACCATCTTAACTTAACGTAGAAGACTCTACAGAGTCTGTATACAACCAGTTTCTCGGAAGGGGGTTTACCCGATGTGTGAGTCCATCTTAATAGACTCAAACACTAGAGCTAACTAAACCCGCAATCAGTTAGGCGCCATCTATAGCTGCTCTTAACTGCCTGAAAACTGCTATGAAAACAGCCCGTTCCAGGGAGGGCTACTAGGAAGCCGAGGTGAGGGCCTCAGCCTGTATGTTTTGACTGACCCTGACTAACATGCCTGATCAGTATATTTTACCTGACCAGACGTTAGTCTTCCTCTCCCTCCTGGGGAAAGGTATACATAACATGAGTAGATTTTTAACTTGAATTTTGTCCGGGCAGAGACCGTTAAGCATACTCTTTTCGATTTACAACTGCCAAGGAATTGTTAACGTGTTAGACACTGAACACGGGAGTCCGATCTCACTACCCAGACATCAGAGCATTTTTTACCAGAAGATTCACATTAAAAAAATCACGGCCTTCACAGTGATTGGAACGCGACCTCCTTACAGGCGGACACCTTACCTCGAGACTACTGAGTCCCCCACCCGACTCGGACACCTTACCTCGAGACTACTGAGTCCCCCACCCGAGGCGGACACCTTACCTCGAGACTACTGAGTCCCCCACCCGAGGCGGACACCTTACCTCGAGACAACTGAGTCCCCCACCCGAGGCGGACACCTTACCTCGACAACTGAGTCCCCCACCCGAGGCGGACACCTTACCTCGAGACAACTGAGTCCCCCACCCGAGGCGGACACCTTACCTCGAGACAACTGAGTCCCCCACCCGAGGCGGACACATTACCTCGAGACTACTGAGTCCCCCACCCGAGGCGGACACATTACCTCGAGACTACTGAGTCCCCCACCCGAGGCGGACACCTTACCTCGAGACTATTGAGTTCCCGACCCGAGGCGGACACCTTATCTCGACTACTGAGTCCCCCACCCGAGGCGGACACCTTACCTCGAGACAACTGAGTCCCCCACCCGAGGCGGACACCTTACCTCGAGACAACTGAGTCCCCCACCCGAGGCGGACACATTACCTCGAGACTACTGAGTCCCCCACCCGATGCAGACACCTTACCTCGAGACTACTGAGTCCCCCACCCGAGGCGGACACCTTACCTCGAGACAACTGAGTCCCCCACCCGAGGCGGACACATTACCTCGAGACTACTGAGTCCCCCACCCGAGGCAGACACCTTACCTCGAGACTACTGGTCCCCACAATCTTATCACACTTCTGGTTTTGTTCTTTTTTTCCACGTAAGAATAAGAATGGCTGGCTTTTAACACTGACATAGTTTTATGATAAAACAACGATGCTGAGGCTATATCGTTAGACTTCTTTTCGAGTTGATTCAACTTCAATAATTTAGGCGTTGGTGTTCACACTACGACCTTGGGCAAGATTCCAGTCTCCAAACATTTTAATCAGCAAACCCCCCCCCCCCCCCCCCCCCAATCACTTAAATACTCATTTATGACTATACAAAATTGATTGAGGAATTTTACCAATGCTGCTATACGTGATTGTTATTTACCCTGCTGAAGTCGGATAGTCGGACCGAAAGGTGCAAATATGGCAGTCAATCTGTAACCTACGTCACAACGTATTCCGTTTTCTGGACTACATTCGGCTACTTAAACCCTTTTCAGGACTTGGAAAGGGGATATTTAGAACGAACTAACGAAGTCAAGTCAAGTCATGTTATACCATCGTCCAATATATATTTCGATAGCAAGGGCAGTTCGACAAAATAACACTAAAGTTATTTATGGTAGCTGTCGAAGAGATCTTCCAATACCTAATTTGGGTAGATAGAGGCGTGAATATAGATGGCGAGAAGCGCACGCGTTTACGATTGGCAAACGGCATTGTGCATATCAGTTGTACCGTTTACGAAGCCCAACAATAGTTGAACGACCTGAAAGGCTAAATGAAATCACCATAACTGCTGGTATTAATATTAATACAAATAAACCACGATGACAATACCTATGATATTCCTACTACCTAAAACAGGATATCAATTTGGGAAGTGAAACCACTGAGGATGTCAGCTCCTACATCTACCTAATAATTATATGTTTTGGGCATCAGTATGAGTCCAGCTACGCATGTATTTTCTTTTGACACCAAGCATTTTATTTGGTCTCAGTATGAGGGTTCTAAAGAGTGTACTAAAGAGACATCGATAACAGTATCTGTATTACTGACATGCATCAAGAAATAAATGCCACCCACAAAATGATTGATTGTGAAATCTATATGCAGAGAACAATGGCTTGGTATAGCTTCAATCGCATAAAGTATAAAGCCAATACTCCAACAGATAAGAGACACCACAGCAAGGACATAAGCCTTTAATTTCGTGGTCATTCCAGCCATGATGCACAACTATGAAGTGTGGCAACTGTAAACTTAAAGTAAGCAAATTCAGAAAAACTCCGAGTTACTCAAATAGCGATGGAACGGTGTGTAGTAAATATATGGATATCAGATCCGAAATTAAGAAATTCGACATCAAACCATTTTGGGTCGTCATAGATACCGCACTATCGCGCAAAAACTAGTTATGTGGTACGCATGTCTGACAACACTCAACAGATTGACACGGAGAACGATGTTTTGGTGGCCTTACGGCTATGCACGTCCATAGGACCGCTCGTCTATGTGGTGCCTGGGTAATTGGATAGTTTGGCAAAAGATCTAGGTCCACACTGTTACAACACAGCAACTCCAAAGATCCTCAACAACAGCTCTCCAATGGCTACCTTCCCACTGAGGAATCACAGGAAACGAGAGGGCTAACGCTCTAGCAAAAGATGGCAGTAAAAAGACACAATTTAATCATCCAGTGCATACAAACAGATCAAAAACATCACCAAAAAAGGATCGAGATGCTTACAAAATGATATTGACTTCCTCTCATATGGCAAACCTTCCGAATTGACGCCGATGATAATGTTAATATGTGTGTTAAAATATGTTTTCTTTATTCAGTATATAAATATATTCTAATACTAACTATTACTATAACTATGTGTGTTTATTGGTATCTCAATTTAAAGTCCACCCTTGTGTGCAAAGGTAACATCAGGACGAGGTGAAACATACTGACCAAGACTACCACCTCATGTCCACTCAATGAGCATGAAAGCAGGTTATGTTACAGTGGCCTGGTCAGCGAGGTGGAGTTTGACATTGTGATCCCCATAGCAGTGAGCCTGCTGAGAAACCTTGCATTGAACTCAAGCCAAGAAGACCCATGCCCATCCTCACTGCCCCACAGAATATAACAAGAGCCAGAACAAGCAGGCACTAGAGAAACACCATCAACAGCGTAGAACTTGGTACAACAACAAATTATGGCCTTGAGGCGTTCACAATTTACAATGTGTGCCTGCCGATAATGGATGGTTGGACCCAAAGATGCAAATATAGCAGTCAAGCTGTGGACTAGCGACACAACACAATTCCGTTCTCCGGACTACACCCTGCAACTTGCAAAGCCCTGTTCAGGGCTTGGTAGCGGGAGTTTGAGAACAAATGAAGAAGAAGAAGAACAATGTGTGATCTAGGACTTTAAACGGTTGAGCATCCCTGCTTTAGGCCAACTCTAGTCACGCAGAAAGTTTGCCGTTACGAAAGTCATTGTTTGCCAACCACATTTTGTTTTTTGTTTTCCTTCAACCTAGAGCTGCAAAGAGCAATAGAAAGTTGCGGGACCGCGTGGAGATAGAGTTGTCATATTTCAATTCCAACATCCAACTGCTGAAAGAGCAGCTGTCAGAGATGAACAGCTCAGTGGAGGTGTACCAGCATGAGAAGTGAGTTCACTTTCCTTGATAAAAGATGCATACATGAACATAGAAAGACAAGGTAGTCCCAAGCAACAACTGTCATTGGGGATGAAGTGTTAGATTCCTTGTTGCTGTAGGTCTTATCTTTTTGTGAGGTGTGTTAACCAGTTCCCATCATTGCTGTCATGCATTACCTAACAATAGGTGAGGTACTCATTTACAACTGGCAAGATTGGAGGCCGGATTTTGGACCAGGTACCTTTGCAGTGACAAGTACTACATATGTGCCGTATCTATATCACTGTATTGGGACTGGCTATAAACTAATGAAACAAAACACATTCCTCATGTCAACATGGGTGAGAGCCCAGTAGGAATTTGGTTCAGTTTAATCTTAAGTTATTAGTTATGAATATTTGGGAAAAAATTACTTTTATTCAAGATTTTAATTCCATCAACATTCTCTAATGCTATTAAATTTGTCAAATACTATAAAAATCATCCAAGTATTTATATATAAGTATATATATATATGTATATATATATATATATATATATATATATATATATATATATATATATATATATATATATATATATATATATATATACACTGATTTAGTAAAAATACAAGATTTGTCATTATTATATGCAAATTATTGGAATGCCATGTTTTAAGTCACACAATATTGGAAATAGGGTAATGACATTCTGTCATATGGTAAAAAAAGGTGTATGGGGTGAAAAAGGTAAAAGACACCAGCGTTAGACACTTCATTGTACTAGGCTTTGGCTTATAATGAGGTAGGGTGGACAGTACCCATCATTGATTGTACATCCTTCCTGTACAGTAAGCTAGGTGCTTTTTTACAGCTGAGTCGACTAGAGCGTGTTGATTGTTGTTGTTGTTGTTTCGAATGCCCATAATGATTAGGTTACTCTTATATGCGTCCTGAAAAGGGCGTTAAGTGAGGGGTTGCAGTAGCTTTGCTCACATCCTGAGTGTGCTGATAAAGGTGGACCGGGATCCTCCAGGCCGTTGTGCTATGCCTGGCCTCATCTGCGTGTTGCTCACTACTACAGAAATCACGTCGAACCTCACCTTGTTAGTCCTCGACAACAGCCCATTTCCAGGATGACCAACAAGGAGGTCAAGTGAGGGTCTTGGCCAGTATATTTCTCCTGACCCTGGCTAACATTCTCTGATCAGTGTGTTTTGCCTGACCAGACGTTAGCCTCATCGTCCCAGAGCGTGTTAATAACGGGAATCAAACCATGTACCTTTGCAGTGAAACACGAGCAATCTACCACTCAACTACTCTGATGCAGTAAAAACTTTCTGTATGATATTTTTTTTTAACGGAACAATTACAATACATAATGTCAACAGGAGCAGCTGGAAATATAAGAGGAAACGGTTTTTTTTTTAAAAGAAAGAAATTCTAAAAATGAAAACCAAAAAAACAATTTAATGAAGAGGGGCTCTTGTAAATATGTAGCACCCACTAAGGAGTTACAAAATGCAAATAGAACTATAGATCAGGGTTCTGGCTAGTAACAGAATAAGTAAGGTAAAGCTTATGACATCTCTGAATTTTAATAACCTTTTATAAAATATATTCATATCATTCTCACGGCCTTATACAGCTAATAATACAGGCCCAGATTGAATGACACGTTAGCTACATTACTGTATTTTTAATATAATACTGGAAAGCCTGGATTACTTAACAAAAGGCATTCACAATTCTATCCAGCGATCAGAGAATTGAAAACAAACAGAGGATTGCACCAAGCAAACATGTCACCATCGATAATCAACATTTGATAATCGAACAACCTAACAAGATGGAGACAGGTTGAGCAAATGGAAGCAAAAGTGATATGTATGGAATAAATTACGACCATGATATCTGACGTGAAGAAAAAATTAGAGGACCAATATAGAACCGACTCTTTAAAAAAAATGTCAATGCAGAATTGGGTCATCAAATATAGAATGAAATGAGAACATCTACATCTGTTATTATTGCTATTATTCTTGTCCTCTTTAGCTCCTTACTAAGCATAGGGTTACAATTGTAGTTGGCCTCCTACAGGAAACCTATGCCAGAAGCAATTAATGGGTTCATGTGTGACAGTTACTGTAGCAATTCACTTTCAAGGCCATGTTGCTAACCCCATGCACAATCCTCTTTAGTTGTCTTGTACAACATGCTTGATTAGCCACAGTGTCCTATTCTTTGCACACATAATATTATATTAATGTACGAGGCGTGTTCAAATGAAACCGGACCTAACTGCACCAAGTGAACATAACTACGATGTGCATGATGTCACTTCTGATGTAAACAGCACATATCAACCGTCAAGTTTTGCAAAATTTCAATATCCTCCAACTCATAGTATCTTCAGCAGATCGTTGAAAATATGGCGGGTGTGATACGGAATCCGTCCAGAGTTGATCAGCTAGCGGTGATTCGGTTTCTAGCAGCTGAAGGAAGTCAACCAGTTGACATTCATTGCAGAATGTAGACAGTGTTTGGTGACAAAAGTATGGCGAACATAAGCTCTGGCAACGGTCCACCCAAATTGCTGCATCAATTTTGGCGATGACTTCTTCTGACGGAACAATATGCGCCTGACCTGGTCTCGGAAGATCTCTCGTTAGCTCACGTCTTTCTTTAAAAACCGTTGTCCAGTTCTTCACTGTTGTTTTCGACACACTTTTGTTACCATACACTGTCTGCATTCTCATTCTGCGATGAATGTCAACTGGTCGACATTCTTCAGCTGTTAGAAACCGAATCACCGCTCGCTGATCAACTCTGAACGGATTCCGTATCACACGCACCATGTTTTCAGCGGCCTGCTGAGGAAACTGAGTCGGAGGATAATAGAATTTTGCAAACATGACGGTTGGTATGTGCTGTTTATATCAGAAGTGACATCATCATGCGCATTGTACGTATTTTCACTTGCTGCAGGTAGATCCGGTTTCATTTGAACACGCCTCGTATATTCTTTGTCTTCTGAAATAATCACATTTTTGTCTTCTTCTTCGTTTGCTCGCATATAATTGCATCTATTTCCTTCTTAAACTTGACAGTCTGTCTCAAAGCTATCTCATTGTCATACAACGTATTCCTCAATCAGGCTAGGAGGACTGTGTTGTCGTTCTGCTTCTCTCGTGGAGCTGACAGACTTAGAGAACATCTTCCACTGTTTCTTTTTTCTCCCCACATTGGTGCATGTCTGTGTGACCGATTTTTGTATTTCTTGAACAGATGGTTTTCCAGTCAGCACTGGCCTGTTCATAGTCTGAATATTTTCACTGGGGGGACAGAGTAGAATGCTTCAGATAAAATCACATCCATTTATCTCATAAACTTGGGCATTCTCAGGTATTTCTTGTCACCATACAGTTTATCCTTTAGCTGGGTTGAGGAAAGCCTTGTTGTAACTCTGCTACTCTATGGAGCCAACAAGTATAGAGAGCATGTTCTACTGTTTGTTTGTTCTCATCACAAGGATACATATCTGTGACCAATTTTCCAAATGTTGATCATTTGGTGTTCGAGTCCAATGACATTCTCAATATCATCACTTGATCTGTTCTTTGTAATGAGTATTATGCATCTGTTATATCAGATTTGTGGCATTCTTTATGCCATTTGTCACTGATGCTGTTCTTTATCATTCCTTGTACTTCTCCAATTGTTGCTCTTTTAACTTTGGCCAACCCATGAATTTGTCAAGAGCTTTTAACTTTGGCAAACCCATGAATTTATCAAGAGCTTTTAGCTTTGGCCAACCTGTGAATTTGTAAAGAGTGCTTAGCTTTGACGAACCCATGCATCTGTTTTAAGCTTTCATTTTTTATTCTCTTCTTCTGCGCCTTTCTTCCCGACAAATTCGGTTTCAGCATGACATTTTTGGGATGAGTTTGCCTTCTTTGTACAATCCCTTCTTGCTTAGCCAGACTACAGTATTGCAGCCAGTTTCCAGAGCCTCCACTTGGAGACAGAATAAGATGCTTGGTCAGCTATAGGTTGCTAACCCTGATGCAAGCAGTTAGCTATGAGTTTGTGGCTGTTGTCAGCTCATTCACTGCTGCATCTCATTCCCGTCACAGCATATAAGAACAGCCAGGTAAACCAGAAAAAAAACTTTCAAATAGTGAAGCGCTTATACAGGTAGCTTTGGACAACGCTGACAACAATCAAGTCAAGCTGGAGACAGTCTGAAAAACTGTGATACATAATTTACTCCTCTCTTTCTCTTCTTCTCCCCCTCTCCCTCCATTTTTTGTGTGTGTCTCACCTACACAATGTCAGTGTCATGTTTCAGAAATAATGGAAGTTTGTCAAGAAGTTTTGCATATCTTGTCCAAACATTCACAGAGTATGTTATCTGTGCTGCTAGCTGCAGCTGGCATGTCAGTAAGCATAGAAATCTGATCATGTCACATTGTTGTTTGAAGCTTTTCTTTCTGGTGTTGACTTGTTTGTTCACTAGAGAGAAATTATCTATAATTACAGGTTGTAGTAGATCTTCTTATACCCTGCGGATTACTGACAAAAGGTTTGCTTGGATCCTCCTGGCTGTAGTGCAATGCTAGGCTCCTCAGTGGGCTCATCACTATGGTAGTGACAGTGTTGATTCCCTACCTCGTTGGACCAGGCTGTTCTATCACAGGATGTCTCCAGGTGTGCAGCATGGGCGTGAGGTGGGGTCATGGGCAGTACACACCTGACCCTGCCACAAGTGACTGATCTTGTCATCAAATACATGGTTGACTATTCTGCTGTTTCTTCCATTATACCCAATTTAAATGTAACTCATAGTTTTAGGTATTTTCTCTTTAACTAATCTCTAATGTACTGGTTTACTCTAACAATCATAACAAGATCTACATTTATTTTTGTAAGACGAGTTCATCAGGTATCTCACACAGTTATCTTTGTCATTTTCATATCTTTATAGCAGATATTTAAGGTTTTCTTTAGTTCTGTATAAGTTAGTTCTGTACCTAACTGTCTCTGCTGGCACAGCGCATATGGAACAGACAAGAATTAAGAAAGCTGCGCGGAGACGAGCGACACGAAAGACAAGAGACGAGTTGCCTCCGTCTGACGGACAGACAGTGTTTCTCTGCCCCCAGAGTGACAGACGCTTTTGGGCTTGGATTGTTTTGATCTGCCACCTACGAATCCACTCCAGGATTGACAGATGGCAATGTGATCCTTTTCAGAAACAATGAACAAACAACAACAACCTGTTAGACATTCATGGCTCAGTTCCACATGTTACTGATAAATATTCATGTTTCGGTTGTACAACTTGATAGTAGACATTTAGTATATTATATCTGCAAAGGCTTGAGACAACTAAACATGACAAAATAGCCCGATATGTTGTTGTTATTATTATTGGTGCTATTTGAAGATACTCATGTTTAGTTCTTCATTCCTGACAATGTTTCTCTGGTGGTTACAGTAGAGCCTCTTATATTCCGAGGCATACTGAAAAAAGTGGACCTGGTTCCATCTGGCTATAGTGCTATGTGAGGCTTCTCAGCAAGCTCGCTATTATGATGGGAATCACAGTCTCAATGCCCACCTCATTGATCAGGCTACTGTAACGCAGCTAGTACCCAGAACCATGACATGGAATATGAACTTGTTCAGTATGTTTCACCTGACCTTGTTACTAGTCTTGACTCCCACATAGCCAGATAAAGATTTATCATCAACTGACAAATCAGAGACAGCCCCCTTCTTTGCTGAATTTTCTGGAAGTGTTCAAAATTACCATGAAATTAACTCATATTTCCTGGGTACCTTTGGAACAAACACAGAAAGGGTTGAGGTATCAGAAATGTTATCTGATTGAAATCTTCATGTAGCATGTCCTTTACAGAATGTCGCTCTCATAACAGCCAATCTGTAAGACTCTAGATCTTTGACCAGGCTCCAATCTCTGCCACGCCATTGTCAGTATGCCTCTGCGACGCTTGCTGGTGTGTAATACCCCCCCCAGTATTGGTGTTGTTTTTTTTACTATCTGTTGCAGCCACAGTATTTTAGTTTTCTAGACATAATATTGTTTTTTTTTACTATCTGTTGCAGCCACAGTATTTTAGTTTTCTAGCCAATTATGTTCTATATCTAGCTCCTCTAGGCTTTCTATGTTTTTCTTTCTCACTATCCATGGTATCTTTTGAATATTATTCCCTTCAATGAGAGTTTTCTACAGCTGATGATAAAGACATCCACATAATATATATTCCTCTGTTAATGGCATTTTATAAATTGTAGGTCAACTAATTCATCAGAGTGAAACAACATGACATGTTGGACTGGCAGTATCCATAATCGCTGTCCCCATAAGTTTTTACCCAATAACTTATGATTGCTCAGTAAAGCAGTGCCTCCTTTTCTTCTTCATTCTTCTTCATTCGTTCTCAATCTCCCTCTACCAAACCCTAAAAGGGCTTAAGTAGCAGAATGTAGTCCAGAGAACGGAATGCGTTGTGTCGTAGTTTACAGCTTGATTGCGATATTTGCACCTTTCGGTCCAACACATCTGACTTCAGCAAGCATTTTTTGACTACCGGGTTAGCATTCCCTCTTCGATCCCTTCTCCTTAGCCAGTCTGCCCTGCTGCAGCCTGTTATCCAGGATCACCGCGTGGAGGTGTAGAAGGGAATTGGCAGCTATGGTTCCCTGGCACTAGCAGTCAGCTATGGGTCGCTGACCACTGCAGCTCATGTGCTGCTCCAGCATCTTGATCCCAGTGCCTCCTTTTGAAAAGGCATTAGTTTCGTTTAACCACATACAGGCAATTCTGGAGAACATCCAGGTCTGTGTGACTATGATCGTATGACCTCATGGATTTGATTTGTCTTCAAGTCCTGATCAGAGCAGATTCTGTTAGTGACTCTTGGTCTAAGCTCAGCAAAGATGCAGTGATTGAGTTGACAAAAGCCAGCAGCTCATAGCTGACTGCTTACATCAGGGTCAGCAAATCAGAGCTGATCAAGACCCTATGCCATCTCCAAGTGCAGCTCCAGACTATACCTGCGTTGTCTGATTGAGAAAAAGGAACCGAAGATGGAAGGCATACCTGTTCCAGAAATGCTGTCTTCTTCTTCTGTGTTTGTTCTTAATCTCTTGCTACCAAGCCCTGAACAGGGCTTTGCAAATAGCAGGATGTAGTCTGGAGAACAGAATGCGTTGTGTCGCTAGTTTACAGCTTGACTGCGATATTTGCACCTTTCGATATTTGCACACATCAGTCTTCGGCAGAAAATGCTGTACTGAAACCGGGTGAGTCGGATAGAAAAGCACAAATATCACAGTCTTGCTGTAAACTGACACATCATATGAAAACATCCTTTTCAGGATGAATGCAGGAAAAAGTAGAAGATATTTAAGTGAGAAAGACATAATTTTATTTATTTGAAGGGTATGACTGGTAGCTGCAACTCTTGATCATCTCTAGGCTGGTTTTGGTTGGCCATTGTTGCATCTCCTGGCTTAAAATAGTCCTGTGTGTACTTATTTTTATTATGTCCAACACTGAATCTATTATGAAATGCTCTGTCATCATTCCTAGGCAGCAGCTATAGTTACTTACATTCATCAAGCTATTAATTATCTTGTATGATCTCTTTGGAGTTCTGTTATGTGTATCAATATAAATGTTGCTAAGCAATTTTAAGACATGTTTTTGTTGTTACATGTGCACCAGTTCTGAAAAAAATACACCGATGATTCCCCTTGGACTGAAGGAGACAACTCTGCTGGACTTCTCAGTAGCTTTCAAGGCAAGTTGATTTTCTTCAAGTTTAAATATATTTGGATTTTGTTGTTAATGACATTAGCTATATTTAAGAAATGGAGCTTTACCAATATTTATTCATCATACTTTGTATCTGTGCACCTTTTCACATTAAAAAAAATCTTTTCCACTTCTTTTGTTAGATATCCAGTGTATTTAAATCTGATCTGTCAGGCACCCAATTATCTTTGTGTACATAATACATATATTATGTCTTTACTATGCTGTATTTTGAGTTTTATAATCTTAATCAATTTTCTTCTGCCATCAAGCATAATTTTTATAAGTTGTTTTATTTTTCAATAATTCTGTAATATTTTTCTTTCTTATTGTGTCTGCTATATTCTTTTATCCATCAAATAAACAATTTGATATGTCATTCATTGTGTTTTTTGCAGTACATTCCATTTCAGGTATTACTTCCTTTTATACATTGATGGATTGATTCATATAGCAATTCAACTATCTTCTATTTCCTTAATTATTTTTGAATCTATGACATTCTGTATGACGATATTTGATTTATCGTTAAATTTCTTATATGATTTAAACAGTGCTAAATCTAGCTTGATATTTTGTCCATGTTTTCCAATTACAGGTACATATTCATTGTGTTTGCTTGCTTACTTACTTAGTGTAGAGGTCTCACAAAAATAACGATGGACTATTCTGTCTGATGTCTTATAAAGATATGTCCATAACCCCCCTTCACATTCAATATGCTTCTAAGACAACAGACTTTTTACGAGATTGGACGTCACCTCAACAATTGACGAAGATTTGTGCTTTTGTCCAGGAATCATTGGGCTGTCAAGAGCTCATCACTAAAGAGATTATATCATCCTCATATGATGTCTTCCTCCTGACCTGGCTCTAGTTTAGTCCTCAGTGTCTTATAGACTGTCTTACATTGCCATCTCAAGGACTTTAGGTCTTCCAAGGGTATGAATTCTCCTGCCTCATTGCTTCCCATGGCTGCTGTTGTTGACAATTTTTTATTCTGCAGAAATGGTAAAACTACTGAAATTGAGATTGCTCCACTCAAACCTGCAAAGGGCTGGGTTTTGAAATTTGTTCATTATCTGATTGCGGACCTTGTCTCTTCTTGTTACTTGGACCACCTTTCTTAAATATCCCATTTCAGAAGCTAGGAGCTGACGTTTCTGGGCTCGTGGTCATTGCCCATGATACATCAGGACTGGTACATAAATGGATCAGTATAAAGCCATCTTAGTTTTTTTTTCTTATCTGTTTCTCTTTAACTGAGGAATTCTCTATTTATGGTATGAAAAAGTCTAGCAGTTGTTGCTCGTCAAGTAGCTAGCTCTTCTTTGATACCTCGCTATAGGTCTATAATAGCTTCAAGGTACTCAACCTGCTCGAGAGGCTGTTCACCCACTATAATGTGATGTCTCTTCTGTTTTCTTGAGACCACAATTGTTTTTGTTTTTCAACCAGTAATAGTCATCCCTTTCTTCTCCAGCTTTTCTTTCCACGTTTATAGTTTGGTTTTGAGATGTACTTCTGATTTGAAAATTAGGGTCATACCATTGGTGAACTCCAGCTCATATTTGGCACATACGTGTTCAACAAATCTTTTTATTACAGAAAACTACATATTGCCTTTGGTTTTCTACATCATACCTGCCAGATAATAGGTGGCTTTAAATCAAACGTTTTTCTTCATCTAGATGAATTATGATCCATGACTTCCAGATACCCGGCAGATCATTTTGGTTTTTGGATACAAGAGACTGGTACTTCACCCATTTCCCCATTAGTAAGAACAGTTTCACGGTGAGAAGACCAGGAGAAGCACAATTGCTATCACAGACTATGTAGCATGCATTTTTTGCAGTTAGTTATAGTTGAATGAAAAAAACAGTTTAAAGTGCAACAAATAGCATCAAAACATGTAGAAAAGTTAAAGGGACAATTAATGATCTTTATAAAAAGTGTTAGTGAGTAGATGGTTTGACTGCACTTTTGGTTCAGATGCCTTATCCTTTGTATTGACTGAAAAGTAAGCATGAAGGAAAACTATTTGTGTAGTCCTTAACCTTGTCCTGTGCATTGCAAATGATTTGGTGTAGGCTTAGCTAGTAAATGGAAGAGATTCAAGTTGTTACAGTCTCAAAAACAATATTATATATGTACCAATAATATCATACACCAACATTTCGGCCCATGTCATTCTGATTAGAAGGCTGATATCCTAGCTGCTGGGCCACCAGCTCTTCCTTATTAGGTATGTAAAATATTTATGCGAGTGTGCCAGGTCTGATTTGTTTCTTAATGAAAATATGTTTCCATCCTGTACTAACAGGATGAAATCTTGGAGCATTATAGTGAAGATGGGGGGAAATATAGCACAGAAATCAAAGATCTCAGTGACTTAAGACAGGTAAGCATATCAAAGCCTTGATCACCTTTAGATTTAAGAGATCAAGTATTTTTGTCTCAGTATGAAAGTAGCAAAGGGGAACATTATTCTGAAGAATGTACAGCTGATTATCATAACATTTCATATGATGAGAGCCATGGTGTCAAGTGACAAGACCATTCAGTTTTTGTGTATCTTAATGTTGAAACTTGCCTTTTACCAGTATCCGAAAGACGAGCAAAGAATAGTAACATTGTAATCTGTCAAATATGTCATAAAAGACAACTAAGGAGGGTTGAAATTTTATCTATATTACTACCAAGATATATTAAGGAACCCACATCCTGTAGGAAGGTATCACCCATCACAATATGACTATATGTAGCTGCATCTCAAAACCCGTGTTTTGTGCCTTGGTATTTGCAGACCAAAAGTCTGGAGCCTATATTCATCAAGCATAATTATTTTATTTTGCATCTGACCATGAATGTGGGACAGAAGAGCCAAGAAATTGGCAACGTCCAGGTCATCAAATTGCTATTTACTTTGTCTTTAATGCTAGCTTCCATTTAGCTAACATTGCTGATATCATTTTTGTTTTTTTCATTTGTCCATTACTTGATAAAGACTTATTTAGGAATAAAATTTAGTATGTCCCAGTGTTACTGACCTCATGTAAATCTGTATTTTAACCTTGCTAGTACTTCAGTCATTACTGCTATTTATTTTTACTGCAGTCCCTTACAAAAACCATTTTTAAATGCAACAAATATATGTTTCATATTTAAAAAGTTAATTTCCACTAGCACACTTTTTTTCAGGCTGTCCGTACCCCGGAAAGGAGTCATGCAGGAGTGGAACTTCTAATAGAGTATTTCAATCAGCTGAATTACCTAGAGAAGAGATTCTTTTCACACAAAAGGCGTATGCCAATACATTTTCAATGGTGAGTTGTGTATTGGTTTGTTGATAGAGAAGTCTATGGATGGTCTTTTGGCGCCATCATCACTCTAGCATTAGGAAACTTCCTAAAATATTATCACAAGACACGTAAGTCTACTATCACTAATAATATTAACACCATCACTATTACTTGCCAAAAAATTAGTTCAACAACCATTTCTAACACAAGTATTACTACATCTATCGGTCACAGAAATCGTTGCTACCTCTGCCATCATATCATCAGTATTACTACTATCATAACTTCTTCGGGAGGCTGTGTGGCCTAGCGGTGAAACTTTACTCGGTTTTCACAATCCCAACACACCGGGTGTGATTCCCAATGTGTACAGTTTGGCAGACACTGGGTTTTTTTCTCGGATGATTGCTCCTCTACGTACAGAAAGTAATGGCAACCTACCGTACTGCGCACTTGCCAAGAAACATAACAGCCAAATAGGTGGCGGTTGTAAGAAGCGACGTTCTGTAAAGGACATGCAACTTACTTGTTTTACTTCTTCAGCTATATGGCATGCATCAGCAAATGTCAATCACACCATCAGTATTACCACATTCACAGGGAAGGAAGACTAACGTCTGTCCAGACAAAATATACTGATCAGATATGTTATTCAGGTTCAGGCAAGGGATCAAGATGCTGAGCAGTGCATGAGCTGCAGTGGTCAGCGACCCATAGCTGACTGCTAGCGTCAGGGCCAGCAAACCAAAGCTGCCAAGACCCTTCTACACCTCCACGTGGTGATCCTGGATAACAGGCTGCAGCAGGGCAGACTTGTTAAGGAGAAGGGATCTAAGAGGGAATGCTAACCCGGTACTCAAAAAATGCTTGCTGAAGTCAGATGTGTTGGACTGAAAGGTGCAAATATCGTAGTCAAGCTGTAAACTATGACACAACGCATTCTGTTCTCTGGACTACATTCTGCTACTTTAAGCTCTTCCAGGGCTTGGTAGCAGGAGATTGAGAACGAATGAAGCCAAGCCAAGCCAGGTTTAGGCAAAACATACTGGACAAGTACCTTACCTAGGCTTCCTCGTAACCCTTCCTGAAAATGGACTGTTTTCATAGCAGTCTGGCTAACAAGGTAAGGGATCAACGTGATCTCTATAGTAGTGAGCAACACGTAGATGAAGCCAAGTATAGCACAACCGCCTGGAGGACCCCGGTCCACCTTCATCAGCATGCTCGGGCTACAACAACCACGACTTAACATCCTTTTTAGGACGCACAAAACTTAATTCTTCTCATTGTGGGCATTCAATGATAACAACCACATGCACAGACAACAGAAATCAGTATTATCACACTATTAATAGAAGGAGCGCGTGGCCAATGGGTTGTTATGTTGGTTTACAAACCAAACATACCAGGTTCAAATCATGTCATTCTTTGTTTGACAGACCAGGCATGTTGTGGGTTCTTTCATGGTATGAAAATGTAAATGGGTACCTGACAGTCAGGGAAAGTTTTTTTAATTTATTATTTTATGTTCGCCTTATTCCCCCAAAAGGTGTGTGTTGCACTATGTTGTTATTTTGCGCCTGTCCCAGTGGTCATTTTATGCAAGGGTCTGCTTCCTCCTGCATTTTCTTTGGGTTTGCTTCCCCGGGGTAACGGCCGGATCTGTGATGGGGACCGAACTCACCCAGCACCTTCATGGTTGGGAGCCATGTCACTGAAGCACTAGCCCACACCATTCCTTTGGGGAAAGTATTTGATCCACTGGAGAAGCTACAGAATCTGTGCTCTGTCGTTGGCACTTTCAGCACTGACAGGGACTGAGAACATTTGGGGCAAGGAAGTCAGTTCTATAAGTCATTTTCCAACACCATTTAGTATTATAACAACAAAAATCTCACTAACAGATGCAAGCCATGGGGTGATAAATGACACTGAATCAACAGTGACCATAACTTAACTTGTCATCTTTATACTGGTTTAGAAGACTCTGCAGATTCCGTATACAAAATATCACTTGCATTTTCTTGCTCTAAAAACTATGCACATCTTATCTATTCTTGAATGCATTAATTGTCCCTGCCTCCACTACTTTCTGTGGCAATGCATTCCAAGCATTCACCACTCTCTGATTACAAAAATATTTTCTGATATCTAATCTGGACCTTTCTGTAGTTAATTTGTAGCTATGTCCTTTTGTTCTTGTAAGTGGTTGTATTTTTACAAACTTTTTATAGTCTAATTTATCCTTTCCGTTGATAATCTTATAAACATGTATCAACTCATTCACTCCCACAAGCCGATATATCGGCTTCCGGATTTTTCCAGAAAACCCAGGAGTCGATATATTGACTTTTGCGACTGTGTTCACAAAATCACATATTTTCCCATTCTTAGTTTTCCTAAATGTTTTATTTTGGTTATTGGTGAAAGTCAAGATTTTGTACTTTTCATTTCCGGAAGAGTTAGCCTGTATTTCATTGAAAAAATGTTTATTTTCGTAACTTGGAAACCAAAATTTATTTTTGGGAAGGCACACTTGAATCTAGCCCATGCTCCTTCAATGAGACCAAATAGAGTTTTTACAGTACAAGCTCAGTAATGGTTAGATTTCAATTTCTTTATCTAGTCTTAGTTCTAAGTCGAGCGATGAAAGTGAAACTAAATCTACTGATGAGAGGGCGGTGCCCTTTTTTGTCTCAAGCAATGTTAGTAACAGTTCACAAACTCAGCAAAGGTTCAAGATCCTCCACAGCCATACTAGTGTGTATAATATAAATGTGTATACATATATATTTAATAAAGCAGAAATATTCTTTCTGGGTGTGCGAAAATTGTAAAAACTAACGCTGATTTTGATTGGTGCTTTTATTTTTTAGCATGTTTTCAACCAACTACTTTCAGTAAAATATGAATACTGTGAAAATAGCTGCACCAAATCAGGTGTAACTTTTAGAACATCTTTCCTTGTGAATTAGCATGAATAGAAAGTCATTATATTATTCGTGTGTTGGTTTAGAGCTGAATAATGTGTTGATGAGGGGAAAATTTTTTTCATAATTTTTAAAAATAAAAACGATTATGCAATTATAATCCTTCATACACAAATGTTCACCTCCATTTGTAAAATATGTGTATTCCATTGTATTCTTGACGCAATTGTGAATGTAACAGTTCCAGCCGGAGCATGAGTGTTTAGGGCATGGGTGATGTGGTCGGCGACTCAGAGAACAAAGGTACCTGAATGTGTGCTAAGGTCACTCTCCGTCTCAACATTATGCCAAGGTCACTCACCGTCTCGACACTAAGTCGTCAAAGGAAAACGGGGGGTTGGGAGAAAAAATGTGTCTAGTAGAGGTAGGGGCTAGGTGCTGACCACTCTGGCGTTCCAATTTGGGTAGTGTGGAATTAGTGACAGACAGAGGCCAGCAGAGCTTGCTGCGACATTTTGAGTGACAGGAATTCAGAGTGATTCGTTCCAATTATGACTAAATGGAGGTAGATTCAAACTAGGTGATGACTGGAGCAGACATCCCCCAGAGCA
Source organism: Ariolimax columbianus (assembly GCA_036924085.1). Taxonomy (NCBI): domain Eukaryota; kingdom Metazoa; phylum Mollusca; class Gastropoda; order Stylommatophora; family Arionidae; genus Ariolimax; species Ariolimax columbianus. The sequence goes on from JAVGWX010000016.1 coordinate 47,761,889, forward strand.
CGATTGGACAGCTCTGATACTGCTTGAGACTATATAATACTAGACAAAGTTTAACTCAGGCAGACTGGCCATGGAGAGAGACAGAATTTAGCTAGGAGTCTGTTTAGCTTGCCGACTTTATAGAAGAGCGATTGATAGGCTGTTGTACGAATGTTAGTGAGATAGAATGGAATACAGGGTGGCCGAACCAGCATATGCCTTTGAGTCTTGGCCAGTTGCTCTATAAGGTGTGTGTTGGTCGCCCTGTGTCTAGAAGAGATCTGAATGTGTTTTATACGTGCAGGACACCTTGTGAATGATGTAAGTTCTGAAAGGTTACTTGAGTGTACAGATGTCCTAGGAGAGATCTGGATGTGTGTAGTGTGTGAAGGACACCGAGGGAACAATGTATGTTCCAGAGTGTGGGTATACGCAGATTGATTGATTGTGTGATCATATGTGAGTACACGTTGAATAGATTGAATGTATTATGTCAAGATCACCCGCCTAAGGGGATCTGAGTGTGAGTGAATGCACAGAATACGAATGTGAGGATGAGTTTTTTAGAGGGTGTTGAGGGTGCCGATAAGGGGAGGGGAGTGTGCGGCTAGAACTGGGTTGCAACCTATCTGGGAGTCACATTTGATCGGCGCATGACATGGAAAAGTCAGATCGAGAGAAACCGAATGAGAGCCAGAGAAAGAATGGCAATCATGAGGAAACTTGCTGGCACAGGCTGGGGAGCAGACGAAGGCATACTAAAGAAACTGTACACTGGAAGAGTGAGACCAGTTCTCGAGTATGGCATTGCGGCATGGACAACAGCAACAAAGGCGAACTTCGATAAAATTAGCAAACTTCAAAACCAAGCCATGAGAGTTATAACAGGAGGCATGAAGTCAACGCCAATTGTAGAACTTGAAAAGATTACAAAACTGCAATCCATGACCGATAGAAGAGACTGCAGAGCCCAGCTGCAGTCAGAGAAACTCCGAAGACTGACTGACCATCCAATGCACCAGAGACTAAACAATTTGGGAAATGGGAAACTAAAGCGGAGAAACTTTGCAGAAATAGCCAAAGCAAAGATGCACGAAGATCCCATAAACGCACTAACAACACCAAAACCCATCACTACTGTACGAAAACCTACCTGGAGGCAGGATATATTTCCAGAGGTGGTAGAAAATATACCAGGTATTGGAAACAAAAAACTGCCAGACTGAAAAAGAAAGGAGAGATACTACCCTAAGCTTTATATCGAAAAGCTACCCAAGCATGGACTGGACCCATGCATACACCGACGGTTCTGTAACAAACACTACACAGAACGGAGGGGCAGGAGCATTCCTGAACCTACCAAATGGCAGACAAATAACACTGTCATTCGCTACTGGTAAGTACACAAGCAATTTCAGAGCGGAGGCAGAGGCACTGAGGGCGGCAGTGGAAGAAATGGTGACACACAATGAAAATGAAAGCCATATAGTCCTGCTTACAGATGCTCTCGCCGTAGTCACAGCACTAAAAAGCCAGAAAAACACTGAGCTTAATGACTTAAGAGCAGCACTCTGCAAACTGTGCCAGCAGTCCGCACCAAAAAGAGTAGTGGTACAGTGGGTCCCATCACACTGCAACATCCAAGGCAACGAGGAGGCAGACAGACTGGCAAAAGAAGGTGCAAGACTACCACAAACAGATACTAGTATGACGTACGAAGAGTCAAAACGGCTTATCAAAGCCAGATACATGACCAAATGGGAAACAGAACATACTGGTTACACCAAAAATGATGCCTATTACCAATTGAACAGAAGAGAGCAGGTCGTGGTCTTCAGACTCCGCACAGGCCACAACAGACTGAGGTACCACCTATTCAATAAACTGAAGATAGGTGGCACTGACGAATGCAGTTGTGGTACCGGAAAAATGACCGTTGAACATCTGCTGCAAAACTGCCCGACATACGAGGACCAGAGAAAGCACATGTGGCCATCACCAGTGGCAACACTAGACAAGCTCTATGGCAGTGTCGACAGCCTCAGGATGATCATAGCTTTTTTCGAAAAAATACAGGTTGACGTCTGACAGCGTACGAAGAAGAAGAAGAAGTACAGATTTTTAATGTTTCTTCTTGCCTGTAATTTCTACAAGATAGGGAAGCTGGCCTATACCCAACCCTCCTTAATTGCCTGTTATGACATGCTTGGCAGGTTAAAGTGTTACTATTCTTTGCTCACCTTTCAAGTCCGAATTGACAGTGCATTCATAAAACTTATGAAGAATAAACTTATATTCTTCAGATTTGTTTTATCTGTCAGCTAAAATTGGCTCTAGTCACCGATTAGCACAGAAAAGCATTTTTAACAACTCTCCATTGCACACATTTTTGACATTTCTGTTACATTTTCTGTCCAGGTATGACTGTTTATCAGGAGTTCCAGATACCCAGAAGTCTGTGGGATTTGAGAAAGGCAGTATTATATTTAACATCGGCGCACTGTATACTCAGATAGCTTGCAAGCAGGTGCGTACTTTTAACACATGAAGTGAATGAAAATACAAACCATATAGAAATACTACCCAGGAGGACTACCCATCTACTTTTGAATGAGCCCATATTTAACCAAACCTGTATTATTTTCTGGCACATCACCTAGCGGTTAAATCAGTGGGATTGTTCTTCTTGTTCATTTTAGTTGAAAGTGGTCATCCACATAGCTGCTCTCACTTACATACATAACTATCTAGAGTAGCAAATTCTCTTGTCTTTGAAAGTTGCTTGCTCTCACCCACAAATTTAAATAAAAAATCACTTTTGGTTGACTATTTTAATATTAAAAATAGTGATTGTGCCAGTTTAGGGGATGTCTGAAACTAGGAAAACCCTCTATTTTATTATATGCATAGTTGTTGTATATTTATATTCTTATATAGTTTTACTTACTGAAGATATTTAGTTAAATCTGTTTTAATTGTACTTAACACTGAGTTTCAGGTAGGTTTCACATTAATAAATTGAGTTATTTGTATACAAATGGCATATTGTATAGAACTAAACTAAGTCTTAAGTACAGGTAGGTGATAATATTTAAACGTGCGTCTGATCAAGGCCATGTGGAATGGTCACCTCAAGGGGGAGGAGAAGGTTGAAAAAATGCCTAAATATTGTTGTCTTTTTTGATTGATCATGAACATGTCTTGTGGTCTTGCTGCTCAAGTACCTGGTCTACATCCGTGGTAGGTTCAAATTCATTTGCACATCATTTGGTCGCATAAATTTTCCTCTTGCATTAATAATAATAATGTTCACTTAGGCGTCTGAGGCCCGTTGCGTCGGTTGGTCACATTCATGACCCACTGCTGTGGTGTGGTTCCAGGACGGAGAAGGTTCATATCTACTGGAGCCATACTGTGCGGGAACGGCCTCTTCTGTGCCTCCAGCAGGTTGGGGGAAGACTTTTGATGCTGAGGATCGACTTGTGTAGTATCTTGTGGACCGGGGTTTCCTGGTCCAGCCGTACAACATGACCAAACAAAGAAACTCGGCATTGGTCAAGTGTTTGAGATCCGTAGGAGGTCTGTTTTAGCAAAGACCTCCATGTTACGGATGTAGTCATGCCACCGGATGTCCAGGATACACCGCTAGTTGCGCATGTGGAAGGCCTCCAGTCTCGACATGTCATGTTTCAACAATGTCCAGGTTTCGGAGCCGTAAAGTAGGACTGGAACCACGCAGTACTCATGTATTGGGGATTGAAATTTATTTTTCATGAGGTTCATTAATCTGCATTTTGTAACACATTATAATTTTTTGAACACTTTCAACAATGTAAAATTTGCATCTCACGTGAGGCTAATAGGAACCAGAAATGGAGGCTATTGGATAGAAGTAATATTTTAATTACTGTATTTTTGTACAAGAACTGAAAATATATTTAAAAATAACAATATTAATAAATAAACTAAATACAATTATCAATTGCCAAAAGATTGAATCATAGCTGATACTGTTCAAAGCTGATTTACACAAACATTGTGTTAAAGTTATTCAAAATTGGTTGCTTGCATTGATCAATCGCACCCGCGCATAATTCTTATAATTTGTAAACAGGAGATATTAAGTAGTGAGATATTTAACTTTGATAGATCTTGATAAGCTGGTTCACCGAGTGGCGAGAATATCTGCAATGTAACATTACTCCTGCAGTCTGACCATGAAAGTCAGAAAGAGAGGAAATTACATTGATAAAAAATTATATCTTAGTAATGTCGACAGGGTATGATGGAGTACCACCCTGTCTGACGGGGCCACGGTAGCGCATTGGTCAGTGCACTGGCTTCCCAGTCAGGCGATCAGGGTTCCCTAGTTGGTACGTGATTTTCTTTCTGATCACAAACCTTTTTTTCTTAGGATCTTTTTCTTAGCTGGCTAGGCTCGAGCAGCTTATTACTCAGCTGTGTTGGGACAAGAGCAGATGGTGGTTAACCGATGTGTGAGTCCATCTTAATAGACTCAAGCACTCTTAGGCGCCATGTATGCAGCTATTATCAAACTGTCTAACTATGGCCGGTGTTATGCCAAGTCACACAGTTAGTCGCCTCTTACGACATGCTCTCTGTGGGGTACTTATGCTATTTTTGTCTGTATCATACACAAAGACCCGGCAGACCACTCTGGAAAAATTATATGTCCCTTAAATTTCAGGAAGAATATCTGCAAGTAAACACAACACTGTACTGAAATGTAAGACGCCACAGCAAAATATCTAATCCTCATGACGCCCTGGCATCTAAGATATTCATGCCCTGACATAGAGAACATTTACAAGGAGAAGTAAATAATATGGCATATACTGTTAATAAAAAATGTATATGTTACTTATTGACACCCAGTCATAATTAATCCATAGAAAGATAGGACTGCTAAAAGAAAATGATTGTTACTATAAAGTGATAAAATACAGCTGGTGTTTTTGTCTCCTCCTGTTATTTATCACTGGCTTGTGTTTTCTGTCATTCAGGATCGAACAACAAAAGAGGGTATCGTTCAGTCAATTGTCAACTTTGAGAAAGCAGCTGGGTCATTCAAGTTCTTAAAGGATCATTTTAGTTCATCCCCAAGTCAGGATATGCATCATGAATCATTGTCCATGTTAATCTCCCTAATGTTGGTGAGTGAATTAGATTGTGACCATGTGAGTTGCCTGGCAGCTCTGACAACATTTGCTTCCTGATTGTGCAGTTTTCTTGGAGTATTTTCTGTCTTTCCAGGTCTGAAGCTCTATCTGTTTCTTTACACTAGATAACAAAGAATTGTGTCATGTTTGTCATCTATCATCCACTGTCACTCTATCAGATTATCTCTCTTTCTCATTCTCTCATTTTCTATCTCTCTCTCTTTCTCTCTCATGATGTTCTCTCTCTCATGATGTTCTCTCTCTCATGATGTTCTCTCTCTCTGATGTTCTCTCTCTCTGATGTTCTCTATCTATCTCTCTCTGATGTTCTCTCTCTCTCTCTGATGTTCTCTCTCTCTGATGTTCTCTATCTATCTCTCTCTGATGTTCTCTCTCTCTCTCTGATGTTCTCTCTCTCTGATGTTCTCTCTCTCTCTGATGTTCTCTCTCTCTCTGATGATCTCTCTCTCTCTCTCTGATGATCTCTCTCTCTCATGTTCCCTCTCTCTCTCTCATGTTCCCTCTCTCTCTCATGTTCTCTCTCTCTCTTATGTTCTCCCTCTCATGTTCTCTCTTCTTGCTCTCTCTCTCATGTTTGCTCAACAAATCTATTAAAATACATGGAGGAGGTTATTAAAATGATAGATGGAGGGGAGTCAGTGGATGTTATTTATCTAGATTTTGCAAAGGTCAAATAGAGTACCTCATCAAAGATTATTTAGAAAGTTAAAATCACATGGAATAGGTGGGGAAGTTGCCAAATGGATTGAAAATTAGTTAACGAGAAGAAGGCAGAGGGTGGGCATAAATAAGGAGTATGAGTGGTGTGAAGTAAAAAGTAGAGTGCTACAGGGCATAGTTTTGGGACTAATTTTGTTCTTGATATATATACACGATTTGGACATTGATATGGGATTTATGATTGCAAAATTTGCTGATGACACAAAACTATGCAGTAGTGTCTCATCTAAAGCAGAAGTGGATAAATAGACGTCGGATTTAGAGAAAATTTGAGAATGGTTTGTAAGCTGGCAAAGGGAGCTTAATGTAGATAAATGCAGTCATCCACATGGGTAGATCCAATATGGAACATAATTACAGAATGGGCGAGAACAATATTAGAATGATGGAAAAGGAAAAGGACCTATGGGTTATAATAGAAAATATATAGGTCCAGGTAGCAGTGAAAGAGGCAAATGCAATGTTAAGTATGATAAAAAAGAAATATTAAACATAGGAGCAAGGATGTGACAGTTAAACTGTATAAAGCATTAGTTAGGCCTAGATTGGAGTACTGTGTATATCTGTGGAGTCCTTATCGTAGAGGAGATATAAACATGCTAGAAAGGATACAAAAAAGAGCGACAAAGCTGATAGTGGGATTCCAGAATTACAATTATGAGGAAAGACTAAGAAAAACCGTCCTACAGTCTAGAAAAGAGAAGAAAATTGAGGTTACAATACACGTTTATAAGATATTCAAAGGAATGGATAAATGAGACTATAACAAGTGTTTCAAAATACAACCACCTACAAGAACAAGAATGCATAGCTACAAATAAACTAAAGAAAGGTCAAGATTAGATATTAGGAAATTTTTTTTAGTCAGAGAGTGGTGAATGCTTGGAATACATTTTCACAGGAAGTAATGGAGGCAGGGACAATTAATGCATTTAAGAATAGATTGGATGCACATAGCTTTTAGAGCAAGGTAATGTAAATAAAACTGGTTGTATACAGACTCTGCAGAGTCTTCTAAACCAGTATAAAGACATTAAGTTATCTCTGTTTGTCTGATGTTCTTTCTCTTTCTCTCTCTCATATTTTCTCTCTCATATTTTTCTCTCTCTCTCTCTCTCTCTCATGTTCTCTCTCTTATGTTCTCTCTCTCATGTTTTCTCTCTCTCTCTCTCTCTCTCTCTCTCTCTCATGTTTTTTTTCTCTTTTCTTGCTCTCATATTTTTCTCTCTATCTTATGTTCTCTCTCATGTTTTTTCTCTCCCTCTCATGTTTTTATCTCTCTCATCTTTTTGCTCTCTCTCTCTCTCTCATATGTTCTCTCTCTCTTTGATGTTCTATCTCTTCTCTCTCTCTTCTCTCATGTTTTCTCTCTTTGCAGTCTCTCATGTTTTCTCTCTCCTTTCTCTCTGATGTTTTCTCTCTCTCATGTTTTCTCTCTCTCATGTTCTCTCTCTCTCTCTCTCTGTTTTCTCTCTCTGTCTGATGTTCCTTCTCATGTTTTCTCTCTCTATTTTTCACTCTTGTGTTTTCTCTCTCTCTCTCTCTCTCTCTCTCAATGAATCTGTGTTTCTCTATATACTTGTATGTGATTGTGTGTGTGTTTATACTTGTCTGTTTGTCTTTAAATATATCTGCATCTGTCTCTCTAATTTGCCTGCCTGCCTGCACAGTTGTATACACCCATCTATCCTACAATTTATCCCTCCATCCACATATCAGTTAGTCCTATCTATTTGTCTGCAGGCACAAGCACAAGAGTGTGTTCTAGAAGGACGATTAATTGGTGGATCAAAAGATGGAATTGTCAAATGTGTTCAGATAGCCGAAGAGTGTTCCATGGTGAGTGTGTTTTAGCTCTTCTCGTTTTTATTTCTTGCTGCTTTCAGAAATCATTTTCATAATCTTTAATGGAAATAGCAATCATTTGGTGCGTGTGTGTAAACATTGTGTCAAGAATATGTCAGAAAAACTTTTTTTAATAATTCATTTATTACAGCTCATTTATTTTTATCACATCAAAAGACATAACACCTTGCTGAAAACAATATTGGAAGGTAAGGTAAAGGGCAAACGTGTTAGAGGTAGACAACTCTTTGACGATAACATCAAAAGATGAACAGAGAAAAACCTGGCAGATTGTACCATCAAGATAAGATAAAGATGATGCTGGAGAACCATTGCAGTAGACCTTTTTGTTTCAACAGGAGCATGTATGTATTCTCAATCGCAGAAAGCCTGTACTAAATTATTTAAGTGATTTTGCAGCAGTGTTTTTTTGTAGTAGTAGTAGCAGCCCCTTTCAATCGTGACTGACTATAGGATGATATGACTTGGAGTGATGGGGAAAACAAACAAACAAACAATAACAACAACAACAAAATGTATACTTAGCTTTTGTTGTCTTTCTTCTTGTGGCATTATTTTTTTTCACTTCTCTGTGTTGCAAGAGCTTCGCTTCACCAACCATGAGCTGGCCATACGGGGTACATCTCCACCTGGATCGATCTGCAGCTTCATCATCCCAAGATATCAGATTCATGTCCAGAGCCTTCATATCACACTTGCATACATCTTTGAACCCCAACTGGGGTTGGCCGACTGTTCTCGTGCCATTTGCTAACTGTCCGTAGAGGACATCTTTGGGAATGTGGCCATTTTCCATTCGATGGACATGACCAAGTCATTGTAGTCTTTGCTGCCTAAGTAGAGTGTACAGTGCGAAAGTGCACCTCTGCATTTGTCACTCTGTCCCGCCATGTAATTCCAAGAATGGATTGCAGGCGCCGAAGGTGAAGTGTATTAAGCTTGTGCTCTTGTTTGGCATAAGTTGTCCAGGTCTTGCTGCCATATAGAAGTTTGCTTACAACGTGCTTGACTGTGTTTTTTTGTAACATTTTTATATTACATGATCATGTTGCAAGTCTCATGCACAAACCTTCTTATGTACGTCTTACATGATGATGTTCGTCCATCACATGTGATGAAGACCACTCTCTTTGTTCAGCTGTGTGGACAGTCTTTTCTCTTGCTGTGTCCGCTGAAATGGATGACATTGGCGGGTGATTTGGATTAAAGTGAGGAAGAAACTGCGCTTTTTGTCAACCTCACTTTTCGATCCTCAGCTACCCTTGACCAGTGGCAAGATTTTATCGAGACGACTGGAGATAACACAGGATGCTTATTTTTCCTCAAGGTTTACTCTTGAAGCCTTTCCTGTAAACAGGTATCTCGCATGGCAGCAGAGGAGGATGTGGAGGAAGGGTGGTCACATCTAACGTTGTGTGGTGTTTTGCCTTTCCCATAACCGCAAGAGGTCGTAGGGACATCACTCATTATGTGAGTGAGTTGGGCATCTCTTATGGACTGTGTTCTAGTCCATTATACCATGTCTAACTTTCACACACCAGAACCGACACTGTTTGCAGCTAAGGCGAAGGGCGCCAATCTCGTGAAGTTCAGCCGTGTGAACTAGACCGTGAAAATACGACACAGGTTTAAGCGCAATGCTATTCAAATAGCCAATTCATTTTACTACATGCTTGGAGGCAGAGTTGTTTGAGTTCTTGCTTTTCCTTAAAAAAGTCGCAGGATAAGTAACTTAATCACAGCAGCACTCCTGTTTACCCAGCCATAAATGAGTATATGACTCTGTTAGAGTTTGGAAAGCTAAGAGAGGATGGAATTATTTCTTTAAAAGTCTGTTTGCTTATTAGTATTAACAATGAATCTTTGCTGCAGGTATCTCAGAAATACAGTGAAACCTATACGATGATGTCGAGTGAAGCCATAAAAAATTACCTGCCTTTTACTTGGCTGTCAGTAACTGAGACCAAGCACCACTTCTACAAAGGTCTTGCCCATTACTATATAGCTCTTGCTCTTCTAGATCAAAAAGGTATAGTCTTTATTCATTGAAAACACAAAAATAGCAGTTGTTTGAGAATGGAGTTTGCATGTTCATTTGTAACTGATAAATTCCTAATGTTGTTTTTCAACAATATATCATCGATCTATCTGGTTCACTTAACAACAATGCACATCAACAACCCTACAGACAGTCAAACAACTACTGAAAACAGAAAACAAAATGGCTTGTCTGAACAGATGGGCGATGGGTAATCCTGAGAGAGAGATCTACAAACACATGGCCATCCCAAAGACAACATCTATCTCCTGAAAAGGAGAGATCAAAGCACAATTTTCCAGCATTGCACTCAACATATACAACTTATCAGTCACTTGAACATTGAACAGAATCCAACCGCAACAGCCTCTGGTGTGCTGGCTGTTCACACATCCCTACGAAACTTGAACACCATCTTTTTGAGTGGTACTTGACAGTGTTTAGAAATAGCTTCTTCCTCTGTAGTCAAGACAACTAGAACACTTGCAGATACCACTATCTGGCATTGGGTCAAAGGGCAGGACCCACAGACTGCCGGATCAATAACTAACCAACCAACCATCTGGTTCACCTTGGATAATAGGACAGACTGCAACAGATGTTCTCCATCTGTGGCTTTTCTGTCCTATTTTCTTTGAGGTTCCAGCTTCACTGGCCTTTTCTCATTCATAGCTTGTCACCAAGTGCCCAATAACCTTCCTGTTCACTTTTTTCTCTGAGTTTCAATCCAGTTCACGTCTTTGGTATTTTTCAAGCCTCGCTGCATTGGTATCTTCTTCTCGTTCGCCATACTTTTTCTTGTTACGTCTACTTGTGAAGTCTAGTTCTCTGGATAAGTTCTCTGGAGAGTTCTTCAGGACTTCCAGACAAATTGTTTGTTTGTTTTGTTCTTGTGTTGCTCCCTTCTTTGCCAGCCTGTCTGCTGTCTCATTTTACTGGTGATGGTATCCACTGTAGCACCACCCTTCATTTGGCTTTTAGTTTGCCCAAGGCTTTCTTAAGCTCTAGCAGTTTATCATTTTTGAGGACTTACAGAACTGACATTGCATCTGTAAGGAATACAACCAGCTGACAGAACTGACATTGCATCTGTAAGGAATACAACCAGCTGACAGAACTGACATTGCATCTGTAAGGAATACAACCAGCTGACAGAACTGACATTGCATCTGTAAGGAATACAACCAGCTGACAGAACTGACATTGCATCTGTAAGGAATACAGCCTGCTGCCAGAACTGACATTGCATCTGTAAGGAATACAACCTGCTGACAGAACTGACATTCCATCTGTAAGGAATACAGCCTGCTGACAGAACTGACATTGCATCTGTAAGGAATACAACCAGCTGACATTGGCTTGTTGTGTTGCTAATCATTTTTATATTACATAATCATGTTGCAATAATTTAAAAAAATAAAAACGATTATGCAACTATAATCCCTCATACACAAATGTCCATCTCCATTTGTAAAATATGTGTATTCCATTGTATTCTGGCCGCAATTGTGAACAGTTTGGTATATAATATGTGTTATTTCAGGGACCATTTATTGAAGATAAACAGATCACAACTAAGTGATGCTGTGTTTGAGTTTTACCAAAATATTTGGGAGTGAATGAGTTAATTACCCAGATGAAAAAAGTGAACTAGTAAGAAATCTTTAATCATGTGTTGATAATATACAGTAAAGGTAAAGGTAGTCTAGTATCAGACAGTGCTGTTGGGGGATGAAGGGATTGAGACTTAGTTGTACTAAGCCTCATCTTTTTATTAGGGTGGGGTGGACAGTTCTTTCCCTCGCTGCGTTTTGTTACATAGCAGTAAGTTAGGTACTAATTTACAGTTGGGTCAGCTGGAGTGTGTCTATAACAGGGATTGAACCAAGTACCTTTACCGTGAAAAGCGAGCAGTCTACCACTGTGCTTCCCAGATGTCCACTCTTGAATTTGTAAAGCTCCAAAATCACTTCAATTTGACACCCAGGAGTAATTTATTAAGTAAACAGAAGAACTTAATAAGATTTATGCAATAACTTAATGGAGCAAATATGTATGAAAAGGGGAGAATAACTAGAGATATAAGGAAGGCGAGTATGTGAATGAAGTGTATCAGATGTTGATGTGTTTGGTGCTTAAATCATGGGGCTTGAGATGAAAGCATGAGAGGTGAGCATATTCTTTGATCTCTCTTTGGGTTCCACATGAGGAATTGTAAAGTATTAACATTATATAATTACAATTACTGTTTTCAGAGAGCATAGATGGAACCATATTGAAAGATATCTTGGAGAGTGTGTTCTCAGACAGGACATCCATAGATGAAAACAATACACCAAAACTGTCAAGGACAGAAGAGGAGAGAAAAAACTTTGGTTGGTTGAATTTTATTTGTGAGAATAACTTAAGAAATTATAGTTCTTCTTATTCTTCAGTGTTCGTTCTGGAAAGGACGGTGTGTCGTAGTTTACAGAGAGGATGTGATATCTGCGCTTTTCGGCCCAACACATCCGATTTCAGCTGGCCTTTTTGGGATTCCGGGTTTCCATTCTACTGTATTCTCACAGCCAGACTACACTAGTGCAACTTGTTTCCAGAACTGCTATTTAGAGACAGAATAGGGTCTTGTTCAGCTCTAGTTCGCTGATTCTGATGCAACAGTCAGTTATGAGTCTTTAGTTGCTGTCAGCTCATTCACTGTGCTGCATCTTTGGTCCTGGAAATTGCAGTGTCAAACCCCACCTCGGTTGCTAGACTACTGTAATGGCCTGTTATCAGGTACACATCATGGAAATGAGATAGGCAGTCTTGGTCAGTTTGTTGCATCTAACCCAATTTTTAGACTTAGCACTCCAAATTTGATGTTATAACTTAACTTAACGTCTTTATAATGGTTTAGAAGAATCTGCAGAGTCTGTATACAACCAGTTACATTTGCATTACCCAGCTCTAAAAGCTATGAGCATCCAATTTGTTCTTAAATGCATTAACTGTCCCTGCCTCCACTACCTCCTGGGGCAATGCATTCCAAGCATTCACCACTCTCTGACTAAAAACATATTTCCTAACATCTAATCTGGACCTCTCTTTGATTAATTTGTATCTGTGTCCTCTTTACCTTGTTAGTAGTTGTATTTTGGAAAAAAACTTGTTATAGTCAAATTTAACCTTTCCTGTGATTATCTTATAAACCTGTATTAAGTCATCTCGAATTCTTCTCTTTTCTAGACACTGTAGGTCCGTTTTTCGGAATCTTTCCTCATAACTGTAATTCTGTAGTTTTGTCGCTCTTCTTTGTATCCTTTCGAGCATGTTTATATCTCCTCTAAGGACTCCACACCTGTATACAGTACTCCAATCTAAGTCTAACCAATGCTTTATACAGTTTGACAATCACTTCCTTACTCCTATATTTAATATTTACTTTTATCATACCTAACATTGCATTTGCCTTATTCACTGCTACCTGGACTTGCTCACTCACTTTACCTGTATGCTCTTTTCTTTTCTATCTTTCTAATATTGTTCTCAACCATTCTGTAATTATGTTCCATATTGATTCTATCCATGTGGATGACTGTACATTTATCTACATTAGACTCCATTTGCCATCTCATAGACCAGTTTTGAATTTCATCTAAATCCAACTTCAATATATCCACTTCTGCTACCTATGAGACACTCCTACATAGTTTTGTGTCGTTCACAAATTTGTCAATCATGGATCCTATACCAATGTCCAAATCGTTTATATATATCAAGAAAAATTTTGGTCCCAAAACTGAACCCTGTGGCACTTCACTTTTTACTTTACACCACTCAGAGTAATGTTTATTTATGCCCACTCTCTGCCTTCTTCACTTAAACCAACTTTCAATCCATTTGGCAACTTCCCCACCTATTCCATGTGATTTTAAGTCTTTAAATAATCTTTGATGCGGTACTCAATCAAAAGCCTTTACAAAATCTAGATAAATAACATCCACTTGTTAGATTAAACCTGTCTAGATACATTACAATGTTTTCTTTGAATATTGATTCTAACAATTTTACCGGGAAAATGACCGCTGAGCATTTGCTGCAAAACTGCCCGACATACGAGGATCAGAGAGAGCAGATGTGGCCATCACCAGTGGCAACACTAGACAAGCTCTATGGCAGTGTCGACAGCCTCAGGATGACGGCTGCTTTTTTCGAAAAAATAATGGTTATTGTCTGACTGCGTACGAAGAAGAAGAAGAAGAAGAATAAGAAGATTCTAACAATTTACAGACTATGCTTGTTAAACTCTCCGGTCTAAAAACTATGTGCAAAACTATTGAAAGCATTGATTGACCCTGCCTCCACTATTTTCTGTGACAATGCATTCCAAGAATTAACAACTCTAACTAAAATAATATTTTCTGATATCTAATCTGGACCTTTCTTTAGTTAGTTTGTAGCTATGCCGTCTTGTTCTTGTAGAATAACTACAGCTTCCTTGACTTCATTCAGGTAGAGCTAGTCTCAGAGAATCTGTAGTCAACCATGAGGAGTCTATACGCATCCACAATTTGTGCAGACAGCTACGCAAAATTGACTCATTTAGAGACATTCTTCAGAAAACTCATGACAGGTAAGCATCTTGATCAGCTATTTTTCCAGATTTTGAATAATGAAATGTAATTTATGTTTTTATTTGAGAAAGTCACTATTGTCACACGGAGGTGAAGGATTAGATTTTTAGGGGAAGATACTTAATTTTCTATTTTGTTGTTAATTTTTTTCTTAGTCTTAGTTTATAGCGAGGCTGCGATGTTTCTACCTTTCAACCCAAATACATTCAGTTTCAGCACAACATTTATGGACTGGGTTTGCCTTGCCTCTTTGATCATTATTCTCTTAGCCATGCTGTATGACTGCAGTCTGTTCCAGGACTACCACGTGAAGGCAGAATAGGATCTTGATTGCTAGCTGCTGTCAGCCCTTTCATTGCTGCATCTTCGGTACCATTCTGGTATCAGATTTATATTCTTTATTTACCTAGTCGCACCCTCTCTACCCAGGGTGCAGAGGTCTTATTATTTGTTTTGTCTTGTTGCACACAGTTTCAACAGGATGGAGTAGCCCAACCTACTTCAATCACCTCTTCAGATATATTTTTCTTTTAATTTATCACTACTTTGTTACAGAAAATGATTTAATGGCAATGAAATGTTTCTTTTTTCACCCAAATATGTCCTTGTGTTTTACCTTTCAACGGGAAAGTGTGGGTGACTTTTTAAATAATTCCATTTGATCTGGTGTTTTCATAGATGGAGAGCCAATAGCGAAAGATAGAAACCTGTTAATTGTATTCCATCTCTCCAGAGTCTCCACTAGATTAGCTTGCGTGTCCCTATGATTCAACAAGCTCTGCTAACAGTAACAACTGCCGCCAGAGCGGCAAACTCTGGCCAGGTTGAAGACCTGATGAAGTGAAACACAAACTTGCTGACCTGCACAGGTTGGGGACATCATCAAAGAAGTGGCACAGAGCTACTTCCAGCACCAAGACCATGGTAGTGATACGACAAATTAAAAATGTACCTCAATACATTCTAAGCCAGTCCAAGATTTTAATTTACTTCAGCTGGAGCCGAAGATACAGTAGTGAATGAACTGACCGCTGGCTGCTTGCATCAGTGACGCAAACTGACCAAGACCCTATTCCGCCTCCAAGTGGCGACCCTAGAAACAGACTGCAATAATGCAGCCTGGCAAAGAGATTAGAGATCAAAGAGGGAGGGCAGACCCAGTTCCAAAAATCTCTGTTGAAATTGGATGTGACGGGTCAAAAGACACAGATTCGCAATCTCTCTGTGAACTACGGCACATCACAAATGTGTTTTTCAGGACACACACCGAAGAAGAATTTACTTAATTTGTACGCTGACCTAAGCTTAAATTTGTTCATTCACCTCAGGGTGATAAAAATAAAATGTATTACACAACAGCATGTTTTTAGTAGTTCGATGTAATAAGAGCTAATGAAGGAACATCTGACAGAATAAGGTTGCTGTGGAGATTAATCAATAATATAAATGTTAAGAATCAACATTCTCATCTCCTCATCTCATAGGGCATTAAGCAAGTTTTCAGCATTTGAAGAAGAGGATGACTTTTCAGAGTTACTGACTGTACCAGACATTGCAGCCAAGTCTGAACACAGCACGACACCTGTTGTGCCTGATTTTTCCAAGGTCAAGGTTGCGGACATGTTTTGGAGACTGGTAACGTTACATTTCTATATTTATTTGTAATATTGTTGCCTAGGGGTGAAACTCATTTGATCTTCACAATCCCAACGCACCGGGTTTGATTCCCACTGTGTCCAGTTTGGCAGACAATGAGTGTTTTTCTCGGGCGATTGCTCTTCCATGTACAGAAAGTAATGGCAACCTACCTTACTGCAAATTTGCCGAGAAACTTGTAACAACCAAATAGGTGGCTGTTTTAAGAAGCGACGTTCTGTATAGGACATGCTACTTACTTTTAATATTTTGTAAAATTTTTCTTTTGAAATAGTCCCTTCGCAAGATTCTGCGATAAGAAATGAAGTACGAGACTTCATAATTCTATGTTTTCAGCTTATGAGGTAAGGTGACCAGTTTCCAAGCAGAATCAGATTTCATTTTTGCAGTAGGGGGAACTGAAGAATGCTACATGTATGTCATGAACATAACCCCTTTAATGTAAAATTATACATCAAATCTTTAGCAGTACAAATATTTGCATATAATAATTGAGATTGAAAATATTATTTAGTGAAGTGAATAGTTAATACAGATAAGAACATTTGGAAATAATGAAAATGATACTTAAACATCCAAGTGTCGCAATGTCTACTAACAGAAGCTGATAAACACATTGATCATCCCTACGTTATGTTATCAGTGTCAAACATGACCACTACTAGAAAAGCACAAACGTAAGATCGAGACCTGTGAGATGTGCTGTGTAAGAAATGCAGCGGGAAAAAGAATTTGAGACAGAATCCGTAACAGTACGCTTAGGAATATGGTGGGGACTACACCAGTTAACGACTATATTGAAGCACAGAGTCTGACACATTTGGTTACAGCTGACATTTTTGGGTATTTGGTTTATCTTCCCACTGCCATCCCAGTTCTCTTAGCCAGATTACATAAGTGCAGCCTGATTCCAGGACCACTGCTTGAAGGCAGAATAGAGTCTTGGTTAGCTTTGCTGGTCCTGCTGTCAACTCATTCACTGTCGGCATCTTTGGCCCCATGAAGGTAGTTCAGAACAGTACTCAGTAAGAATAATTTAGATGCCTTAATAAAGGTACACAAAATAAACAAGGTGATATTGCTATCAAAACAAG
The DNA here is from genome assembly GCA_036924085.1 of Ariolimax columbianus. Lineage (NCBI taxonomy): Eukaryota > Metazoa > Mollusca > Gastropoda > Stylommatophora > Arionidae > Ariolimax > Ariolimax columbianus. The sequence goes on from JAVGWX010000016.1 coordinate 47,779,059, forward strand.
GCATGGCAGAGGGAAACATAAAACAAGGGATATGTTACAAGCAATTTCATTATCACCAATGTGAACCGCTAGGAGCAAGATGGGCTACTGTAACCATGTGTAGAGGTTTCTAAAGAGTGTAGGGAGGGGGAGTAGCAATGTCATCATGTATAAGAAACTGCTAGTGTAGCCATCACTACAAGAGCGTGCCATGTGTTGTGCCGCAGATTTCTATTTAAGGAGTTTAATTTCAGTGGTGGCTCTATGCTCTGTCAGGAGCGGAGATGGGACAAGAAGAAGATGGTGAAGGTCAAGGTAGTTATACGGCAAACATTGCTGTCGTGGATGAAGTGTTAGAAACTCTTCTATATGAGCTTGTTCATGAGTTGGGGCAGCCTTTTAATATCTCTAATAGTGATACATGTACACATTTAAAGCTGGGTTGACTGGAACATGCAGGTAACTTGATTTGAACCTTGTACCTTTGTCGTGAAAAGCGAGTGCACTACCACTTCACTAATCAAAAACACAAGAAGACGAGTGGAAAAACTCATCAAAACAAGTTTTAAACAAAAGAAGAAGAATAAAATTAATGTCAACCACCTGAGTTGTGCCCAGGTAGAAAGAATATGACCACTGTAACCTTCCAATCATGCCATAAAAGTTGACTAAAGAAAGTTGGGAACAAGGCAAATAATCCCATCATGTAATACCATCACTATTCAAACAGCAAACACTACAAATGTTCAGGTACAGGCTTTCAGTAAGGGTCAGCTGTAGTGGTGACCCTATGCTTCACTTGGACCTAAAAGGTGAATCAATGATCAACCACTGGTCTCATCAATGATTGTCTTTCTTTCAGGGACCAATCAATATCTTCAATGCAACAAATGACTGGTCAGCTCCCAGGGTCGTCGTGCTGGACAGAAAACCTAGTGAGGGCTTTGGGTTCAGTGTCAGAGGAGATGCACCTGTGATAATAGCTGATGTGGAGGACAACTCTGTGGCAATGGTATGAAATATTTGACTCCCCTGGTTGTACTTACTTAAAAGTTAGCAGCACTTTTAAAAACATTTGAACAATCAAATTTATAATTAAATTTAAACGTTCATTTTTCTATAACTTTTAATAAATTTATTAATGATCGCAGAGGTCAAGCTATTTTTTAAGGTTTTTCACATTTTCTCCATTTGATATCATTTTGAACAGATTTTGTTTTTAAACCGATCTTGTTATTACATATTTTATAAATATATTTTGTTTGTTTTTCTCAAACCTTGAGTGTCTGGTCAGTATTTTTCAGCCACTAGAGTCCTTTTGAACAATAATAAAATCAGTCAAAAATGTGTTTGTTGATAGTCTATTTCTAAGGTGATCAATAATATTGTGGTTGTTTCGTTAACGAAAAAAGTAGCCAGCACAACGTGATCAGTTCAGCTTATTAATATACAAAAATTTTCGAGTACGTTCAGTGTTTATATGTTTGGTTTCAAGTTATATGTATTTATTTTTGTTTTTTGGGTTGTTCCCTAAGATGGAGTGTGTTGTACTGTGTTTTGCATTGTACAGCCCAGTGAATCTGATTTCAGCACACATTTTTT